>OX451739.1:243037007-243637007 GCA_948472305.1 Vicia faba
CTTCGACTGGTGCATACAAGTTGTATTCACTGACTAAAGATAAACTAGTGATCAGTAGAGATGTGCTTGAAGACGAAAGAAAAAGGTGGGATTGGAGTCGAAGTTCAGTTCGACAAGAATCAGACACAATCACAACTGTGTTCGGAGGAGATAAACAGAATGAAGCTTCGACAAGTCAAAATGAACAAGTTGATACTTCGACTAGTTGAATCGAAGAATCACCTGTGCAACTTTGTTCGAATAATATGAACAGAACGAAGCTTTGACAAGTCAAAATGAGCAAGGTGATACTTCGATTGGTCGAATCGATGAACCACTTGTGCAGAAGGAAAGAAGATCCACAAGAACAATAACTGAGTTCGACTAGGCTGATTGGATATGAGAGGTTTCTAGATCAAGCAATCAATGCAGATGGTGAATTAATCGAAGAAGCCATGATGGTGAAGCCTTGAGCAATTCGAATTGGTGTGAAGCCATGACAGAAGAACCTAGAGCCATCGAAAAGAACAAAACTTGGGAGCTTGTCGAAAGAATCAATAAGAAAACAATTGATGTGAAATGGAGCTACAAGTCGAAATGAGAACCTAATGGGATGAAGCTTGTTGGGCTTGGATTGATTAGCTTGAGGCCCAAATTCGAGCAAAATACCAACCATAACATGTCTAGGTTCATTATGTTTCAAGAATGGAAAGAAAATCATCAAAATGGAAACTTTTCAAATCTTTTGATTTTTCTTTCAAAGCCATGGTTAATGGTTGATTCATGCCATATTTGTTCACCACTACACCCTTATATAAATAAAAGACCAAATCAGAAGCAGGGGACATGCACACATTGCATATCAAAGCTCCACGAAAAAATCATCAAAGTTGTGAAATTCCCAAAATCCTTCCTCCATCCAAACTAGTGATGCATTTGCATTCTTGAGACTCCCATGAGTTTATTTCAGTCCATATCCACACCTGAACTGCCCAGAAGCTAGCCAATAAAATCGCTTCACTTTGGTAAAACTCTCCCAATTGAATCTGTTAATACATACAGCTTAAACGAATTCAACACGTATATTCTTGTCTATATCATTATTTTGATTTGTTCTAACATAATACATGAGAGATTAGATGCAAAATTAGGGATTTACCAGGTTTAGGGCATAATCTGGACCGTGGCTTGAAATGGATAATATAGCCACGATATGTCGAATCCAAGACCAAATTTGAACCCAGGTATGTAATTTTATTTTTCTAATAAGTTTCCTGTAGATCCAGTGTTCCCAGATCGAAGGAGTCTACCGTACACCATCATTCCACTACTGCCAGATGCTGGCCAATCCAGATCCAGTATCCTCAACGTGCAGTCCATCATGCAATTTTGACAACCTCCCTCATTGGATCGAAAGGCAACCTGGGCCTCTTTTTGATCTGGGCCTGCATTTTGCAAACTATACCCCCTGTTTTCTTTTTCTACTAGGCCCATCTTTATTTTCTTGTTTTATTCACTTTATTTATTTATTTTAATTCCTTTTTTTTTACTTAATCAATAAACAAATATAAAAATCACATAAAAATAGATTCAGGATTTTTCTTAATTAAATTATAGTTTTTTGTAAATTAATTAATAATTATTTAACCATTTTATTTAATTTAAAATTAAATAGACTTAGACTAACTCATTTTATTTTCATAATAAAAATACCAAAAAGATATGAATTTTTATTTCCTTTTAGTTTCATTTTAGATCACCTTATTTATCAATCTTACTTAAACATTTCCCCAAAATAAAATAAAACATAAAAAAGATTTCCTTTCACTTAGGATTTAGACATTATTTTCAATTCGCACAGGTTTATTGCCTTCGTTATCACTTTCATATTAATGTATCTCCTTATGGGATGTAATAGATTTTATAACTAGGACTTTTACATTTACTGTTTTATTTCCCCAAAGTTTTGGACTTGTAATAATCCCCTCCTTGAAGCCTTGTAATAGTTAGCTTTATCTTTCTGCGCTTTTAATTACTGCAAACTATTAACTGTCTAGATGCATGACTAATAGAATTGTATGGCAAGAACATAAAATCAAACGCTAGCTAACCTAACACAAGACAAATAACTAAATACAAACACAATTTCACATGCGCGCCTCTAGGGTACCCCCACTTTGGTTGCCTTTGAAAAAACAGTCACATCTCTCGAAACGTGAGAGATTTTAGTGGCTATCCTTCGGTTTAAACATCATAAGTCCCTCGATCACCCTCTCAACGTTGCCTCGGTATGATCTTAAAAACCTAGGGTAGTTACTAAAGTTTATTTCCCAGTTGCCTTTGTGACTGTATAAACGCCCCTTCAATTGTCCCTCAAACATCCAACGACTAGGGCTACCTACTCACTATTAGTAGGATAACACTGTCTAAAGGAAAAGAGGAAAAGAACAACCTTTCGAGTAAAGTAGATAGCTGTTAGATGCTTGCTCAAATAATGTTTACACTTACACAAAACTTTTTTCAAAAACATTTTCAAACAATTTATATACGTTCTCTACCATTCCGAGAAACATTACAAAGTTTGCCGCACTAAGGCGCTTTCAAAAGTACTTTTTCAAACACACAAAGCACAAGGTATTTCAAAATGAGCTAGGCATTTAAGAACCTGTACAAAACTACAGATGGAAAGGGTGATAACACCATCCCTTTCCATAATCTACCCCCTTACTCAGAAACATCTCGAAAGGTCTTTTTCTATTCTTTTCACCCTTTCCTTGGTTAGATAAAAGAAAAGTCGGTGGTGAATCTTACTTACTGCAACATTTGCGAATACATACGCAAAACCAGTATAATAGTCGATGTTGCCACCGTATTACAAGCAGTATCCTGAATATAGGAGACAATAAAATAAAGTGCAATGCATGATGGCATATAATCAAAACATATAAGCAAATATATTTAGAAATCAATAAACAAATAAACACCCAATAGAAAAGCAAACAAACACAAGCTAGGATCGACTTGCACAAGGATGGACCAACAATTGGTCAACCTCTCCCCAATGAAGTTGAGAACTGAAACAACTGTAAAAATCATCGAAATAAACTCGATGAAGTCTCCATCGAAAGTTTTTATCCCGCCGAAATGGAAAGGTGAACATCGAGTAAACCTGAAAGGTGAAATCACGGTCTTGCGACCGTAGAGATCGGGTAAAAAAGTCGGTTACGCGAGGGGAAGGTATTAGTACTACACACATCTGTGGTACTCAACAGGATCCACCTATGTTTTTTCTAATCTAAGGGTGTTTTTGTAACCCAAAATTCCCCCTCCCGTTTTTCTTCAAGACATTCTCATAAGGTCCTCAAATGCTCAGGGTTGCCTAAGAATTGACCAGACAAATGCTCCTCTTAAGCAATGGGTCCACAACTAGGGTTTTGTGTTTCACAAGGAAGTTTGGGTTTTAAAGGTCTCAAGTGTTTTTAATGGTTCTCCATAGATCTTCAACAATGCTCATATCAAGTTTCAAGCCTTGTATCACAAGTTTACTCAATCAATGGCTCAGATGATTGAAAATCATCTGTATAGGGTAAAAAAGTCAACTGTGGTTAACATACAGTCAAACCTAAATATTTTTGGTCAACATAAACATTTTGAAGTCATATGCATGATTTTATCAATGTTTTATCATTATTCCTCAAGAAAAGCCCTCAAATCATCAAAAGTCAAAAGTTGTCAAATTAGGTTTCCTTAGAAGAAGTCAACTGAACTTTGACCACGCATAACTTTCATATGATTCATCAAATTTTCCCCAACCAAAGCCTATCTTGAAGGAAATTTAATTATATACAACTTTGAATATCTAAGCTCAAGTCCAAAAAATGCTTCATTTGAGAGATATGAGTCAATACATTATAGGTCATTTCAAAAGTCAACAAAAAGACACTTTTTGTCAAGGCAACTTACATCAAGATAAAATATTGAAATTAAAAAAGGATAAACATAGAGATTTTAGGGGACATCATGAGATTTCCAAAAAGTCCAAGATCACCATAAAATAATAAAAACTGAGAGAGTTATGATTGGTGCAAGTTGGGCAATTTTAAGAAAAATGCTTGAAACTTTATTTGAGCAATCTTGAACTTTTGGACTAATGGTCCTAACTTTTGAGGTTTAAACATGTTTATAACATGTTACAGGACCTCTAAGTCCATTTATACATTAATTTGATTTTTCATTTTATTTATTTTGATTTTATTCAAATTAATTAAAAATAAATCAAAAAAAAATTAGTTAATGGACCAAAGGGCGTGTGGGCTTCATTTGAATATCTTCTAGAAGGCCCAAAACCTCATAAGAGCTTGCCAAAACCGTGAAAACATGTTGGGAACAAGAATCTTCAAGTTTGGAATGTTTTTAAAACAATTTTGGAAATATTTCAATGTGTTTTCTTTGCAATTAATTGTGACATAATGATACAAGATCATTGCCTTGTTTTGATCCATTTCATTCCTCTATAAATACATGGAACACTCAAGTGCAAAGGACATAAAGTGGCTGCCATATAAGCAAGGTTTCAAAAGCACAAATTTTTTCAAAGAAAGGTACAAACTCGTATCAAAATTTCCAGCCACTCTCAATCATTATCTCTCAAAAGAAAAGCCCACTATGTAAAAATCTATGAAGGAGGCCTAGGAAAAAACTGGGGCATCCCACTGACTGTAATCACAGATGAAATAGTTCAGGAAAAACTTAGGGACAATCAAGTCAAAAGAGGTCACTACAAATCCTCAACAAAAGAAAAAATGTTACAAAAATTGACTGCCTTCTCAAATAAACTTCCAGTATCTAAACCATCACCGAAATATTATTCCAGACTCAATTGGAATCTAAACGCACAATTAACCGAGTATAGGGCTGAAGAACATCACGGAGAACAGGTTGGGAACAAATAAATTTTGAGCCTTTTTTCCTTTCCTTCTTAAACCGTGAACTAGCTCATGTTACAACCCTTAAAAGTCCCAACTGAAGCATAGGTTAGTTCAAAAGCATACTGTTACAAAAGGTAGCTTGATTCCTATAAGGCTTACTATAAAACTTGAGTTGAATTCATATTCTTACAAAATTCTGTTTTTACTAAAAATGCATTTTCAAAACTTCAAGACATACATAAGCTTTGCATTTGTAATACCACTGTTTGCATATGACTAATTGTTCGACAATAGAGAAATTTGCACGATGAATACTCAATGAAAGAAAATCCTCTCAATAAACAGAGTCACTTCAGATGGAAAGACATTTCCAATAATAGGCCTTTCATAATAAAGGGTAATGACATGGTGTATAACTGATATGGGGGCAGTCAAGTCAAGATTCAAGGAATCTCTCAAAAATGATGAATAGCCAGGGGAAAACCTCCATCTGAATCACTTGGGGCATTGAACATGAGTTCTAGAAAAGGGCCACGTACAATCAAGAAAACATTCTCTGGCAGGCTACAATTCTTATAGTGAAAATTCTCCGCACCCTGTAAATGCAGACATAGTAAAAAAAATACTATGCATAAAAGAGACCAGCTAGGTCAATAGGCCTAGGAAAAAATAAGGGCATTCTGGCGAACCAAAAGGGTTCGAGTAAAAATTTGGGAAATATAAAAAATTGTACACCTGGCAAGTCGAAAACCTGAAAAGGCGGCTTGGGCAAAAATGAGTATCCCGGTGGACTGAAAACTTGAAAAGACAGTCTAGGAAAAAGTTAGGGATTAAAGCATACGACTATGTCCTGTTATCTCATCACTTGTTTATCAATTGAAGACTTATCACCCTGATCAGCATTTACTGAGGGCTCTAAAAGGTGAAATAATGTTCAAGTCATCCATAAATCCACACAGAGCAGTTTCCACAGAATTGTCTCTACAGAGCTATATGCACAAGCTCATCTTCAACAGAGATACATTCCCCAACAAGCCTAAATATGTAAGTCAGGTCGAGATTGGGGCATCTTCCAATAGTTCACTCCCATATCCCCAATGGACAGCTTGGCATGACCATCTTCCCCAAGACTTTCCTTGGCAGATAGGAAGATCTGATCATTCCCCCCAGTATATGCTGAAAACTTCCTCAACACAGCCAATACTAATCCCCGACAAAAATTATTTCTTTAACATGGTTTATAGGAATTTCATTCCCCAGTGGAGTCTATCTCTCCAACACCATGAAATACTCTCCTTCTCTTCAGCAGGGTCTGACCAAAGTTGCTATTCCAAGAGAAATTGCTACAATGCCTAAAACTTGGTCTGATAGCATCCATCTCTCTTTTCCCCAATCTGGATATGCAAAAATCAATTCTTTCAACGAACAATGAGCAACCAACTTTCTTTGATTATCCTCAAGCAGAAGTCAAAGATCCCTAGCGGAGTATCCTTAAACAAGAGACAAAAATCTCCAGCAAAATTATTCCCAGAAGAAATTGAAGAGTCACTTTCTTCATCTCCAGTGACAGTCAATGATTTATTGTCCCTAACAAGATATCGTTATAAGAAGCTACTGTTATGCTCCAATGACATGTCACATCCATGCATCATTTACAATATCATAACATATGCATACCAAACACATGTAACATTCTCATTTATTTTGCGAAGCATCATTACGCAATGCATACATCATGACTTGCATAAAGCTAACTTTGTCTTTTCAGGTTAAATTCGCATACAGATGAATATTATCATCAATTTACAGACAGGATGTCGATCAATTCCAGAAACTGGAAGGGGTGACTATCTACATAACCAGCATTCTCATAGAATCAGGCATAGATTTCTTCTGATATTCTTTTGGACAAAATCAGGTGTAGACTCATTCCAAACGTATCTTCTAGACAAAGTCGAACATAAACTCATTCTAGTACATCACTCAGACGAAATCAAGCGTAGATTTCCTTCTGATACTCTTTTGGGAAAAAAGTAAGGCGTAGTATCCTTCCAATATTTCTTCTAGACAAAGTCAGAAGTAAACTCATTCTAGTATATCATTTAGATAAAATTATGCGTATATTTCCTTCCGATACTCTTTTGGAAAAAAAGTCAGGCGTAGACTCCTTCCAATATCTTTTCTAGACAAAGTCGAGCGTAGACTTATTCTAGTATACCATTTAGATGAAATCGGGCGTAGATTTCCTTCTGATACTCTTTTCGGAAAAAATTCAGGTGTAGACTCCTTCCAATATCTTTTCTAGACAAAGTCGGGCATAAACTCATTCTAGTATATCATTTAGAGAAAATCAGGCGTAAATTTCCTTCTGATAATCTTTTGGGAAAAAAGTCAGGGTAAACTCCTTCCAATACCCCTTCTAGATGAAGTCGGGTGTAGACATCTTCTAGTGCATCATTCAGATGATGTCAGGCGTAAATTTTTTCTGATACTCTTTTGGAAAAAAAGTCAAGCGTAGACTCCTTCCAATATCTCTTCTAGATGAAGTCGGGCGTAGACATCTTCTAGTGCATCATTAAGATGAAGTCAAACATAGATTTCCTTCTGATACTCTTTTGAAAAGAGTCAGGCGTAGACTCTTTCTAATACCTCTTCTAGATGAAGTCGGGAGTAGACATCTTCTAATTCATCATTTAGGTGAAGTCAGGTGTAGATTTCCTTCTAATACTCTTTTGGAAAAAAAGTCAGACGTAGACTCCTTCCAATACCTCCTTTAGATGAAGTCGAGCGTAGACGTCTTCTAGTACATAATTCAGATGAAATCAAGCGTAGATTCCTTCTGAAACTCTTTTGGACAAAGTCCGACATAGAATCATTTCAAATACATCTTCTAGATAAATTCGGACATAGACTAATTCTAAATACATCTTTTAGACAAAGTCGGACGTAGACTCATACTGGTACATCATCCAGATAAGGTCAGGCATAGACTCATTCTAATGTTCCTATCAACAATTACCCTGGATGGCATTTATAAGCCCATCTTCGATGAAATCCCATCACTCTCCTAATAGCATCTTTAATCCCATTCCCAGTATAATCAACCAACAATGTTAATTCGTGCACATGTGAGTGCAAATTTCTGGGCACTTAGGTGTTCAATCATCTTCTACCTTCAAGTCACGAATGACGGACATGCCAATCTAACTCTTCAGGTTTAAGAAGATTGAATAGGGGCAGATTTTGTACCCTAAAATTTCCCCTCCCATGTTTCTTCAAGACATTCTCATAAGGTCCTCAAATGCCTAAGGTTGCCTATGAATTGATCAAACAAATTCTCCACCTAAGCAATGGGTCCACAACTAGGGTTTTGTGTTTCACAAGGAAGTTTGGGTTTCAAAGGTATCAAGTGGTTTTCATAGTTCTCCATAGGTCTTCAACAATTATCATATCAAGTTTCAAGCCTTGTATCACAAGTTTTCTCAGCCAATGGCTCAGATGATTGAAAATCAGCTGTATGGGGTTAAAAGTCAATTGTGGTCAACATACAGTCAAACCTCAAGAATTTTGGTCAACATCAACACTTTGAAGTCATATGCATCATTTGATCAATGTTTTATCATGATTCCTCAAGAAAAGCCCTCAAATCATCAAAATTTAAAAAGTTCCCAAATAAGGATTTCCTTAGGAGAAGTCAACTGTACTTTGATCAAGCATAACTTTCACATACTTCATCAAATTTTCCCTAACCAAATCCCATCTATAAGGAAGTTCAATTCTATACAACTTGGTATCTCTAAGCTCAAGTCCAAAAAATGCTTCATTTCAGAGATATGAGTCAATACATTATAGGTCATTTCAAAAGTAAAAAAAAAAGACACTTTTTGTCAAGTTAACTTACATCAAGATAAAGTCTTCAAATGAAATAATGATCAAAATTGATATTGTAGGGGACATCTTGAGCTTTTCGAAAAGTCAAATATCACCTTCAAATGATAAAAACTGAGAGAGTTATGATTGGTGCAAGTTGGGCAATTTTGAGAAAAATGTAAGAAACTTCATTTAAGAAAATTTTAAACTTTTGGACTAATGAGCCTGACTTTTGAGGTTTAAACATGTTTATAACATGTTAGAGGACCTCTAAGTCCATTTATACATTACTTTGATTTTTTATTTTATTTATTTTTATTTTATTCAAATTAAGTCAAAATAAATAAAATAAAATATGAGTTGATGGACCAAAGGGCGTGTGGGCTTCATTTGGATATCTTCTAGAAGGACCAAGACCTCATAAGAGCTTGCCAAAACTGTGAAAACATGTTGGTAACAAGAATCTTCAAGTTTGAAATGTTTTTAAAACAATTTTGGAAATATTTTAATGTGTTTTCTTTGCAATGAATTGTGACATAATGATACAAGATCCTTGCCTTGTTTTGATCCATTTCATTCCTCTATAAATACATGCAACACTCAAGTGCAAAGGACACAAAGTGGCTGCCATAGAAGCAAGGTTTCTAAAGCATAAATTTTTCAAAGAAAGGTGCAAACTCGTATCAAAATTTCCAGCCACTCTCAATCAAAACCAAGCCTCAAATCGTGTTCATGAAGCTCCCAAAAATTTCACCAAGTCAAGAAACAAATCTATTCACGTCTGGAATAGCGTAGACAAGCCCACCGGTTTTGGTAAATTTATTGAACTCGAGTCTTTTAATCAATGCATATTTAACTAATTTCTTGTGCACATATGAGTTCATCACGATGTTTAGATAAGGTTTGAATAAGAAAATGCAAGTTTTAACGCATGGATGATGAGTTACCATGACTAGGGCATGATAGGATTCTCTCTTTGAAACTCTATTTCCAATAATTTATTTCTTTTTTACAATTAAAGTCAAAACATATAAAAATCAGAATATTACATAAAATCAAGAAAAATAGTCTTTTAGGTTTTCTTAATTAACTTTTTTCATTTAATTAGATTTTAGGTTTTATTTTTTAATTTTTAAAATTCATTAGAATAATTAGGTTTTTATTAATTATTAACTTAAATTATTCTCTGCAAAAATACACAAAAAATTATTTTCTAACGTTTTAGATTTTAGGACTTTAAAGCATCTTTTCTAACATTTTCTTATTTATTTGCCCCTTTACTTTCTCAGAGAAATTGTATAGGTCGCACAATTTTTTGTTGTAATAGATGTAGTTTTATTTCTTGCAAATACTATTGTATGTGCCCCAAAGCCTTATAATAACTTAATTAGGGTTTACTTTATGTACCTATATTATGCTTGATTGTCTGTATATATTTAAATGTTAGTAATAGGCTTGTATGATAAGATTTAAAATCAATCATTAGATAACCCTAACTCTCAAGACAAACATAACTGAACTGAGTCATTTGCACACGTACACCTCTAAGGTAGCCTCTCTCTCTCTCTCTCTCTCTCTCTCTGTTGCCTTTTAAAAAAAACAATGGTCATGTCCCTCGAACATATGGATACCATTAGCAAAGACCCTTGGTTAAAGTCATCATAAAGATCATAGTCCCGCGATGTCCCTCGAAGTTTCCTATGAGAAATGATCTTATCCCTCGATGTTTCCTACGAATATATGATGACAGTCCCTTTGAATTTCTAAGGTATCCCTACATGTTGCCTTCTATGACCATAACGATGACCCTACGCCTGTCCCTTCACATCCAATGGATGGGCCTACCTACCAACTAATGGTATGGATAGTATCATCCCTAACAGAGAAGGAAAATAATAACGAAAGACCTTTCAGTGGGTAAGGAAATCCTTAATTGCTTGCTCACAAATTAAAATAATTTTAACACCTCACACTTTCAAAATAACTACTTTCAAATGCTTTATAAACACTCTTGAGAACTGATACAAGGGTTATTATAAAGCAGTCTGCCTTACATTGGAATTTTTAAAACCTTTTCAAAGCACACACAAAGAAAATTAAAGTGAGCTAAGAAATTAAGAGCCCATAGATAACTACGAGTGAAAAGGGTGCTAACACCTTCCCTTTTCATAACTTACCCCATGAACTCAAAATCTATCAAGGTCTTTCCTGTTCTTTTCACCCTTCCTTATTGGATAAAAGAAAAGTCGGTGGCGACTCTTGCTAACCGCAACATTTGCCATAAAACGCAAAACAAAAAGCCAGTTCTCCCACCATGTTACACAACTGGAGACTCTGCTAGGGATAATACATAAAAAAACAGGGGTTACCTTAGATATTAGGATCACTTTAAATACTTTCCTTGTTTGCTTTGTATGCTTTATAGTTGGGGTTGTTTAGGTTTATTTCTTGCAAAGATCTTATACCCAGATCTGGGGAAATTTTAGGTAAGTAGCAATAAATAATGGAAATTGTACGATATAGACCGATATGGTTGAAGTGATGGCTACATTAGTGTGACATATTGGTTTATACTGGTGTTCCTCGAGTTAGTCGAGGATAACACTAGGTTTCCGCGTGGTGTCAAAAGCATTAATTGCCCTTTAGAACCTTAATTGACCCAACTTACCCATTAGAAAGTAGTGAGATGGTCGACTTTGGTGCAGTCCGAAGTTGGTTGATACTCGATGCTACGCTCATTGAGATTCGACTCTCGGGATATTTTGGTGGCAAGTCAGTTGCTCTACTAAAACAATGCCCGAGAGAAAGATCGGTGATAGGAGACTCCTAGAACCCGATACTATTCTTAGGACAGGTTGAGACAACTAAAATTCAAGAGGGTACTTATCTATGCACCTCATGCAAGCCTTTAAACCTAAGGCCTTTTGTATGATTTGCTTGTGCTTGGTATCTTGTTTAAAAATATCATCAGAACACCATAACATAGCATTTTCGCTGACCATTTCAAGGACCAAGAGATTTATCTTTGTTCAGATTTGCAGGCTATGCCCCCCGCTCACAGAAATACTATTCGTATCAACTTCATGGGAATACCTTCAAAACTCAAAGAATTGGTCTCAAAGGATCCTGAAAGCTCTTAGTTCAACAAAAGACATGGTCATTGCTCATCTTGGTTATCTCCGGTTTTGAAGAAGGCATGATGAGCATTTTATTCCAGTTCTTTGATCCTAAACACCATTGCTTTACTTTCCCCAATTATCAGTTGGTGCCCACAATGGAAGAGTTCTCTAAGTTACTTGGGGCGCATATACTGGATCAAATACCCTTCATTGGTTTAGAGAAAGATCCAAAACCTGAAGATATTGCCATAGCCTTGCATCTGAAACCATTTGATATTGCATCTAATTGGGAAACCAGGAGTGGGGTTAAAGGTCTCCTTGCAAAATTTCGGATAGAGAAATATTAGTTGTTTCTAGATGCCATGAGTTTTCATACTTTGGAAGATGTTTTGGCTTTAGTAATCTATGGTTTGGTACTATTCCCCAATCCGGACCAACTTATAAATGTCGCCATCAAGATATTCCTCACTCATAATCATGTGCCTACTTTGCTCGGAGATATTCTGCATTATCTTCACACTCGTACCATAAGGAAGCGAGGAACTTTTATGTGTTGTATACCTTTTCTATCCAGGTGGTTAATTTCAAACCTTCCCCGCTCGATAGTGAAGAATGAGCAAGGTTTGATGTGGTCTCAAAGGATAATGCCACTCTCTCATTCAGACATTTATTGGTTTTCCCGATCCCAGGAAGACATCATTATTATTTATGGCTGTGGAGAGTTCCCTAATGTGCCACTCCTGGGCATAAGGGGGCATTACTTACAACCCTTCTCAAACTTTATGTCAGTTTGGTTATGCTTGAAGAGACCGTCCTCATGATATGCTTATCTGGGGTGTTCTATTCGACTATGAAAATGATCTTCAAGGTTACCGAAAAAGATTTATCCATGCTTAGGGTATGGTCAATAAGATTGATTGCAGGTTTCTAGGGCATAATAACTCCATCCCTCTGGAGCCCTATCTCAAATGGGTACGAGCTCATGATCAAAACCTTATAATGCCATATCTTGCTGTCCTATCAATAATCCTGGAGCCTGTTATCGGAGGAGACGTTTCTCACACCATCCTTCATTCAGACATTCCTACTGACCTTGAAGAACTGCAGAAGTCTTGGATTCAACTCAAGGAAGAACGGGACACCTTTGAGACTCAATTCTATGCAAGTGAGGAGAAAGTGTTGGAGATGACGAAGCACTTCACGAGGAGCCGAGTCTTAACGCATATGTCAACTTAAAGAGGAGATGTCCATGCGACAATTAAATCTTTAGGAGTTTTTAATTTATTCCTTTGAAATATTTTGTGTTCACATGAACTTACTAATAAAAATCTTGTTTCAGTTTCCTTTTGGTTAACAAATTTAAATCTCATAAGGTCCTTGAAAACATTGCATTTGAATATCATGCATTATAGGTTTTCTTCACATACAGGTTTTCTTATCTCCTTACTATTTATTTTAGTAAAAGATGGCTCTCGAACAAACTATGAAAGAACTTCAAGCTCAGAATGCTCAATTTCAGCAAGTGTTCTTTAATCTAGCCAAGGGGCAGGAAGAGATGAAGGCCCTCAACAATAAGGATAGGGAGGAGAAAATCAAGAAACCAGCTGGCATCCTCAACATGGGTAGGAGGCTCAAAGGTCCAGTCAAGCGAGCTTTGGAGTTTGAAGAAGAAAATTATGACCATAAGGAAGATGATAAAAGTATGAAGGCTGAGAAGAATAACAACTAGGGTTGTGATAAAGAAGAAGAGGACTATTCAAATGAACAATATCCTCCGACTAATGACAAATACAAATAGTTGGAAGATCGTCTGCATGCCATGGAGATCGAGAGAGTTCTTGGGTTGGATTTTGACGAGCTGGATCTTATCTCAGGGGTTGTTATCCATCACAAGTTCAAGGTCCCCGTCTTTGCCAAATATGATGGTGTGTCTTGTGCTAAACTTCATTTGAGGTCTTATGTTTGGATGATTCAACCACATACCCCTGACAGAAAGTTATGGGTACACTTCTTTCAAGAAAGCTTGTCAGGAACACAGTTGGAATGGTTCTATCAACTGGAAGGGGCCAATATTCATCCCTTGGAAGATTTGGCTGCTGCTTTCTACAAGCAGTACTAGTATAATGTTGATCTCGTACCAACCCACATGCAACTATAGAGTATGTCCATGGGTTCTGATGAAAACTTCAAAGAGTACGCCCAGAAATGGAGAGACCTTATAGGATGGGTTCAACCTCCTTTAGCTAAAAGGGAATAGGTTGACATGTTCATGAGCACACTGACAAGTCCTTTCTATAACCACTTACTTAGAAGTTCTTCAGCCGATTTCACTGAACTAATATTGACGGGGGAACATGTTGAGAATGGAATCAGAAGTGGTAAAACCAAAGTGGCTACATCTTCTGATACTCGGAAGAAGCCACAATGGGAATAAAGAGTCCAATGTCGTGTACGGACTAAAGGGTCATAACGAGATTAACCACAACCAATCTGTGGGGGTGGTTCTGCTTTCTAATTTTGCGCCAGTGCAACAAAAACAACTGAGTAATCAACGAAGGCAAGACGAGCTCAAGAGACAGTTTACCAAAATCAACATGCCGCTGTCTGAAGCATTGCAAAACATGTTGAGGATGAATTTTATTACATAGATAGAATCTCATATAAGCCCCAAAACTTCTTCTCTTAACTACAATCCCGATGCAAGGTTTGCCTATCATTCCGACATTGCTGGGAATGATACTAACGATTGTTGGGCATTGATATACAAGATTCAAAATATGATTGACGCCGTAAAGATTTAATTCGATCCTCCTGAGACTCCCAACATGATTACCACTCCCATGCCAAATCATAATTAGGATCAGATTAATGTTGTGGAAGATGCCGATAGCAGCAACGACCTGAATAATTGGATTTCCCCTACTGCAAACAACATAAGCTTCTTCATTCGAATATTTATTTGTAATTTCTTTGTTTGTTCAAACAATTACTATCATGTCAAACTTTGGTTTTCCCATTAATGCATTGCACATGTTTGCCTTGAATTAATTTGTTTTCACTATATTTAAACTGCTTTCTTACTATGTTTTGTGATATTCAACTCTCGATTAAAAGCTATAAGCCTTTAGAGGGAGGATGATGAAAAGTTACCATAATCTCTACAATATGATTTTTAATAGACCTTGTTGACAATGTACATGCGTTGTTTCAAATCCTAAACATTGCAGTTACAAGGAAGATAATCCATAGTTAACCCCTTTGAGCCTAAGAAGTAGGAGTTTTATTTTTCATACAAATTGAAACCTTTAATCATAACCTAGGGCAGGGTAGTTTCTCAATTAACTCAAATGCGCATTCAGTCGCAAGCTTTCACTTTGTACACAGAAAATAGTATCAAAGACGTCCTTCCAAATCAAAAGACGGTGATTGTTCCCCGTAAAACAGGCAGTCATTATCTCTCAAAAGAAAAGCCCGCTAAGTCAAAACATATGAAGGAGACTTAGGAAAAAAATTGGGGCATCCCGCTGACTGTAATCACAGAAGAAACAGTTCCGGAAAAACTTTGGGACAATCAAGTTAAAATAGGTCACTACAAATCCTCAACAAAAGAAAAAAATGTTACAAAAATTGACTGCCTTCTCAAATAAACTTCCAGTATCCGAACTATCACAAAAATATCATTCCAGACTCAATTGGAATCTAAACACACAATTAACTGAGTATAAGGTTGAAGAACATCATGGATAACGAGTTGGGAACAAATAAATTTTGAGCCTTTTTCCCTTGCTTCTTAAATTGTGAACCAGACCATGTTACAACCCTTAAAAGTCCTAACTGAAGCATATGTTAGTTCGAAAGCATAATGTTACAAAAGGTATCCTGACTCCTATAAGGCTTACTATAAAACGTGAGTTGAATTCATATTCTTACAAAATTCTATTTTTTCTAAAAATGCATTTTCAAAACTTCAAGATAGACATAAGCTTTTCATTTTAATTCCATTGTTTGCATATGACTAATTGTTCGACAATAAAGAAATTCGCACGACGAATATTCAATGAACGAAAATCCTCTCAATAAACATAATCAACTCATATGGAAAGACATTTCGAGTAACAAGCCTTTTATAATCAAGGGCCATGACATGGTGTATAACTGATCTGGGGGCAGTCAAGTCAAGACTCAAGGAATCTCTCAAATGTGGCGAATAGCCAGGGGTAGAAATTCATCTAAATCACTTAGAGCATTGAACACGAGTTACAGCAAAAGGCCACGTACGATCAAGAAAACATTCTCCGGCATGATACAACACTTCCAGTGAAAATTCTCTGCATCCTGTAAATGCGGACATAGTACAAAAAATACTACGCGTAAAAGAGACCCGCTAGGTCGACATGCCTAGGCAAAAATAAGGGCATCCCGACGAACCAAAAGGGTTTGGGAAAAAATTAGGGATACATAAAAAATTGTACACTCGGAAAGTCAAAAACCTGAAAAGGAGGCTTGGGAAGAAATGGGTATCCCGAGGGACTGAAAACCTGAAAAGACGGTCTAGGAAAAAGTTAGGGATTAAAGCGTACGACTATGTACCATTATTTCATCACTTGTCTATCAATAGAAGACTTATCACCCATATCAACATTTACCGAGGGATCTAGAAATTGAGATAATGTTCAAGTCATCCATAAATCACCACAAAGCAGTTTCAACGGAATTATCTCTACATAGCTATCTGCACAAGCTCATATTCAACAGAGATACATTCCCTGACAAGCCTAAATATGTAAGTCAGAACGAAACTGGGGCATCTTCAAGCAGTTCATTCCCAAATCCCCGATGGATAGCTTGACATGACCATCTTCCCCAAGAGTTTCCTCAGCATATAGGAAGATCTGATCGTTTCCCCCAGTATACGGTGAAAACTTCCTCAACACAGGCTATGAAATACTAATCCCTAGGAGAAATTATTTTCTTAACACGATTTATAAGAATTTCATTCTCTAGTGGAGTCTATGTCTCCAACACCATGGAGGGCATAGTTGCTAATTCTAAAAAAATTAGAATATGGAAATGGTGCTATGTGTTTCATGCTTCTAAAGCTGAGCTTATATGTCATTTTGACAACAAAATGTGAGTGGAAAAGGATGATATGCGTGTGATATGGTGAGGTGGTTGTACTGATCATGTGGGGTGAATATTCCTTGGAGGGAAAAATTGATTTTTATGGTAAATCAAGGGGCATGACATGTTATTGTCCAACTCATCTGTGGCAGTCAAGTCAAGATTCAAAGAATCTCTCAAAATTGTTGAATAGCCAGAGGTAGATCTCCATCTGAATCACTTGGGGTATGAGTTCCACAAAAGCCACAATGAAAATTTGGATCTTCAGTATCACTAAATTACTTGTCTATGTCAGCAGTATCAGATGGTGTCATTCTACCATGACAGTTCTTAGAAAAATACTGAGGATGGTCAAGACTATAAAAAAGTTGGCAATCAATGGTTGATCAATAACTTCAAACATCGGGCGCACCAGACTAATCCCAGGGGAAAATGGACTCCCGCACCCGAAGGGACACATATGATAAAGAAAATATTTTCTTGCAGTGCTACAACACTTACTACCATGGATAGTGAAAATTCTCTACATCCTGTGAACGTGGACATAGTCAAAAAAATACTATGCATAAAAGAGACACGCTAGGTTGATAGGCCTAGGCAAAAATAAAGGCATCTTAGCAAACTAAAAGAGTTCGGGAAAAAATTATGGATATATAAATAAAATTGTACACCCGGCAAGTCAAAAACCTTAAAATGTGACTTAGGTAAAAAAGGGTATCCCGGTGGACTGAAAAATCTAAAAAGGCGGTCCAAGCAAAAGTTAGGAAGTAAAGTGTACGAGTATGTCCCGTCATCTCATCACTTGTTTAACGACATAAGATTTATCACTCTGATTAGCATTTACTAAAGAATCTAGGGATAGTGTTCAAGTAATCCACAAATCCCTCACAGAGCAATCTCCATGGAACTATCTCTATAGAGATATCTTCACAAAGCTCATCCCCAATAGAGATATATTCCCCAACAAAATTAATATGCCCTCAGACAAGAAATTGGGGAATCTTCCATTAGTTCACCTCCATATCCATGATGGATAGATTGACATGATCATCATCCACAATATATCCCCTAACAGATTAGGAAGTTTGATCCTTTCCCTAGCATATAGAGGAAACATCCTCAGCAGAGTCTATGATTTTCCAATCCCCATCAGAGATTATTTTCTCAAAGCCGTTTGCAGAGCTTATTTCCCCAACTGAGTTTATTTAACCAATATTGCAATTCCCCGACAAGATTCTCTTCTTCGGCCATATGTCATTCAAGATTGTCCTTCCTAGAAGAGTTGTCATCTGTATCTGAAACCTGGTCAGACAGCACATCAGAGGATTATCCATCTCTTTTATCCCTAAACAAGATACATGAAGATAAAATCCTTTAAAAGAATGAAGAATGAATGACTCTCCTTGAATGCTTATATCCCCAAGTAGAAGCCAAACATCACCAGAGGAGTGTCCTCAAATAGAAAGAAGGAATCCCCAGTAAAGTCAAAATTGAAGAACTACTGTCTTCATCCCCAGCAACAGTCAGGGATTTATTTTCCCCAGCCAGACATTGTTACACAAAGCTACCGATACGCTCCAACGACATATTACATCCATACATAATTTACAAAATATCATAACATATACATAGGAAACACATATACTATTCTCATTTATTTTGAGAGCATCATTAAAAAATACATTTCATCATTATGACTAACTTTGTCTTTTCAGGTTAAGTTCACAACCAAACGAATATTATCAGCAATGTATAGATAAGTTGTAGATCAATTCCCGAAATAAGACGAGGTGACTATCTACATAACCAGATGATTTCATTCAGATATTAATTTTGAAAAGCATTCCCTTCAGAGATTCATTCTGAAAAGCATTTCCTTTAGAGATTAATTCTGAAATGGATTCCCTTCAGAGATTCATTCTGAAAAGCATTTCCTTCAAAGATTTATTCTGAAAAGCATTCCCCTCAAAGATTTAATTTTGACGAGCATTTCCTTCAGAGGTTTATTCTGAAAACCATTCCATCAAATTTTGAATTTTCATGAGCATTTCCTTCAGAGCTTTATTCTGAAAAGCATTCCCCTCAGAGACTGAATTCTGACGAGCATTTCCTTCAGAGACTTATTCTGAAAAGCATTCCACTCAGAGACTGAATTCTGATGAGCATTTCCTTCAGAGGTTTATTCTGAAAAGAATTCCCCTAAAAGACTGAATTTTAGTAAGCATTTCCTTCAGATATTTATTCTGAAAAGCATTACCCTCAGAGACTGAATTCTGACGAGCATTTCCTTCAGAGATTTATTCTGAAAAGCATTCCCCTCAGAGACTAAAATCTGACGAGCATTTCCTTCAGAGCTTCACTCTGAAAAGCATTTCCTTCATAGATTCATTCTGAAAGGAATTTCCCTTAGATAAGATCAGATATATTCATTCTGAAAATCATTCTTCAGATAAAGTCAAGTGTAAACTCATTGTGATACTCTTATCAATAGTTACTTTGGATGGAATCTATAAGCCCATCTCCGCGACACTCTATCACCTCTCTGAATGGCATCTTTAAGCCCATTCAAGCAGTATAATCCACCAACAGTGTTACTTCATGCACATGTGAGTGTAAATTTCTAGGTACTTAAGTGTTCAATCCTCTTCCACCTTCAGATCACGAATGGCGGACATACCAATCTAACTCTTCAGGTTTAAGAAGATTGAACCAGGACAATTGTTGCACCCCAAAATTTTCCCTCCAATTTTAAATACAAATTAATTCAAGATACCTCCTCATGCTCATAGGATTCTCAAACACTCAAGACTACTAAAGGGTTGACCAGACAAACCCTCCTCCTAAGAAATTGACTTACAACTAGGGTTTTACTTTTCTAAAGGAAAATTGGACTTCTAATGCCTCAAGTGGATTTCATTGTTTCTCATATGTATCAAAGAATCCTCATATCAAGTTTCAAGCCTTGCAGCACAAGTTTGCTCAGTCAATTAGTCAAATGATTGAAAATCAAATGTATTGGACAAAAAGACAACTTTGACCAATTTATAGTCAAACTTCATGATTTTTGGTCAACATCAATATTTTGAACTCATATTCATCAAGAAAACTCAAGATTCATCAAAAGTCAAAAGTTACTAAATTAGGATTTTCTTAAGGAGAAGTCAACTAAACTTTGACCAAGCATAACTTTCATATACTTCATTAGAAATTCCTCAACCAAAGCCCATTTTGATGGAAATTCAATTCTCTACAACTTTGTCTATTTAAGCTCAAGTCCAAAAATGCTTCCTTTGAGAGATATGGGCCAAAACATTACACGTCATTTTAAAAGTCAACAAAAAGACACTTTTTGTCAAAGCAATTTACATTAGGTTAAAAACTTCAAATGAAAAAATGACCAACATGAAAGTCGTAGGGGACATCTTGAGGTTTCCAAAAATTCAAAGATCACCTTCATATGATAAAAATTGAGTCAGAAAAATTTGTGCATGTTGGGAAATTTTGAGAAATTGCATGAAGTCCAAATTTAGAAAATTTTAATTTTTGGGCTAATGGGCCTATCTTTTAATGGACAAACATGTTCCTGACCTCATAATAGACTCCTAAATCCATTCATTTATTTTTATGGTTTTTATTTATTTTTATTTTGATTGTATTCATCTAAAAGAAAAATAAATCAAATAAAATATCAAATAAATGATATAAGGCATGTAGATCTATTTTTGAATCAAATCATAAGTCCAAAAAGCCGGTGACAACTTGCAAAAAATGTGATTAGTATGAGATTGGCATACAAAAGAAAGATTGTATGCAAAATTTCAATCAAATATTTGATCATGAAATTTAAATCTTTTGTAATTTCATCAATATTTGATCATGAAATTCAAATCATGAAATATTTGATCATGAAATACAAAGGATTTGATTCACATTTATTGACTTAAATCTTCAACTATAAATACATGACATTTTCAGACCAAGAGGGCCACGAAAATTGCCTCAAGAACATCCTCTCAAAAATCTCAAATTTTCTTAAAACTAGGGCAAACTCAAAACCTTGTCTCCAACCATTATCAATCCATTACAAGTATTCTATCATACTCCTGAAGTTCCCATGAGTCCATCCCATCCATCCTTGAAGCTTGAGGCACGCTAGAAGTCGCTACACGAACACGCCGGTTAGGTAATCTTCTTGAAATTCAAACTCATAATTCATGCATCGTTGATGAATTCTATGCATATATACTTGTTTATAATGATGCTTAGAATTGTTTTGATCTATTATTTGTGAGATATAGCACAGGAATAAGGACCTGCCATTGTTAGGGAAGGTTGGAAATTTTTCATCGAATCTCACGATACAAGTGTTTTCAGGCCAAACTAACACCCACCCTAGACAATTGATTTTTTTTCCTTTTTTTTACTTACCCTAATTTATATTTACCATATTTTATTAATTTAATTTATAATTAACAACTAATTAACCTAATCTTTTTTTAACACTTTAACAAATTAGGATTATAGTTTTTAATTAGTAATTAAATTCTTGCTGTATTTTTATTAATTAATTAATTAATTAAAATTTTTATTAATATTAAAAATTAATTATAAACAATTATGTTTTAATTAATTATTATCACTTAAGTTATTTTCTACACAAAAATATTTTAAAATTTTAACATTTTTTTCTTATTTCTTTACTATTTAATTTTATATTTTCTTAATTAATTTCTTTTTAATCATCATTAAACTAACCTAATTATTTTTATTAACACTAATAAATTAGGTTTTGGTTTTTAAATAAAATTTAATTTTCTTTTTCATTTATAAATTAATTAATTAATCAACTTTTTTTATTATTAAAATCAATTAGAAATTTAGGTTTTTTTTATTGATTATTATCATTTAAATTATTTTTTATAAAACATTAAAAATATTAATATTTAGAACATTAGGTCTTTTAAATATTTTATTTTTTAAAACATTTTCTAATTCTCTTTTCTTTATTATTTAAATTCTTAGACAAAATGTATAGGTCACACTATTCAATTGTAATAACTTAGGTTTATTATCTCGTGTTTTTTCTAATTTTGTATCTGCTCTGAGGTCGTAGTAGCGTAAATTTATTTTCTCGCATTTTCTTCATCTCATGTAACTTCCCCAAAGCCATGTAATAGTGTAGGAATTTTATTTTCCACACTTTATTTTCTGTACACTTTATAACTGCTAGTAATTAGGGTTTGTATGGCTAGACTAATAATTGAATGTAGAAAACCCTAATCTCAAGATAAATAACTGAATTAACATACTCTTCACACTTGCACCTCTAGGATATCCTCTCTTGTTGCCTTACGATCATTGGTCACGTCCCTCGAAAGTGGGGATGCTTTAGCAAAAGACCCTTACAAATAAAGATCATAGTCCCTCGATGAACCTTCGAAGTTGCCTACAAAAATGATCTAGTCCATCTGATACAAATTGCTAAAGTATCCTTACATGTTGCCTTTGATGACCATTCGATGCACCTACACCTATCCCTTCATATCCAATAGATAGGGCTACCTACCAACTAAGAGCATGGATAACACTATTTCTAAAGGAGAAGGAAAAGAATAAGAACGACCTTAAGTGGATAAGGAACTCTTAATCGCTTGCTCAAAATCTTTTCTAAAAAATACATTTTTACACATCACACTTTCAAAACAAAATTTTTCAAAACATTTTGTACGCATTCTCGAGGACTGATATAAGAATCATTATAAAGTCAGCCTTATATTAGAGATTTCAAATTATTTTCAAATAAATAACACACACAAAGCAAGATTTTCAAAAGTGAGCTAGCAATTAAGAGCCCGTAGATAACTACGGATGAAAAGGGTGCTAACACCTTCCCTTTTCATAACTTATCCCCCAAACTCAAAATCTATCAAAGGTCTTTCATGTTCTTTTCACCTTTCCTAAATATTTGATAAAACAAAAGTCGATGGCAACTCTTGCTATCCGCACATTTGGATAAAACCAAAAAAGTTAGCTTTCCCATCGTATTACAATCTCGAATTCTCCTTGAACCAAGTCTGGGTGTGTGAATAACGGAGTTGTAGACGAAGTTCGCAATCAATTAAAAATATTTTCATAATCCTTTTTGAAAATAATCTTGAATTTTAAATTATGTTAGTGGAAAATTGTTAGTAATTTGATTGGTTAGATTTTTTTAAGTATTTTAAGAAATATAAGAAAAATATTTAAATGCATGATAAAAAGAATTTTAATGCAATTTGAAATTAATTAAAAATGAGTTAGTAAAAAAATTGAAATTTATAATAATAATAATAATAAAATAATTTTGGAATTTATACAAATATAATAAATATAAAAAATATTAATTATAATAATAAAAATAGAATATAAAGAAAAAAAATAAAATTTCAATTAAAAAGCCGGGGGTCTATTTTGTGTTTGGTTAGTAAATTCAAGGGGTGTAGAAAGTAGGGCCCTGAATCTAGATATTGGATTCAGACCCAAACATGGGAGGGAGGTGCATAATTGAACATGGAAGTAAAAGTAGGAGTTCGTGAAGCAAGGGCCCAAGTTCAGATATTGATTTTGGCCCAGTAGCGCAGAGGGGGTGAGGATTATTATTGGCGAAGTAAAGAAATGGTGAGTTTAGTAATGGGCTAGGCCCAAAATAAATATTTGATCCAATGGGAAAGGTGCGGGAGAGATCATGGAGTTGTGGACCCATTCAACTGGTCAAACCTGTTCTGGATCCATTCAGCCTTTGACAACTTGGTTTCCATTATCACACACAAAGAGGGAATTTCAACCATAATGGGGAGCATTGGTTCCATGCCATATACAAGAGAGAACGGGGTTGCCCCTGTTGAAGTGAAAACAAATGTACGATACCCATGCAAAGCAAAAGGGAGCATCTCATGCCAATCCTTATAGGTAACAACCATCTTTTGGATAATCTTCTTAGTGTTTTTATTATCAACTTCAATAACCCCATTCATCTTAGGCCTGTAAGGAGACGCATTATGATGGACAATCTTGAATTCTTCATAAAGTTATGTCATCATCTTGTTATTCAAACTTAAGCCATTATCAGTGATAATCCTACTTGGCGCACCATACCGACTATAAGGTTGTTCTTGATAAAGTGCACTACCACCTGCTTGGTGACATTAGTATAAGAAGCTGCTTCCACCCACTAGGTGAAGTAGTCAATTGCCACTAAGATGAAACAATTTCCATTCGATGCCTTGTGTTCAATCATTCCAATCATATCAATAACCCACATAGAAAAAGGACATGGGGGAAGAAATAACATTGAGAAGCGTTGGAGGCACGTGAATCTTTTCAGCATAAATTTGACATTTATGGAACTTCTTCTTAAATTTATAACAGTCATATTCCATTGTCAGGCAATAGTAACCAATTCCATGTATCTTCTCTGCCATTGAATGTCCATTTGCATGGGTACCAAAAGAACCTTTATGAATCTCATGCATCAACCTGTCTACTTCGTGTCTATTCATGCATCTGAGTAAGACCATGTCATATTTCTCTTGTATAACACATCTTCATTAAGAAAAATACCTACCAACCTTCTCAATGTCTTTCTATCTTAGTTTGACGCACCAACCGTGTACTCTTGAGTCTGGAGAAAGTGCTTGATATCATAATACCAAGGTTTTTTATCTGACGTCCTCTTTGTAGCAAACACATGAGCTGGTCTATCAGGACGTCGAACTGTAATCTGAGGTACATCATTCCAAGCATTTACTTGGTACATGGAAGCCAAAGTTGCTAAAGCATCTGAAATCTGATTCTCATCTCTGGGTATGTGATGCAATTCAACTTTATTGAAGAAAGGTAATAATCTTCTTGCATAATATTTGTAGGTAATCAAGCCAATGTGACGAGTCTCCCATTCTCATGTGATTTGATTTATTACCAAACCTGAATCACTTTATACATCAAGAATTTTGATTCTGAGATCTAGAGCCTCTTCAAGACCCATGATACAAGCTTCATACTCCTCCATGTTATTGGTACAATAAAATGTCAGCCTTGCAGTGAAATGGATATGTGACCCATGGGGAGTGATAATTATGACACTAATTCCTTTTCTATAAGCATTTACAACTCCATCAGACACCATACCCCACCCGGATTCAGGGTCAGGACCTACCTCAGGAAAAGGTTCATCATAAAACATCACACCCTCATTAGAGAAATTACACTCAACAGACTGATAATCATCAACCGGTAGGTCAGCAAGTGTTGTACCCTAATTTTCTCCCTTAAGATTCCTCTATCATCTCATACCATCACAATACAACAAGATCATACATTTGGGTTTTGGGTACTTCTCCTACTTCATCCTATCTTTAGGTTTGTCCATGAGGGTTCACCAAGCACCTTGAATTGTGTATCTTATACACATATCCTTTTGACTAACATAAAAATATGTGTATGTCTCTTTGAATGTCATCTTGTAGGTAATGGCACAATTGCATGTATCTTACAATCTCATAGCACAGAGGACCAAAAACTAGGGTTTGGAATTTAATCAGGAAATCTCTGACCTTATGGGAAACACTTGATTACATGTTTCTCTACATGTTCATCAGCATCTATGAGTGGAAATTTGATCATCAATTTGAGTTTGAAATGGTTCAATTGACAAAAAGGGGTAAATTGTTCATTTTGACAGAAGTCAACCAAAGTCAACTGTTGACCAAGAGGAATTTTGGTCAACTATCAATTCAATGCCCCTATTTTCATATTTCATGGGCAATGGTGGCATAAAATCAAGAGGAAGTGTGAATTGGAGTTAACTTGTAAATGAAGTTATTTGGAATTTTTGGTTTTTTCTAAGTGTTCATAGTGCCGAACTTTGATTGGTCATAACTTTCTCAATTTTTATTAAAAATGTACAAACTTTACATGCCTTGAAAAAGGAAACAAAATACTTCAAATTTGTAATAGAGGCCTCATGGCTAAAAAAATTAAAGGAGAAAAAGTTATTAAGCTTGGATGTTTTTGGACACTTAGTGAAATTTCTCAAATATGCACAAAAATTTGATTCCTTCATGATTAATTTTGAATGTCCATTTAAGCTCAAATAAAAAAGTCGGCAACATGAAAGTTGAAGTATGAAGTATGCTCTTGATTTTTGGTTCAAGAATCATTTCAAATAGTCAAGTGTGGAGAGAGATATATTGCTTAGGATTTGGGGCCTGGAGATGGCATTCTGCCCAGCCATGTGCGTGCTAAGCCAAGCATTTTATCAAGAAGTTTGTGGGCATGCTTTCACCATTATTTTTCTCCTTGAAATATTCATTATTTTGAGAAATGTCCAACATAAAAAATTAAGTCCTAAATGTGATGAACAACTTTGCTTCAGAAAGTTTCTCAAAATAATCCTTACAGTTTGAGATATAATCATGGGAAGAAGGTATCATGCAAACTTAATTTCTGCCCAGCACAAGGCATGTCACGCGCGCGGGACCAGGCATTCCAGAAAACAATGATGAAAATACACTCATGGCTATTTATCTCATTGATTCAAGGTTTATTTTGAAAATTTTCAAACATGAAAGTTGAAGTATGTAATGTACTCTCCATTTTTTATTGAAACTTTGTCATGATTCATGCATTATGGAGAGGTATATAAGGAGTTAACGACGTGACCTTGATTTTTGGCAAGCTTGCATGAAATTCATGGAATGGCACGATGCTTGTTTCAAGCAACTTCAAATTTCCAGCTCAACATGCACATGCTTTATGCATTTACCCCCAAAACGCAAGCCTTGCATCCTCATTTGAACATAAAACGCACAAGACACCTCACCACCTCACTCTAATTTTCATTTTCTCTGTTCTACCCTCTTATCCATTTACCACTTATAAAAGAAAGTTTGATTTCAATTGAAAGGGGTTGGACAGAAGATATTACACAAGCTATCTCTCTCTCTCTCTCTCTCATACGAAGCTTCTTCATCTTGGCAAAGTTCAAAATTGAATCTCTCTCTCTCTCTCTCTCTCTCTCTCTCTCTCTCTCTCTCTCTCTCTCTCTCTCTCTCTCTCTCTCTTTGAATCTCAAGAAGCAAGCTTACTCCATTCTTTTTTCAAATCTTCTTTGGTATATCTCTCCACTTATCATCCCTGAATCTTCAAGACAAGCTTCTCTGATTTGCTTGCTCTTTATTTGAGCTCAAGCATCAACAAATTTGCTTCAAGTTAGATAATCCACAATTTATTACTCTTGAATGCAGCTTGTGTTTTTTTTAAATCCATAAAACTTTTGAAAAATTCAAGAGCATATTCATTTTCCTTATATTTTTGTGACGAATTTTGGTTTTTGGATCGTTTAATTTGGTGGAGTATTGAAGGAGATATGTGAGTTTGAAATCTGTTTGATGAATTGTCCAAATCAAAACCGCGTTCATGAATCAATATTCACGCACGATTTTCTCTATCATCAACGCATCATTTCATGAAATATTTCGTTCTATCGTGTTCTACTAATTTCCATCTTGAACTTTGATGTTTGTACTTTTGATTTTCTTCAAGAAACATGTGAGATATTTGGATCTGAAAGTTTGGTTTCAAAACAGAAAATAGAAAGGGTGGCATGTTCTTATTGAACATGTTCCTGATTTATTTTACAGCGCTTTCTTTTGAAAACAGGTGTAATACACCTTAATTTTATTTTAATTTTCTTTATTTCCCTAATTTTGGTTAATTACTTTTCTTAATTCAAAAATTAGCACAAAAATATTTTATACTCTATTTTTCATATATTTTCATATTTTGATTTTTATTTAATTTTTTAATCATTTTTCTTGATTAAATAAATTCATGTAGTTAATTAGCGTTTTAATGTTCTTTTAAGTTTTGAAATTTTATTTTCTTATTTCTACTAAATAAAAAAATCCCTAAAAAATATTTTCTAGCATCTCTATGAGTTTACTTTTTAAAAATAAATTTGTCCATTTTTTTTAAAATTCTTGAGTAACAAATTAAATCATTTGTTGGACATATCATCTTTTCTTTGTTTTTTTTTGTTGAAGAAATGTGTTAATAATTTTCATTCAACTCTTTCTTTTGAGATAAAATTCAAGAAAAATTTACTTATTGATCCTTAGGATTTTCTTGACATTTAAGTTATTACATCATATTTATTTGAATTTTAGGTGAAATTGTTTAATTTTGAACTTAATTTCTTTCTTTTAGGGTTTTGTTTGATCATTCACACTAGTTGATTAAAATTTCTAACATCCCAAGCCTATAAAATCAGATATGAAGTTGTTTAGAGTGCATGAATAAGTTGAGGTCACAATGATCATTTTTCTGGAATTTTAAAGAATGATTTCACATTTTTTACAAATTATTTCCAAAAACATCTCTAGTTTAGGCATTTTGCTATCTAGTTTCAAACTTTACATTTTAAAATCAAATTTCCACGTTAATCCAAGAACTTTAAATTTTGTTTCTGACTTTTATAAAACTTTAGGAAGTTAGATTTTTAATTTAATAATTTTACAAGTTATTTTCCTATTTTAAATCTAATTTTTGACTTAAGTTTGCATTTAGGGTTTTACTTTTGATTAAGGCTTGTAATTGAGAACTTTTGCACACGATTCTTGTTTAATTCTTGAAATGGCATATGATACTGACTTGAGGCTTATTTTAGGACAAATTCTTCAACATCATTGGATCTTGGGTGTTGATAGGTTAAAAAACCAAATCCATCAAAAAGGATGAATGACGTTGATGATATTTGAAACTAAATTTCATCTAATGCATCCCTCCCTCTTCATCTTATCCCGTTCTTACTTGTGCTAAATGTTATTAGATAATAATTTACATATCATTTCTATAAATATATGGTACATAGATTGCTATTGACCGGCCTAAAAATAGGCGCGACTTCTACATAAGTCCACTTGCGATTGCTTAACATAGCCGTAAATTTTGTCCCGATTTGAGAAATGATCATTCGTGTCCCAAACCCATGTTTGCAAGCCCAAGTATGTTAATTTGAATCCTTTTATCCAATAACTTTGAGATTCATTGTTAGGAGGCTTTGGTCTTATCAATCCTCTACTAAATCTTCTTAAGCTTTGGTCAAAGTGAATCACTTAAACATCATTGACCATTCATTGTTGCCTTGAGAATTTTAAATGAATGATATACTTGACAAAAAGCAATTGAAACTTGTTTATTATAGGCTTTGGTTTTATCAATCATCTAATGAGTTTCAAATGCAAGTTTCAAGATGGCCATTCAACTAACATCTAATTTCTAACAATTGACTTTATTTGTTCTTTTACTTTATCCTTTTACTTTAAGCACGCTTATTTTAGAATTTATATTTCATACTATTTTCATTTTGCTCGCTTGAATATTTAATTTTATGTCATTTTTATGTTTCTCCCTTGAGATTTTAATTTTCTTTTTGAAGATAGTTAATAACCAACTTTAACAATAAAAAACTTTAATGTTACTTGGACTACTTAGTTACCATCCTTGGTATTATGCAGACTGTGGACTTCTTGGACTTAGGATTAAAGACCTTGACCTATCTTGAGACCTTGTGACCTGAACTGTTATTTTGTCTGGAGTTCTTGGGATTTACCCCAAGACATTGGGTTGTTTGTTTGCTTTGTGTGCAGGTTATTATGATTACATGCTTTGTCTGTGATCGGGAATTTATTTGTATACAACCGTTACTCTGCCCAATTTTTGCAAAGACTTAAGGTAATTTAAGCTTGGTTTTGTTAAGAGGTTTATTATCTTTGCTTGTTTGGTTTCAATCCAAAGGATGTGAATTCTACATTAACTCATTGTGTCAAGTGTTGGCTTCTTGTTAGTTAGATGGTTCTTCTCCCTAGATTTTATCTTATGCTTTAGGATAGTCCCTTCATCTCCTTCCATTTTCTTTAATTTCAAAAATCTTCTCCCTCATTTTGAAAAACTCTTCTTGTTTCTAAACTTGAACTACTTTCGTATAAACTTGGACTTAGGTCCATGCATTTTTAAAAACATTTTCTCAATCAAACTTTAGTCAACTTAATAATACCTTGACATTTTTGTGAGAAGACTAAAAGTCAATCAATCTCATTCAAACCATTTTGCCATTTTGGCTTTTTACTTTAAAATTTTCTCAAAAGATTAGACTCTTGTCAATCCTTGTAGTGATGCGAGCTACTATACTTCTAAGGTATGTAGTGAAGTGAGATATTTTCCACTTGGGTGTTGAAAGAGGCTTTGTTGATTTTAAAATCCAAGCTATATCCTCTACTTTAAGATGATTCAAATTCTTCTTTCTCATAATTGCGGGTAGTAAGTATGTTTTCCACTCGAATAAGACGATGATGTCCCGTCTTTTAAAATTATCCAATACACATGTGTTTCAAAATTTTCAAAGGTGAACTACGAGTACCCTGATCCTCTATTAGACAAAAGGTGGTACATAGGCACTAAAGGTTCACAACCGCGGCGTGTGCAAAAATCATGAAAAATACTTCTTTTCTCATCTTTACAATATATTTTTATACAACTATCATAGCCTGAATACACAGATTTACAAAGAGGTTCTTGCGGAGTACCATAGATGTTTAGGGTGCTAATACCTTCCCTTTGCATAACCAACCCCTGAACTTAGATTCTCTCCCCCTCTTTTTGGGTTATTCACTCTTTCCCATTCCTTTGGAAATTAGAAAGTGCGATGGAGATTTTTATTTGATCTGTGCAAGTCAAGTCAATCAGATGGCTTAGTCTCAACATTTCTACCGCTATAAAAAAATGGCGACTTTGTTGGGGAAAGATTGACCTATTACTGGTCCATCCCTAAGTGGGTTGAGCCTATCATTGTTTATCTGTGTATGTGCTATTATCTATTGTATATTATATGTTGTATATATGTTTGTCTGGATTCTCTGGTTTTCACGGTGCTTGGTGATTACTCATGAGTCCTACACCCGGACTTGGGAAAAATTAAGATAGGACGGGAGGTATAGTCATGTTAACTTTGAGGGAGTAATCTTTAAAAAGGAGGCATGAGATCCCCCACTCAGTGGAGGCCCCTTTGACTGTAGTGTTTTTTACCGAGTAATCAGGAAGACGTGCTACTTTCGACCTGGGAGCATGCTGAAAATGAGGACTGTAGAACCTTTAACCCATTTTGTCCTTTTAGGTGTAATGAAGAAGCTATGACAGAGTAATCTAGAAATGGTTGTCACGCGATACTACACTTGGAAGAGTTTTTCTTGAGAATATTACTAATTACCGAGTAAATCGGGATGTTGGTAATATCCGAAGGAAGGAGGTAAACTCTGGGAACCTCTTAGAACCTTGTTCGGAAGGTGATAAACTTTTTGACCATACCTTGTGGGTATTACTTTTAACCTCATGCTCGTGACGTTGAACCTATGCAACCTATATTTGTGACCTTGTGTGTGATTGCTGCATCATGCATTCATGCACCCATGAGCATCCTTTAAAACATTTATCTTCAAGGGACTTAAAAGTTGACTCTTTGTGAATATCTTAGGTGCTTTTTGACTATGGATTATGAAAAAATAAAGACTAACAAGTACAGTTTCAAAGATCCCAAGATAGAAGAGTTGATGAGTCTGATTCCCGAGATCGAGAGTTCTATAGATTTCAGGAGGAAGTATGGGTCCATCATTTCTCTTATGAAGCTCAGGATGAAGGAGGGTATTCTCTTGAATTTGGTCCAGTTCTATGATCCAATGTATCGATGCTTTACTTTCCCTGATTATCAGTTGATGCCTACATTAGAGGAGTATTCTTATTTATTAGGTTTACCTATCACCAATCGTGTTCCTTTTGCTGGTTTGGAGGGGGGGCCAAAATCTCATGAGATTGCTGCTTTGATCCATTGGGGGAAGTCTAGGTTGAAGCCCAAATGACTACCAAAGGAAGGATTAGAGGATTACCTACTCAGTTTTTGTTAGAGAAAGCTCGCTACTTTGCTAGGATGAAGAGTATGGTTGCTTTTGAGGCCATCTTTGCTCTACTTGCTTATGGTTTATTCTTATTTCCTAATGTCGACAAATTTGTGAATATCAATTCCATCAGGATCTTTATGATTAGGAACCCAGTCGCTACATTATTGGGTGATGCTTATTACTCTGTTCATCTTCGGGATTCTTACCTTGGAGGGATGATCATTTGCTTCACGCCTTTGTTGTATTAGTGGTTTATTACTCACTTACCTAGATCTGATCCTTTCTGGGATGTTAGGAAGGAACCTCGTTGGGCTCTGAAGATTATGGCCCTCACTCATTCAGATATTGTTTGGTATCATCAGGCTTACTATGATGTGGAGATTGTCGATAGTTATGGTATTTTCCCTAATGTACGTCTTCTTGGTACACAGGGAGGAATTAACTACAATCATGTTCTTGCATGACGACATCTTGGATATCTGATGAGGGATAAGCCAAATAGTATTCATTTGAGTGGTCTCTTCTTTAAAGAGGGAGAGATTCATAAGGAAGCTAAAGAGGAGGTTGTGAAGGCTTGGCGTCATATTCATAAGAAGAGTAGGAAGGACTTGGGACCTAGAGGGGCTGTTTCTTTGGAGCCTTATCTTCAGCGGGTACAAGCAAGAGTCATTCAGTTGAAGATGTCGTATTCCTGTGAAGCACCTATACCTGATATGTTTGTGAAGACCACTCCTCCCCTATTAGATGATGTGGAAGAACTTCAACTTGCCTTAGTCAAGATGCAGTAGGAAAAATAGGCTTGGAAGAATAAGTGTCAAACTTTAGAAGTGTCCTACCCAGTAGACTTGAAGGAGAAATATGATCTGATTGAGATTTTCGAGAGTCGTGCTGTAGAGATGATGGAGAGGCAAGAGGATTTATTTTCCTCTAGAGCTCAGTCAGTACCTAGTTACTCACTTCCTGACTCTGGTGATTGGATAGTGGTCGCTGATATGTATGCAGAAGAAAACAAGCAGTTGAAGGCTCAGATTGCAATACTCACAGGGAAACGTTAATGTGTAGAGTGATCTTCATCAGTTTTCTTTCTTAGGATCTTATATTTTTATCTTAACTTGTAATTGGGGTTGTTGAAACTTGTACTAAAAAAAGTTGTAATCCATTTTGAAGTTATTATAATTAGATTTTCAGTATTTCAAATGTGTTAGTACTTTAATATTTGCAAATTGTCTATAAATCTTCAAGTTCCTTAAAATGTTAATAATAATCAAATAAATCATGTGAATTGAATATCATGCATCATATTATACATACTTCTTGCATTTTTGTTCATATCCAGGTGTCTTACTGTACTTCTTTACTTCATTCAGAAGCAAGTTGTCTCACCAGTACAACACTCGGGCTAATTCCAGGAAGAAAATGGAGAATCTTGAACAAGAGAATTGCGAGCTGCGAGAAGAGGTTACTACTCTGAAGGCCGGTATGGACCATCTAACTGCTTTGATGGAATCATTGGAAGCTGCTCAGAATCAGCCACCACTTGCTAAGCCTCAACAGACAACGATTACTTCCGAAGCTCCGACAATTCTTTTTTCTGTTACTCCATTTACTGTTGTTCAGAACCGTATGCCTCAGGGTTATCCGTGGGGAATGCCAAAGAACTTCATGCCAGAATTTTATAATCATGATACTCAAGTTGCTCCATTTGCTCATACTGTTGTTGTTTCTGCACCTCCTGTGGTGCATGTTACTCCTATGGCTAGAAAAGAGATCCATTATTCTGCACCTCCCTCAATGAATGCTCTGCCATTTGTGAATGATGAAGTTTACCGTCATGTTCCTCCTCCGAGTAAAGGTATGGGTTTCTATGACCGTTTTCAAGACCAGTTCAATGAGATACAGAAGGAAATGAAGGCCCTCTGAGGAAAAGAATTGTTTGGACAAAATATTAGTGAACTCTGCCTAGTTCTTAATGTAAAGGTCCTATAAAAGTTTAAAGTACCAGAATTTGAGAGGTACAAGGGCAACTCTTTCCCCTCGTGATCACCTTGTGATGTATATCCAAAGAATGTCTACCCATACGGATGATCAGAGTTTGCTCATTCATTTCTTCCAAGAGAGTTTAACTGGTGCTGCTCTGAAGTGCTATATGGGTCTGGATGGTAGTAGTATTTGTACCTTCAATGATCTGGGAGAAGCCTTCGTTAAATAGTACAAATATAATATGTTCAGGGTACCTAACTGTGACCAATTAAGGGCAATGGCTCAGAAGGACAAGGAGTTATTTAAAGAATATGCACAGAGATGGCGCGAGATAGCTGCTCAGGTGGTGCCACTTATGGAAGAACAAGAGATAACCAAGGTATTCCTGAAAACCCTTGGATCATTTTATTATGAAAGAATGTTGGCGAGTGCGCCTAGTGATTTTACCAAAATGGTAAGCATGGGAGTTCACTTGGAAGAAGCTGTAAGAGAAGGTCGCTTGACAAGAAGTGAAAATTCCAGCAGTGCGAAGAAACCATCCTATGGGTTTGCTAAAAAGAAATAGGGAGACAAAAATAATGTTATTCAAGAGAGAATGGTTAACCCTCATAGAAGAAATCATTAGTTCCACTTACAGGTTACTTCAGTAACTCTAGTTGTCAATACAGCTCCGACCACAGTTGCTTATCAAAGACCATCCCCTCAGGGATATCAAGGGCAGAATCAGAGGAGAGAGGATTTCGACTCTATTCCCATGAGCTATGCAGAGTTACTCCCGATGTTAATACAAAATAAGTTGGTTCAGACCAGGCCACACCCTACTATACCATCACCTTTGCCTTGGTATTATAAGGCAGGCCAAACATGTGCTTTTCATCAGGGAGCACCAGGGCACAATATTGAGAACTGTTATCCTTTGAAATCTGAAGTACAAAAGATGGTGAGATATGTCCTTTTGTCCTTTAGAGATGTCGGCCCAAATGTAAAAGATAATCCTTTGCCAAAACATGGAGGAGAAAATGCTGTCAACATGGTTGCTGGTTGTCCAGGGGACTTCTGTATTTTTGATATCAACTTGGTCAAAGGAGATTTGGTAAAGATGCATGCTGACCTCTGCGAATTTATTTACTATAAGCATGACCATGCTAGTTGTGGTATCTTCAGTACTGATATACAGGGATGTGATAAGATAAAGGCTGATCTACAGGAAATGATGGATGAAGGCCTCATTCATATAATCAGGCCTAAGGTAGAATACCAGGAAGAAGTGAACATGGTCTTTGGATGTCCTTGAGAATTCTGGATCTTTGACATGAACCATTTGAATGATGGTTTGGTGCAGTTGCACACTACCTTTTGCCACATGGGTGGTCAAGTAGAACACCATTATGGATCTTTCCGAATTTGTTGCAGAGATTCTCGAGGTTGTTCCATCGTGAGAAGGGGTATTCAATTGTTGTTGGATAATGGTACTATCAAAGTTTCAAGAAATAGAGATGATTACAATGTGATTAATCTGATTGAAGATTGCTTGGTTGAGACTGCCAGATGATGAGTATGCTTCTGCAGATGAATTATTTTCCTAAAATGAAGATATGTTCTCCAGCAATGACTCTATGACACCCAAGTATTCTGAAGAAGGGGTGAACGTTATCATGACTTGTTTCAATGATTCCCCCTGTAGATATTGAATACTGTAGCAAGCCAGTTGTAGCTCCATTGGTGATTTTCTTACCGAGCCATGTTCCTTAAAAATCAAACAAATCTGTATCGTACAAGTACAATGCTATAATTATAGAGGATGGTGTGGAAGTTCCCATCCAACCTTTGTCTGATGTCAATAATATGGATGAGGCCAGTAGAGTGACCCGCAGTGGTCGTAAGTTCGAACCTGTTATTCGAGGTAATGTCAGTGCCGTAAGAAGATTGTTGAAAGTGTTGAAACTAAGAAAGAAGTAGGAGAATACAATGGTGATACTCTGGAAAAAGATGTGGATGATATATTGAAGATTATAAATATGAGCGACTACAGGATCGTAGACCAGTTATTTCGACACCTTCAAAGATATCTATTCTAGCCTTGTTGATGAACTCTTCTTCCCACAGAGAATATTTGATGAGGGTATTGGATCAAGCTTTCATGGAAAGTGATATTACGTTGGACCAATTCAGCAGTGTGGTAGGGAATATTACATCCTGTAATAACCTAAATTTATGTGATGACGAATTGCCCGACGAAGGAAGGAATCATAATCTGGCTCTGCATATCTCCATGAACTGTAAGAATGATTCACTATCAAATGAGCTGATTGATAACAGATCCGCCTTAAATTTCATACCGAGGAGCACACTGATGAAGCTGAAGTATCAAGGATCTCCCATGCGCCCGAGTGGCATAATTGTGAAATCTTTCGATGGATCAAGGAAATATGTTACTGGGGAAGTGGATCTTCCTATTCACGTAGGCCCATATTTGTTTCAGATTACTTTCTAAGTCATGGATATTGTGCCCCCTTACAGCTTTTTCATGGGACGAACATAGATATACGAGGCAGGGGCTGTCACTTCCACTTTGCACCCAAAGCTGAAGTTCGTGCGAGAAGGAAAAGTGGTCATCATAAATGGAGAACAAACATTGTTAATATCTCATTTATCCTCTTTCAATGTTGTGGAAGCAGATGAAGCTGCTGTTGGAACTCAGTTCCAAGCTTTATCCATTGATAATATAAAAGGAAATTAAAATTCTATAACTTCATTCAAAGATGCTCAACAGGTTGTGCATAATAGTCCTAGTAAAGTATGGGGGCATATTGTTGACCCACCTGTAAATAAGAATAGGGTTGGTTTGGGATTTTCCACGAAGAATGATAAAGGTGAGAACATGAAGCCGAAATCTGCTCTAGTAAAGTATCAGGATATCTTCCATAGTGGAGGTTATCTTCATCCAACTGTTTCAAGGATCAATGCTATTATGGAAGACGAAGAAGAGCAGGAAATGTCAAGTTATGTGACACATGGAGTCAGAGTCCAGAACTGGGTCACTATTGATGTTCCCTCTTGCATTCATATCTCAAAGTATTTTCTTTTTGTTTTTAAAAAAAAAAAGCTTTCACTCTGCCCAAGGTGAAAGTTGATATTGTACGAGCTTACCTGTTTACTTTGATCATTAAAATCATTAATACAAGTTGTCTTTGATTCCCAAATTTTGTATTTATTTTCTGCTTTTTCTTGGAAAATGGTAATTAGAAAAAAACCCTTTTGGAATAGATAATAACTATAAATAAATCTGCATAACCATTTGATATATGTGTCAATTTCTAAATCAATCATAAATCATATGTGCAGATTAATTAAAAAACCTGTTGAATACAATGACCCTGCACCCTCTCCCAACTTTGAATATCTTGTGTATGGAGCCGAAGAAGAAGAATATGGTAAAATTCTAGGAGAGGTTTCACGGTTGCTCGAGCATAAGGAAAGTGCCATTCAGTTGTATAAAGAGTCGTTAGAGACAATCAATTTGGGTTCAGAGGAAGATCCAAGAGAAGTCAAGATTGGATCATTGTTGCATCCCAATGTGAAGAGAAGGTTGATTGAACTGTTGAAAAAGTATGTGGACATCTTTTCTTGATCATACCAAAACATACATGGTTTGGATACTAAGATTGTGAAACATCATTTGCCGCTAAAGCCAGAGTGCCCGCCAGTCAAGCAGAAGTTGCGAAGAACTCACCTTGATATGGAAGTGAAAATTAAATAAGAAGTTTTAAAGCAGATTAATGTCAGTTTTCTTGTGACATCCGTGTACCCTCAGTGGATTGCCAATATTGTCCCAGTACCAAAGAAAGACGGAAAAGTTCGCATGTGCGTAGATTATAGAGATTTAAACAAAGCTAGTCCAAAAGATGATTTTACATTGCCACATATTGGCATGTTGGTTGATAGTACAACAAAATTCAACGTATTTTCGTTCATGGATGGATTTTCCTAATATAATAAAATAAGAATGGATACTGAGGACTTGGAAAAAATAACGTTTATCACACCCTGGGGAACATTCTGTTACAGAGTGATGCCCTTCGGTTTGAAAAACGCTGGTGCAACGTACCAGAGGGCTATGGCAACCCTATTCCAGGATTTGATGCACAAGGAAATTGAGTTATATGTTGATGATATGATTTCCAAATCCCATACTGAAGAAGGCCATATAGAAGATTTGTTGAAATTGTTTCAGCGTTTAAGGAAGTATCTCTCCGCTTGAATCCAAACTAATGCACCTTCGGTGTACGATCAGGGAAGTTGCTAGGTTTCATTGTCATCCAAAAAGGAATTGAAGTTGATCCTTATAAAGTCAAATAAATTCAAGAAATTCCAGCGCCAAGAACTGAAAAGAAAGTTAAAGGATTCCTTAAATGTATGAATTACATTTATAAATTTATTTCCCATATGACCACGACGTGTGAACCGATCTTTAAGTTATTAAAGAAAGATCAGGCTTATATGTGGACAGATGATTGCCAAAAGGAATTTAAAAGTATTAAAGAGTATCTGCTTGAACCTCCTATCTTGCTCCCTCCCGTTGAAGGAATACCATTGATCATGTATCTGACAGTGTTAGATAATTCTACGGGTTGTATTTTGGGACAACAAGATGAAATAGGAAAGAAGGAATATGCCATTTATCATCTCAGCAAGAACTTTATTAACTTTGAGTCACGGTATTCTATGCTGGAAAAGACATGTTGTACTCTGGCCTAGGGGACAAAGCGGTTGCAGCAATATATGTTGAATCATACCACTTGGTTGATTTCCAAAATGGATCCAATCAAGTATATTTTTGAAAAGCCTGCTCTTACTGGGAGAATTTCCCGTTGGCAGATGTTGTTGTCTGAATATGATATTGAATACCATACTCAGAAGGCTATAAAAAGATGTGTTGGCAGATTATCTTTGCTCACCAGCCGGTTGATGATTATTAGTCGATTAAATATGATTTCCCTGATGAGGATGTGATGTTTTTAAAGGTAAAAGATTGTGATGAACCTTTTCCTGGAGAAGGTCCTGATTCTGAATCCCGGTGGGGTATGGTATTTTATAGAGCTGTGAATGCTTATGGGAAAGGAATTGGTCTTGTGATATCACTCCTCATGGATCACATATTCCTTTTACTGCAAGGCTGACATTTGATTGCACCAATAATATGGCAGAGTATGAACCTTTTATCATGGGTCTCGAAGAGGCCATTGATCTCAGAATCAAAGTTCTAGATTTGTATGGAGATTCAGCTTTGATAGTAAATCATATTAAAGGAGAATGGGATACTCGTCACCCTGGCTTGATCCCTTACAAAGACTATGCTAGAAGATTATTACCCTTCTTTAACAAAGTTGAATTCCATCATATTCCTAGAGATGAAAATCATACGACATATGCTTTGGAAACTCTGGCTTCTATGTGAAATTCTGGCTGCAGATACTCAATGTCACGTCCAATGTTATGACACCGTATCTGACTTACTATATGACAGTAAATACAAAAGCAGTAAAGTACACAGTCAATTGTTTACCCAGTTCAGTGTGCAACAACACCTACTCTGGGGGCTACCAAGCCAGGGATAAAGTTCACTATTAGTAGTATCAATTCAAAGACCCTACAGCCAACACACTCGTTGACAGCCTTCTCACTTAATCACTACCCAATGACACTTTTATCTAAGATCCAATCCTAGATATGAGAACCCTCTCACTCCCCCTCAATCACAGCAGTGATACATAAACCAATTTGACTCAATAATTGATGAAGACACTCTTCAAAAACAAACACTTGATTAAGCTTCATAGCTTTTTAATCAAGCTACACAATCACTCTTGCTTCACAGCTTTGAGTGATGCACACAACTAACTTGACTCTGCTTCACAGCTTTAGTCAAGGAACATTCAAACACTCTTGCTTCAAAGCTTTAAGTGCTACACAACCCTTACAATAGGAAACCTATTCCAAGTCACTTATCACAATGATAATTTCTTGGAGTACAATAATCAAACCTAAACAGATTACAAATGATCTTCTCATCAATAAAGGGATTGCTCTGCAAAACAGCAGCTCTGTTGAATATATAGCAGCTGCAACTTCAGTTAGGGTTTCCAAATTCCTAGGGTTAATTCCATTTGACCTAAAGACCAGGTCACAGGACTTTATTAACCAGTTTAGGGTTGAGCTAGGTTACCCCTTAGAAAACGCAGGATTCTGTTCAGAAAGGACTGAGTTATTTCCTGAAAAAACTCAGACTTATCCAATCCTGCAATCCTGTTAGTTCAGAACAGGATGTCATAACATCTGTTATGACATCTGAGAAAACCTGTCTACTGATTTAGCAAAGAGTGATCATTTTGCAAAATGCTCAGATACACACTTACAAACATCAGTACTTCAATTACAATATTTTTCTGCAAAGGTACCTAACGAGTCAGTACAAACTGAACTAGAATGTTATGACATCAGTCATGACATTCACACATACACTTGGGATTTACGAAAAATGCAAGCCAATACCTAAACACCTACAAACTCCCCCTTTGGCAGATTTTTGGCTAAAGACCCTAAACAATCAGAGATAGATAGCAGCAGAAATAAGTGACAGCAGAAAAATAGAATGTCAAGTACTAATTAAGTAAGTACCAAAATATTCTCCCCCTCTTTAGCCACAAATGGGCCAAAGATACATGTTCATAAAATTATACAGTTATCCAAAACAAATTAATAAGAGCAGCAGCAGAAAACAACTTCCAAACTCCACCAGATATCAGCACCAACCAGCAACACCACCAAACAGCAATCAACCTTCAAGCACTGTCATCAGACTCTGAGGAGCTAGTTTCTTCAATGTTGAGATGTCCTTCACCTTCTTCCCTTCTGTTTTCTTCAGCTTCCTCCTTTTCTAGCCTGGCAATTAGAATTTCCAGGGTCCTTTTTCTAGCATCCAGCTCTTTGCAAGTTTCTTTTAAAACAGCTATGACATCTGATGTCTTGGACTGGGTCTTTACAGACGATGTCTCAGCTGATGTTATGACAATGTCTGGAGCATGAGATCCCTGAAACAGTTTGTAGTGCAGGCCAAGGGCAGGAGCTCTTTTGCAGACTGTATCTCTTGCCACAAGGATATCAGGATATTGTGCAAGGATGATTCCATAAAGGAGGGAGGGAAAGGCAATTGGTCCTTTGAAAGCATAACTGCCAGCATGCTTTAAAGTTTGTTCAAAGATGTACCTCCCATAGTCAAAAGCAGTCTTGGTTCCCACAGCATAGATAAATCTCCCTAATCCTGTGGAGATAGTTGATTTGTGATTTGTAGGCACCCAGTTGGCTGCTCCTATTTTATGCAAGATGGCAAATTTCATGCTGAGTTTACTAGCATTCAGCTTCCCTTTCAAGGGCCAGCACTTTACTTGCCTGGCTGTGATGGTTAGATAAACTTGATTGTCAGTTGCCTCTAGATCAGGACAGTCCTTATTTGTTCTTCCAAGAAACTTGTTGATTTCTGATGGAGAGAACTTGACCCTTCTTCCTCTAACAAAGACACTTTCAAAGTCAGCTGACCTTCCATCAGCACAATCATTTGACAAGTTCACTACAAACTCCTTAACCAGATTTTCATAACATTTGTTAAAATTTATCACTGTCTTCATTAGCCCAGCATTTTTGATCAGATCCATGATGTCTTTGCACTCCAAGGCATCATTGTTGAGTTCTCTCTCCAAGGCTATTTTCTTTAAGCAAACATACTTCCATCTGTTTGCATTGTCAGGATGATGAAAAGAGATGTTGTCTGTTGGCACTTCAGGCACTCTAGCAATCTTGCTGGAGGGGAGCTTCCTTCTGATGGGAGTTTCTTCAATATCAATATCAAATTCTGATTCATCATCAGAATCAGAAGTTTCAGGTTCTTTACTTTTCTTAGAGATTGGTTGTCTAGCAGTCTGCACCTGGGCCTTCTTCCCTTTTGTCTGAATACTTTTCTCAACCATGCCTTCAGCCTTGGATTTCTTAGCATCAGGTTTATCATTCTGACTACTCTTTCTCTTCATCAATCTCCTAGCTATGCTAGGGTTCACATTAGCAATCAGTTCATTATCTGAGTAATCTTCATCCACATCAATGATAGGTGGATCAGCAGCCTTTTCAGAGGGGTTCTGAATGTTGTCTTTTGGTGTCACAACATTCTCAGTGACATCTACATTTTCAGAAACTTCCACATTTGGACTATCTGATTGATTTAAAGGGATAGAAATCCCCGGTACAGATTGGTTGCCACTCAGTATACTAGTAACCAGCCTAGCAATAGCTTGGTGAACTTGAACTGATCCTTCTCTATTAGGTACAGAAGACGAAGGATGAGAAGAATTACCAGAGGCTGAAGCTTGAGCTCTTCCTGCATGTCTGGTTCTGAGCTTTTTGACTCTGGCTGGGTCAGTTGCCATCTCCCTGAGAGGAGTGACCTCATGAACTTCAGATTCTATGCATGTAGTGATTGCCCTAGAATCTTGGTCAGATGATGATGATGATGAGGAAGACGAAGTCGCCATGGTTGAAGACGATGTCTGAGACATTTTGATTGACTTTGAGTAATGGTAGCAGTTTGAGAAAAATCTTTGATTTGGAGGAGGAAACAGGTTGCAAGGAACTGAGAGGTAGGAGATAAAAGGGAGTCTCTTCAACTTCTTAAAGCTTTTGAAGGAATTGTGAAAGAATATGATTAACCCACTAAATATAGACTTAATAAAATTAATCCCTTCAACCCTTGTTTTAAGCAAAATTAATTGCTATAATTTCTCATGTTGGTGAATACCCAACCTGCCCCTCAAATTTTCAAGTTTATTTCCAACAAGAGCCTTGGTAGAAGAATCAGTCAGCTGAAGCTTAGAGAAACTATGTTCCAGTTTAAATGACTTCTTCTCTTCAAAGTCAATAGGATTCAAGGAAATGTTGATTGTTTTCAGATTGTCACAACACAATGTCACAACATCTTGTGTAACATTGTACTCAGGGAGCATCTGTTTTGACCAGATGTTTTGAGAACAGAATTTATTTGACTTGTTATTTCCAACATCCTTGTCAAGATGACTTAAGGTTCTGACAACACATTCTTCTTCAAGTTTATTTGCCACATCACAGATATTATCAACCTGTAGTTTTGGAGTTCTTCTGACAGCTTCCAAGGAAATAGTTCTTTTCATTCTTCTTAGATGAAGGAGACCAAGCTTATGCTGCCACAGTTTCATCTCTTTTTCTTATTTGACGATTTGACACACAGTGGAGATAACAGTGTTCTCAGGCTGCCACACGTAACAGTTATCTTTGGATTTGATTCCTCTCATTACAACATCTAGTTTTTCATTAATTACTAGACATTCAGATCTTGAGAAGTTGACCATGAATCCTAGATCACATAATTGACTGATACTAATGAGATTAGTAGTCAACCCTTTTACCAGCAGTACTTTATTCAGACTTGGAACTCCAGGGCAATCCAAATTTCCAACTCCTTTGACTTCACCTTTAGCACCATCTCCAAAGGTCACAAAACTGGTGGTGTGAGGCATAACATTATTGAGGAGATTTTTGAATCCAGTCATGTGTCTGGAACATCCACTGTCAAAGTACCAATCTTCCTTTGCAGAGACCCTCAGGGAAGTGTGAGCTATTAGTGCAGTAGCCTTTTTCTTCCATTTAGGAGCATGAGGCACCTTTTTAGACTTAGGTTTGACACCTGAGCTCTGATTAGGATATCCATGTAGTCTGAAGCAGAAGGGCTTTATGTAACCATATCTCCCACAATGATGACATTTCCATCTTTGGTACCTCTTCTTCATATGTCTCTGTTCCTGATGTTGAGAGTTGTGTTGAGACATCCGTTTTGACATTTGCTTACCAGTACCAGATTTCTTTGCTTCCATAAATCCTAGTCCAGATTTATTTCCCACATTTTGTTCAACCTGAAGGATCTCTTCCAATTTGTCTGTTCCATTGGTCAACATCTTGACAGATTTGGTCATTTGATTCAGTTGTGAGTTCAGCAATTGAACTTCTCCTTCTAGATGACTTATAGTTTCAAGATTTGCCCTTTTTTCATCCTCCAGCTTTATAATGAGTTTTGATTGTTTTTCATTCTGCATACAGACTTCAGCACTTCTGATACACAATTTCTTGTAGGTATCAGCCAGTTCTTCAAATGTCACTTCTTCATCACTAGTGTCACTTTCAGAAGTACAAACACTAGTTAGGGAAGTAACTAGTTTGGCAGATTCTTCTTCAGAATTACTTTCTGAATCATAGTTAGACCAAGTAACAGTCATTCCTTTCTTTTGCTTCTTAAGAAAGGTGGTACATTCAGCTCGAATATGTCCATATCCCTCACATCCATGGCATTGAATACCTCTGCCTTGGTTTCCCTTATCTTCTGACCTTGGTCTTCTGCTGGAACTGTCAATGTCAGAGGGAATGTTATGAACATTAGACCTTGACTTTGGGTCCATTCTTTTGATGAGCCTGTTGAATTGTCTTCCAAGCATGGCAATAGCTTCAGATATGTTTTCTTCTTCATCCTCCTTGTATTCAACATCAGTGTTGGATACAAGTGCTATGCTTTTGTTCTTCTTGTCACCATTATCAGTGATCCCCATCTCAAAAGTCTGAAGAGACCCAATAAGTTCATCCACTTTCAACTTGCTAATGTCCCGGGCTTCCTCTATGGCAGTTACCTTCATTGCAAATCTTTTAGGCAAGGATCTGAGAATCTTCCTCACCAGTTTTTCTTCTGACATTTTTTCTCCCAGTGCTCCTGAGGTGTTGGCAATCTCCAAGATGTTCATGTGAAACTCATGAATGGTTTCATCTTCCATCATTTTTAGATTCTCAAATTTGGTAGTCAACATCTGAAGCCTTGACATTTTTACTTTGGAAGTGCCCTCATGAGTAGTTTTGAGAGTGTCCCAAACTTCCTTGGCCAGTTCATATTGATGTACTAGTCTGAAAATTTTTCTATCAATTCCATTGAACAAGGCATTTAAAGCTTTTGAATTTCCCAGAGCTAACTCATCTTCTTCTTTACTCCAATCTTCCTCAGGCTTCAGACTGATTGTCCCATCTATCGCAGTTATGGTGGGATGGATCCATCCTTTGTCAGCAGCTCTCCAAGCCTTTTTGTCCAGAGATTTTAGGAAGGCAATCATACGAGGTTTCCAGTAGTCATAATTAGTTCCATCCAGAATGGGTGGTCTATTTCCAAAAACTCCTTCTCTGTCCATAGTGCCAGAAAGTGATATCCCTAGATCTCACCCAGTAATACAGGCAGGGTGCCTGCTCTGATACCAATTGAAATTCTGGCTGCAGATACTCAATGTCACGTCCAATGTTATAACACCGTATCTGACTTACTATATGACAGTAAATACAAAAGCAGTAAAGTACACAGTCAATTGTTTACCCAGTTCAGTGTGCAACAACACCTACTCTGGGGGCTACCAAGCCAGGGATAAAGTTCACTATTAGTAGTATCAATTCAAAGACCCTACAGCCAACACACTCGTTGACAGCCTTCTCACTTAATCACTACCCAATGACACTTTTATCTAAGATCCAATCCTAGATATGAGAACCCTCTCACTCCCCCTCAATCACAGCAGTGATACATAAACCAATTTGACTCAATAATTGATGAAGACACTCTTCAAAAACAAACACTTGATTAAGCTTCACAGCTTTTTAATCAAGCTACACAATCACTCTTGCTTCACAGCTTTGAGTGATGCACACAACTAACTTGACTCTGCTTCACAGCTTTAGTCAAGGAACATTCAAACACTCTTGCTTCAAAGCTTTGAGTGCTACACAACCCTTACAATAGGAAACCTATTCCAAGTCACTTATCACAATGATAATTGCTTGGAGTACAATAATCAAACCTAAATAGATTACAAATGATCTTCTCATCAATAAAGGGATTGCTCTGCAAAACAACAGCTCTGTTGAATATATAGCAACTGCAACTTCAGTTAGGGTTTCCAAATTCCTAGGGTTAATTCCATTTGACCTAAAGACCAGGTCACAGGACTTTATTAACCAGGTTAGGGTTGAGCTAGGTTACCCCTCAGAAAACGCAGGATTCTGTTCAGAAAGGACTGAGTTATTTCCTGAAAAAACTCAGACTTATCCAATCCTGCAATCCTGTTAGTTCAGAACAGGATGTCATAACATCTGTTATGACATCTGAGAAAACCTGTCTACTAATTTAGCAAAGAGTGATCATTTTGCAAAATGCTCAGATACACACTTACAAACATCAGTACTTCAATTACAATATTTTTCTGCAAAGGTACCTAATGAGTCAGTACAAACTGAACTAGAATGTTATGACATCAGTCATGACATTCACACATACACTTGGGATTTACCAAAAATGCAAGCCAATACCTAAACACCTACACTATGTATCAAGTAAATACTTGGAATGATGTGCCTCATATCACAGTACAACATTTGGATAGACCAGCTCATGTGTTTGTAAAAGAAGAGATGTCAGATGAGAAACCTTGGTATTATGATATCAAGTATTTTCTACAGACTTAGGAATACGCGGTTGGTGCATCAAATAAAGATAAAAAGACATTGAGAAGGTTGGAAGGTAGATTCTTCCTCAAAGAGGATGTGTTATAAAAAAGAAATTATGACATGGTCTTGCTCAGATGCGTGGATAGACACGAAGCAGACATGTTGATGCATGAAATCCATGAAGGTTCCTTTGGTACTCATGTCAATGGACATTCGATGGCAAAGAAGATGCTTACGGAAGGTTACTATTGGCTGACAATGAAATCTGACTGTTACAAATTTGCAAAGAAGTGCCATAAATTCCAGATTTATGCTGACAAAATTCATGTGCCTCCGACGCTTCTCAATGTTATTTCTTCCCCATGGCCTTTCTCTATGTGGGGTATTGATATGATTCGAATAGTTGAACCCAAGGCATCGAATGTACATCGTTTTATCTTGGTGGAAATTGAGTACTTTACCAAATGGGTGGAAGAAACCTCATATGCTAATATTACTAAGCAGGTGGTAGTGCTCTTCATCAAGAATAATCTTATATAACGGTATGGTGTGCCGAGCAGGATTATTAGCGACAACAGCTCAAATTTGAATAATAAAATGATGACAGAACTTTGTGAAGAATTCAAGATTGTCCATCACAATTCATCTCCTTACAGGACAAAAATGAATGGGGATGTTGAAGCTGCTAATAAGTATATCAAGAAGATCAACCAGAAAATGGTTGCTACTTATAAAGATTGGCATGAGATCTCACTTTTTCTTTGCATGGGTATCGAACATTTGTCCGCACTTCAACAGGGGCAACTCAGTTCTCTCTTGTGTATGGCATGGAAGTAGTGCTCCCCATTGAGGTTGAGATTCCCTCCTTACGTATGATAGTGGAAACTAAGTTGTCAGAGGATTAATGGTTCTAGAATAGGTTTGACCATTTGAATTTAATTGAAGAGAAAAGAATGACGGCTTTATGTCACGGTCAGTTGTACCAGAAGAGAATGAAGAAAGCTTTTGATAAGAAGGTCAAACCTCGTGAATTCAGAGAAGGCGACCTCGTGCTCAGGAAGATCATGTATTTTAATGCTGATTCTAGGGGAAAGTGGACTCCAAATTTTGAAGGCCTATATGTTATCAAGAAAGCCTTCTCTGGTGGTGCATTGATTCTTGAAACTATGGATGGAGAAGAGTTTCCACGTCCCGTGAATGCTGATGTAGTCAAGAAATACTTCGCCTAAAGAAATAAAAGAATAACTCGCTAAGTCGAAAACCCAAAAGGGAGGCTTAGGGAAAAAAGAGAATCTCGGTAGGCCGAAAACCCGAAAGGGAGGTCTAGGCAAAAATTAGAGACATAAACAAAATAAATTTTTCCCGCTAGGTTGAAAACCCGTAAAGGAAACTTAGGCAAAAGTTAGGGGTTTCTTGGAAAGTAACTACATCAGACAATACTTGATCATTGAAGCAAAAATGTTCTTGTATCTCACCACTCTTCAACCGAGGTCGCTGCTCAGGAATTCAAAGTTGTTAGGGAGAATAGTGGTCATTGTATTTCAATGTATCTTTTCCAATATATTACCATTTTCTAAACTTTGTAATCATCTATGGAGTCTCCCCATTTGCAGACTACCATTCAATTAATAAAGTTTGAGCTTTTATCCAATTCTTTGCAATCCTTATTTTATTCAGCTTACAAAGATTTCATTTATTATTTATAGTAATTTTCAAAGCAAAAAGATTAAATAACAAAAAATATTCTTCTGAAAAGAATTTACAAATTTCTTCTTGCTTTAGATTTTATGACTCAAGGAGAACAAAAATAGTGACTCCAAGGATGAACAAACTAAGAAGTTTTGGAAGTATGTGTTCCCCAAGAAGGATCTCCCAGGTCATTTTCGCTGCTATGCATTTGATTTTTATGAGTTTCTCAGATAGTTGGAAATGATGCCAATTGATGTATGGCACGGTGTTGGGTTTGTGATCCTGTTTTCCCCAGTCAGGTCTTGGTTCATTTTAATTTTGGGTTTGCATGGTATGAAGTCTCTATCCCTGCTTCCCCAGTAAGGTCTTCACTCAGATAACGAAAATCTCTTCCCCTTTTGTACTGAAATGGAATCATTTGCAAAACATCTCCCTTTGCAGTGTTAGCATTATTGTTGTTGTTAGTTTCCCAGGCAATCAAACAAGGGAAATATATTTTCTAAGAAATGTTGAAATAGTTGTCAACTTTTTGGGTTTTCTCCCGCCAAGTATTGGGTTTGATTTAAAATAACCATAAGTTTGATTTCTTGCTGTAATGTTTGACTTCCTAAATCCCCAAGTAAAGCTGAGATAACGTATCTCTATGAAAATTTCTATCCCCATGAGGTTTCATAATTTCTCCCCAGAGAAGTTGATGCAATCATCACTCTCAGTATTGAAGAATGTATTTTGGGTTCCCCTTGACGATGTGGTGTTGTCTCCCCAATGAAGTCGGCACGAGGTCCCCAGTTGATATCTCGATGATATGGTTGTCATCTACCCTTTTGAATTTGGTATTGCAATCCCCCAGTATAAATATAGACCTAGAAACATTTGTTTTCCCCATTGAAGTCTATGAGATACTCCTCGGTGAAGCCTGGAGGAGGATGTTACATCCCTGTATCTGTACTGATTTATTGTTATGATTTAACTATTTTTCGTATTATGTTCCTTCCCAGTGGAGTTAAACTGTGAATTGGAATTTGTTTCCCTAGTTGGTGCTTACTTCCTTATGAAACCTTCATCCTATATGTGATTTAGCCGATTATTGACTCTACCCAAGTTGGTTTTGGCTGGTTATTATCAGTGTTGTGTGTCTGTTTTGTCAACATGCGCATGATAAGACTCATACGTTCATACATACATCATGCATAGCTGAATTAAAATTTATTTCTCATTTGTATTCATTAATATTTTGTTGGCATATTACCCTATTTTGCAGAGTTATGTTACCCTTTCTCCAATAGAGTGTCAACCTTAAGCAGAAAGTGTATATCCTTTTAATTTCCCCACTGAGTTATCCCTCGTGGAAGAATTTTGCTTCAGCCTCCCTATCCATCTCTTTGTCTAGATAAAACATGGTTCCCTCTTGAGTTTATTTCTCATGAGGTTTTATTTTGATTGACTGTTTCATCCCGGTCTATTTCCGGTTTGGATTGGTGGTCCCCGACAACATTATTATTTTGTTTTCTGCAGGCTTTGAGCCCTAGTTTGAGAATATGCATTTATTTTGCACGTGAAGACTCTAGCCCCTCAACAAGAATATTTTGACATTTCCCCATGAAGCTATATTTCTTTCCCCAGGAAGTCATAATTCATTTCCCATCAGCATTATTGAAATTCCTTCTTAAAACAGCAAGTGGCAGGTCTCTTTATTTGAGCAACTCGTTCTTCCCCAGTATTCCTATTAGTTCCTCAAGAAGATTCAATTTTTCACTCCAATGAATGGTAGCCTTGTCATTATGGAAGGTAGTTTGTTGTTGAGATTTGTTACTCCAATGAATGGTAGCCTTGTCATTATGGAAGGTAATTTGTTGTTGAGATTTGTTAGTCCAATGAATGGTAGCCTTGTCATTATAGAATGTAGTTCGTTGTTGAGATTTGTTACTCCAATGAATGGTAGCCTTGTCATTATGGAAGGTAGTTAGTTGTTGAGATTTGTTACTCCAATGAATGGTAGCCTTGTCATTAAGGTAGGTAGTTCGTTGTTGAGATTTGTTACTCCAATGAATGATAGTCTCTTCATTATAGGAGATAGTTCGTTGTTGAGATCTTTTTTCGATGGATGGTAGTCTCGTCATTATGGGAGATAGTTCATCGTTGAGATTCGCATTACTTTGAAGAAGTTCATTTGTTCCTAGTTGGGAGTATTGGTGCTGATCATTTATTACCCACCTCTAATATTGGTGTTCACCAGTATTATCTTACCATTTATTTCGTCGGTAGGTTGACATTGCTTTTTTTTTTCTATCTCCTCAGTGAGTGGATAGTTTGCAGTCATTTGTCGATCATGGTTATCCTTTACCTCCTCTCCTCAATCTTTGAGTTTATGATGCCTTATGTCCTCTTTGGGCTTTACCCCAATAGAGTAAGGTCCCTTGTTCACCAGTGATTTATTTTCCTGGTCAGGTTTTTCTTTTGATCCCTGTTTTTATTTTCTACATCCACAATGGTGGTTGGTGTTACTTTTTAGATTCGTTAATTTGCATTCATAATCATAAGCATTGCATGGCAATCTTAGGGCCAAAAATAGGGCTTGTTTTATATTTCACTATCTTCAATCGCTTCGACATGAAGATTTTAACCTTTCCATCTCCAGATAGAAGACACTTAAATAAGGGCAGCTGTTGTACCCAAATTTTTGCCCCTAATATTCCTCTATCATCTCATACCATTACAATACAACAAGGTCACACATTATGGTTTTGGGTACTTCTCCTACTTCATCCTATCTTTAGGTTTGTCCAAGAGGGATCACCAAGCACCTTGAATTGTGTATCTTGTACATATATCCTTTTGACTAACATCAAAATATGTGTATGTCTCTTTGAATTTCATCTTGTAGGTAATGGCAAAATTGCATGTATCTTACCATCTCATAGCACAGAGGACCAAAAACTAGGGTTTGGAATTTAATCAGGAAATCTCTAACCTTTTGGGAAACACTTGATTCCATGTTTCTCTACATGTTCATGAGCATCTGTGAGTGGAAATTTGAGTTTGAAATGGTTCAATTGACACAAAGGGGTAAATTGGGCATTTTGCCAGAAGTCAACCAAAGTCACCTGTTGACAAAAAGGACTTTTGGTCAACTATCAATTCAATGCCCCTATTTTCATATTTCATGGTCAATGGTGGCATAAAATAAAGAGGAAGTTTGAATTGGAGTTAACTTGTCAATGAAGTTATTTGGAATTTTAGATTTTTTCTAAGTGTTCATAATGCTGAATTTTTGATTGGTCATAACTTTCTCAATTTTTATTTAAAATGTACAAACTGTACATGCATAGAAAGAGGAAACAAAATCCTTCAACTTTATATTAGAGGCTTCAAGTCCAAAATTTTAAAGGAGAAAAAGTTATGAAGCTTGGAAGTTTTTGGACACTTAATGAAATTTCTCAAATATGCACAAAAATTTGATTCCTTCATGATTATTTTTGAATGTCCATTTAAGCTCAAATCAAAAAGTTGGAAATATGAAAGTTGAATTATGAAGTGTGCTCTTTATTTTTTGTTCAAGAATAATTTTAAATGGTTAAGTGTGGAGAGATATATATTGCTTAGAATTTGGGGCCTGGAGATGGCATTCTGCCCAGCCACGCGCGCTAAGCCAAGCATTTTTCAAACAGTTTGTGGGCATGCTTTCACCATTATTTTTCTCCTTGAAATATTCTTTATTTTGAAAAATGTCCAACATCAAAAATCAAGCCCTAAATGTGAGGAACAATTGTGCTTTAGAAAGTTTCTCAAAATAATCCTTACATTTTGAGATATAATCATGGGAAGAAGGTATCATGCAAACTGAATTTCTTCCCAGCACAAGGCATGTCACGTGCGCGCAGAACTAGACTTTCCAGAAAACACATGTTGAGCATACACTCATGGATATTTATCTCATTAATTCAAGCTTTGTTTTGAAAATTTTTGAACATGAAAGTTGAAGGATGTAACGTCCTCTCCATTTTTTAATTCAAACTTTCTCACGATTCATGCATTGTGGAGAGATAAATAAGGAGTTAAAGATGTGACCATGATTTTTGGCAAGCCTGCATGAAATGCACGGAATGGCACGATGCCTGTTTCAAGCAACTTCAAATTTCCAACTCAGCATGCACATGCTTTATGCATTTACTCCCAAAATGCAAGCCTTGCATCCTCATTTGAACATAAAACACACAAGAGACCTCACCACCTCACACTCATTTTAATTTTCTCTTTTCTACCCTCTTATCGATTTCCCACTCTAAGAAATAAAGTTTGATTTCAATTGAAAGGGGTTGGACAGAAGAAATTACAGAAGCTATCTCTCTCTATATCTCTCTTTCTCTCTCATACACAAATTTTCTTCATCTTGGCAAAGTTCAAAATTGCATTTCTCTCTCTTTGAATCTCAAGAAAGCAAGCTTCCTTCATTCTTTTGTCAAAGCTTCCTTTGTATCTCTCTCCACTCATCATCCCTAAATCTTCAAGACAAGCATCTTTGATTTGCTTGCTCTTTATTTGAGCTTAAGCATCAACAAATTTTCTTCAAGGTAGACAATCCATAATTTCTCACTCTTGACTGCAACTCTTGTTTTGTTTAAATCCATAAAACTTTTGAAAAATTCAAGAGCATATTCATTTTCCTTGCATTTCTGTGATGAATTTTGGTTTTTGTATTGTTTAATTTGATGGAGAATTGAAGGAGATATGTGAGTATGAAATCTGTTTGATGAATGGTCCAAATCAAAACCGTGTTCATGCATCAATATTCACGCGCTTTTTTCTCTATCATCAATGCATCATTTCATGAAATTTTTTGTTCTATCGTGTTCAACTAATTTCCATCTTTGAACTTTGATGTTTGTACTTTTGATTTTCATCAAGAAACGCTCGAGATATTTGGATCTGAAAGCTTGGTTTCAAAACAGAAAATAGAAAGAGTTTTGGTATTTTAGAAGGGATGATAACGTGGCATCTTCTGATTAAACATGTTCTTGATTCATTTTATAGCACTTTATTTTAAAAACATGTGTAATACACCTTAATTTTATTTTAATTTTCTTTGTTTCCCTAATTTTTTTTAATTACTTTTCTTAATTAAAAAATTACCACAAAAATATTTTATACTCTATTTTTCATATATTTCCATATTTTGATTTTTGTTTCATTTTTTAAAATCATTTTTCTAGATTAAATAAATTCATGTAGTTAATTAGGGTTTTAATGTTCTTTTAAGTTTTGAAATTTTATTTTCTTATTTCTACTAAATAGAAAAATCCCTAAAAAATATTTTATAGCATCTCTTTGAGTTTACTTCTTAAAAATAATTTTTGTCCAATTTTATAAAATTCTTGAGTAACAAATTAAATCATTTGTTGGACATATCATCTTTTCTTTGTTTTTTTTGTTTGATGAAATGTCTAAATAATTTTCATTCAAGTCTTTATTTTGGTATAAAATTCAAGAAATAAATACTTAATTATCCTTATAACTTTCTTGACGTTTAGGTTATCTTACATCAAATTTATTAGAACTTTAGATTAAATTGTTTAATTTTGAACATAATTTCTTTCTTTTAGGGTTTTGTTTGATCATTCACACTAGTTGATTAAAATTTCTAAATTCCCATGCCTATAAAATCAGAGATGAAGTTGTATAGAGTGATTGAATAAGTTGACGTCACAAAGATCATTTTTATGGAATTTTTAAATATGATTTCACATTTTTTACAAATTATTTCCTAAAACATCTCTAGTTTAGGCATTTTGCTAGCTAGTTTCAAACTTTACATTTTAAAATCAAATTTACACCTTAATCCAAGAACTCTAAATTTTGTTTCTGACTTTTATAGAATTTAGGAAGTTAAGGTTTTAATTTCATAATTTTACAAGTTATTTTCCTATTTTAAATCTAATTTTTTACTTATGTTTGCATTTAGGGTTTTACTTTTGATTAAGGCTTGTAATTGAGAACTTTTATACATGATTCTTGTTTAATTCTTGAAATGGCATATGATATTGAGTTGAGGCTTATTTTAGGAAAAAAAATAATTTAAAATCATTGGATCATGGGTGTTGATAGGTTGAAAAACCAAATCCATCAAGAAGGATGAATGATGTTGATGATATTTGAAACTAAATTTCATCTAATGCATCCCCTCCCTCTTCATCTTATCCCATTCTTACATGTGCTAAATGTTATTAGAGAATGATTTAAATATCATTTCTCTAAACATATGGTACATAGATTTCTATTAACCAGCCTCAAAATAGGTGCGACTTTTACATAAGTCCACTTACGATTCCTTAACTTAGCGCTAAATTTTGTCCCGATTCGAGAAATGATCATTTGTGGCCCAAACCCATGTTTATAAGCCCAAGTATGTTAATTTGAATCCTTTGATCCAATAACCTTGAGATTCATTGTTAGGAGGCTTTGGTCTTATCAATCCTCTAATGAATCTTTATAAGCTTTGGTCAAAGTGAATCACTTAAACATCGTTGACCATTTATTGTTGCCTTGAGAATTTTAAATGAATGATATACTTGACAAAAAGCAAATGAAATTTGTTGTTGAGAGGCTTTAGTTTTATCAATCCTCTAACGAGTTTCAAATGCAAGTTTTAAGATGGTTATTCAACTAACCTCTAATTTCTAACAATTGACTTTATTTGTGCTTTTAATTTATGCTTTTACTTTAAGCACATTTATTTTAGCATTTACATTTTATGCTATTTTCATCTTTGCTCAATTGAGAATTTACTTTTATGTCATTTTTATGTTGCTCCCTTGAGCTTTTCATTTTATTTTTGAAGATACTTAATAACCAATTTAAACCATAAAAAACTTTAATATTACTTGGACTACTTGGTTACTGTCCTTGGCATTATGGAGATTGTTGACTTCTTGGACTAGGATTAGAGACCTTGACCTATCTTGAGACCTTGTGACCTCAACTGTTATTTTGTATGGAGTTCTTGGGGTTTACCCTAATATATTGGGTTGTTTGTTTGCTTTGTGTGCATGTTATTATGATTACATGCTTTGTCTATGATCGAGAATATATCTGTATACAGCCATTACTCTGCCTAATTTTTGTGAAGACTTAAGGCAATTGAAGCTTAGTTTTCTTAAGAGGTTTATCATCTTTGCTTGTTTGGTTTCAATCAAAATTATGGAAATTCTACATCGACTCATTGTGTCAAGTGTTGTCTTCTTATTGGTTAGATGGTTCTTCTCCCTAGCTTTTATCTTATGCTTTAGGATAGTCCCTTCATCTCTTTCCATTTTATTTAATTTCACAAATCTTCTCCCTCCTTTTGAAAAACTCTTCTTATTTCTAAACTTGAACCACTTTCGTAATAAACTTCGACTTAGGTCCGTGCATTTTTAAAAACATTTTCTCAATCAAACTTTAATCAACTTAATAATACCTTGATATTTTTGTGAGAAGACTAAAAGTCAATCAATCTCATTCAAACCATTTTGCCATTTTGTCTTTTTACTTTAAAAGTTTCTCAAAGATTAGACTCTTGTCAATCCTTGTAGTGATACAAGCTACTATACTTCTACGATGTGTAGTGAAGTGAGATATTTTCAACTTGGGTTTTAAACAAGGCTTTGTTGATTTTAAAATCAAAGCTATATCCTCCACTTTAAGATGATGCAAATTCTCCTTTCTCATAATCATAGGTAGTAAGAATGTTTTCCACTCGGATAAGATGATGATATCCCGTCTTTTAAAATTAACCAATACACATGTGTTTCAAAAATTTTAAAGGTGAACTACGAGTACCCTAATCCCTTATTTCATAGAAGGTGGTACGTAGGCACTAAAGGTTCGTAACCGCGGCGGGTGCAAAAATCATAAAAAATACTTATTTTCTCATCTCTATAATCTATTTTTATACAACACGCATATCAAAAATACACATATTTATAAAGAGGTTCCTGCAGAGTACCGTAGATGTTTAGGGTGATAATAACTTCCCTATGCATAACCAACCCCTGAACTTAGATTCTCTACCCCTCTTTTTAGGTTATTCGCTTTTTTCCCATTCCTTTGCAAAAACTATAGTGCGGTGGCGATTTTTATTTGATCTGTGCGAGTCAAGTCAATCCAATGGCTTAGTCTCAACATTTCTACCACTACAAAAAGGTACTCCACCAACATAGTGAATTTAATAGACTTCCGAGTATGATATTCAATATCATATTCAGACAACAACATCTGCAGCAGGAAATTCTTCTAGTAAGAGCAGGCTTTTCAAAAATAAACTTAATTGTATCCATTTTGGAAATCAACCAAGTAGTATGATTTAACATATATTTCCATAATCTCTTTTCCGCCCAGTCCAAAGCACAACATGTTTTTTCTATAATAGAATACCGTGACTCACAGTTAGTGAACTTCTTGCTCACATAATAAATGACATATTCTTTTCTTCTTGTTTCGTCTTTCTATCCCAAAATACAACCCATGGAGTTATCTAACATAGTTAGATACATAATCAATGGTCTTCCTTCAATAGGAGGGAGAAATATAGGAGGCTCAAGCAGATACTATTTAATGCTTTCAAATACCCTTTGGCAATTGTCTGTCCATACACAACCTTGGTCTTTCTTCCACAGCTTGAATATTGGTTCACACGTTGCAATCATATGGGATATAAATCTGAAAATGCAATTCAAACGTCCAAGGAAGCCTCTAACTTGCTTTTCAATTCTTGGTCCAGGCATTTATTGAATTGCCTTAACTTTATCAAGATCAACTTGAATTCCATTTTGGCTGACAATGAAACCTAATAACTTTCCTGAACGAACTCCAAACGTACACTTATTTACATTCAAACGAAGACGATACTTCCTCAAACATTGAAACAACTTCAACAAGTCTCCTATGTGCCCTTTCTCAGTCTGAGATTTTCCGATCATATAATCAACATATACTTCAATTTCCTTATGCACCAGATCATGGAATAGGGTTGTCATAGCCCTCTGGTACATTGCATCAGCGTTCTTCAACCCGAAGGGCATCACTCTGTAATAGAATGCTCCCTAGTGTTCAATAAATATTGTTTTTTCCATGTCCTCAAGAGCCATCCTAATTTGATTGTATCCGGAAAATCCTTCCATGAATGAGAAAACTTTGAATATTGTTGTGCTATCAACCAAAATATCAATATATGGCAATGGGAAATCATCTTTCAGACTTGCTTTATTTAAATCTCTATAGTCAATGCACATGCGGACTTTTCTGTCTTTCTTTGGTACTGGAACAATATTAGAAATCCACTGAGGGTAAACTGATGTTACAAGAAAACCAGTATCAATCAGCTTCAAAACTTCTTCCTTAACCTCACTTCCATGTCAGGATGAGTTCTTCATAAATTTTTATTGATTGGTGGACATTCTTGCTTTAGTGGAAAATAATGTTCCAAAATATTAGTACCCAAACCAGTCATATCATGATAAGACAAGGAAAAGATATCCACATACTCTTTTAGAAACTCAATCAACCTTCTCTTCACATCGGGATGAAGTAGTTCCCTAATCTCGACTTCTTTCGGATCTTCCTCTGAACCCATGTTAGTCATCTCCAACAACTCTTTATATGGCTGAATGGTATTTTCCTCGTGCTCGAGCAATCGTGAAACCTCTTCTAGGATTTCATCATATTCTTCTTCAACCACATACACAGGATATTCAACATTGGGAGAGGATGAAAGGTCATTGCACTCAACGGGTTTTTCAATTAATCTGCACATTTGTTTTATGATTGATTTTAGAAACTGACACATGTAGATTTATTTAAAATCATTAGATATTTTGAAAGTTTTTTTTTATGATTACCATTTCCTAGAAAAATCAAAAAATAAAGACGCAATTTAGAAATCCAAAACAACTTTTATTAATGATTTTAAAAATCAAAACAACAGACACGACCATACAACATCATTATTTTCACCTTGGACAAAGTGAAAGATTTTTGAAAAGACAAACGAAAAACAAATTACTTAAAATGTGAATGCAAAAAGGAACATCAATAGTGATCTAATTCTGGATTTTGACTCCATGTATCACAAAGTTCAGCATCTCTTGCTCTGACACATCTTTGAGAATAATATTGATCCTTGGAGTAGTCGGATGGAGATATCCTGAAATGTGAATGATATCTTGATATTTACTCAAAGCGGTCTTCGACTTCATAACTTCCTTAAATGAGGTGATATAATCTTCATTCTTCCTTATATTATCAATAGGACAAGCTTGGAACTGAGTTCCAACAGCGGCTTCATCGACTTCTACAATGCTAAAGGAAGACAAGTAAGATATCAACAGAGATTTCTCACCATTCACAATGTAATACGGTGGGAGAACTTACTCGGTTTTACATTGTATCGCAAATGTTGCAGATAACAAGAGTCACCACCGACTTTTCTTTTATCCAATAAGGAAAGGGTGAAAAGAACAGGAAAGACCTTGAGATTTTTGAGTTCCGGGTAGGTTATGAAAAGGGAAGGTGTTATCACCCTTTTCATTCATAGTTATCTATGGGACCTTAATCGCTAGCTCACTTTTTTTTTTGAAAATTGTTTTGTGTATGTTTGAAAAATGTCTAGAAAAGTTGCCAATTATAAGGCAAAATTTTGTAATGATTATCGTATATGTCCTCGAGAATGCGTACAAAGTGTTTGTTTTTGAAAATATTTATTGAAAGTGTTTGTGGAAAAAGGTTTTGTTTTAAAAATCTTTGTGAGAAAGAGATTACGAGCGTTATACCTACTCAAGGTATTTATTGTAGTTTTCTTCTCCTTTAGATAGTGTTATCCTACCATTAGTTAGAAGGAAGCCATATCGTTGGATGTGAAGGGACATGCGTGGGTCATCGTACAGTCAACGAAGGTAACTCGTAAGGATGCTTTAGCAATTATCATTAAAAGGGACTATATCATTTATCGAAGGCAACATCGAAAGGGTCATCGAGGGACTATGATCTTTGTATCAAGGGACTTTGCTAAAGCGTCCCCACATTCGAGGGACATGATTATTTTCTGAGGAAACAAGGGAGGTTACCCTAGAGGTGCGAGTGTGTGAAGTGATTTATGTTTCAGTTATGTTTATCTTTGAAATTAGGTTTAGCTATCATTTCGTTATTAGTCTTTCCATACAAGCCTAATTACTAAGCAGTAAACATAAAAATAATGAAAAGCAGTAAAGTGCGGAAAATAAATGCAAAAAGATAACCCTAGACTATTACAATGCTTCGGCGAAGTTACATAATAGAAATGCGGAAAATAAACCCTAATTACTATTACATCCTGGGAAACAGTTACATAATGGGAAAAAATGCGAGAATAATAAATTACGGGAAAAAATGTATGAATTGGAAAAGGAAAACGTAAGCGTTTTTGGTGATTTTTGATAAAAAAAAGGTTTTTGACGATTAATCGAATAAACCTAAAAAGTCTAATTAATTTTTAATTAAAAAAAATTGATTAATTAAATAAACAAAAAAACCTAATTTGATTAAGGATTGTAAAAAGGTTTTGAAAAATTAAGTTTGTTTAAAAAGGTTTAAGTTTTATGAATTTAGGGTTTGTAAGTGAAAAATAAGGAAAATATGAAGGAAAAAAAAAGTTTAAAAAAATACTTCCAGGGATGGGTGTTGAACCCACACTCTTAGCTATTTCAGCCAACACCTTCACCACTGCGCCAAGCGCGTGCTTGTGTACAAGGGAGGGGATCAGCAAGCTTTGTACATTAACCTACAAAAATCAGAAATTATGAAAAAAAGTCACAAAAGGCAGGGATCGAACCCACGCTCCTTGATAGAGGAAAGCCTTAACGCATGTGTTTTAACCACTCGGGCGGTGATACATCCATTGTTATCAGCGAAACAATTTAAATATAACACAAAAAAAACATGACATGAATGGAGAGGCGTTGGAGCCCTAGCTCCAGTCGTCTTATCCGGTGAGTATATTTTCAAACCTGCAAAAATAATAAATGTTAGGGATCCAAAGGTACCCTACCCCCTTAAATCCAACCCTGAGAATTTAATGGAATGGTTATTTTGGGCTGAATCATGCTAGGTTTTGGGGTACAATGAAAATTATCCAAATCGGTAGGAACATGGTAGTTCATGTTTTCGATAGAATGGGACTCCCATGTTGGGTTTTTCCTGAATATGGATACCTCATGAACATGTTAGAAAAGTCAGTATGCATAAAAACCCAAAGGAAATAGCAACTAAAAAAAATTCATGCAATAAAGGGAAATCAGTGATGCATGGTCGTGCATTTCCAGCCCTTTGGATCATTACAAATGATCCAACCTTACCCTATGATCTTCCTGGAAGTGAACGGAGCAGGTTTTTTACCTTGAGGGAGGCTTGAGACTAGGGTTTCGATTTTCCCTAATCCTTGGGTAGTTTTAGAGTTTTTGAAGAGTGTATTTTCTCAATGTTTTCATCCTCTTTCTTTATCTGAATTGATGAGTATATATAAGGGAAATTAGGTCAACCAAACACGGGCTTGGACTTGTATAAGAGGCTTTGTCCTTTATCTTATTTAATTTTAATTTAAAATAAATAAAATCAAAATAATTAGAATAAAAAGTTCAAGGGGCGCATGAAGTAGATTTGAGGTTCATTTGAAGTGTAGAACACAGCTGGACCTTGAACTATAAGCCCACTAGCCAAAAAATCCATGTTTGGTCACTTTTGGTTTCATGCATTTGCTCTAAATTTCCCAACTTGCACCAACCATAACTCTCTCAATTTTTATCATTTTAAGGTAATCTTTGTCTTTTTGGAAATCTCAAGATGTCCTATTCAATCTCTATATTGATCATTTTTGCATTTGAAGACTTTATCTTGATGTAAGTTTCCTTGAAAAAAAGTGTCTTTTTGTTGACTTTTTAAATGACCTATAATGTATTGGCCCATATCTCTCAAATGAAGAATTTTTTGGACTTGCGCTTAGAGAGACAAAGTTGCAGAGAATTGAATTTCCTTATAAATGAGCTTTTGTTGAGGAAAATCCGATGAAGTGTGTAAAATTTATGCTTGGTCAAAGTTTAGTTGACTTCTTAAGAAAACCCTAATTTGGCAACTTTTGACTTTTGATTATTTGGGAGTTTTCTTGATGAATCAATATCAACACTTGATCAAATGATGAATATGGCTTCAAAATCTTGATGTTGACCAAAAATCTTGAAGTTTGACTGTATGTTAACCATAATTGACTTTTTGTCTAATACAATTGATTTTCAATCATTCGAGCCATTGACCGAGCAAACTTGTGATGCAAGGCATGAAACTTGGTATGAACATTCTTAGAGACTTATAAGAAACCATGGAAACCACTTGATGACTTAGAAACCCAAATTTTGTTGTGAAAAGTGAAATCTTATTTGTAAGTCCATTGCTTAGGAGGAGAAGTTATCTGATTAATTCTTAAGCAACCTTGAGCATTTTAGAATCCTAGGAGAATGTATTGAGATAAATGGGAGGGGAAATTTTGGGGTACAACACACACAATAAATACCTTTCCTTTACGGGAAAATTTCATCTTCTGATGCAAGGTTGAAGTAACAGCTCCTGCTTCATCGATCCAGGGTCGTCCCAATAAACAACTATATACTGGGACAATATCCATAACATGGAAGGTGATTTGGAATAAGTGTGGACATATGTGATTAGGTAAATCCACCTCTCTAATAACGGACTTTCTTGAACCATCAAAAGCTTTTACTATAATGCCACTTGGGCGCATGGGAGTTCTCTGGTATTTGAGCTTCACGAGAGTACTTCTCGGTATGACATTCAAAGAAGATCCATTGTCTATCAGCATATTGGACAAAGAGTCATTCTTACAATTCATAGATATATGTAGAGCCAGGTTATGGTTTCTCCCTTCATCAAGAAACTCGTCATCACAAAACCTCAGATTGGTACAAGACATAATATTCCCCACAACATGGTTGAACTAATCCAGAAACATATCACTTTCAACAAAATCTTGATCTAACACCCTCATCAGAGATTCCCGATGAGAAGAAGAGTTCTCAACAAGGGTAAAATGGAAATCTTAGAGGGAGTTTGCAACAATTGATCCTCAATCTTGTAATCACTCATCTTGATGATTTTTAGCAGATCATCAACATATTTTTCCAAGGCAGCGCCACTTGATTCTTCTACCACTTTCCTATGTTCAACTATCTTAATGACCTTCTTAGCGGAATTAACATCTCCTTGAAAGGTAGGGGCGAAGACACTACCAATACCAGTTACCCGACTAGCTTTAGAAATATTCTCAACATGGGACAAAGGTTGGATAGGAATTTCCACACCATCTTCCAGGATAGTTGCATTGTACTTATAAGGCACAATTTTATATGATTCATATGGGATAGGACCAGGCAGACAAATAACTACGAGAGCAACATCGGGCTTTGTGTGGTACGCAATCTCCACAGGAGCGGGAACACCCAAATATGGCACAATAACATTCACCCCTATTTCTTCAGCATACTCTGGAATCGTAAAATCATTATCATAAAATTTACCTTCATCAGAAGAAAAGAACTCATTAGCAGAAACGTACTCATCATCAGACATGGCCTCAATAGAGTAATCTTCAATCACATTAACTCCATTATAATCATGTATGTTGCTTCTGACTTGGATAGTTCCATTATCTAATAGCAATTGAACACCTCTTACAACATAACAACCATGAGAATCTCTACAGCAAATCAGACAAGATCCATAATGATGTACCTCTTGTCCACCCATGTGACAAAATGTGGCGTGCAGCTATACCAGATCATTATTCATGTAATTCACGTAAAAAATATGGACATTTGTACTACAAACACTACAAGTGGCATAATCGTGTGTGTAATAGCTGAACTCATCGAGATCAGCATGCATCGTCACTAAATCACCTCTGACCAGATTGATATCAAATATCCAGAAGTCCTCAGGACATCCAGCAACCATATGTACAACACTTCCACCTCCATGCTTTGGTAGTGGATTATCCTTCACATTGGGACCAACATCTTTAAAAGATAAGAGACCAGATCTTACCATATTTTGTACTTCAGACTTCAACGGATAACATTTTTTAATGTTGTGCCCGAGGGATCCTTGATGAAAAGCACAAGTCTTATCCTCCTTATAATACCATGGTAAAGTTGAAGGTATAACAGGGGGAAGCTTAGTCTGCACCAATTTCTTCTGAATAAAAGCCAGAAAGAATTATGCATAACTCATTGGAATAGGATCAAAAGCTTCTCTCTTCTGACCATTCCCTTGATTACTTTGTTGAGGTTCTCTTTGATAGGCAATAACATTCGGAGCTACATTTAAAATCGGGGTTACAGAAGCAACCTGTTGTTGATGCTGATGACGTCTTCTTGGAGGTTTAATCCTTCTTTCTTCAGCAACAACATTTGTTTCACTTCCTTTCTTTTTAGAAAACCCATATGATGATTTCTTTGTTCCATTATAACCTTAATCTTTTGTCAATCATCCTTCCCTGACAGCTTATTCTAGACGAACACACATACTTACAATCTCAGTGAAATCACTCGGTGAACTTGCAACCATCCTTTCATAGTAAAAGGAAACAACGGTTTTTAGGAAGACCTTAGTCATTTCTTGCTCTCCCATTAGGGGTACCACTTGGGCAGCAACCTCGCGCCAACGCTGCACATACTCCTTAAAAGACTCCTTATCTTTCTGAGCCATTTTTCAACTGGTCACGGTCAGGTGCCATAAACATGTTGTACTTATACTGCTTCACGAAAGCATCTCCTAAGTCATTGAGTGTATGGATGTTGCTACTGTTTAATACCATATACCATTTCAAGGAAGCACCAGTTAAACTATCCTGGAAGAAATGAATAAGCAAGTGTTGGTCATCAGTATGAGTGGGCATACTTGTGATATACATCACCAGGTGGTCACGAGGACAAGGGTTGCCCTTGTACTTCTCAAATTCTGGTACTTTAAACTTTGTTGTCACTTTCACATTAGGAACTAAGCAGAGGTCACTGACATTCTGTCAGAATAACTCTTTACCTCGGAGAGCCTTCACCTATTTTTGTATTTCATTGAATTGATCTTGAAAGTCGTCCATTCGGCCATAAAAGCCCAAAGTTTCACTTGGTGAAGGAGCAGGATGATAAACTTCATCATTAATAACAGGCATAACATTCAATGTAGGAGGTGAGACATGATGAATCTCATTATTAGCAAGAGGAGTAGCGTGCACCATAGAAGGTGCAAAAACAATAACAATTTGAACAAATGGAGCAAATTGAGTAGCCGGATTGTAACCTTCTGGCATGAAATTCTCAGGAATTCCCCACGAGTATTCACGAGGCATACAACATTGAGTAGCAGTAATTGGAGTAACACATACGAGAATTGATAGAATCTCTTAAATAACAGTCGTGTGTTGTGGCTGAGTAGCACGAGAAGACGGGGGAGGGGTCTTCTGAGAAGCCACTAACGACTCTACAAAAGTAGTCAGATTAGCCATATCGGCTCTCAAAGAAGTAACTTCTTCATGCAGCTAACGATTCTCTTTTTTAATATTTTCCATCTTCTTTCTAGAATTAGCTCGAGTGTTATAGCGATGAGACAACTTGCTGACTGAACAAAGCAGAGAAAAAAGACACCTGGGAATGAACAGGAATGCAAAAAATGTGCAAAATGATGCATGATATGCAATGCATATAATTTATTATGTTTATTCAAGGAACTCAAAGAATCATAAATAATTGCATATTTTGAAGAACTAACACATTTGGAAATACTGAAAACTCTCATTTTAATAATAATTTTAGAATTGATTACAACTTTTAGTACAAGTTTCAATAATCCTAAGTATAAGAGAATAAAGATAGAATTTAAAAATCATAAGAAGCCAAAGCGGATGAAGATCTCTCCACACACTGACGCTTTCCCTCGAGTCTTGCAATCTGAGCCTTCAACTATTTGTTCTCTTCTACATACTTATCGGAGATTTATTTCCATCCACCAAAATCAGAAATGGGTGACCGAGGCATGGCTGAATTCTAAAGGAAAATAAATCCTCTTGCTTTTCCATCATCTCCACAGCATGACTCTTAAGAATCTCAATCAAGTCATCCTTTTATTTCAATTTCATTGAGTGGGATACCTCCAAAGTCTAGTACTTGTTCTTCCATGCTTCCTTCTCTTTCTACATCCTAACCAAGGCAAGTTGAAGTTCTTCCACATCAACTGAATTTCCCTTGCTTGTACCCAACGAATATGAGGCTCTAAGGAAACAACTCCTCTTGATCCCAAGTCTTTTCAACCCTTTCTATGAATATGGTGCCAAGCCTTTTCAATCGCTTCCTTAGTTGCCTTGTGATCTTCTCCTTCTTTGAGAAATAAACCACTTAGATGAATGTTGTTTGGCTTATCTCTCATCGGATATCCAAGCTGATAACGCACAAGAACGAGATTTTAGTTAATTCCTCCCTTTGTTCCAAGAAGAGGCACATTGGGGAAACTACCACAACTATCAATAATCTCCACAACATGATAAGCTCCATGATACCAATAAATGTTAGAATGAGTGAGAGCCATAATCTTTGGGGCCTAACGCGGTTCCTTCTTGACATCCCAAAAAGAAATAGACCGAGGTAAGTGAGAAATAAACCACTAATGTAACAACGATGTGAAACAGATGACCATCCCTCGCTGATAGAAATTCCGAAGATGGATGGAATAATAAGTATCTCCTAGCAGTGTAGGGACTGGATTCATAATCAGAAAGATCCTAATGGCATTAACATCCATAAATTTGTCGGTGTTATAGAACAAGAACAACCCATAGTAAAACAAACAAAATATCGCCTCGAAAGCAGTTGTACTCTTCATCTTGATGAAGTAATGAGCTTTCCCCAAAAGAAATTGAGCAGGTAAACCTCTGATTCCTCTTTTAGTAGTTATGTTGGCCTCAATCTCAGACTTCTTCAAGTGAGTCATGGTAGCAATCTCATGAGACTTAGGCTCTCCTTCTAAGCCGGTGAAAAGAACACAATCACTAATAAGTAAACCTAGTAAGTAAGAATACTCCTCCAATGTGCACATCAGCTGATAATCAGGAAAAGTAAAACAACAGTGTAATGGATCATAGAACTGGACCAATTTAGAAAGAATAACTGCTTCCATCTTGAGCTTCATAAGAGGCCCAATGTCTCCATACTTCTTCCAAAAATCTGTAGAACTCTCAATCTCAAGAATCAAACTCATCAGTTCCACTACTTAGGATCCATGAAACCATACTTCCGAGTCTTTCTCTTTCCAAAATCCATGATCAAACAGTACCTGAGATATTTGAAGAAGTCAACCTTAAGTTCCTTGAAAAACTGTTTAAAGGATGCTCATTGGTGTATGAATGCATGATGATGCAACTATCACAGACAAGATCACAAACATGAGGGTTCATAGGTTTGACATCACGAGCATGAAGACAAAGTTACTACCCACTAGGTAAGGACTAATGGTTTATCACCTACCGAACAAGGTTCTAAACAGTTCCCAGAGTCTACATTCTTCCTTCAAATATTACCAATGTCCCGATTACCTTAGTAATTAGTAATATTCTAAGGAAAAACTCGTCTATGTGTAGCATCACGTGACAACCACTTTCAGATTGCTCCGTCATAGTCTCCGCACTACACCTAAAAGGCCAAGATCGATTAAAGGTTATACAGTACTACGCTTTAGCAAGCTCCTAGGTTGAAAGCATCACGTCTTTCTGATTGCTCGGTAAATAAATATTATTGTCAAAGGGGCCTCCACTGAGTTGGGGATCTCATGTATCCTTTTTGCGATTCCTCCCTTAAAGTTAACATGACTATACCACCCATCCTATATTAAGTTTTCCTAAGTCTGAGTAGAGGAATTATAAGAGATCACCAAGAACCATAAAAACCATAAAAATCCAGACACACATATATACAAATATACAACAAATATAGCACATACACAAGTAAACAAATATAGGAAATGTTGAGTGTGATCGGTGGATCTGGAACTGACTGTTTAATGATGGTTCGTGAAATTTCGTGGAAGAAAGAGTCGCCACCGTCTTTTATTTTCTCCAACATGGAAAGGACAAAAGCACAGAAAAATTCCTTATTGAGATTAGCTCTCGGTTCGGGAGGTAGATTTATAGAAAGGGAAGGTGTTAGCACCCTTTCTATCCATGGTTATCCATGGGCTCTTAGATACTTGCTCATTGTGTTTTCAAAAGGTTTGTTTGCTTTTCAACTGTGGGTTTAAAAAAAGTTTCGTTTAAAATTTCAGTTCGACTCTTGTATCAGTCCTCAAGAGTGTTTGAAAAGTTGTTTTTGAAAGCTTTTTGAAAAGTGTCGGTGTGAAAAGAAGTTTTTGATTAGTTTTGAATTAGAGCAAGTATGTACGAGTCATCTACCTACCCTAAGGAATTAGTCTGTATAAATGTCCTTAAGGTAGTGCCATCCCACCATTGAGAGGTAGGTAGCACCACCGTTGGAGGTGTTCGGGTCAATTCAAGGTTTAGGCACAGTGTGGTCACCGGAGCAATAGGAAGACACCTTAGAAGCTACCCCCATGCCATGTTCATGGACATGAGGACTTACTAAAACGTCCTCTACTCGACGACCACGTTTCGAGGGGCAAGGCAACAGTGAGGCGTACCCTAAGAGTGGTGTGTGAATTGTGTGTCAATTTCAGTTATTATTTGTCTTGTCATGCATTGGCGTTCTACGCTTTGATTTTATTTTTGGCCATTCATTCTTTCATGCAAATTATTAGCAGTTAAAAGGTGCGGGATGATAAAAGTCCTACGCTATTACAAAGGCGCGGGTCTACAACGCCAAATTAAACCAAGACCCGATTTGAAATAAATAAAATACGGAAAGTAAATATCCTAATTATCTATTACATAGCTTTGGGGCAATTACATGAAATTTGAAAAAGGAAATAAAAAGTAAATGTGCGAAAAGAAATAAAATCAAGAATGCGAGGGTGTTGGACCCTTTTAAAGAAATTAAATTGAAATCATAAATTAATTAAATTAAATAAAAGAAAGAATTTATTTTTTGGAGTTTTTGTGATTATGGAATTAAGGAGAATTAAATTGGAATTAAAAGTTAATTAAAACCCTAGTTCTAAATTGTTTTTAATTTATTAAAAAAATATTTAAGTTGTAACCTAATTTAACCCTAATTAATTAAATGGCATATTTATTTACAAAAATAATTAATAATTAAATATGGTGAAAAAGGAAAAAAAAGAATAAAAGTATAAAAACCATAATTTCTACCTTTTTTAGTTTATTAAAAAAATATTAAAATTAAACCTAAAATTAAACTAATTAGTTATTAGAATTTTATTTACAAAATATTGATTAAAAATAAATGAACATATTTTTATTTTTTATAGTTTCTGATTTTTTTTGTATTTTTATGTTATAAAAAATTAATTTGTGGAATTAAATAAACAATTAATATAATTAAAATAAGTGAAAGAAAAGAAAAAAAGAAGAGAAGAAAATGCAAACAGATGGGGGTGTTGACCCAATGGAGGAGGTGAATTTGCAGCAATTGAGCCCATTTGAAGGAGGCCTTTTTTGACTTTTCTGGCTTGTATGCACATGGTTGACTGAGGGTACATGGTGGACTGCGTGATCTGGCCATTAGATGAATCTCCCTGGCGTGTGGCAGGCACAAACGTTGAGGCCTATGGTACTCCCTTGAGTGTGGTGATCACCTGAACATGTAAACATAAAAAATATAGAGGAATATGGGGACCTGGGGATCGAACCCAGGTCCCAAGGCTTGCAAACATCACTTTCCACCAACTGAGCTATTTAGCAACTTTGTTATTATAATGGAAAACAATTAATATAATAAAAAATAAGGGTTAGTGATATGAAGACAAAAAAACGCGCCAACTTTTTGAACCGGCCAACCATATGATGACAACCAACCTTCTTCTTCGTTTGTTCGTTTTTGCCTGAGAAATATAGAATGGATAGCGGGGGTTTTAAACCCCCACAAATTGAAGCCACGAATAATAGCTAATAGGGCCTGGTTCATCATAAATTGAGCGCGAGGAATGGTTTTGAATCGTCAGGAAGCCCTGATTCTAATGGCATAGGTCTTGTTGTCTGATTTTTCCAGAAGAGGAAAGCCCCAAATTCAAACCTCTGAAAACCTAGAAAACGTCAATGGCATCTTTCTATACAAACACTACTAATCCAATTCACTGGCACCATTAGCTTTAGTGAGTTCATGTTAGTGCAAAACAATCATTAGAATGCATTAATATGGCATGAAAATGTAAATACGAATATGTAAAATATCAAGAACAGGGTGACTTCGTGCTACCAGTTCTTGAGGTTAGGGATTGTGATTTCGATTGAGAAAGCTTCCTGGATGTGTAAGCAAACTATTGGAGTGGTTATTTTTCCTTGAAACACCCTCTAGCTGTGTTTTCAGTTTTTGAAATTTTTGGTGAAAAATGCAAAGTTTGTATTTGATTCTGAGCGCAGCTTCTGAGTCCTCTTGACTAGGTTTTGGTTTGTCTATGTATATGGAATGAATTAGGGTAGAAATCCAAGTCCATAAACCTTTGCAATCAATGTTTCAATATTTGATTTTAATGGTATCTTTTTCAATCTTTTTCATGTGAAGAACATGCCAATCATTGCCAATCACCTTGATTCTTTCCTTATTGAATAGTGCACGAAATCTTGAGTGAATTCTATGCACAAAAAGATTTGAAAAGCATGGATGAGTATTTTTCTTATAATTAATTTTAATTAAATGAATTAAATAGATTAAATATTCAATTAATTATTTAAAAATAGGAAAATAACTCCCCTTTGGGTCAATGGGTCGTGCATAGCTTTTGGGTGATGATTCTTGGAAGAAATTGAGGCCCATTAGCAATTTTGAGGTATTTGAAGTAAAGTTGACTTTTCAAAGTTCCCAAATATTTCCCAACTTCCACAAGGCATATCTTGCTCAATTTTTAAGCTTTGATCATGTTCTTGGACATTTTGGAAAGGTCTTGAAGTCCTCTAACCAATGCCTTTGGTCCCATGTCATTTTGATTTACCAATCTCAAGTTATGGTCTTTGACTTAAAGTCCCTTTTTGTTGTCTTTTGAAAATGACCTATAATGTTGAAATTGATAACTTTTTGTGAGAGCATTTCTTGGACTTGAAGTGTGAAGATGAGTTGTAGGAAATGTCATTCTCTTCAAAATGAGCTTTGGATGGGATTTTTCTGATAAATCATGTGGAAGTTATGCCTTGGTCAATTTGTAGTTGACTTTTTCAACTGTCCAAATATGGAAACTTTTGCATCTTGAGACTTTTTGAGCCATGCCTTGAGAATCATGATCAAGAATTGATCGAATGATGTTTTTGGCTTCAAAATAAGATGTTGACCAAAAATTTGGACTTTTGACTGTCAAATGACCATTTTGCCCCTTCAGTTGACTATTGGGCAATTAGGGTTTTTGACTGTGCAATTTTGTGCTGTGAGTCTTGAAACTTAGCATATGGATGCATGACCATGTTTGTAGGCATGTGGGAATTGATTGGACCCTTGGAAACTTCAATTTCTTTGCTAGAATCAAAACCCTAATTTTTGACTGGTAGGAGGCCATTGAACTATGCAATCTTTGGGAGACTTTGAAGCATGCTCTTTGCAAATCTTGAAGAATATGGGAGGGAAAATTTTGGGGTGCAACAATTGCCCCTGTTCAATCTTCTTAGACCTGAGGATGCAGATTGGCTGACGTGCCTTTCGTAATCCGAAGGTGGAAGATGATTGAACACTAAAGTGCCCAGAAATTTGCGCTCACATAGTAGTGTGATGGTGGGAATGGGCTTATAGATGCCATTTGGAGATTGATGGATAGGATGATGGGCTTATAGATGCCATGCTGAGAGGTGATGGATAGGTGGATGGGCTTATAGATGCCATCTGGATGTCGATCGCATAAGAGATTCCTTAGCGAGAACTTGCGTACCTGAAAAAGAAAATGATTACCTGGCCTGTTACAGGAGCTGGTCTTCAAACTCTTTTTATAGACGCACCCTGGTTAGTTACAGGAATCAGGTCTGGAGCTTCAAACGGTGATGAATGAATCAGGGATGGTTACTACCTCAACGGAATGATGAGAGAGCCTGGGGTGATTACTACCTCAACAGTAACGATGAGAGAATCTGGGGCGATTACTACCTCAACAGTAACGATGAGAGAATCTGGGGCGATTACTACCTCAACAGTAACGATGAGAGAATCTGGGGGAGATTACTACCTCAACCGTAACGGTGAGAGAATCTTGGATGTCTTCTACTGAGTCTTTATCAGGAAAATCTTTAGGAATCGATTTAACTGGACTGGAGAAGGCCTTTGACTGGATAAGAATCAGAAAAATCTTTAGGAATCGATTTAACTGAACCAGACAAGGTCTTGGAATCTTCAACTGGATAAGAATCAGGGAGATCTTAGGGTCGATCTGACTGAACTAGAGAAGGCCTTTGACTGGATAAGAACTAGGAAAATCTTAGGGTCGATTTAACTGAACCAGGCTAGGTCTTGGAATCTTCAATTGGATAAGAATCAGGGAGATCTTAGGGTCGATCTGACTGAACCAGAGAAGGCCTTTGACTGGATAAGAATTAGGAAAATCTTTAGGAGTCGATTTAACTGAACCGGTCAAGGTCTTGGAATATCTTCAACTGGATAAGAATCAGGGAGATCTTAGGGTCGATCTGACTGAACCAAAGAAGGCCTTTGACTGGATAAGAATCAGGAAAATCTTAGGGTCGATTTAACTGAACCAGGCTAGGTCTTGGAATCTTCAACTGGATAAGAATCAGGGAGATCTTAGGGTCGATCTGATTGAACCAGAGAAGGCCTTTGACTGGATAAGAATCAGGAAAATCTTTAGGAGTCGATTTAACTGAACCGGTCAAGGTCTTGGAATATCTTCAACTGGATAAGAATCAGGGAGATCTTAGGGTCGATCTGACTGAACCAGCGAAGGCCTTTGACTGGATAAGAATCAGGAAAATCTTTAGGAGTCGATTTAACTGAACCGGTTAAGGTCTTGGAATATCTTCAACTGGATAAGAATCAGGGAGATCTTAGGGTCGATCTGACTGAACCAGAGAAGGTCTAGGACATGGCTGAGAACTTAATTGGATCTTTCCTGAAAGGTAAAGGTCAGTCATATGCAATGCATGATATGGATCAAGCAATGATGTTCTCAACATAAATGAAATTGTAAGATATGATGCGTATATGCATGCTATAATGTATGAAAATGCGATGTTTATGAATGTATGTTTGTCGCCTAGGAAAGTAAAGCCTTGACGGGTGCCGGGAAGTTACATCCTGGGCTGACATTGGAGAATAGTGCTTTGTTGTTTCCGCTGGGGATGATAGTTGCAAGAATACCGGTAGGAGAAGATAACTCCGTTAGGGAATAAACTTGGCGAATGGATTACTCTGCGAGGAGGAAATTATTCTAGCGATCTTGCTGGGGCATAATACTCTGGGGAGAGAGGTACTCTGTTGAGATGTTGATAGCTCCGTTGGGGATATCATTGTTGTGTTGGAAGTGTTGATAGACTCCGCTGGGGATAAGAAGACTTCATCGGGGACGATCTTTCCGTGGCTTTTGGCTGAGGATAACCTAGTTATATCCTGGTGGGGAAATAACCTTTGAATAAAGCCGGGAGACGCGTTCATGCTCTGCGAGGGATAAGCTTCCAGAATCTACTGGGGATAAGCTTCCTGTTGGGGAGATGGATTCAAACTTTCCTGGGGAAATCTTGATTGGACTCTCCTGGGGAAATTTTGAACTATACTGGGGAAGTGGCTCCGCTGAAAGTCTGGTATACCGCCGGGGAACAATCTTTAGAAGACTGCCGGGGATGCTTGTTAAGAATGTCTGTATACTCCCGGGGAATGTTGAGATCTGCTGGAGGATACCCAACTTCCTTAAGGCTGATAATAGCTTTGCTTGGGGAGAGTGCATTGACTTGCTGGCTCACTCTCTGGGGAGTTAAGATATACTGGTTACGTTCTTTAGCTGAACCTACCTTGATACCTTGGTGGGCCGAACAATTAGATCGCTTAGACCACTCATTATTGCCCCTGTGTCTAATATTACCTGTAATTAATCCTTTGTTTCGTATGCAAATATTTATGAGTTAGCAATTAGTTTCAAATGCATATATCACAAATTGAACCTTGGACGTTCTTCGCGAAACAAAACGGAAAAAGGAAAAAAAACAAAAGGCAACTTGTAGCTGAAAAGTGAATTTATATTGATTTTGAATTGCCTGTAAATAGGCGTTTTATGTACAAGAGACTGACGTCCTAGTAAGAGAACGCCGCCGAACAAAAGAGTTTATACAATTTGTACAAAGGGAAGATAAAACAGCTGTGTGAAAAGAACAATCCCACTGGGTTCCAACTCTGCTATCTCCCTTATATCTTCGAGCATCTCATCACTTGATGACCTAGCTGAAGATGAAGCTGGTTGATCGATGTCGTTTGAACTTGATGTTGATACCGGATTCTGGATGCGAAGTGATCTAATGAGACATAGTATTACGCTTTATCCCTAACTTTTGCCTGGACCGCCCTTTCGGGTTTTCAGTCCGTCGGGATACCCATTTTTGCCCAAGCCGCCTTTTCAGGTTTTCGACTTGCCGGGTGTACAGATTTTTTTTCATTTCATCCCTTCATTTTGCCCGAACCCTTTTGGTTCGCCGGGAAGCCCTAATTTTTGCCTAGGTATGTCAACCTAGCGGGTCTTTTATTATGCGTAGTATCTTTTTACTATGTCTGCATTGGCGGGGTGAGGAAGGTCGTCACCATCCATGTTGGTTAGAATCATGGCTCCTCCTGAGAACACATGTTTAACCACAAATGGCCCTTCGTACGTAGGGGTCCATTTTCCCCTTGGATCACTCTAAGGAAGGATGATGCGTTTGATTACCAGATCCCCAACCTGATATTCTTGTGGTCTGACCTTTTTGTTAAATGCCCTGATCATCCGTTTCTGATACGTCTGACCATGACAGATAGCAACAAGTCTTTTTTCATCAATAAGGTTTAGTTGATCAAGTCGTGTCTGGATCCAATCATCTTCGCTCAGATCTGCATCCTTCATTATTCGGAGAGAGGGTATCTGCACTTCGATCGGTAAGACTGCCTCCATACCGTAGACCAAGGAGAAAGGAGTTGCCCCGGTTGACGTCCTTGCTGAGGTACGGTACCCATGAAGAGCGAACGGTAACATCTCATGCCAATCTTTATAAGTCACTGTCATCTTCTGCACAATTTTCTTAATATTTTTATTTGCTGCTTCTACAGCCCCATTCATCTTCGCCCGGTAGGGAGAAGAGTTGTGGTGCTGTATTTTAAATTGCTCGCAGAGCTCAGTGATCATCTTGTTATTGAGATTGGTACCGTTGTCTGTAATGATCCTTTCTGGGACGCCATATCGACAGATCAAGTTATGCCGAATGAATTGTGCCACAACGTTCTTGGTTACGGTAGCATAAGAAGCTGCCTCAACCCACTTCGTAAAGTAGTTGATCGCCACCAGGATGAAGCGGTGCCCATTGGATGCTGTAGGTTTAATCTCACCGATCATATCTATGCCCCACATTGCAAACGGCCAAGGTGCTGTCAAGAAATTCAGAGGAACTGGAGGAACATGCACCTTGTCTGCATAAATCTGACATTTGTGACATGTCCGAGAATGTTGGTAGCAGTCAGCTTCCATTGTGGACCAGAAATACCCTGCCCGAAGGATCTTCTTTGCCATAGTGTGTCCACTGGAATGTTTTCCGAAGGTCCCTTCATGTAGCTCTTCCATGATCCTTTCCGCTTCAGTCTTATCCACACAACGCAGTAAGGTCGAATCATGGTTTCGCTTATACAGGATGCCATTGCTAAGGAAGAACTTTGCTGCGAACCTTCTTAGAAACTTCTTGTCGTTGACAGATGCACCTTCAGGGTATTCCTGAGCTTCCAAATATCTCTTCACCTCATGGTACCAAGGCTTCTCAGTCACCAATTCAGTCTCGAGATCACAACAGTATGCCGGTTCGTCCAGTTTCCAGATGATGATCCGGGGAGCCTCATTGTCCCATTTGACTTTGAACATGGAAGACATCGTAGCTAACGCATCCGCCAGCTGATTCTCCTCTCTCGGAAAATGTTCAAAGGTTATCTCTGTGAAGTGGGGGATCATTGTCAACACACATTCTCTGTAAGGAATAAGATTCGGATGTTCCGTATCCCACTCGCCTTTGATCTGATTGATCACGAGAGAGGAATCTCCGAAGACACTCAGAAACTTGATCCTTAGGTCGATCGCAGCTCGAAGACCCATGATGCATGCCTCATACTCCGCCATGTTTTTGGTGCAGTTGAAACATAGTCGGGCAGTGAGTGGAGTATGAGTGCCTTGAGGGGATATGATCACAGCGCCGATGCCGTTACCCAAAGCATTGGAGGCTCCGTCAAAGTGCATAGACCATCGAGATCCTTCCTCAGGTCCTTCATCCGGTCCAGGTACTTCACAATCAGTCACAATCATGATACTCTCGTCTGGAAACTCGAAGTTCATTGACTGATAATCGTCTACTGCCTGATGTGCCAAGTGGTCCGCCAATACACTTCCTTCGATGGCTTTCTGGGTTGTGTACTGGATGTCGTATTCCGTCAAGATCATCTGCCATCTTGCTATTCTCCCAGACAGAGCAGGCTTTTCAAATATGTATTTTATAGGATCCATCTTTGAGATCAACAAGGTAGTGTGAGTCAGCATATACTGTCTCAGCCGGCGAGCAGCCCATACCAAAGCGCAGCAGGTTTTCTCGAGCAGTGAGTATCGGGTCTCACAGTCGGTAAACTTTTTGCTAAGGTAATAAATGGCATGCTCTTTTCGGCCAGACTCGTCATGCTGCCCCAGCACACACCCCATTGAGTTGTCCAGTACTGTCAGGTATAATATCAGAGGTCTCCCTTCAACCGGTGGCATAAGGGTGGGTGGTTCTTGGAGATACTCTTTGATTCTGTTAAAAGCGGCCTGACATTCATCGTTCCAATGTACTACCTGATCTTTCTTCAACAGCTTGAAGATTGGTTCACAGGTAGCGGTTAGATGGGAGATGAATCGAGCAATATAATTCAGGCGTCCTAAAAAGCCTCTGACCTCTTTCTCTGTCTTAGGAACTGGCATCTCTTGAATGGCTTTAACCTTAGCAGGGTCCACTTGAATACCCTTATCACTTACAACGAAGCCTAGTAACTTTCCAGATCTTACCCCGAAGGTGCACTTGTTCGGGTTCAACCTCAGCTTGTACAACTTCAGACGGTCAAATAACTTCTGCAGATGATCAAGGTGTTCCTCCTCAGTTTGGGACCTTACAATCATGTCGTCGACATACACTTCAATCTCATGATGGATCATGTCATGAAATAAGGCAACCATGGCACGTTGGTAGGTTGCCCCAACATTTTTCAACCCGAATGGCATGACCTTGTAGCAGAAGGTGCCCCACTGAGTAACAAAGGTAGTCTTTTCCATGTCTTCAGGAGCCATCTTGATCTGATTATAACCTGAAAAGCCGTCCATGAAAGAGAACACCTTGTGCTGAGCAGTATTGTCGACAAGGACATCAATGTGAGGTAGAGGGAAGTCATCCTTGGGGCTGGCCCTATTCAGATCCCTGTAGTCAACGCACATTCTGACCTTACCATCTTTCTTTGGTACCGGCACCACATTAGCAACCCACTGGGGGTAAGAAGTCACTGCAAGAAACCCGGCATCGAATTGCTTCATAACCTCGGCTTTAATCTTCTCAGACATCTCTGGACGCATACGGCGGACCTTTTGCTTAACCGGAGGGCAGTCTTCCTTGGTAGGCAAATGATGGACCACAATGTCGGTATCCAACCCAGGCATGTCTTCGTAGGACAAGGCAAAGATTTCCATGTAATCATGTAACATCTGAGTTAACTGTTGCTTCACGCTGAGCTCTAGGTTTGCACCAATCTTGACTTCCTTCCTATCTATATCAGTACCCAGATTTATTGTTTCCACTGGCTCTTCGTGTGGTTGAATTTCCCTCTCTTCCTGGAGTAACAGTCTTGCAAGCTCGCCAGGCACTTCACAATCATATTCACCTTCGTCTTCGGCTAAGTTGATCGGATTTTCGAAGTCATCACTGGCAGTAGCAGAGTCGTTACCAGTGAGATCCAGAGTGGATTGAAACCTGTATGGGTGAGTGTGTGTAAATACAGCTGTTTTGCAATATATAAAGAAAGGAAAGAAAGAAAAGGAGCATAAGATTTGAAATGCGAGAAAACATCCAAGGTCTTTATTCATGATATATGAAATGACAATTAATATGCCCTCACAAATGAAGCCACGGTGCCCCGGGTAAGACACCGGGCCATAAAGTTTTAATTCATTATTTATTACAAATAACAAAAACAAAGGAGTTTATTACTGCGTAACAAAAGTGACAGGTAGGTTATCTTTTGCAATCCAATTGCTAGGTCCATTGTCGGTCATCGGATAAATCCAGCTGTCGAACTCAGCTTCATCCACTTCATCATCCTCCCTGATAGCATTCACTCCATGGTTAGGCATGGGAGCAGTCACCACATTGGGCTTCTCAGGTGCCTCAAACTGTACCTCCTTGGCATCAATAAGGTCTTGCACCTTGTTCCTTAAGGCCCAACAGTCATCAGTGGAATGCCTCGGGCTATCAGAGTGATAAGCACAACGGGCATTTGGATTGTACTTGGGAGATGCAGTATTCACAACCTTTGGGGCCTCTCTGACAGTCACCAAGTTGGTGGATAGCAACTGCGGCAAGATTTGTGATAAGGTCATACTCAGCCGGGTAAACTCTCTTCTGGGTCTTTCAGCCCTTTGTTGATTGGTTTGCCGAGGAGCGGCAGCAGGTTTAGCAATCATCACCGCGTTGACAGATTGGTGGCGCTCTGGTTTATCTTGTCTTCTAGGCCCATATACAGAGTTGGCCTCCTTCTTAAAGGGTTTCTTCTCAGAACTTGCAGATGCACCCTTCTGAATTTTACCGGACTTCATTCCAGCCTCTATCCTCTCCCCAGTCAGAATAAGATCAGTGAATCCTGCAGACGAGTTGCCGATAAGATGATTGAAAAATGGCCCGGATAGGGTCCCCAAGAACATATCCACCAGCTCACGGTCAGTTAATGGAGGCTGCACCCTGCCAGCCAGATCCCTCCACTTCTGTGCATGCTCTTTAAAACCTTCGCTTGATCCTAGCGACATACCCTGGAGTTGGGTACGTGTAGGAGCAAGGTCGGCATTATATTGATACTGCTTGTAAAAAGCAGTAGCCAACTCCTCCCAGTTACGAACCTTGGTCCCATCCAGCTGACAGAACCATTCGAGATGAGTCCCTGAAAGACTCTCCTGGAAGAAGTGAATCCACAAATTCTTATCCACAATGTACGGCTGAATCTTCCGCACATAAGATCTGAGGTGTAGCTTGGGGCAAGACGCCCCGTCATACTTGGTGAAAGATGGTGCCTTAAACTTGTGAGGAATGATCACACCAGTAGATAAGCCCAAGTCTCCGAAATCCAGCCCAGGCACTTGTTGGATCTCCATTGCATTCAGTCTGTCTTCCAACTGCTTATACAAGTCTTCAGCCGTAGGATACTGTTCCTCATTGAAGTCAGTCTCGTTGTCAGAGACTACCGGACTAGGCCCTTTTCCCCCTTGGGGACTGTCTTTGCCTACAGAAGAACCAGCTTCTTCATTCTGCAGAGTGTTACCAAACCTCCGGCCCGAGTTGAAAAGAACAGTTCTCTTCTTCTTCTTCTCCTTCTTCAGGAGTAAAGCCTTCAGCTCTTCTTGGCCTTGAGCCAAACCCATGATCAGCTCCTGAAATTGCGCGTTCTGCGCCTGAAGGGCCTTGATAGACATCTCGATTGATGATGAGTCAGGATTCATGATGCTGAAATAAACAGCAAAGAACAGTAAGCAACCTGAAAAGAAGAATACCTGCTATGCACATGATGAATGGAATGCGTATGATTCATGTTTTCAAAGACATTCGGGAATCAACTTTGTAAACAAAAAGGAACACACTTCATTAGATTCAACTTTGAAACTTAAATTGTTCAACAGGTTGCCCTTAGGCGTTACATAAAATGGAAATACTGAAAAGGGAAATAAAACTGTAAAAGAACATCCAGAGCTCCTCATTGATCCCAGGGTCTCCTCTTCTCAGTACGGATGTAGTCATTCAGAGCTCGCTCATTCTCCAACTGCTTTGTCAGCTTTTGGATCTTCAATTCATGCTCATTGAACTTTTCCCGATACGAATCCCGTTCTTCTCGCAGTTGCGACCAATACCTCTTTAATGTCTCATAATCAGTAGGTATCTGAGGAGGGAGGACAGTTGGAGGAGCCCCATCTTTGTCAGGATACTCAAGAATGACGGGTCTGACAGCTTCGTATGGCATACCTAACTTCTGAGCACAGATGCGAACCCATTTGCAGTAGGCTTCCATAGGTAGAGAAGTCTTTGGCCCCAACTCTTGTGGGTCAGCTTTATGAACTATGTCCCAAGCCTTGATGAACCTACGACGCAGCTCATCACTATCCACCTGAAACTCAAAACTGATGTGAGGCACCAACATCTCATGAGGCCCTGCTCTTCTGGCCCTTCCAAACTGAAGGAGAGCTAGACATGGATTATATGAGATTCCTCCTTGAGTACCAATCAAAGGAACATTAGGGTATTCTCCGCAACGATCAATAACAGCTACCTCATCCAAACCTCTGAGAGTCCAAATGATGTCCTTATCAGTGAGAGACATTAACCTATGAGCCCAACCTCTTCCTTCTTGGCTCTTCAGCACGGACTTAGGGAGGTGCGAAATAAACCACCTCACCAACAAAGGGATACAACACCACAGGGTTCCTCGTCTTCGGGCAGTACGAGCATAAAGTTGTTGCAATATGTCACCCAAGAGATTGGGCACAAGATTCTGAGACATGAAGATCCTTATGGCAGTGACATTGATGAAGTTGTCAGGATTAGGAAACAAGACTAGCCTATAGATTAAGAGAGCCAAGATGTCTTCATATGCTCTAAAGTCCAAGTCATTCCAGAAACTGTTGGCTTTACCAATCAGAAACTTGGCCAAGAAACCCTTAACTCCGCTTCTAGTCACCCAGTTGTCCATTACTTCTTGGTGGGTCAAGGGGAGAGCTGCAGCAACCTCCTCAAGCCTGAGGGTCTTTTCCCAACCAGTGAAGGGAGTCTGATCCAAGATAGGGATACCAAGCAAATCAGAGAACTCTTCCAGGGTAGGGACCAGCTGGAAGTCTTGAAAGGTGAAGCACTGGTACAGAGGGTCATAGAACTGGGTCAGGACACTCATCAATTGTTGATCCCGCTTTGCAGTGACTAAACTGAGAAGAGAACCATGCCTCTGGATGAAAGATGTGGTGTTTGGAATTCTGCTAACCAATTCTTCAAGTAACTCAGGTGGGTGAACAAAGTTGAACCGGATAGTATTCATTCGCATAGGCATTATGATGTCCTACAAAACAGAGCAAAGGTGAAACCCTCTTGTCTTTAAAATGGTCAGTCCTTATGCAGGATGCATGCAATTCTCATGATGTTATGATGTTATGATAAAGCACACTACAAATATTTACAAAGGCAAACATGATAAGGCACACAAGTCACACAAGGCAAGCCCTTAAAGTTTAGGCCAGCATGAGGTCTAGGTATTACCCTCTTTCAGTTTGTTGGTTTATACCTGTCCTATCAAAAGTAACCGGGTTCTTATAGGATCCCAATATCATTGACTACCCTCCATCGGTCATAACTCCAGCATCGCAATCTTTTCTTGCAGCCAGAACCATCACGAGAGTTTAGCCTCAATGGGCGTAGCATACTGCTACTGTTCTATTGGCCAAGTTGTGTCTTTTAAGGTTCTAAGGTCTGTTGGTGCTTAATGACTCCTCAGAAGACCCATATTCTCCTCGTTGCAACACAAGGGATATTGGTACAGACCAAGGCGCCACACCAACGTAGCCACTGTTTCACCCATGTCGGTCTACGCCGGACAGGTCCCTCACAGCTTATGCTACCTAAACAGGGTATCCCCAGATCCGGGTTAGGATCTATGTAACTCCGATGAAACCCACAATAATAAAGCAAACAAGTCAAAACAATTGAAAACACAGTTATGAACTATCCTAAGGTACACCTCACTTTATAAGATTTCCCCAGCAGAGTCGCCAGTTCTGTGATCGGTGGATCTGGAACTGACTGTTTAACGCTGGTTCGCGAAATGTCGCGGAAGCAAGAGTCGCCACCGTCTTTTATTTTCTCCAACATGGAAAGGACAAAAGCACAGAAAAATTCCTTATTGAGATTAGCTCTCGGTTCGGGAGGTAGATTTATAGAAAGGGAAGGTGTTAGCACCCTTTCTATCCATGGTTATCCATGGGCTCTTAGATACTTGCTCATTGTGTTTTCAAAAGGTTTGTTTGCTTTTCAACTGTGGGTTTAAAAAAAGTTTCGTTTAAAATTTCAGTTCGACTCTTGTATCAGTCCTCAAGAGTGTTTGAAAAGTTGTTTTTGAAAGCTTTTTGAAAAGTGTCGGTGTGAAAAGAAGTTTTTGATTAGTTTTGAATTAGAGCAAGTATCTACGAGTCATCTACCTACCCTAAGGAATTAGTCTGTATAAATGTCCTTAAGGTAGTGCCATCCCACCATTGAGAGGTAGGTAGCACCACCGTTGGAGGTGTTCGGGTCAATTCAAGGTTTAGGCACAGTGTGGTCACCGGAGCAATAGGAAGACACCTTAGAAGCTACCCCCATGCCATGTTCATGGACATGAGGACTTACTAAAACGTCCTCTACTCGACGACCACGTTTCGAGGGGCAAGGCAACAGTGAGGCGTACCCTAAGAGTGGTGTGTGAATTGTGTGTCAATTTCAGTTATTATTTGTCTTGTCATGCATTGGCGTTCTACGCTTTGATTTTATTTTTGGCCATTCATTCTTTCATGCAAATTATTAGCAGTTAAAAGGTGCGGGAAGATAAAAGTCCTACGCTATTACAAAGGCGCGGGTCTACATCGCCAAATTAAACCAAGACCCGATTTGAAATAAATAAAATGCGGAAAGTAAATATCCTAATTATCTATTACATAGCTTTGGGGCAATTACATGAAATTTGAAAAAGTAAATAAAAAGTAAATGTGCGAAAAGAAATAAAATCGAGAATGCGAGGGCGTTGGACCCTTTTAAAGAAATTAAATTGAAATCATAAATTAATTAAATTAAATAAAAGAAATAATTTATTTTTTTGGAGTTTTTGTGATTATGGAATTAAGGAGAACTAAATTGGAATTAAAAGTTAATTAAAACCCTAGTTCTGAATTGTTTTTAATTTATTAAAAAAATGTTTAAGTTGTAACCTAATTTAACCCTAATTAATTAAATGGCATATTTATTTACAAAAATAATTAATAATTAAATATGGTGAAAAAGGAAAAAAAAAAGAATAAAAGTATAAAAACCCTAATTTCTACCTTTTTTAGTTTATTAAAAAAATATTAAAATTAAACCTAAAATTAAACTAATTAGTTAATAGAATTTTATTTACAAAATATTGATTAAAAATAAATGAACATATTTTTATTTTTTATAGTTTCTGATTTTTTTTTGTATTTTTATGTTATAAAAAATTAATTTGTGGAATTAAATAAACAATTAATATAATTAAAATAAGTGAAAGAAAAGAAAAAAAGAAGAGAAGAAAATGCAAACAGATGGGGGTGTTGACCCAATGGAGGAGGTGAATTTTCAGCAATTGAGCCCATTTGAAGGAGGCCTTTTTTGACTTTTCTGGCTTGTATGCACATGGTTGACTGAGGGTACATGGTGGACTGCGTGATCTGGCCATTAGATGAATCTCCTTGGCGCGTGGCAGGCACAAACGTTGAGGCCTATGGTACTCCCTTGAGTGTGGTGATCACCTGAACATGTAAACATAAAAAATATAGAGGAATATGGGGACCTGGGGATCGAACCCAGGTCCCAAGGCTTGCAAACATCACTTTCCACCAACTGAGCTATTTAGCAACTTTGTTATTATAATGGAAAACAATTAATATAATAAAAAATAAGGGTTAGTGATATGAAGACAAAAAAACGCGCCAGCTTTTTGAACCGGCCAACCATATGATGACAACCAACCTTCTTCTTCGTTTGTTCGTTTTTGCCTGAGAAATATAGAATGGATAGCGGGGTTTTTAAACCCCCACAAATTGAAGCCACGAATAACAGCGAATAGGGCCTGGTTCATCATAAATTGAGCGCGAGGCATGGTTTTGAATCGTCAGGAAGCCCTGATTCTAATGGCATAGGTCCTTTTGTATGATTTTTCCAGAAGAGGAAAGCCCCAAATTCAAACCTCTGAAAACCTAGAAAACGTCAATGGCATCTTTCTATACAAACACTATTAATCCAATTCACCGGCACCATTAGCTTTAGTGAGTTCATGTTAGTGCAAAACAATCATTAGAATGCATTAATATGGCATGAAAATGTAAATACGAATATGTAAAATATCAAGAACAGGGTGACTTCGTGCTACCAGTTCTTGAGGTTAGGGATTGTGATTTCGATTGAGAAAGCTTCCTGGATGTGTAAGCAAGCTATTGGAGTGGTTATTTTGCCTTGAAACACCCTCTAGCTGTGTTTTCAGTTTTTGAAATTTTTGGTGAAAAATGCAAAGTTTGTATTTGATTCTGAGCGCAGCTTCTGAGTCCTCTTGACTAGGTTTAGGTTTGTCTATGTATATGGAATGAATTAGGGTAGAAATCCAAGTCCATAAACCTTTGCAATCAATGTTTCAATATTTGATTTTAATGGTATCTTTTTCAATCTTTTTCATGTGAAGAACATGCCAATCATTGCCAATCACCTTGATTCTTTCCTTATTGAATAGTGCACGAAATCTTGAGTGAATTCTATGCACAAAAAGATTTGAAAAGCATGGATGAGTATTTTTCTTATAATTAATTTTAATTAAATGAATTAAATAGATTAAATATTCAATTAATTAATTAAAAATAGTAAAATAACTCCCCTTTGGGTCAATGGGTCGTGCATAGCTTTTGGGTGATGATTCTTGGAAGAAATTGAGGCCCATTAGCAATTTTGAGGTATTTGAACTAAAGTTGACTTTTCAAAATTCCCAAAAATTTCCCAACTTCCACAAGGCATATCTTGCTCAATGTTTAAGATTTGATCATGTTCTTGGACATTTTGGAAAGGTCTTGAAGTCCTCTAACCAATTCCTTTGGTCCCATGTCATTTTTATTTACCAATCTCATGTTATGATCTTTGACTTAAAGTCCCTTTTTGTTGTCTTTTGAAAATGACCTATAATGTTGAAATTGATAACTTTTTGTGAGAGCATTTCTTGGACTTGAAGTGTGAAGATGAGTTGTAGGAAATGTCATTCTCTTCAAAATGAGCTTTGGATGGGATTTTTCTGATAAATCATGTGGAAGTTATGCCTTGGTCAATTTGCAGTTGACTTTTTCAACTGTCCAAATATGGAAACTTTTGCATCTTGAGACTTTTTGAGCCATGCCTTGAGAATCATGATCAAGAATTGATCGAATGATGTTTGTGGCTTCAAAATAAGATGTTGACCAAAAATTTGGACTTTTGACTGTAAAATGACCATTTTGCCCCTTCAGTTGACTGTTGGGCAATTAGGGTTTTTGACTGTGCAATTTTGTGCTGTGAGTCTTGAAACTTAGCATATGGATGCATGACCATGTTTGTAGGCATGTGGGACTTGATTGGACCCTTGGAAACTTCAATTTATTTGCTAGAATCAAAACCCTAATTTTTGTCTGTTAGGAGGCCATTGAACTATGCAATCTTTGGGAGATTTTGAAGCATGCTCTTTGCAAATCTTGAAGAATATGGGAGGGCAAATTTTGGGGTGAAACATTGAGACTAAACCTTTGGATTGACTTAACTCGCACAAATCAAATAAAAATCGCTGCTACGCTTTATTGTTTCCAAGGGAAATGGGAAAAGAGCGAATAAACAAAAAAAAAAGAGGGGAGATAATCTAGGTACGAGGGTTGGTTATGCAAAGGGAAGGTATTAGCACCCTAAACATCTAAGGTACTCCACATGAACCTCTTTGAAAATTTGTGTATTTTGGCCCTAAAAGGTGTATACAAAAATAAGATGGTGGAGATGAGAAAAGAAATATTTTTTACAATTTTTGCACCCCTCACGGTTGCGAACCTTTAGTGCCTATGTACCACCTTCCATGTAATAGGGGATCAGGGTACTCGTAGTTCACCTCAAAAAATTTAAAACACATGTGTGTTGGTTAATTTTAAGAGAAGAAACATCATCGTCATATCCAAGTGGAAGAACATACTTAATACCCACGACTATGAGAAAGGAGAATTTGCATCATCTCAAAGTGGAGGATATAGCTTGGATTTTAAAATCAAAAAATCCTTACTCAACACCCAATTGGAAAACATTTCACTTCACTAAATATCATAGAAGTATAGTAGCTCACATTACTACAAGAATCGATAAGAGTATAATCTTTTGAGATAAGTTTTAAAGTAAAAACTCAAAGTGGCAAATTGGTTTGAATGAGGTTAATTGACTTTTAGTATTTCAAAACATGTTAAAGTATAATTAAGTTGATTAAAGTTTGATTAGAAAATTATTTTGAAAATGCATGGACCTAAGTCCAAGTTAATTATGAAAGCGGTTCAAATTAGAAAACAAGAAGAGTTTCAAAAAATAGGGAGAATATTTTTGAAATTAAAGAATATTGGAGGAGAAGAAGGGACTATCCTAAAGCATAAGGTAAAAGCCAAGGAAAAGAACGATCTAACCAACAAGAAGCCAACACTTGACATATGAAGTTAATGTAGAATTCTCATCCTTTGCATTGTAACCAAGCAAGTAAAAATACTAAATCTCTGAGGAATACCAAGCTTCGGATGAATTAAGTCATCACAAAAATTGGGCAGAGTAACAGCTGTATATAAAGGAATTCTCAATCACAAGCAAAACATATTATCAGAATAACCTGCACACAAATGAAATCAACTTAATGCCTTGTAGTAAACCCCAAGAACCTCATACAAAATAACAAAATAGAAACAAGTCCCCAAGTATCAAGGCTTCTAATCCTAAGTTCGAGAGATTGACAACTCCATAATGTCAATGATAGTAACCAGATAGTCCAAGTAACCTTAATATATTTTTTAATGTTCAAGTTGATTATTAGATATTTTAAAAAGAAAAGAAAGCTCAAGTGAGCAAATATGAAATGACATAAAGATAAATTCTCAAGTGAGCAAAAGAAAAAATGACATGAAATGTAAATGCTAAAAAAATAAATGGAACATAAAAGTAAAGACACGGAATAAAGGCATAAAATAAAGTTAATTGTCAGTGAATTAGAAGTTATATGTTAGGTGAATGACCATATTGAAGCTTGCATTTGAAAACTCATTGAAAGATTGATAAAATAAAAGCTTTTCAACAACAAGTCTCATTTTCTTTTGTCGAGTATATCATCCGTTTCAAGTGCTCAAAGAAACCAAATATGATCAACGATGTTTGAATGATTCACTTAGACCAAAATTTATGAAGTTCACTAGAGGATTAATAGAATCAAATCCTCCTAATAATGAACTTCAAAGTTATTGTATCAAAGGTTTCAAATTAAACATAGGTTTGGGCCACAAACGATCATATTTTGAATCGGGACAAATTTAGCGCTACGTTAAGTAATCGTAAGTGGACTTATGTAGAAGTTAACTCTATTTTAAGGCCGGTCAATAGCAATCTATATACCACATGTTAGAAAGATGATATGTAGATCATTCTCCAATAACATATAGAACAAGTAATAATAAGAAGGGGATAAGATAAAAAAGGATGGGATGTATCAGATGGAATTTAGGGTTTCAAATATCATCAACATCATTCACCATTTTGGTGGATTTGGTTTTTCAACCTATCAACACCCAAAATCCAATGATGTTGAGGAACTTGTCACAAAAATAATACTCAATCAATACCAAACAAAAATAATAAAATATTTTTGATAAAACAATATTTAAATATTTAACAAAAGGGAAATAATTGGTAAAATACACAAAATGTATTAAAACACCAAATAAAAATCTAAAAAATATCATAGGTCAAACATGAGTCAACAAGTGTTGAAAAAAAATTCATAATTTTTTAAAGTCAGAAAATAATTTTAAAATATAAAGAAATAAGAAAAATAAACCAAAATTTGTGAAAAATAGTAAAATCAAAAATCAAAATAAAAAGAGGTCACCAATATTTGTCAAGATGTCATTGGATCCTTTCATATTTTTTTCTTCAGAATTTAAAATCAAGAAAAGTATTTTTAAACAATTAAAACAAGTTAAATAAATTGAAAAATCACAAAATATATCAAATAAAAAAATAAAATTGTGAAAAAATAGAAATCATAAAGAGAAAAATCAAAAGTATTTTGGTATTTTTTCAGAATTTTAGAAGTTGAAATGATTTTTTTATTAAACTTTTGAAGTTTAAAACAATTAAAATATAAAATCAGAAAATAAAAATAAATCCAAAAAGATGTAGACCATTGGATCAATGTCAAAATGAATTAGTAATCAAATCCAAGGGATCCATAGTGTTGTACATATCATGGTCATTAGTGAATAACACACTGGATCAATTATTTAAAACAAATTTTGAAAAAATAGATGGCATCATATCATTGGTTGAGAAATGACATATCATCATCTTCTACCCTCGCGAAAAATTTATATTAAACATAACTTAGTCGGTTTGGAAAAAAGCATAAGGAAAAGAATGAAAAGGGATTTGAAAATTTATGAGCAAAACTCACTTCCAGTTAAAAACCAATGATGCTATGAGTATCAGAGTGATGAGAGCTACATTGTAGTGACAAGTTTGAAGAGAATTGATGGAGGAATCTACATGTTATAACTCAACTTTAAAGCTCTAAAACTTGACTTGGCTAGCACGATTTAGGGAACTTCAAGGCTTGGTTATTTTTCTATTAGCTTCAGTGAAGTTCAAGGATGGATAACGAGCAAAGAAATTGGATTGAAAAATGCTTTAAAACCAAATTAGAAGTTATGGAATTGAGAGTTATGGAGGAAGTTCAACAAAAGTTTTTTTGGATCTCTAAAGCTTGTTAAAATGAAGTAGAGGAGGTCTCTATTTATAGGAGAATATGATGCAATGCTGAGAGAGGGTGAATGATCAGTAATCATGTGAAACCGTGTGCACCCTAAACATGACAAAAAGTGTGACTTCTAATGCATCAAAACTCAGCTAATTCTTGCGTTTCAACCCTTAATCCAGCCTTAGCAACTTTTTAAAACATGTTTAAGTGGAAAAAATACTCAAATTTGATCGTTAGAAGCCATATTATGGTATCTGCTATCTGATTGTAAGTGAAACTTTAATTCTAAGGTACCAACTTTGAATCCATGGTGCACACAACTCAGGAGGCTTTAAGGCATGTCTCTTGAGGAATTTTAAAGACAAGGTCACAAAATTTACAATGTGCCAAGAAATAATCCATTTGGATAGTTGAGCTGGAAGTCATGTCTTCTTAAAATCGTGAAACACAAACTGATTTTTGTAATTAGAAAAATTTCTAAGTATGGGACCTCAAAATGACCTATAATGTTCTTCAAAATTACATGACCTTCCACACAACATTTGATCTTGATACCTGAAGATGACATGAACTAGACCACTTGAATTGAATTTTGGAATTGAGATCACTCAACAATCATAAAAATGAAGAGAGTTATGGTCTTTGGAAGATGATGAATAAATTTGGGAAAATTCACAAAAGACCTATAATATTTTCAATTCTTCAACAAATTTCCAAGCATTCCAAGTTTTGAACATTAAAACAAAGTTACAGTAGACATCTAAAATATTATTGTGGAAAAATAATGGGCTGAAGGAGATAAAAATTGACCAAGTTATGATCATTTGAAGTCAAACCCTAAGATTCAAAGGCTTTTCAAGGAGACTTATAATCTTTCTCAATCATCAATGATCTTCCATTAAAAATTAGCCTTAGATTCATTAAGAGAGCTTGTTAAGAACCATTTATAGAGAATCACGGCTTTGGATTCAATCAAAAATCTCAAAAAATGAGCAAGATATGGTCCTTGGAAGTCAAAAAATCCTAGCTCAGAATGTCAAAATGACTTGAAACCCATTTCAACTTTTGATGATTTTTCTTGAAGAATTGGATCTTGTCATGTGAATATAGGTTGTTGTAGATGATTATACAAATCCATCGCAAAAAGAACCAACTCAAAATGTTAACTCAGAGAGTTATGAACATGTGATCACTGAATCAAACATTTTCTTAATTAGGTCAAACTTTTTGAATCAACCTTGAATATTTTGAACTTTATTGACAAAATAGAGAATGATGAATCACCATAGGCATTGAAACAATGTCATCTTGAAGCACACTTAAATATGGAGCTTAAGTATCAAAGAAACTTGTTGAAAAAGACATGGAAATAAATACATGAATCTATGAATCTTCTTGATGAATGTCACCACCAACTTTGAGGAACATTTGACCTAAATAAAGTGGGGGAGCTCTTTGAACTACAAATCTTTTATGTCATAGACATAGCCTTTAAGCTTAAGCTCTTGATATCCATTGAAGAACCATTTGACTGAAGACCACCCCTCAAACCCTATGATGGATGGTGAGATGAATGCAATTTTATCATCACCTACAATATGAACATTCAAAGAGAAATATATACATATTTTGATGTTAGTCTAAGAAAACATGTACAAGATACACAATTCAAGGTGGTTGGTGATCCCTCAAGAGAAAACTTAAATATAGAATGAAGTATAAAGAGAGAACCAAACCTAGTGTGTGATCTTAGAGGCAAAAATTATGGTATAACAACCAGGATACCATTTTTTTTTGCCTAAGCCGCCTTTTCGGGTTTTCAACTTAGCGAGTGTACTTATTTTCTTTTTCATTCTTTTCAATTCTTCTTTTTTTATCCCTAAATTTTTCCTTAACCTTTTATTCATTCATTTTTTAGGTTCGCCGGGATGCCCTTTTTTCCTGAGCCAGTCAACTCAGCGGGTATATTTATGTGAAGTATTGTTTGACTATTTTTGCGTTCACAGGGAGTGGGAAGTCTTCACCATCCATAGTTGTAAGCATCATGGCCCCACCAGAGAATACTTTCTTAACAATAAATGGTCCTTCATAAGTTGTGGTCCACTTTCCCCTGGGATCTCCTTGAAGAAGAATGATTCTTTTCAGAACAATGTCACCTACTTGATAATACTGAGGATACACCCTCTTATCAAATGCTTTTCTCATCCTCATTTGGTACACCTGACCATGACACACAACAACTAATATTTTCTCATCAATGAGGTTTAACTAATCCAGTCGATTCTACACCCATTCTGATTCATCATGCTCAACATCTTTCATAATCCTTAGAGAAGGAATCTCCATTTCCACAGGAAAAACTGCTTCCATTCCATACACAAGGGAAAACGGCTTTGCCACAATTGAAGTATGTACTGAAGTAAGACACCCATGCAAAGAGAAAGGCAACATCTAATGCCAATCCTTATAGGTTATTACTATCTTTTGCACAATATTCTTGATATTCTTATTGGTCGCTTCAACAACGCCATTCATCTTTGGGCGATACGGAGAAGAATTGTGATGTTTGATGTTGTAAGTTTCACATAGCTCTTTCATCATTTTATTATTGAGATTTGATCCATTGTAAGTAATGATATTTTTTGGAATCCCATAACGACAAATTATGTTGTGCTTGATAAAACGAGAAACCACATGCTTGGTAACATTTGCATAAGATGCAACTTTGACGCACTTGGTGAAGTAATCTATGGCAACCATAATGAAATGATGACCGTTGGAAGCAGTTGGTTCAATCTTTATGATAATATCAATACCCCATATTTCAAAGGGCCATGGAGAAGTCAATACGTTCAGAGGAACGGGAGGAACACGTACCTTGTCAGCATATACTTGGCACTTGTAACAAATTCACGCATAATCATAGCAATCATTTTCCATGGTGGACCAATAGTAGCCAGCTCTCAAAATCTTATGTGCCATGGTATATCCACTGGAATGAATCCCGAAACACCCTCATGTATTTCTTGGATAATATTTGTTGCTTCATTCTTGTCCTCACATCTGAGCAACACACTGTCATGATTTCTCTTATACAATGTACTATTACTAAGGAAGAACTTTGCTGACAACCTTCTCAAAAACTTCTTTTCTGTAACTAACACCTGTTCTACATACTCTTGAGTCTCCAGGTACTTCTTGATATCATGAAACCATGGATTACCATCCAATTCTGCATCATCTTCATAACAAAATGTTGGCTCATCGAATCTCATAAAAGTGATCGAAGGCGCATCATTAGCCCATTTCTCTTTAAACATGGATGACAGAGTAGACAAAGCATCTGCAAGATTATTTCTTCCCTCGAGATGTGTTCGAATGTGATTTCCTCAAAGTAAGGAATCAACTTCTAATCATATTTGGGTGACGAGTCTCCTATTCTCCATTAATCTGACTAATCACAAGAGTTGAGTCTCCATAGAATTTCAAAAACTTGATTCACATATCAATTGCAGCTTCAATCCCATAGATACATGCTTCATATTATTCTATGTTGTTGGTACAATTAAAAAAAATTCTGGTTGTGAAAGGGATACGAAAACCTTCAGGAGAAGTAATAACAACTCCGAAACTATTACCCATAGCATTTGAAACACCATCAAACACCATTGTCCATCACGGTCATGGTTCAGGTCCTTCCTCTGGGCCAGGAATGTTACAATCCCTGATATACATGATGTCTTCGTCTGGGAATTCAAACTTCATCGATTGATAATCTTCCACGGGTTGGTGAGCAAGATAGTCTTCCAATGCACTACCCTTGATGGCTTTCTGGGTAGTACACTAGATGTCATATTCATTCAAAATCATCTTCCAATGGGCCACCATGCCTTTGAGAGTTGGTTTCTAAAAAATGCACTTGATAGGATCCATCTTGGATATCAAGTAAGTGGTATACGTTAACATATATTTCCTTAGGCGCTTAACAACCCATGCAAGTGCATAACACGTCTTTTCGAGAAAAGAGTACCTCGCCTCGCAATCTGTAAACTTATTGCTCAAGAAATAAATAGCATGTTCTTTCTTTCATGTATCATCATGTTGACTGAGCACACAACCCATGGAATTTTCCAAGACTTTTAGATGCATGATTAATGACTTTCTCTCCACTGGAGGCATGAGGATTGGAGGTTCCTGCAAATATTATTTTATTATGTCGAATGCTCTTTGGAATTTATCATTCCACCTGACCACTTGATCTTTCTTTAGCAATTTAAAGAATGGTTCACACGTGGCTGTGAGATGAGAGATAAATCTAGAAATGTAGTTTAACCTCCATAAGAAACCACGTACATCTATTTCCATTTTCGATTGAGACATTTCTTGAATTGCTTTTACTTTAGCAGGATCAATCTCGATACCTTTCTCACTTACAATAAAGCCCAATAACTTTACAGATCTTACCCTGAAGGTTCACTTGTTCGGATTCAACCTCATCCTAAATTTCCTCAGCCTTTCAAACAATTTCTGAAATTGACCAGATGTTCTTCTTCTGTCTAAGATTTGGAAATCATACCGTCAACATAGACTTCAATCTTTTTATCCATCATGTGATGAAAGATAATGACCATAACATGTTGATACGTTGCCCTTGCATTCTTTAGAACAAAGGGCATCACCTTATAGAAAAAAGTTCCTCATGGTGTAATGAAAGTTGTTTTCTCCTATCTTCCAGAGCCATCTTTATCTAATTGTAACCAGAAAAGCCATATGTGAAGGAAAACACTTTTGATTGAGCTGTATTATCCACCAAAATATCAATATGGGGAAGCGAGAAATCATCCTTAGGGATTACTTTGTTCAAGTCCCTATAGTCAACACACATTCTGACTTTGCCATCCTTCTTTGGCACTGGCACAATATTGGCAATTCATGGTGGATAAAAAATGACTTTTAATAAACCTGCATCGAACTGCTTTTAGACTTCCTCTTTAATCTTCTTAGACATCTCATGATTAGTTCTTCTAAGATTTTATTTGATCAGAGGACATTCCTCTCGAAGAGGTAACTTATGTACAACAATATCAATGTCTAGACCAGGCATGTCTTCATAGGACCAGAAGAAGATATCAACATACTCACAGAGTATTTCAATCAGTCTTGCCTTCAGCCTTTCCTCTAAATCAACCCCTATTCTGGCCTCTTTCTTTGCCTTCTCCGTGCCCAAGTTGATCGTTTCCAGAGATACCTGATGCAGCTGGATAACCTTTTCCTCTTGCTCTAACAACCTAGTAAACTCTTCATGGAGTTCATAATTTTCCCCACCCTCTTATTCGGCTTGGTAGATCGGATTATCAAAGTCATAGTGAGCGATAGCAGAATCGTTACTAATGGAATCTGGGGTGGATGTGCATCTGCATGAGCGATATTTTTATGTTTTAGTGATAGTGTGTTAAAAAGAAAATATTGCCAAAAGAAAAGTAAAAATAGAAAGAAAAGGAACTCAATATTTGTATGCAAAAACATCATTTATTTACTGATAAACTTTTGAAAAAGCGAAACATGGTGTCCCTACACAATGATCCACTACGCCTTGGGTAGAGCGTAGGAATTATGATATGATAAAAAAACAAGAAAATTACTCCTCAACAGTTGTAACTTGGATGGTATGCATAAAAGTCCAATTATTCAGTTCCTGGCCAGGAATACTTGAGCAAATCCAATCATCCATGTTGTAATCATTGTCTTCATCATCACTAATTTCATTGGTGCGTCCATCTTGGGCGAAACCAGAGCTGGAAGACTTCAATGAAGTACACAAATTTAAAGCTTTGGGAGCGACACTATTCTTCCCGGGGGTTGAAATCCATACTGAACTTGTCAAACTTTGGAATGACATCCACAACCTGACCCCAACCCTTCGGGGTGACCAGCCTTGACCAGCGCTTGAGCATCCTTGAATGAAGCCAAAGAAGTCTTGGGTTTCTTTCTGTCCTCAGAACGAGGAGTCTTGATCATCTGAAAAGTTTCAAAATCGTGAAACAGAATTTCATTGACTTCTCCTTCAATCTCCACATATCAGAATGAAGTCAAGTAATTTACAATATATTCTTCCTCGCCACAAACAATGATGGTCTTTCCCTCTAAAGGATACTTGAGCTCCTGGTAAAGGGTAGAAGTAACTTTCCCATCTTTATGAATCTATGGACGCCCCAACAAACATCAATATGTTGGCTGTATATACATCACATAAAAGTAATGGTAAAAACCCAGGGACCAACCTTGATAGGAAATTCTACTTCTCCAAATGCTATCCTCTTAGACCCATCAAAAGCCTTCACAACCAAATCACTGGGACATAACTCCACCCCAGAATAGTCAATTTTCATTAATGTAGTTTTCAGTAATACATTCAATGAAGACCCAGTGTCTACCAACACCCTTGACAAATTTGTGCCTTTGCACTCCATGGAGATCAAAATCAGTAAAACCTAACCCATTTTCAACGGATATGTTGGCAAAAACCGTTTCAAATTGGTCCATTATTATTTCTTGTGGCACAAACGAATTCTTCAAGAGCTTCATCAAAGAACTCTTATGAGCCTCAAAGTATATTAACAAATACATAATAGACATTTTGGAACGCGTATGATGTAACTCTTCAATAATTTTGTAGTCACTTTTCCTTATAATCCTCTTTAATTCTTCAACTTCAGTATCGGGAGTTGAAGAAATCCCAGTCACAATAATTGGTCTAGGAACACTAGCATGCACAGGATCTTGACCACTATTCATCACTTGCTTGCCTTTGGACTTAGTCAATGCATCAACAACTTCTTGAACATTGGAGGGACAAAACACCCTTCTGCTTCTTGTTATATGTCCTTCACCAGCAAAATTATTAACATTAGCATTATCAACTTCTTGTCTCACTCCGTGGTAATACACATCAGTGCCATAATTCCATGGGACAACTTTCTCACTTGTTTATGATACCGGACGGGGAAAAGTGATCATCAAAGGAACTGTATTAGCAGAAGCAAGGATACTCCTTCGAGTGTACAGGATAGAATCCACCATAATATCTTCTTCAGTAACTTTTCTGTACTTTTGAGTCCTATCAAACTATAGGGAACCATCATCAATCAATTATCGAATACGAGCTTTGAGGTAATTGCAACCCTTTGGTTGTTCTACACACTTGCCATAATCCAGACCACAACTAGGGAAAATATTGTTATCACTCAAGTACCTCTTGACAAAAGGCAGAGATGTAGTCACATGATTCACATCCATAGCCAAATTCAGAACTTCGCCATCATCAATGATAGAATTGATAGTTGGACCATCATGTGGTGGTATTGGCCGTTGGATAACATTAGGCCCAAGAACAACATCAAATTGGATAACCTTGGCATAAATTTTTTTTTGGGTCTTACATTTCAGAGCATAACAATTCTCAATAGTATGACCCATGCCACCAAAATGAAACTCGCATATAGAGTTAGCATCATAATTGGTTGGGAGCCTATCAGGATTAACCGGCAGATGTCTCAAAGTGACCAAATTTGCCTTGAGTAGGTGGTGAAGAGCCTCAGGATAATTCATAGGCCGAGGATCAAATTTTCTAGGTTACCTTGGCTGCTGATTATTCTGACGAGGTGCATTCTGATGCCTTTGTTGCTACGGGCATTGTTACTGAGTAGCACTCATCAGAATAGTCACAACATTGACCTACTGATGCTGATTATTTCTTCCTCGGTTAGCATTAATAACACTTGTTTCTCCTTCCTTTTTCCTGGGATAAGCAATAAATGGTTTTTTATTCCCTCCACTTGAGGAACCACTTGAGTTACTAACTTGGATCCTTCCCAATTATAAACCAACTTTTATCCTCTCACCAACTATAACAAGTTCAGCAAAACCTGCAGAGGTACTTCCAATCATACGGTCATAATAGGGCCCTTGCAAAGTGCTCATGAACATATCAATGAGTTCTCTCTCCATTAAAAGAGGTTGAACCCTAACAGCTAGCTCATGCCATTTCTGAGCATGTTCCTTAAAAGACTCATTTGTCCCTTAAGCCAAGCTCTGCAACTAAGTGTGATTTGGTGCCATATCGATATTGTACTGATAATGCTTGACAAAATCTTCGGCCAAATCCATCCAAATTCTAATATATGACCTTTCCAACTTCATGTACCATTCCAAAGATACCCCATACAAGTTAGTGGATCAATAACCCTTACTCTTTAGTATGCACATACATCTTACGATAGTAAGCTCTGGTATGGGTCCTTGAACAAGTAAGACCATTATACTTCTCAAACACAAGAGGCTTGAAGTTTTGGGGAATCCTCACCCCAGGCACCAAACCTAAGTTATTAACATCCATCCCTAGCACACCCTTGTAAGAACAAGATTTGGTTCTGCACTATTATCTCCGAGTTTTGATGATAACAGAAGAGTATGTTTATATGAACAATTTTGATACTATAATGTTTGTTATTGTTGATTACTTAACAAATAGGTTCTTCTTCTAATGGATGGCGTGGTAGAGACATTAGAATAGAATTAATTATGGTTCTACGCTACACATATTCTATTGAATAGTAGAACGACACTTTAGAAGGAACTGAAGTGTAGGCTCTGATGTTTGCATAAAGAAACCATTCATAAGATCTGAAGACAGATGTTTCTACTTACGTCCAAATGCTAAAGACTCAAGCTTATAAAGACAACATGTTCTAAGGAAACAATCAGAAGATCTGATGACAGAAGTTGCCACTTAAGTGGAGATGCTAAAGACTCGTGTTTCTAAAGAGAGTGTGTTCCAAAGAAACAAAGTTAGAAGATCTGAAAACAAAGTTTCTACTGAAGTCCAGATGCTAAAAACATAGTTTCTAAAAGATAACTTTTTTCAAAGAAGACAAAGTTAAAAGATATGAAGGCAAGATTTCTACTGAAGTCCAGATGTTGAAGACTGCGTTTCTAAAGACCAAAGGTTCTAAAGATAAGGATTCTTAAAGAACCAAGTGCTAAAGATTCTAAGACGGAAGGTCTGAAGATTCCAAAGAATTGATGTTCTAAAGATCAAAGGTTCTCCATAATGGATTCTCAAGACCAAGTCCTAAAGACTCTAAAGACACAGCTCTTAAGACTCTGAAGACTAGAAGCTCTTCTGATCCAAGGTTCTTTACAAGAGGGCTCTCACGACCAAGTACTGAAGACTTTGAAGACGCAGTTCTGAAGACTTTGAAGACTTGAAGTTATGAAGACCTTATGTTATGTTCCCACTTCTAAACTCATGCTCACAGAATCATCTTAAGTGCAGAAGAAAAGAATATAATGGTAACATTGTACAATAGTACACAATATGAAAAAGCCTTATTCCACTACCTCTCTGCTAGCTTGAATTGTGGAAGAGAAAAGGACGTAGTAGTACTATGTGTAACGACTCTTTTTCAAATAGCCAATGACTCTATTTTTCTTGGATATATAAGAAAAGAATCGCATGTTTAAAACAGGTTTCTAGTTGTGATGTTGTTGGTGTTCAATGCTAAAATAAAAGCTATCATTATTGGACAAAACCAAAAAGTTATCAACCACTATAACAACAACAAGAAAAACTGTTATCAAAATGATTATTCATTTATATTGATATTAATTACAATGAAATCATTGATTTACAATGTGCTTAATTTCATATGTTTCACAAAGGTTGCTAAGTCGCAGAAGATAACAAAGATGATCATGAAAGCTTCAGTTACAAATATACAACATAAATGTTGTGCTCTAAAGTGATCAACGAAGAAAGTAGAATAAAGGATGCTGTCATGAATGTTATAAAGTGAATCAAGATTAAGAAGTTCTGCTCTTTCCTACATTAAGATCAACAAAGCTTCCAAAAGCTTATGAAGAAGATGACTTTAATGATTCAAGTCCTTTGGGATGTTATCCAAGGAAAAGCTACTTGAAGAAAACAAGACCACACATAAAGCTATAATACAATGTAATATATTTTAGTGTGTATTAGGTTCTTCTGATGTACTTAAATTTTTTTACATTGAGCTTGTGTAGAAGCATTGTTATTGTAAACAAATGTAAATTAAACAGTTGTTTGATGGTTCCTTGAGAGACTCAGTTTAGTCAGGATTCTCAAGAAGACTTTGGCTGCGGTCATCGTAGATGAAATCCTGGTAGTGGATTCAATTAGGTCAATGGTAGTCATATCTCAAAGGGGACTGAGTGAAGGTCAGCCTTGTGATGTCACTGATGGGTATCATTGGAAGGAAATCCTAGTAAGAGATACTGAGGGATATGATTCTATTGGGTCAATGAATATTATATCCAGTCTGAATCACTGAACGTGTCATTAATGTTAGTCATCAGCGGTTTCCCGTGCGATTCTAATAAGATCGGTTATAGTGGATTAAGTCCTTGAGTTCAAGGCAAAGTCACCATGGTAGGGTGGACTAACTAGCTTGGTGGTTTCTCAAGTGAACCAGGATATATCGCGTGTTCTTTACTTTTGCTTATGCTTCGTATTTTATGTTTTCTTAACTTGATTAGAAGCATTACTTAGAAGTAACACTCAGAAGAATTGTTCAACGAATAATACTTAGAAGCGAAAGTTTCTCAAGAAAGGGAAACCCAATTCAACCCCCCCTCCCCCCCCCCCTTATTGCATTTTCTTCACACCTTCAATTGGTATCAGACCTTGTTCTGTTATTAATGGATATCAAACACCTAATAGTGTCAAAAAAAGATCCAAATGTTGTGTGAAGAAATACTCTAAGGTGATAGTTATTAAATTTTTAACTACTGTCTAAAATCAGAAAATTGAAGAACAAGCTAACAAGAAAAGATTCATCGGATAATAAGTTATATATTTTGAGTGCTTTTGATTAAGTTCCTTGAGAGTATGATATTTTTTCAAGAGACAGATTAGTCCACCCTTGACTTTCTCATAAGATCTCATTAGGAATATTTTCAAAAGATGAAATACTATCATCTTATGATACACAAGAACTTCATGATAAAGCTTTCCATTCAAGTAGTAAGAAGATCTAAACATTGGCTCTGTTGATGGAGGCTTTGCAAAAGACCAGACATTGCCGAGGAAAGAATGCTCATTGACTCATCAGAATTTGATCAAAGACTAACTCTAAATAAGATAACTCAACATTGCAATAACAAGATTATTATTCAAAAATGTCAAAGTTTTGATAATATTTGTATTAAAGTAGACTTTGCATATTTTTCAAGGAGTCAAAAATTTTAGAAGACGTTAGGCAATGATAGTTAATTCTCTATAGCACATAGTGTTGTACCCCAAAATTTGCCCTCCCATATTTCTCAAGACATGTCAAGAGGAATCTCCAAATGGCTCAAGTTGCTCAAGAGTTGGACAGACAAATCATCTCCTAAGGAAGTCAATCTCAAATTAGGGTTTTGTGTTGCATAAAGGTCCTTACATCCAAATGACCTCAAATGCTCCCCAATGTCCTAATATGTTCTCAAGTTCATCCATAACAAATTTCAAGCCTTGCAGAGAAAGTTTGGTCAGTAAGTTGCTCAAGAGGTCCAAAAATCGACTGTGTTGGGCAAAAGTCAACTGTGACCTAAATACAGTCAAACTTTAAGATTTTTTGTCAACATTCTCTTTTTGAAGGATAATTCGTCATTTTATCAAGGGTTGATCATGATTCATCAAGGATTGCTCAAGATTCATCAAGATTCAAAAGTTGCTAAATTAGGGTTTTGTAGGAAAAGTCAACCTAACTTTGACCAAGCATACCTTCCTCATACTTTATGAGAAATGACCCATCCAAAGCTCATTTTGAAGAGGATGCAATTTCCTACAATCCATATTCACACCCCAAGATCAATAGATGCACTCACAAGAAGTTACAAATTTGGACATTATAGGTCATTTTTGAAAGTCAACAAAAACACCTTTTTTGCAAAAGCATATAACTTGATAATGGAATATCAAAATGAAATGAGACCAAAAGGGTTGGTTATAGGACATCTCAAGGTTTTTAAAAAGTCCAAGAACACCTCCAAAAGTTCAAAATTGAATAAGTTATGCATTGTTGAAGTTGGGTATTTTTCCAAAATTGCCAAAAGTCAACTATCCCCAAAACTTCAAATTTTGTCAAATGGACCCACTTTTTTCCACTTGATTTAATCTTGTCACACTACACACGTGTCCTATCTTCAATCTTGTGTACATTCATTGATTTTTCTATTTTATTTGATTTTTATTGAATTAATTCATGTTAAATCAATTTAAATCCAAATAAAATCCAAATATTGATGAAATAGGATCTTTTTGAGTGATACAGGTTTCAATTATCATCATGGACAAGATCAAACTCGTATCAAGCCATGTTATGAACAAAATATTGGATTTGGGACATTTTTGGAAGCTTTGTAATGGAAGATCATATCAAATCCAAAATCATCAATGCATAAGGATTGAGTCCACAAATGTTAATCTAATTCATTCCTTATTACTTATACAAGCTAGAGGCACGAAAATTAGAGGAGAGAGGCTGCATAATCACCAATACCAAAACTTGAAAAAAGCTTGAAAAAGTTGGAAACTGAAATCACATCTAGAGGCTGATTCAGAGCAAAACCTCCACACTATCTTCTTGCTGGACATCCATTGAATCAAAACCAACCCTTTACAAGCCCTGGAACCTCATCAAACGCGCTGTAAGTCTCCTTGAACACCGCCCTGTACATGAAATCAAAATCTCTCATTCTTGCATTTTTTTGACAAACCATGGACATATTCTTGATCCTTGAATGATTTCGGAACTTTCTGCAATATTTCATTTTGTTTTCATAACCTATAGCGCAATACTCGAACCTAGGGTTTTGGAGATTTGTATTTGGGCGTTTGTTTTACAGGAAAAATCAGGACCAATAATGGACATGGACGGGTTCAGGAGGCGAAGAAGAACATGGCTGTGGTCTTGGAATTAATTTCCATGGCTTTGAATTTGTTTTAGGACGAACCTAGGGATTTAGCTGCGGATAAAAATCCGCAGGTAAATAACCAGGTTGTAACGAAGAAGACGACTACGTGGCCATGTCCCATTCACTCATTCAAATATTTCGCGCTTATTTTTTTATTTCCAGCATAATTACGCTTTTCCATATATTATGATTAGTGCGTATTCCACTAACAATCAAAAGGCCTTGGTCCAGTGGTAAAGGCGTGTATGCATTGGCTAATGGGACCTGGGTTCGAATTCCAGGTCCCTAACATATTTGCTATTATTTTCTTGCAGATGATCCAGCGTCTCTCATGCCTTGTAGTGCAACATACTCCCTCAGATCTCAAGTGCTAGATGGCCTCCAGGCCAAATCTGATGGCCCAGATGGGAGATCCATCATACACCCAAGTCAGCGCATGTGTGGAGAGTCTGGAAAGTCAACGAGGCTTGCTCATAAATGGGCCTCTGAATTGTTGATTCTCACTCCCTTTCCAGGCCCAACACCCCCCTTGAGTATTTCTTTTCTTATTTTTTATCTTATTTTATTTATTTGTTTTACTAATTATTTTTATTTTTTAATTGACCAATTAAATTATTTTCCTCATAAAAATAAAAAAAACCAAAAAATATGTTTTATTTATTAAAATTAAAATCATCACTTTATTTTTGTAAATAAATTAATTTAATTAATTTAGTGTTAATTAGGTTTAACTTTAATATTTTTGCAAACAATTAAAATTAATGTAGAGAATTAGGTTTTTACTAACTTTGGCCAAATTAATTTATTTCTTCAAATACTCAAAAAATCCAAAAAAATATTATTTTTATTAATTAATTAATTAGCTCATTTAATTTAATAATTAATTTAGATCTAGTTTCTTTTTTAATTCAAAATAACAAAAAATGCTTTCTTTCACAAAAAAGGTTCAAAACCCTAAAAAATGCGCCGATTTAATTTTCTCGCACGCGATCCATATTTTCATATTATTGTAATTGTTTCCTGGAATGTAATAGCTTTTAATTAGGACTTTAATTATTTATCGCTTTATTTATTTTCCGCATTTTAAATTAAAGGGTTGTTTTTGGCGATGTAAATACCTGATGCCTTGTAATAGTTTAGATTTAATTTCCGCAATTTAAATTCCGCAACTATACACTGTTAGATGTTTAATAATAGGGAATGCATGACAAGATCAAATGTATGAAATTAAAATCAACATAGCTCACCCATGACATGTACAAAGCTAAAATTAACCGAAATAACACACTCGCACATGCGCACTCTTAGGGTACACCTTACTTGGTTGCCTTCGAACCTGGTCATTGAGTATAGGAAGTTTTAGAGGTCGCCCTCTTGTCCAAAGATCATAGTTGCCTCGAAACGGTTGCCTCGGAAAAATGATCTAAGACATTAGGGTTACCGCTAAGGCGTCCTAACATTGCTTTAGTGACCGCACGTCCGTTAATCGAATTAACCCTTAAAACTCCAACAACGATGCTACCTACTCATCAATAGTTGGATAGAATTGTCTAAAGGACATTAGCACAGTTTGATTCCTTTTTCAAGTAGGTAGATGGTTCTTAAGTACTTGCTCTCTCAAAACAAAACAAAACTTTTCGCACTTACACTCTTTTCAAACAAAGACTCTTTCAAACCCACAAACACAAAGAAAAGAAATTTTTTAAAACACTTTGAGCAAGTACCTATGAGCCCGTGGATAACCACGGATAGAAAGGGTGCTAACACCTTCCCTCTCTATAATCTACCCCCCAGACAAGAGAAACATCTCGAAAAAGGAGTTTTTCTGTGCTTTTTTCCTTTCCTTGTTGGATAAAATAAAAGTCGGCGGTGACTCTTGCTTACCGCGACATTTTGCAAAAACAAACGCAAAACGCGAACCAGCATATTAAAAAAACAGTCAGTTCTCTTCCCACCGATCATAGAACTGGCGACTCTGCTGGGGATATTTTATAAGTGCGGTGTACCTTAGGATTAGATCATTGTGTTTTCAGTTGTTTGCTTTTGTATGCTTTATATTTGTGGGCTTGTATCTGAGTTTCTATAGATCCTAACCCGGATCTGGGGGTACCCTTTAGGTAAGTAGCAATAAACTGTGAGGGAACTGTATGGCATAGACCGATACGGTTGAAGAAGTAGCTACGTTGGTGTAACACTTTAGTCTGTACCAATATCCCTTGTGTTGGAACGAGGAGAATATGGGTCTTCTAAGGGGTGATTAAGCACCAACTGACCTTAGAACCTTTAAATTGACCAACTTGGCCATAGAACAGTAGCATTATGCTACACTCATTGAGACTAAACTCTCGCGATGATTCCGGCCGCAAGAAAAGGTTGCTAAACTGGAATTATGACCGATCGAGGGTAGTTAGTGATATTGAGATCCTCTAGAACCCGGTTACTATTTTTAGGACAGGTTTGAACCAACTGAACTGAAAGAGGGTAGTACCTAAGCTCCTTGCCAGCCTGAAATCAAAGGGCTCTCTGTGTGACTTGTGTGCCTTTACCATGTTTGCTCTTTGTGGATACTTGTGGTGTGCCTTTATCATGACATCATGACATCATAACATTGCATACATCTTGCATTGGAGTAACCTATTTCAAAGACAAGAGGGATTCATCTTTGTTCTGTTTTGTAGGTCATCATGATGCCTATGCGTAGGAATACCATCCGGATCAACTTTGTCCAAGTTCCCATCTTGCTCAAAGAGTTGATTGCAAAGATGCCTGATACTACTTCCTTCCTCAGAAGACATGGTTATCTTCTCAGTTTGGTCACTTCCAAATTGGAGGAGCAGATGATGAGTGTTTTGGTCCAATTCTATGATCCATTGTACCAATGTTTTACTTTCCAGGATTACCAGATGGTTCCCACCTTAGAAGAGTTCTCCGATCTGCTCGGTATCTCTATTCTGGAGCAGACCCCATTTAATGGTTGGGAGAAGACCCTTAGGCCCGAAGAGATTGCTGCAGCCCTTCATTTGACCAAGGAAGAGGTAATGACTAATTGGGAGACTAGAAGTGGAGCAAAGGGATTTCTGACTAAGTTCTTGGTTGGTAAGGCTAATTATTTCCGGGATAGTCTAGACTTCAAGGCATTCGAGGATATTTTGGCTCTTCTGATATATGGCTTGGTTCTATTTCCGAACTCTGACTCCTTTGTTGATGTTAATGCGGTAAAAATCTTCATCTCTTGCAATCCTGTGCCCACTCTCCTGGGTGACATTCTTCACCAGCTTTATGCTCGTACGGCCCGAAAGCGGGGAACCTTGATGTGTTGTGCTCCTTTATTGGAAAGGTGGTTTATTTCGCACCTTCCCAAGTGAGTGCTGAAGAATAAAGAAGGCATGGGCTGGGCTTATAGGTTTATGTCTCTTTCTCATAATGACATTATCTGGACTCTCAAAGGTATGGATGAAGAGGCTATCATTGATCGCTATGGGGAGTATCCTAATGTTCCACTGTTAGGAACCCATGGAGGAATTTCTTACAATCCGTGCTTAGCCTTACGTCAGTTTGGAAGAGCCAGAAGAGAAGGACCTCATGAGATGCTAATGCCTAGTATCATCTTTGATTTTCAAGGGGATAGCGACGAGCAACGTCGCAGATTCATAAAGGCCTGGGATAGAGTTCACAGATCTGATCCACACGAGCTGGGTCCAAAGACTTCGCTTCCAATGGAGCCATATCTCAGATGGGTCTGTATCCGTGCCCAAAATCTAGGTATGCCATATGAAGCTGTTTGGCCTATCATTGTTGAAGTTTCTAATGAAGAAGGGGTTCTTCCAACCATCCTCCATCCTCATATACCCACCGACATTGGGGCACTGAAAAGGTCTTGGATGCAACTGAGGGAAGAACGGGATTCTTACCGAGAGAAGTTCAATGAGCAAGACAGAAGATCTAGAGGTTGACTAGGCAGTTGGAGAACAAGCGGATTCTCAACGACTACGTCCGCACTGACAAGAAGAGACCATGGGAGCACTGATTGACCTTTGATTGTTTCTTTTCCAGCTTTCATTTACTTTTCAGTATTTCCATTTTTGTAACGCCGTGAGGGCATCAGTTGAACAATTTGAATTTTGAAGTTTATCTAATAAAGTGTGTTTCCTTTCTGCTTTACAAATTTAAATTCCCCGATTGTCTTTGAAATCATAATCATACGCATTTCATCCCATGCACTTCATAAACAGGTACCCACTACAGGTCTCTCAGCTTCTTCGCTGTTTATTTCAGCACTCATCATGTCTGCTGAACCTTCAACTGAGCAAGCCATCAAGGCCCTCCAAGCCCAGAATGCCCAATTCCAAGAGCTATTCATGAATCTAGCTAAGGGTCAGCAAGATCTAAAGACCTTGATTCTGAAAGAGAAGAAGAAGAAGAAGAGGACAATCCTATTTAACACAAGACACCGGTTTGGGAACAGGCTACATAATGAAGTGGATCTGACCACCTCATCTGGAGGGAAAGATAGTCAAGAGGAAAGGAGGGCTCCTAGCCCTGTGGTCTCCGACAATGAGACGGACTACGATGAAGAACAATATCCTCCTTCCGAGGATAGATACAAGCAACTGGAAGACTGGTTGAATGCTATGGAGGTTCAGAAAGTGCCTGGTCTAGACTTTGGTGATCTAGGTCTATCATCTGGGGTGGTAATTCCCCACAAATTCAAGGCGCCAGCCTTTGCTAAGTATGACAGAGTTTCTTGTCCGAAGTTGCACCTTCGGTCATATGTGAGGAAGATTCAGCCGTACACCGCTGATAAGAACCTATGGATCCATTTCTTTCAAGACAGTCTCTCAGGGACTCAGCTTGAGTGGTTTTATCAGTTGGACGAAGCCAGTATCCGCAGTTGGGAAGATTTGGCTACTGCTTTCTACAGGCAGTATCGGTACAACTCCGACCTCGCTCCTACGCGTACCCAACTCACAGGTATGTCAATGGGAACGGGTGAAGGATTCAAATATTATGCTCAGAAGTGGAGGGATCTCGCCGGAAGAGTACAACCACCCTTAGCTGATCGGGAACTTGTTGATATGTTTCTAGGGACCCTGTCTGGTCCATTTTTCAACCACTTGATTGGAAGCTCTTCATCTGGGTTTATAGAGCTAATTCTGACCGGTGAGAGGGCCTTAAGGCTGGTAAGATACAAAAGGGTGCCTCATCAAGCAACGAGAAAAAGCCCTTTAAGAAAGAGTCCAGTGTTGTCTACAGTACGAGAAGACATAATAGACCTGAACACCGCCAAGCTGTTAATGCGGTTGTTATTTCAAAACCTGTTGGTGCTCCTCAACACAACAATCAACAGAAGGACGAGAGACCTCGAAGGCAATTCACCTGTCTAAACACGACCATATGTCAGATTCGGCCATAGTTGCTGAAGACCAATATGTTGATTCTAAAGGAAGCCCCGAAGAATTCAAATACAACATCACCGAGGTATAACCCTAATGCCCGTTGTGCTTATCACTCTGATAGCCCGGGGCATAATATAGATGATTGTTGGACTTTGAAGAATAAGATACAGGACTTAATTGATGCAAAGGAGATTGAGTTTGAGGCGCCCGAGAAGCCTAATGTTGTGACTGCTCCCATGCCCAAGCATGTAGTGAATGCTCTAGAAGAAGACTTGTTTGTGGTTTCTATGAATGACATTTTTACCCCTTTAATGACTATAAAGAAGAACCTTCTACTAGCCGGTTTACTTCCTGGTTGTGATGAAGGTTGCCGTATGTGTTCTGTCCTGCCTACCGGTTGTCCGCTTTTGAAATCAAGTGTCCAACGCCTGATGGATAGTAAAGAGATTCTGTTTGAGAAGATTGTTGTTCCCTTAGTTCCTTCTGAAGAAGTTTCCATCATTACCATTTTCGACAATTCTTCCAAGGCTCCCTCGAGGAAGCCTGTTAGAATTACATATGTTCCGAGAATCGCACCTGTGATCATCACTGTTCCAGTGCCCATCCCCTACACCTCTGATAAAGCTGTCCCTTGGCACTATGGGGCTGATGTTTATTTTCATGGAGTTAAGAAAGAGTTGGATGCTGATATTGACGTCAGCAATATTGTTGGAACTGCTAAAGTCACCCTTAGCGGAAGACTTTTCTCACCTGATATCTCTCCACCAACTTTCCAAAAACCCGTTGTTATTACACCTGCCAGTGTACCTGCTACCATTCCTATTCAATTTCCTATTCCTACCCCTATCGCTGAGTCATCTGACACTCGGGGCAAAGGGATCACCACTGATGTGACTGCCCAGACGGAGGCACCGAAGACGATTACTGTTGAAGCTTCTAAACAAGAGATGGAAGAGATTCTGAAAATTATTAAAAAGAGTGACTACAATGTAGTTGAGCAGCTGGGGAAAACCCCATCCAAGATTTCTATGTTGTCACTGTTGTTATGCTCAGAGTCCCATGCCAAGGCTCTGATTACCTTTTTGAAGACTGCCCACGTGCCACAAGAGACATCAGCTGATCAGTTTACATATTGTGTTGCCAATTTAACTGTTGATAATGTTAGAACAATGTTTGAATCTACTACCCTATATTTGAGTTTTGATGATAACAAAGTGAAAAGATATAGTATTTATAAGTTTCATGTTTGAACTATATGCTGCCTAAAATTACTATGCTCTGACTTGCAGATACGCTGATTAAAATAAGCAAGATCACTTCTTCAGCATCAGAATTTGATTTCATACACCAGCATCAGAAGTTGCTGAATCAGAACGTCCAGATCAGATGATCAACTCACGTACATGCTGAAGCTTGATGAACAGAACTGCACGTAAACACTCTGATACAGAAACACAATAGTTCATCAGCAGCGAAGCAGAATCAGAATGAGCCAAGCCAGAACATGCATTGAAGAAGCAACGGTACTGTGCATTGAACGCTAATTAATTCCAACGGCTTCATTCCAGACAAGATCTGCTCAAAAAGGAAAGCTTGTTATTAGCATTGAATCAAGAATATTGCATTCAACGTTCATCTTCTCAAGTGCTATATAAACAAGGCTTCGAAGATTATAATGGCTAATGCTCTCCAAATCTCTACACGCACAAAGCTGAACAATAATCTTCATTCTACCAGTTTTGCTAAACCAAACTCTGATATTCATTCTGTTTAGCAATCTAGTTTCTAAGCTTCATTTTGTGTATACATCACAGTTGTGATAAAGTTTTGTAGAAAACATTCACACACATTGTTTTATACCTTTGTAAGAAAGTGTTGCCTTGACAAACCAGATTGTGGTTTGAATCAAGAAGGCTTTAGCAGTTGTTAAAGCAGTCTGTAATATTCAGTTGAATATAGTGAATTAAGACCTCGTTGGAGAGAGGCGAAATCACCTTGACGGGTGGACTGGAGTAGTTTGAGATCAAACGAACCAGGATAAAAATATCTTGTCAATTGCTTTAAGATTTCAGTTTTACAATTCAACCCCCCCTTCTTGTGTTTTTCACCCCTTCAATTGGCATCAGAGCGCCTGGTTCTGAGCTAAAACACTTAACCGTGTCAGTACAAGATCCAGCGTCAGAAAAACACAATGGCAGGAAACAACTCTCACTTCAGCAATGACAACAATGAGGACAGAGACAGATTCAGCGGCAAACCTCCAGTCTTTGATGGAGAAAACTTTGATTACTGGAAAGACAGAATTGAAAGCTTCTTTCTAGCACATGATGCTGATCTGTGGGATATGGTGACAGATGGATACACGCACCCTGTGAATGCAAGTGGTCAGAAGATTGATAGAAAATCAATGACTGATCAACAAAAGCGTGATTTCAAGAATCACCATAAGGCCAGAACCATCCTCCTCAGTGCCATCTCATATACTGAGTATGAAAAGATCTCCAACAGAGACACAGCAAAGAACATCTTTGATTCTCTCAGAATGACGCATGAGGGCAACGTTCAAGTCAAAGAAACAAAAGCTCTGGCGCTCATTCAGAAGTATGAGGCGTTCAAAATGGAAGAATCTGAATCCATTGAAACTATGTTCTCTAGATTCCAGATTCTGGTAGCTGGTCTCAAAGTTCTGGACAAAGGATACTCTACTGCTGACCATGTCAAGAAGATAATCAGAAGTTTACCCAAGCAGTGGAGGCCTATGGTTACTGCTCTGAAGCTAGCGAAGGATCTCAACAAAATCACTCTGGAGGAACTTATAAGCTCCCTCAGAAGTCATGAGATAGAGCTAGAAGCTGATGAGCCTCAGAAGCAAGGTAAGCCTTTAGCATTAAAATCTAACAGAAAATCTGAGTCTAAAGTTTTGCAGGCAGTTGAAGAAACATCTGATGGATCCTCATCAGAAGAAGACGAACTTTCCCTTCTCTCCAGAAGAGTAAATCAACTGTGGAAGCAAAGACAAAGGAAGTTCAGGAACCCCAGAAGATCTGATCAGAACGAGTCTTCTTCCAGATACAGAAGGACAGATTCTTCCTCTGGATACAGAAGATCTGAAGGCTCCTCCAGTAGCAAGAAGCCAAACACAAAAGATATCATCTGCTACGAGTGCAATGAGCAAGGACACTACAAGAGTGACTGCCCAAAGCTTCAGAGGGAAAAGCCCAAAAAGAAGTTTGGAAGAGAGAAGAAGAAAAGTCTCATGGCCACATGGGATGACTCTGACTCGTCTGAAGCTGACTCAGAATCAGATGATGAAAGGGCAAACATAGCGCTCATGGCTAACATTCCAGATGATAGTGAAGCTTCTGAATCAGACTCAGAATCAGACACAGAAGAGGTATTCCCTAACTTCGCTGTTAATTTTACAAAGGCTGAACTTGCTGAAAGCCTCAATGAAATTCTGGAACGTTATCAGCAGATTAGAGCTAAATTCAGAGACCTGAAAAGGAATCTTGAATCTGACTCTAATAAGTCTGTGAGTCTCAAATTGGAAAACTCTGAGCTGAGAGATAAAATTTCAAAATTAGAAAACTCTTTACAAAACTCTCAGAAGGAACCAATTTCTGAAACTCCCAGCAACGCTGATGAGATCATCAAGGAGTATGATCACAGTTTCCAGAAGTTCCTTGCTAAAAGCATAGATAGAAGCAGAATGGCTTCAATGATCTATGGAGTTAGCAGAAACGGCAGGAAAGGAATAGGATACCTAGGTAAGGTTCCTACACCGAAGAATGTCATGGATTTAACCATTAAACACACTCCTCTAAATTCACACTTTGTGTATGGTCACACACATGACATCAAATATACTAGCAGTAAGCACTCTGTGAAACCAAAATTCAACCAGAGTTTTGGCAAAACTAACAAATCAGGACCCAAGAAGATCTGGGTACCTAAGGATAAAATAATACATGTTGCAGATATCTTTAGCAGCAAGTCAGAAACACCAGTCATGGTACCTGGACTCTGGCCGCTCACGACACATGACGGGAAGAAGGCATATGTTCCAAAGCCTGGAACTTAAGCCTGGAGGCCACGTTGGCTTTGGAGGCAATCAGAGGGGAAAGATAATTGGCTCTGGAACTGTAGGTAATGGAAATCTTCCCTCTATTAATAATGTTCTGCTAGTAGATGGATTGATGCATAATCTGTTATCCATAAGTCAATTAAGTGATAACGGTTATGATATAATCTTTAATCAAAAATCATGTAAAGCTGTTAGTCAGAAAGATGGGACTATCCTGTTTAATGGTAAGAGGAAAAACAACATTTATAAAATCAAACTTTCTGAACTAAAGAGTCAGAACGTAAAATGTCTTCTGTCTGTTAACAACGAGCAGTGGATCTGGCACAAAAGATTGGGGCATGTTAGTATGAGAAGAATATCTCAGATTAACAAACTCAATCTGGTCAGAGGACTTCCTAATCTGAAGTTCAATTCAGATGCTCTGTGTGAAGCATGTCAGAAAGGCAAATTTGCAAAACCTTCTTTTAAATCCAAAAATGTTGTTTCTACCTCTAAGCCATTAGAACTTCTGCACATTGACTTATTTGGACCAGTTAAAACTGCTTCAGTCAGTGGTAAGAAGTATGGGTTAGTAATCGTAGATGACTATAGCAGATGGACATGGGTAAAGTTCTTAAGACACAAGGACGAGTCACACTCTGTGTTTGTTACCTTCTGTAACCAAGTTCAGAATGAAAAAGATCTTAGAATCGTTAAAGTCAGAAGTGATCATGGTGGAGAATTTGAAAATAAAGATTTTGAGTCATTCTTTAATGACAAAGGCATTCTGCATGATTTCTCTTGTCCTAGAACTCCCCAACAAAATGGAGTTGTAGAACGAAAGAACAGAACATTGCAAGAAATGGCCAGAACCATGATCAATGAGACAAACGTTGCTAAGACTTTCTGGGCAGAGGCAATAAACACAGCGTGCTACATTCAGAATAGAATCTCAATAAGACCTATTCTGGAAAAGACTCCATATGAATTGTGGAAGAACAGAAAGCCCAACATTTCGTATTTTCATCCATTTGGATGTACTTGCTTTATATTGAATACGAAGAATTATTTGAACAAGTTTGATTCTAAGGCACAGAAGTGTATTATGTTAGGATACTCTGAACGCTCAAGAGGGTACAGAGTATACAATACAGAAACACAGATTGTGGAAGAATCAATCAGTGTTCGTTTTGATGATAAGCTTGACTCTGAAAAGTCAAAGCAGAATGAAATTTTTGCAGGTATAGAAATTGAATTTGCAGGTTCTGAAGACAAGTCATCAGAAGCTCTCAACACAGACATTCCTTCAACGTCTGAAAGAAGCAATGCTAGAAATCCTACAACTGCTGCTGATCAACCTCAGAAGAGATTACCCAGAAGCAGTTTGGATCACCCAGAAGAGACTATCCTAGGAAGAAAGGAAGATCCAATCAGAACAAGAGCAAGCTTCAGAAACTCTGAAGAAAATCTTATGGGACTTGTGTCTCTGATTGAACCTTCTTCTATTGATGAAGCACTTCTGGATAATGAGTGGATTCTGGCAATGCAAGAAGAGCTGAATTAATTCACCAGAAACGACGTATGGGATCTCGTTCCCAGACCAAAAGGATTCAACGTCATTGGAACAAGATGGGTGTTCAGAAACAAGTTAAATGAACAAGGTGAAGTCATCAGGAACAAGGCACGACTGGTTGCACAAGGTTATAGTCAGCAAGAGGGGATAGACTATACAGAAACCTTTGCCCCAGTCGCCAGGTTAGAATCTATCAGACTTTTAATTTCATTTGTTGTTAATAGAGGCATCACTCTGTATCAGATGGATGTCAAAAGTGCATTCTTACATGGTTATATAGAAGAAGAAGTTTATGTTCACCAACCCCCAGGTTTTGAAAATACAAAACATCCAGAACATGTTTTCAAACTAAAGAAGTCACTGTATGGTCTGAAACAAGCTCCCAGAGCTTGGTATGAAAGGCTAAGTAACTTTCTGCTTGAAAATGAATTCACCAGAGGGAAAGTGGACACTACTCTATTCTGTAAAACAGTTAAGAGTGACATTTTAGTCTGTCAAATTTATGTTGATGATATCATTTTTGGTTCTACTAATCCTTCTCTTGGAAGAAAATTTGCTAAGTGTATGCAGGCAGAATTTGAGATGAGCCTCATGGGGGAACTGAAATTCTTTCTAGGAATTCAAATCAATCAAACTCCAGAAGGAACTTACATTCATCAGAGCAAATACATCAGAGATCTTCTGAAGAAATTTGACCTCTCAGAATGTAAGCCATCAAAGATTCCAATGCATCCCACGTGCATTCTGGAAAGAGAAGAGGTAAGCAAAAGTGTAGAACAGAAAGTCTACAGAGGTATGATTGGTTCTCTCCTTTATCTGACAGCCTCAAGACCTGATATCTTATTCAGTGTTTGTATCTGTGCTAGATTCCAATCAGATCCTAGAGAATCTCACTTAACAGCTGTTAAGCGAATTTTCAAGTATCTGAAAGGTACTACTAATCTGGGTTTGTTTTATAGAAAATCTAGTGATTACAGCTTAGTAGGCTACTGTGATGCTGATTTTGCTGGAGACAGAGTGGAACGTAAAAGTACTTCTGGAAGCTGCCAGTTTCTGGGAGAAAATCTGATCTCGTGGTCCAGCAAAAGGCAGTCAACAATTGCTCTGTCAACAGCAGAAGCTGAGTACATAGCAGCAGCAGGATGTAGCACACAAATGCTATGGATGAAAAGTCAGCTTGAAGACTTCCAGATTTTTGAGAGTAACATTCCTATACTTTGTGATAATACTTCTGCTATTTGCTTAAGTAAGAATCCTATTTTACATTCTAGAGCTAAGCATATAGAAATAAAACATCACTTCATTAGGGACTATATTCAGAAAGGTATTTTGAACTTAAAATTTATAGATACAGACCATCAATGGGCTGATATCTTTACTAAACCCCTTTCAGAAGATAGGTTCAATTTCATTCTAAAACATCTCAGCATGAAAGTATGCCCAGAGTGAAAATGTTTTAATTCCATATTTTTATCTTCAGAATGTAATTATTTTACTGTGAACTTCTGATCAATCTCCTTTCAGAAAGATAGAACATGCAGATTGTATCAAATGCAAGTCTAAAGATCTGAGAGTCTAATCTCAAAGACAGACGTGCTGATCACTACATCAAACAAGTGTCATCCAATCATCAGCAAATCTCTGAAGCAGAACGCGTGCACGCTTCTGAGAAGGCAAAGCGCTGATTGGGTGCATTGAGACACATGTCTGGTAACCGTCTTTAAGTATCTTTCTCAAATCCCCTAAAATCAGCAAGCATTTAATGAAAAGTAATCATTCTTTTAAATGGTAATCATGATTTTTTTTCTCTCTCTTAAAAACGTTTAATTTTTCAAAATAATTTTGAAAAACTCTATTTAAGCACATTAATCCTTCACTCTTATTCTTTACGCTTTCTCATAATCACTCAAGCATTTTCTGCATATTTCTGAGTTTATCTCCTACAAACCTTTTTCTCTCAATTCATTCTCAAAGCTTTTTTAGTGTGAACAATGGCATCCTCCAGCATTTCTGCAGGCAATCAGAAGAAAGAAACCTCTGAACAATATCAGGTGCCCCTCAGAACTCTTCTCACACCGGTAAAGAACCTTGAAGTTCTCTCTGAGTTAATCATCGACTTTGAAAGTTTGAAGGAAAATGGATTTGACCTAACTGAAGAAATTAGGGCTCAAAAGTGGGAGAGGTACTTTGATAGGTTGGTTGGACCAACATTCCCAACGCTAGTCAAGGAATTTTGGATTCACGCCAAGATTTCTAAACATCTAGTCATCTCTTCTGTCATGGGAAAGAAGATAGTGATTTCTGAAGATCTCATTGCAAAGCTAATCGGTCAAAGTGGTGGTGGAGTCCGTTGTGTGGACATGGCTGAAAGATGCCCTGATGTAGGTGTGGTAGCCAACAGAATTTTCACTCTTGGAATGCCCAGCAGCAAAATTAAGGATCTGAAGGATCACTGCAGAGTATGGGCTAAGATTGTTCTTGGCTGCTTCAACCACAGGAAACCAACAAGTTCTCCTGATTATATAAACGTGGATCAGCAGTTTCTGATCTACTTTATTGATCAGAGGGTAAAGATCAATCTGGCACACTTCCTGTTCAACCATCTCAAGACCAGTGTCAAAGAAACAAGAGAAGAAGAAAGGACCAAAAGGGACTGGATACCGTTTGGAAGGCTTATATCAGATATTCTGACAGAGAATAAGCTGATAGAGTATCTGAGCGAAGCTCAAATGCTGAGCACTATTGAACCAACTGTTGGAAAACCGCTGAATGCTAAGAACCTGAAAAAGATGAAGCTGATAGAAAATATTCAGAAGGAACCCAGAGCTACTTCAACTGCTGATATCTCCAGCAGAAGAGTGCCTCTGAGTGATTTTCCGGTATTTTCTGAAATGGAATCCAAACCAGAGATGTTTCTCAGGTATCCAGATGCGTACAAGGAAGAAGATACAGGTTCAAAGCTGAAGATCAAAGATCTGAGTCAAATCCAACCAGAAGTGACTCAGAAGAAGACAAAGAAGAGGAAAGCGCCAACAGAAGGATCATCTCATCAGACTCCAAAGAAAAGAGGTATTTCATCTGCTGCCCCTATCTCAAAATCTTTTACTATTCCAACATCTGCTGCCCCTTCTCAAACCTCTCACAGAATATCCATTCCAATCCCTACCATTGATGAAACCATACCAGAAGACCCTTCTGAGGCCTTACTACTCAGAAGACCCAGAACCAAAATCCCCAAACAACCAACAGTTTCAACAACACCAGCACTTGATCGAGTGCTAGCTGATATTGAGCGTGAACATGCTTCTGCTCAACCAATTTCTGAACCACAAAAAGTTCCTCCTCCACAACCAGAACCACAACCTGAACCAGAAATACAACAACAACCAGAACCAGAACCACAACAACAACAACCACTCTCAGAAGAACCTCTGATCCCTGAGCAATCAGAGATTCCACCTCCATCTCCCCAACCAGAAAGTAATCCACCTTCACCACAAACAGAGTTTCACCATTCCAAAACCCCTTCTCCTCATAAATCCGACCCTCACTCACCTCAGCCTTCACCGCTGGCAATCCAGTTGCCATGTGGAACCACTATTGTCATGCCCCAGTTACCATCTTCAGAGGAATCGACACCTCCAAATACTCCCAAACCACCATCCACTCCAATCGAAATATCTGACTCTGATTCTGATACCCTTCCTCCAAAACAATCAGCCTCTCAGCAAACCTCTGAAAACCCCAGCAGAACTTTCATTGACTTAACAAGTCTTGAACGTCTTGCTGATTTAAGACACAAAATTGCCATCCCCAAACCAAAGCAACCAGATGTTGGCTCTGGTATTTTGAATTTTGAAACAGGTGTGCTGCAATGGATTGCTTCTTTGAAGCAAGTCTGTCCTGGGATGATTGACCCAGCTGCTTCTGATCAGCTCTGGTCACAGTTCAGACTATGGGTACGTGCTGAAGCCCTCAAGTTGCAGGATGTCAACTATGAGCAGGCACAACAGAACTTCAGCAAGCTGCTGAAGGAAGTTGAAAGTCAGCTGCCTCAAGATGTTGTGCTCCCTCTGGACAGTGAATCTTGGTCTGAGAAAGAGCAAGCTGCAAAGGTGCAACCATCAGAAGAAGACAAGACCATTCAGGCTGAAGAAAATCCAGCAGAAGATGTCGCTGAAAGTTCTGAGAAGCTTCCTCCTTCTGATGCTTCTCAAGCTGCCTTGGACAGGCAGACTCTGGAAGAATTAAGGCTGAATGACTTGCGTCTACAACAGCGGATGGAAGAGAATGATCAGAAGATGAAAGCACGAATGGATGTGCAGGACAGCAAAATTGACACTGTGGTCAACATGGTTCAAAAGCAGAATGAAACTTCTGAAAAGATTCAAGCAATGCTGGAGAGCCTGTTCTCACGCATGCCCCCTCAACCTTAAAATCGTTTTCATGCATAACTTTTTTATGTTTTCTTCATTTTCTGATGTCCTGTTTTGACTATGTTTTGTAATGTTCTTTTGCTCTGATTCTGGACTATTAATATGATTAGTTTTTCTGATAAAATTGTTTTAGCACATCACCAACACTTTTTGATTGCTGACAAAAAGGGGGAGAACAAGAATGATATTTAAAATCAATAACGGCTAACTAGACAGAAATTCTCAAACATTCTAACTCTATTACTTGAAATGTTTTTCTGTTTTGTTTTAAGTCTACAGGCACAAGGAAGCTCCTGAACACTATGAAGACTAGAAGCTCTGATCAAAATGTAGAAGCTCTGATCAATGTTGCTCTGATCAAATATGAAGTTCTGATCGTCCTAACACTCTGATCCAAAGCAAAGCTCTGACAGGAAAAACTCTGAAGCTCTGCTCTCTGATAAGTCAAAGACTCTGATAAGCTGATGTTCAAAGAAAGAAAAAGATCTGATCCTGAAGTACACGTATCATCAAAGGGAAGTAATCAACTCAGGGGGAGTATCTCTTAACTCTGATTTCTCCTTACTTCTTAACTCTGAAACATTTCCCAGATACATTTTCACGTTATTTTTTATTTAAAATATCTAGTTTTTGTCATCATCGAAAAGGGGGAGATTATTAGAACAATGTTTGAATCTACTACCCTATATTTGAGTTTTGATGATAACAAAGTGAAAAGATATAGTATTTATAAGTTTCATGTTTGAACTATATGCTGCCTAAAATTACTATGCTCTGACTTGCAGATACGCTGATTAAAATAAGCAAGATCACTTCTTCAGCATCAGAATTTGATTTCATACACCAGCATCAGAAGTTGCTGAATCAGAACGTCCAGATCAGATGATCAACTCACGTACATGCTGAAGCTTGATGAACAGAACTGCGCATAAACACTGATACAGAAACACAATAGTTCATCAGCAGCGAAGCAGAATCAGAATGAGCCAAGCCAGAACGTGCATTGAAGAAGCAACGGTACTGTGCATTGAACGCTAATTAATTCCAACGGCTTCATTCCAGACAAGATCTGCTCAAAAAGGAAAGCTTGTTATTAGCATTGAATCAAGAATATTGCATTCAACGTTCATCTTCTCAAGTGCTATATAAACAAGGCTTCGAAGATTATAATGGCTAATGCTCTCCAAATCTCTACACACACAAAGCTGAACAATAATCTTCATTCTACCAGTTTTGCTAAACCAAACTCTGATATTCATTCTGTTTAGCAATCTAGTTTCTAAGCTTCATTTTGTGTATACATCACAGTTGTGATAAAGTTTTGTAGAAAACATTCACACACATTGTTTTATACCTTTGTAAGAAAGTGTTGCCTTGACAAACCGGATTGTGGTTTGAATCAAGAAGGCTTTAGCAGTTGTTAAAGCAGTCTGTAATATTCAGTTGAATATAGTGAATTAAGACCTCATTGGAGAGAGGCGAAATCACCTTGACGGGTGGACTGGAGTAGTTTGAGATCAAACGAACCAGGATAAAAATATCTTGTCAATTGCTTTAAGATTTCAGTTTTACAATTCAACCCCCCCTTCTTGTGTTTTTCACCCCTTCAGATAATGGGTTGGGTTTCTCTGACGCCGACTTGATGGCTAAGGGGAAGAATCACAACGATGCCCTGCATGTCTCCATTGAATGCAGGGGCACTACTCTTGCACATGTATTGGTGGATACTGGTTCCTCATTGAACGTTTTACCGAAGAAAGCTCTGGACCGGTTGGATTGTGAAGGGTTGGAGCTGAAACCAAGCAACATCGTTGTCAGGGCCTTTGATGGGTCTAAAAGAATGGTACATGAAGAGGTTGATATCCCGATCAAGGTTGGTTCTCAGGTCTTCAACTCTACGTTCTATGTGATGGATATTCGGCCATCCTATTCTTGTTTGATGGGACGCCCATGGATCCACAAAGCTGGGGCCGTAACCTCAACACTCCACCAGAAGCTGAAGTACCCGGTCAAAGGGAAGATTATGACAGTAAAAGGAGAGGAAGAGTACATGGTTAGCGACCTCAACTCTTTCCAGTATGTAGAAATGGATGGGGAGTTCATTGAGACCCCATTTCAACATTTTGAGGAAGTTCCCCAGACATTGGCGTCAGCGGAGACCGTTGTTGAAGATTCTCCTATGAAGATGGCTTCCTTCAAGGATGCCCGAGCTGTTATTGAGAAAGGTGGGTGTGCAAATTGGGGTCGACTCCCTTATTTTACACAGAAGACTAACAAGTTTGGTTTGGGTTTCATTGTAGAAGCTCAAAGGGTTGTTCGGAATGCACGAATCAGAAGACCTCCTGTGTTCATCAGCAACTCGGGAGTGAATGCCATTGAAGATGATGTGGAGGAATCTGAATTCGACAGCTGGATCTACCCTACGACCGACGGTGGACCAAGAAACTGGACAGCAAAGGACTTCATCCCTATTACTTTTGTTACCCAGTAATGAAACTTTTGTTTTGAATATGTAACAGAAAATGTTTTAAACTTTATGGTCTGGTGTCTTACCCGGGGCATCGTGGCTTCATTTGTGAGGGCTTTATGTGTGTCATTTTCATATATCATTAATAAAAGCATTGGACGTTTTTTTGCATTTTAAATTTTGCGCTCCTTGTTTTTCTTTTATTATATATTGCAAAACAGCTATTTTACACACACTCACATATACAGGTCCACATCCACTCTGGATCTCATTGGTAACGACTCTGCTACTACCAGTTATGAGTTTGAAAATCCGATCAACTTAGCCGAAGACAAAGGTGAAGATGATTGCGAAGTTCCTGGTGAACTTGCAAGACTGTTACTTCAGGAAGAGAGGGTTATTCAGCCGCACGAAGAGCCGGTGGAATCAGTGAATCTGGGTACCAAGATAGACAGGAAAGAAGTTAAGTTTAGTACCAATCTGGAAGCTAGTGTGAAGCAACCGTCGATTCAGATGCTGCGTGATTACATTGAGATCTTTTCCTGGTCTTACGAAGATATGCCTGGTTTGGATACTGATATTGTGGTTCATCGCCTACCTACTAAGGAAGACTGTCCTCCAGTAAAACAGAAGGTCCGCCGAATGCGCCCAGAGATGTCTGAGAAAATCAAGGCTGAGTTTATGAAACAGTTTGATGCCGGTTTTCTAGCAGTTACTTCTTACCCTCAGTGGGTTGCCAATATGGTTCTGGTACCGAAGAAGGATGGTAAGGTCCGAATGTGTGTTGATTACAAGGATTTGAACAGGGCAAGCCCCAAGGACGACTTCCCTCTACCTCATATCGACATTCTGGTTGATAACACCGCTCAGCACAAGGTATTCTCCTTTATGGATGGTTTCTCAGGTTATAATCAGATAAAAATGGTTCCTGAAGACGTGGAGAAGATAACCTTTGTTACTCAGTGGGGTACCTTTTGCTACAAGGTCATGCCTTTTGGACTGAAGAATGTTGGGGAAATATATTAGCGTGACATGGTTGCTTTGTTTCATGACATAATCCATCATGAAATAGAGGTTTACGTCGATGATATGATTGCAAGGTCCCAGACTGAGGAAGAACACCTTGACCACCTTCAGAAGTTGTTTGACAGGTTGAAGTTGTACAAGCTAAGATTGAACCCAAACAAGTGCACCTTCGGGGTGAGATCTGGCAAGCTACTAGGTTTCATCGTAAGCGACAAAGGTATTCAAGTGGATCCGGAAAAAGTGAAAGCTATACAGGAGATGCCAGCTCCCAGAACAGAGAAAGAAGTAAGAGGCTTTCTAGGACGTCTGAATTACATTGCCCGATTCATCTTGCACCTGACTGCTACTTGTGAGCCAATCTTCAAGCTACTGAAGAAATATCAAGTAGTACGTTGGAACAATGAATGTCAGGCTGCTTTCGAAAGAATCAAAGAGTATCTACAAGAGCCACCTATTCTGATGCCTCCAGTTGAAGGGAGACCATTGATTTTATACTTGACAGTACTCGACAACTCAATGGGGTGTGTGCTGGGGCAGCATGATGAGTCTGGCCGAAAAGAGCATGCTATTTATTACCTTAGCAAAAAGTTTACCGACTGTGAGAACCGATACTCACTGCTCGAGAAAACTTGTTGCGCTTTGGCATGGGCTGCTCGCCGGCTGAGACAGTATATGTTGACTCACACTACTCTGTTGATATCAAAGATGGATCCAATCAAGTATATCTTCGAGAAGCCTGCCTTGTCCGGAAGAATAGCAAGATCGCAGATGATCTTGACTGAGTATGACATCCAATATACGACCCAAAAGGCAATTAAGGGAAGTGTGTTGGCAGACCATTTGGCACATCAGGCAGTGGATGATTACTAGTCTATGAACTTTGAATTTTCTGACGAGAATATCATGTTGGTAACTGATTGTGAGACACCTGGACTGGATGAAGGACCTGAGGAAGGATCCCGATGGTCTATGTATTTTGATGGAGCTTCGAACGCTTTGGGTAAAGGCATTGGCGTTGTGATCATATCTCCTAAAGGCTCTCATACTCCGTTTACCGCCCGACTATGTTTCAACTGCACCAACAATATGGCGGAGTATGAGGCGTGCATTATGGGTCTTCGAGCAGCAATTGACCTAAGGATTAAGTTTCTAAGTGTCTTCGAAGATTCCACTCTCGTGATCAGTCAGATCAAAGGCGAGTGGGATATGAAACACCCAAATCTTATTCCTTACAAGGAGTATGTATTGGCGTTGCTTCCACGTTTTAAGGAGATATACTTTGAGCACTTCCCAAGAGAGGAGAATCAGTTGGCGGACGCGCTAGCTACGATGTCTTCTATGTTCAAAGTCAATTGGGACAACGAGGCTCCCCGGATTATCATTGAAAGATTGGACGAACCTGTACATTGTTGTGATCTTGAGACTGGAGAGGTAACAAAAAAGCCCTGGTTTCATGAGGTGAAGAGATACCTTGAGGCTCAGGAATACCCCGAGGGTGCATCTGTTAATGACAAGAAGTTTTTGAGAAGGTTCGCAGCGAAGTTCTTCATCAGCAATGACATCCTTTACAAGCATAACCATGATTCGACCTTACTACGTTGTGTGGATAAGAATGAGGCAGAAAGGATCATGGCAGAGTTACATGAAGGTAATTTCGAAACTCACTCCATTGGACACACCATGGCAAAGAAAATCCTTCGGGCAGGATATTACTGGTCCACAATGGAAGCTGACTGTTATCAGCATTCTCGGACATGTCACAAGTGTCAAGTCTATGCTGATAAGGTGAACATACCTCCAGTTCCTCTGAACGTCTTGACGGCACCTTGGCCTTTTGCAATGTGGGGCATTGATATGATCAGCGAGATCAGACCTACGGCATCCAACGGGCATCATTTCATCCTGGTAGTAATCGATTACTTTACGAAGTGGGTTGAAGCAACTTCCTTTGCTACCGTAACCAAGAACGCCGTGGCACGGTCCATTCGGCACAATATGATCTGTCGATATGGTGTACCAGAGAGGATTATTATGGACAATGGTACCAATCTTAACAACAAGATGATCATTGAGCTCTGCGAGCAATTCAAGATACAACATCATAACTCTTCTCCCTACCGGCCGAAGATGAATGGGGCTGTCGAAGTGGCTAATAAGAACATTAAGAAGATTGTGCAGAAGATGACAGTGACATACAAAGACTGGCATGAGATGTTACCATTTTCTCTTCATGGGTACCGTACCTCAGCGCGGACGTCAACAAAGGCAGCACCCTATTCCTTGGTATATGGAATGGAGGAAGTCTTGCCCATTGAAGTTCAGATACCCTCTCCTCGGATCATGAAGGATGCAGGTTTGAGCGAAGATGACTGGATCCAGACCCGACTTGATCAGTTGAACCTAATCAACGAAAAGAGACTTACTGCTATTTGTCATGGTCAAACGTACCAAAAACTGATGATTAAGGCATTTAACAAGAAAGTTAGACGACAAGAGTATCAAGTTGGGGATTTGGTAATCAAGCGCATTATCCTACCTCAAGGTGGTCCCAGGGGCAAATGGACCCCTACTTACGAAGGGCCATTTGTGGTTAAGAACATCTTCTCAGGAGGAGCTATGATTCTAACCACCATGGATGGTGACGAACTTCCTCACCCCGTCAATGCAGACATAGTGAAAAGATACTACGCATAATCAAAGACCCGCTAGGTTGATTGGCCTAGGCAAAAATAAGGGCTTCCCAGCGAACCAAAAGGGTTCGGGCAAAAATAAGGGATAAAAATAAAAAATCTGTACACCCGACAAGTCGAAAACCTGAAAAGGCGGCTTGGGAAAAAATGGGTATCCCAGTGGACTGAAAACCCGAAAGGGCGGTCCAGGAAAAAGTTTGGGATCAAAGCGTAACACTATGTCTCATTGGATCATCTTGTATCCAGACTTCGGTATCGACTATCAAGCTCGGACGACACTAATCAATCTGATTCACCTTCAACTAGTAGCAAAGTGATGAGATGCTCGAGGATATAAAGGCAATAGCAGAGTTGAAACCCAGTGGAATTATTCACATAGCTGTTTTGTTTTCTTTTCACAAATTGTGTTCGGAGGCGTTCTCTTACTAGGACGTTAGCCTCTTGTACAAAACGCCTATTTTCAGGCTGAACTTCTAAATCAATACAAATTCATTTTCAGACAAATTTAAAACTGTTTTTCCTTTATCTGTTTTGTTTTGCAAAGAACGTCCAATGTTCATTTTTGATATATGCATTCGACATTAATTGCTGCTCATGAATATTTACATGCGGAAAAAAAAGATGAATTACTGGTAATAGCATAAACAGGGGAAAATAAGAATTGTTCGAACTGTACAGTTGCTCTGTCCACCAGGTACCAAGATATATTCAGCTGAAGAATATGGCTAAGATACTTTCACTCCCCGCAGAGTAAGACAGTAATGGTAGCTCTCTCAGCCGAGACTTGCAACCGTGAACGAATCAACAATACTCTCCCCAAGCAGAGTTGGTCTACCATCAGCACTAAAAGGGTCTTAATATTCCCCAATGGATCGTAAGAATATTCCCCAACAAGTATAAGAGTATCCCCGGTAGTCTTAATATTCCTCAATGGAGTATACGAATTCTCCCCTGCAGAATACAAGATACCTCTAGTGGAATCAATATTTCCCCAGTGCAGTCTGAAGGAGCTTCCCCGACGGAGTTGAAGCATCATCCCCAGTAGACTCTGGAAGTTTATCCCCAGCAGAGTACAAACAATAAATCTCCCCAGCCAAGTTCAAAAAATCATTCCCGGCATAATTCAGAAGGATTATCCCCACAAGAGTCTAACAGGGTTATCCCCAGCAATTTGCAACTGAAAGATCGTCCCCAGAGAAGTTCTTTCCTTTCACAAGCAGGAATTCAATCCTCAACAGATTCAGTATCACCAGCAATGGTAATCCATCCCCAGCGGAGTTTATCGTTGAAATACCCAGCGGAGCTTATCAGCGGAATCCCCAGTAGAGTTTATCAGTGACATTCTCAGCAGAACATATCTTCCCCACAGAGTAATTCCCCTCAGAGTAATCTCCCCATTAGTTTATTCCCCTACGGAGTTATCCTCTCTTGCAAGTTTATCATCTTAGTTCATCATCCCCAGTGGAAACGAAGAATCCAACTCTATTCTCCAGCAGCTATCCGGGATTTATTTTCCCCAGCTAAAACATCACATTTCCATACATCATGATACATGCATATACGCATCATACCATACAATCTCATTTATGTTGAGAACATCATTGCTTGATCCATATCATGCATTGCATATGACTGACCTTTACCTTTCAGGAAAGATGCAGTTAAATTCTCAACTATGCCAAAGGAGACAAAACCAGTTAAATCGATTCTTAAAGATTTTTCTGAGGCGAACACAGTCAAAGGAGACAAAACCAGTTAAATCGATTCCTAAAGATTTTTCTGATGCGAACGCAGTCAAAGGAGACAAAACCAGTTAAATCGATTCCTAAAGATTTTTCTGATGCAAACGCAGTCAAAAGAGACAAAACCAGTTAAATCGATTCCTAAAGATTTTTCTGAGGCCAATTCAGTCAATAGAGACAAAACCAGTTAAATCGATTCCTAAAGATTTTTCTAAGGCCAATCCAGTCAATGGAGACAAGACAAGTTAAATCGATTCCTAAAGATTTTTCTGAGGCCAATTCAGTCAATGGAGACAAAACCAGTTAAATTGATTCCTAAAGATTTTTCTGAGGCCAATCCAGTCAATGGAGACAAAACCAGTTAAATCGATTCCTAAAGATTTTTCCAAGGCCAATTCAGTCAATGGAGACAAAACCAGTTAAATCGATTCCTAAAGATTTTTCTGAGGCCAATTCAGTCAATAGAGACAAAACCAATTAAATCGATTCTTAAAGATTTTTGAGGCCAATTCAGTCAATGGAGACAAGACCAGTTAAATTGATTCCTAAAGATTTTTCTGAGGCAAATTCAGTCAATGGAGACAAAACCAGTTCAATCGATTCCTAAAGATTTTTCTGAGGCCAATTCAGTCAATGGAGAATAAACCAGTTAAATCGATTCCTAAAGATTTTTCTGAGGACAACCCAGTCAAAAGAGACAAGACCAGTTAAATCAATTCCTAAATATTTTTCTGATGCCAATCCAATCAAAAAAGACAAGACCTCCTCTGGTTCAGTCAGATCGCCGAAAAGATCTCCCTGATTCATATTCCAGTTGAAGTTTAGACCACCTACCAACAATCTCCAAATGGCATCTATAAGCCCATTCCCGACATCACAATGCTGATACCATACCATGCGAGTGCAAATTCCTGGGCACTCTAGTGTTCAATCATCTTCCACCTTCGGATCACGAAAGGCCCGAAAGACAATCTACATCGTCAGGTTTAAGAATATTGAACATGGGCAACTGTTGTACCCCAAAATTTGCCCTCCCATATTTCTCAAGACATGTCAAGATGAATCTCCAAATGGCTCAAGTTGCTCAAGAGTTGGACAGACAAATCATCTCCTAAGGCAGTCATCTAAAATTAGGGTTTTGTGTTGCATAAAGGTCCTTACATCCAAATGACCTCAAATTCTCCCAAATGTCCTAATATGTTCTCAAGTTCATCCATGACAAATTTCAAGCCTTGCAGAGAAAGTTTGGTCAGTAAGTTGCTCAAGAGGTCCAAAAATCGATTGTGCTAGGGCAAAAGTCAACTGTGACATAATACAGTCAAACTTAAAGATTTTTTGTCAACATTCTCATTTTGAAGTATAATTCATCATTTTATCAGGGGTTGATCATGATTCATGAAGGATTGCTCAAGATTCATCAAGATTCAAAAGTTGCTAAATTAGGGTTTTGTAGGAAAAGTCAACTCAACTTTGACCAAGCATAACTTTCTCATAATTTATGAGAAATGACCCATACAAAGCTCATTTTGAAGAGGATGAAATTTCCTACAATCCATTTTCACACCCCAAGATCAAGAGATGCACTCACAAGAAGTTACAAATTTGGACATTATAGGTCATTTTTGAAAGTTAACAAAAACACCTTTTTTTTCCAAAGCTTATAACTTGAGAATGGAATATCAAAATGAAATGATACCAAAAGGGTTGGTTAGAGGACATCTCACGGTTTCTAAAAAATCCAAGAACACCTCCAAAATTTCAAAATTGAAGAAGTTATGCATTGTTGAAGTTGGGCATTTTTCCAAAATTGCCAAAAGACAACTATCCCCAAAACTTCAAATTTTGTCAAATGGCCCCACTTTTTTCCACTTGATTTGAGCTTGTCACACTACACACGTGTCCTATCTTCAGTCTTGTGTCCATTCATTGATTTTTCTATTTTATTTGATTTTTATTGAATTAATTCATGTTAAATCAATTTAAATCCAAATATTGATGAAATAGGATCTTTTTGATTGATACAGGTTTCAATTATCATCATGGATAAGATCAAACTCGTATCAAGCCATGTTATGAACAAAATATTGGATTTGGGACATTTTTGGAAGCTTTGTAATGGAAGATCATATCAAATCCAAAATCATCAATGCATAAGGATTGAGTCCATAAATGTTAATCTAATTCATTCCTTATTACTTATACAAGCTAGAGGAACGGAAATTAGAGGAGAGAGGCTGCATAATCACCAATACCAAAACTTGAAAAAAGCTTGAAAAAGTTGGAAACTGAAATCACATATAGAGGCTGATTCAGAGCAAAACCTCCACGCTATCTTCTTGCTGGACATCCATTGAATCAAAACCAACCCTTTACAAGCCCTAAAACCTCATCAAACACGCTGTAAGTCTCCTTGAACACCGCCCTGTACATGAAATCGAAATCTCTCATTCTTGCATTTTTTTGACAAACCATGGACATATTCTTGCTCCTTGAATGATTTCAGAACTTTTTGCAATATTTGATTTTGTTTTCATAGCCTATAGTGCCATACCCGAACCAAGGGTTTTGGAGATATGTATTTGGGCGTTTGTTTTACAAGAAAAATCAGGACCAATAATGGACATGGATGGGTTCAGGAGGCGAAGATGAACATGGCTGTGGTCTTGGAATTAATTTCCATGGCTTGGAATTTGTTTTAGGACGAACCTAGGGATTTAGCTGCGGATAAAAATCCGCAGGTAAATAACCAGGTTGTAACGAAGAAGACGACTACGTGGCCATGTCCCATTCGCTCCTTCAAATATTTCGCGCTTATTTTTTTATTTCTAGCATAATTACGCTTTTCCATATATTATGATTAGTGCGTATTTCACTAACAATCAAAGGGCCTTAGTCCAGTGGTAAAGGCGTGTATGCATTGCCTAATGGGTCCTGGGTTCGAATCCCAGGTCCCCAACATATTTGCTATTATTTTCTTGCAGATAATCTAGCGTCTCTCATGCCTTGTAGTGCATCATACTCCCTCAGATCTCAAGTGCCAGATGGCTTCCAGGCCAAATCTGATAGCCCAGATGGGAGATCCATCATACACCCAAGTCAGTGCATGTGTGGAGAGTCTGGAAAGTCAACCAGGCTTGCTCACAAATGGGCCTCTGAATTGTTGATTCTCACTCCATTTCCAGGCCCAACACCCCCCCTGAGTATTTCTTTTCTTATTTTTTATCTTATTTTATTTATTTGATTTACTAATTATTTTTATTGTTTAATTTACCAATTAAATTATTTTCCTCATAAAAAAATGTTTTATTTATTAAAATTAAAATCATCACTTTATTTTTGTAAATAAATTAATTTAATTAATTTAGTGTTAATTAGGTTTAACTTTAATATTTTTGCAAACAATTAAAATTAATGTAGAGAATTAGGTTTTTACTAACTTTGGCCAAATTAATTTATTTCTTCAAATACTCAAAAAATCCAAAAAAATATTATTTTTATTAATTAATTAATTAGCTCATTTAATTTAATAATTAATTTAGATCTAGTTTATTTTTTAATTCAAAATAACAAAAAATGCTTTCTTTCACAAAAAAGGGTCAAAACCCTAAAAAATGCACCGATTTTATTTTCTCGCACGCGATCCATATTTTCATATTATTGTAATTGTTTCCCGGAATGTAATAGCTTTTAATTAGGACTTTAATTATTTATCGCTTTATTTATTTTCCGCATTTTAAATTAAAGGGTTGTTTTTGGCGATGTAAATACCCGACGCCTTGTAATAGTTTAGATTTAATTTCCGCAATTTAAATTCTGCAACTATACACTGTTAGATGTTTGATAATAGGGAATGCATGACAAGATCAAATGTATGAAGTTAAAATCAACATAGCTCACCCATGACATGTAGAAAGCTAAAATTAACCGAAATAACACACCCGCACATGCGCACTCTTAGGGTACACCTCACTTGGTTGCCTTCGAATGTGGTCATTGAGTATAGGAAGTTTTAGAGGTCGCCCTCTTGACCAAAGATCATAGTTTCCTCGAAACGGTTGCCTCGGAAAAATGATCTAAGACATTAGGGTTACCGCTAAGGCGTCCTAACATTGCTTTAGTGACCGCACGTCCCTTAATCGAATTGACCCTTAAAACTCCAACGACGATGCTACCTACTCATCAATAGTGGGATAGCATTGTCTAAAGGACATTAGCACAGTTTGATTCCTTTTTCGAGTAGGTAGATGGTTCTTAAGTACTTGCTCTCTCAAAACAAAACAAAACTTTTCGCACTTACACTCTTTTTAAACAAAGACTTTTTCAAACCCACAAACACAAAGAAAAGCAATTTTTGAAAACACTTTGAGCAAGTACCTAAGAGCCCGTGGATAACCACAGATAGAAAGGGTGATAACACCTTCCCTTTCTATAATCTACCCCCGGACCCGAGAAACATCTCGAAAAAGGAGTTTTTCTGTGCTCTTTTCCTTTCCTTGTTGGATAAAATAAAATTCGGTGGCGACTCTTGCTTACCGCGACATTTTGCAAAAACAAACGCAAAACGCGAACCAGCATATCCAAAAAACAACCAGTTCTCTTCCCACCGATCACACATAGCTTCTCAAAAGTTCATGAAATATTGACCTTATGAAAATAAGCTTTTGTTCAAAGGAAGTTTGACAAAAAATAGTTGTTCAGATAATAAAAGATCAGAATATATGTGCTATGAGGATTCTCTCAAGAAGTCAGACAAGTGATTATAAATAGAAGAATGAAGAGATCATCTGAAGAGATGACTTATCCTAGCTCTCAAATTAGAGATTAGAGTTCAGAAGAAGGTTGTTCTTCTCAAATCAAAAAACTGAGAATACTCAAAGATATAAGAGGAATCAATATGAAGATAATTAAGAACCTCTGAAAGACTACACTGAAGAAAGCATAAGAAGAAAGAAGCTGATCTGAAGCTCTATCGAGGACAAGCTAAATTGAAAACCAGAATGTAGAACACTCAAATAAAAGAATCACCGTGAAGATTTCAGAATCTCAAAGGTATGTTTTCTTTTATCTATAATTTATTAGAACTTCTGATAAAAATACCTCTACAAGTTAGAAGATGTTTTAAACAAAAGCATTCCAAATGTTAGTGCAACTCCAAGTTGTGAATTTTCTGGTTAAGTGAGAATCTCATGATCTGGAACATTCTCTCTTGAAAGAGAAAAATCTTTTAATCAATTCTCTGGACAATGTAAACTCGTAAGTTCTCTTGAGGACGAGCCAAATATTTTACGTATGATGTATGTGATGATAGCTTCTCATTTAAGCAACTATGTTCAATATTTTGTTATATCTGTTTCTGGTCTGTCACCTCTAAAATCTAATCTCGAAGTCCTTATTTAGAACCTGTATGGTACTCTATCTTTATAAATACGAATTCACTTCATTCCTCTTCTTTGAAATTCTTGTCTTGTGTCAGTGATCTATATCATTCTTGCAGATTAGTACAAGCTCTTTCACCCAGTTGAATATATATATATATATATATATATATATATATATATATAAATATGATAAATTACTATATATATATATATATATATATATATATATATATATATATATATATATATATATATATATATATATATATATATATATATATATATATATATATATATATATATATATATATATATATATATATATATATATATATATATATATATATATATATATATATATATATATATATATATATATATAGTAATTTATCATATTTATCTTTTCCTCTCATAAACTAATTCCTATCAAGATTCTTCTTCTCATATGTTCATCATGCCTCAACCAACCTTTCTTGGAAATGAAGATCTTATTGAAATCACCATCGAAAAACTAATTGAAATTTCTTCTCTTGAAAGTAACATTGCTTCCAGCATCTCATATGTGTTCTATTTTAGGCAATGGACAAGATACTTCACTATGCTGAAGAAACCTGTTTACGTGAATCTTTTTAAAGAATTTTGGAAGCATGTTTATCTTGATTATGAGAATGGTTCTATCCTTTCTTATAAATTTGAAATTCCCATCACCGTTACTCCCTTCTTAATCAATCTTGCCACTGGATGTGAAAACGTAGTTGTCACAGTTGACTATGTCAAGTCTAGGTTTATGATGTATGATAAATTGGATTCTCTTCATGACACATCATCAGGATATGAACCTATCAACCCTGAAAATCTCCTACCTATTCCCAAAGCCTGTGTCAATCTTGTGTTGTCCAAGTTTCTTCTCGGAGGGGATAATAAAGACCTTCTAAGGTATTATGACCAAACATTCATCTATCTTCTAATGAATGATACTCATGTATTCTTGCCACAGCCCATCATCATATGTCTTTGGAAATATATTTTCGAGTCCAGGAATCACATAAAGTCTTATATTCCTTATGGAAGTGTTTTGTTTGAAATTATTTTCCAAGAGGGAATAATGGATATGTTCAAAGAAATGTTAGTAGAAGTTGGTCCACAAAACGGTCCTTAAGATTTTTTGTTAAAATCTAAGTGCGATATTTTCATTAGTTATGAAAATATGACCTATCTCTTCAAAATTATGATTCTTTTTATTGCTTGATCATTTCATCTGATTAGTTCTTCATTTTTAAACATGTATTTGTTGAATTGTCTTATAAATGAAGACTTTATTTCATGATAAATTATTGTTTGTTAATTATGCACAATCATGAAATGACAAGTATTTAGGCATTATAAATTCATCAAAGTATGAAATAAAACAGTCACACATGCGTCTCCAGAGCATATGTTAGGTTTTTGATCTTTGATGTTTGTCATTTTTTTTATTCACGTGATTAGAAGATAGCTATTTAAAGTTATGAACAATTTGATATGCCCTCATAAACGAGATAAACTATTTTATTTTATTTCCCATACATCTATGTGTACTGGTCTACTCTAGATACTCACAACCTGATTCAAAGATATCAATTGTCACTCGTTTCTCTCTCTTATCGAATCTTAAGAGTTATTGTTGCCCTCCTTACCTTCCCCAACCATTTGTTATTGAATCTCCCAAGATTGATTACCTTACATAAGTAAAATCATTTATCTTGTCAAGTCACATCTTCTTGTTTCTTTTCATACACCATGTCTGCCCTCTACCTCTCCTAACAAGTAATCTCTAACAATTGATAACAATTGCCTTCTACTTCATTATATCTCTTTTTCATCATGACTTCAACAACTTCTCATGAAAATGATGATCGCTTGGAAGTTATCATTGAAAGACATCCAAGACTTTTCGGTGAGAGTCCGAAATCCCATCTCTGCATCCTCTTTCAAAATTGGAATCACTATCTTTCCTTACTAAGAGGACCCGTTTATCCAAATCTTATAAAGACTTTTTGGAAAAAATTCCTCTGTCAATTTTGGTGGTACCTCAATCTCCTCAAACATCTATGGCTGTGATGTTTTCTTCACTGCCGAATACATTGCTGAGATAATAAATTTTCCACACGCTGGTATCGCGAGTGGTCGTGTCTCTCTCGATAGCATCCCTGATGGTAACATTATTTCTATCTTTGAAGCATCTTCTGAGGTTTACTCTAATAACCCTGAGAGTCTTAAGCCCATTACCAAAGATTAGTTCCACTTTATCCTGACAAATACTTGTCCGCACAAAACTAAAAAAAAAGAGTCTTAACCAATAATGATAAGACTCTAACTTTCTGTCTGATCAAACAAATTCATATTAATCTCCTTCAATTCATCCTTAATCATTTCAAAAGGTCCATCACTTCCTCTAGAAATTTAAACAAAACCATTATTCCCTATGGAAGAATCCTATCATAAGTTTGTGTTCAAAATGAGATTGTAAGACTCCTTTGAAGGATTCCTGATGGTCCTAGTGATGCTCTTCATTAAGAGGAGTGTGAGACTTTTGATGATCAGTGGTTTCAATAATTTTTAATTTTGTTATCGACTATTCTGTTGTGTAATCTCTTTAATTCTATCACCAATATAACTCTTTCTAATTATCACTTATTATTACTTTTGTTAATAATTTATGTTTTCAAGCATAGTTACCTTTTTGATGATGTCAAAAAGGTGGAGAAATAAAATAATTTTGATGAACCTAACGAAATGCAAATATTCATCATAATAATAAAATGATATAAAATGTGCATTTACCACTGATGTGGGTTTGTCTATTTGATGATTAATCGAGGAACTCTGAACAAGTTCACTAGGCATCCTAAGACAGGTCAAAATGAAAGAACTCTATTAAAGTTCTTAAGAACTGATTGTTTATATAATCAAAGATGTATACCCTATGAACATATATTCAAATATCAAATAGACACGATATTGTTCAGAAGTTAAAGTTATCTTGATTTTGGTATCATAATGTTCAGAAGATGTCAAATGTCTAATAATGTGATATTCATAACATAAGCATCAAAAGCAGAAGCGGACGCCTTCAAGAAGAACAGAGCAAATCAGAAGTTGAAGACTATATGAAATTCCAGAGTCAAGACTCTCAAGATCTCGATATCTGCTCTATTGGAACCAGGGAGTTTTACTCAAATAGTTCAGAATCAGTATTTTCGATCTTCATCAATTCATTGACTCAGGGGGAGTATCATAAAAAGGATAAGTATTCCTTACCTTTCTATTTTCACTCTTTCTGATTATATGTACAAAATTGTGTCATCAAAATACATAGTTTTGTCATCATAAAAAAGGGGAAGATTGTAAGAACAAAATTTGGTTCTGCAATATTATCTATGAGTTTTGATGATAACAAATGAGTATGCTTGTATGAAAAAATTTGATACACTAATGTTTGTTATTGTTGAGTACTTAATAAACAAGTTATACTTTTGATGGGTGACGTGGCCAAGACATTAGAAGAGAATTAATTCCGCTTCTACGCTACACAAATTATGTTGAACAGTAGCAAGACACTCCAGAAGGATCTGAAGTGTAAGATCTGATGTTTTTCTAAAGAAACCAGTCAGAAGATCTGAAGATATAAGTTTCTACTTACATCCAGATGCTAAAGACTTAAGCTTCTAAAGACAACATGTTCTAAGGAAACAGTCAGAAGATCTGAAGATAGAAGGTGCCACTTAAGTTCATATGCTAAAGAATCATGTTTCTAAATACAATGTTTTCTAAGGAAACAAAGTTAGAAGATCTTAAGACAAAGCTTATACTGAAGTCTAGATGCTAAAAACATAGTTTCTAACAGTCAACTTGTTACAAATAAGACAAAGTTAAAAGATATAAAGACAACATTTCTACTGAAGTCTCGATGTTGAAGACTTTGTATTTATAAAGAACCAAGGTTCTAAAGATAAGTATTGTTAAAGAACCAAGTGCTAAAGATTCTAAAGACCGAAGGTATGAAGATTCCAAATACTTGAAGTTCTAAAGACCCAAGGTTCTCCATAATGAATTCTCAAGACCACATGTTCAAGACTCTAAAGATGCGGCTCTTAAGACTCTGAAGACTTGAATTTCTTATGGTCCAAGGTTCTCTACAACAGGGTTCTCATGACCAAGTAATGAAGACTCTGAAGATGCAGTTTTGAAGACTTTGAAGACTTGAAGTCCTGAAGACCTTATGTTATATTCCCACTTCTAAACTCATGCTCGCAGAAGCCTCTGAAGTACTAAAGGAAAGAATATAAATGTAACATGGCTATATAATAAGAGAATTGCATGTTTAAAACAGGTTTCTAGTTGTGATGTTGCTGGTGTTCAATGCTAAAATAAAAGCTTTCATTATTGGAGCACATCCAAAAAGTTATCAACCACTATAACACCAACAAGATCAACTGTTATCAAAACGATTATTCAATCATGTTGATACTGATCACAATGAAATCATTGATTTACAATCTGCTTAATATCATATAATGCACAAATCTTGCTAAGCTGCAGAAGATAACAAAGATGATCATGAAAGATCCAGTTACAAATCCACAACAAAAATGTTGTGCTCTAAAGTCATCGTTGAAGAAAGTAGATCAAAGGTTGTTGTCTAGAATGTTCTAAGGTGAATCAAGATGAATAAGTTCTTCTCTTTGCTACATCAAGATTGTCGTACCCCAAAATTTTCCCTCCCATATTTCTCAAAACATGTCAAGAAAGATCTCCAAGTTGCTCAAGGTAGTACAAGGGTTGGCCAGACAAGCTCCCTCCCAAGGCAGTCTACCCCAAATTAGGGTTTCATGTTGCATCAAGATCTTGGAGTCCAAGTGATCCAAAATTCTCACCAATTTCCTAATATGTTCTCAAGATCATCCATGTCAAGTTTCAAGCCTTGTAGAGGAAGTTTGCTCAGTCAATTGCTCAAAGGTCCAAAAATCGACCGTGCTAGGGCAAAAGTCAACTGTGACCCACATATAGTCAAACTTCAAGATTTTTGGTCTACATTATCATTTTGAAGTATATTTCATCATTTGATCAAGGGTTGATCATGATTCATCAAGGATTGCTCATAATTCATCAAGACTCAAAAGTTACTAAATTAGGGTTTTGCAGGAAAAGTCAACTTAACTTTGACCAAGCATAACTTTCTCATACTTTATGCAATTCCCTAAAATCCATATTCATCTCCCAAGATCAAAATATGCACTCACAAGAAGTTATAAATTTGGACATTATAGGTCATTTTGAAAAGTCAACAAAAACACCTTTTTTGTCAAAGTTCATACATGAACATGGAATATCAAAATGAGATGAGACCAAAAGGGTTGATTATAGTACATCTCAAGCTTCCTAAAAAGTCCCATAACACATACAAATAGTCAAAATTGAGGAAGTTATGCATTGTTGAATTTGACGTTTTTTGCAAAATTGCCAAAAGTCAACTATCCCCAAAACTTCAAATTTTGCCAAATGGACCCAATCTTTTTCACTTGTTTTGAGTTGGAAACATATCCCACGTGCTCTAGCCCTTGCCACTTGTCCATATCATATTTTTATTATTTAATTTGGTTTTTATTTTAATTAATTCAATTTAAATCAAATTAAATTAAATAAAAATCCAAATCATTGATAACAAGGGATTTTGTGCTTGTTTCAGGTTCCAATTACAGCTGGTATCATTCAAATTCGTGCCAAGCCTTATGATGCACAAAAAGATTCAAAATAAGCCATGTTTGGAAAGATCTTGAAAGCAAATCAAATCAATATCCAAAGCATTGATGGAGATGGATTTGGATGCAACTATCAAACCTAATACCTTCACTAATACATAAGGATTGCGTGCAGACCTAGAAAGGGGTTAGAAATCAGGCGCAGAGCAAGAACATAATTTGAAAAAAGATGCAAAAAGTGTGAGATCGAATTGGTGGTTAGAGGCATCCTCAAGGCTTGGTATTGGTCCCAATCGTTTCCTGGTATTCTCAGGAACCTAAAGGAATCAAAACCAAGCGTTTTCAAGCCCTCCCACGCACTATAAGTCCGTAACGGTATCACCCTTTTCTTGAATTCGAAAAGCTTTATTCTTGTATCCATAGTATAAAATAATGGCGTAATCTTGATCACCATGATGTTTGCAAGCTTTTGGAATTATTCAATTTCATTTGTATGACCTGTGTTATAAATCACCATTGTTAGGGTTTCGGATTTGGTTTTAGGGTTTTTATTTTCAGATACAATTAGCCTTCATAATGGGTATGGTTGAGATCAGGAGGACGAGACGAGTCTAACCATGGTGTTAGATGTCATTTCCATGGCCTGTAGAAGATTTTGGAACGAGCAAGACCTGTAGCAACGGACACTATCCGTGGGTATAGGTCCTTGAATTTTTAGCCACGGTGCAGGGAAGAAGAAGCAGGTGTGTCACTCCCATAGTGGCCCGTTCAAACATTGTCGCGCGTTTTTTCTGAATTGTCCACTAACATTTGTTTTTTTATATTATTATTATTTTGTAATATGTTAACAATAAGAACCAAATGCCCCAGTGGTGGCCACACAGGTTTTCAAGGCATTAGAGGATGGAGGTCAGGGGTTCGATCCCTGCCTCCAGCATTTGCCATTTTCTCATTTATTTTCAGGCAGTTCTATTCGCGTACCATCCAGGAGACTCACCATGGACCTTCACCATCCATGCGCCAGATGGCCAGATATCCAAAGGTCCAGTCAATGCACATGTGCAGGATCCAGAAAGTCAAATGAACCTTCTCCAATTGGGCCATAATTCTTGCTTTTGACACCCTAATTTCAGGCCCATCTCTCTCTTTTTTATATTTTATTTATTTTCATTTAATTATTTATTTATTTATTTACTTAACTAAAAATTATTTTCTTTTTATCAAAAATCACAAAAATATGTTATGTCCAATTAAATTTTAGAATTTTATTTTTCATTAATAAATATTAATTAAATTAATTAGGTTATTAATGTTAGATAACTTTAATTGATTTTGCAAATATTTAAAATTAACTAGAATCAATAGGTTTTAACATTAACTTAATTATTTTATTTCTTTCCTAAAATAACAAAAATCCAAAAATATGTCATGTAATTATTTTTCATTAATTAGATTAATAACTAATTAATTTAGCATTTAATTTTTGGAGTTAATTTCTTTCCTTAAAAAATAAAAACAACAAAAAAATTTTCCTTTAATTAAGAGGGTCAAAACCATAGTTTCACATTCGATTCAATTTTCTCGCGCGCGTTATTTTTTATTCAGTTATTGTATCTGCTCCCGGTCCGTAATAATTAATTAGGACATTTATTTATTTCTCCGCTTTTTAAGTTCAAAGGGTTTGCTTTTGGCGATGTAAATACCCGATGCCTTGTAATAGCGTAGTTTAATTTCTGCACCTTTAATTTTTGCAAATATTCAACTGTTAGATGTTTTGATAATAGAGTTTGCATGACAAGAATGAATGTCTAATTTAAAACAGTTAGATCACCCTAAACATGTGCAAATATAAACTATCTAAAATCAACACACTCGCACATGCGCACTCCTAGGGTACACCCCACTTGGTTTCCTTCGTAAACGGTCATTGAGTATAGGTTATTTTAGAGGCCGCCCTCTTGTCTAAAAGATTAGAAGTTTCCTCGGAAAGGTTGCCTCAGATATCGTTACCTCGAATAAATGATCTAAGTCATTAGGGTTACCACTAACACAATCTAACATTGCTTTAGTGACCGTATGTCCCTCTTTCGAATTGACCCTCAAACTCCAACGACGGTGCTACCTACTCACTAGTAGTGGGATAGCATTGTCTAAAGGAAACAAACATAGAACAATTCCTTTTTCGAGTAAGTAGATTAGTTCTTAAGTACTTGCTCAAAACAAAACAAACTTTTTTCACACTTAGACACTTTTACGAACAACTTTACAAAAAACACTTCATTACACTCTTGAAGACAAAAGTAAGAGTTAAATCGAAGTTAAAACAAAAACTTTTCAAAACCCACAAACACAAAGAAAACAATTTTGAAAGCGATGAGCAAGTACCTAAGAGCCCGTAGATAACTACGGATAGAAAGGGTGCTAATACCTTCCCTTTCTATAATCTACCCCCCGTACTCAGAAAATCTCAAAAAAGGAATTTATCTGTGCTTTTTTCCTTTCCTTGTTGGATAAGATAAAAGTCGGTGGTGACTCTTGCTTACCGCGACATTTTGCAATAACAAACGCAAAACACAAACCAGCATTCCAAAAATAGTCAGTTCTTCCCACCGTATCATAAAATTGGCGACTCTGCTGGGGATATTTAATAAGTGGGGGTGTACCTTAGGATTAGTTCATCATAATGTTTTCAATTGCTTGATTTGTATGCTTTATCTTTGTGGGTTTGAATCGGAGTTACTATAGATCCTAACCCGGATCTGGGGATACCTTTTAGGTAAGTAGAAATAGACTGTGAGGGAACTGTACGGTGTAGACCGATACGGTTGAAGTAGTAGCTACATTGGTGTGGAACTTTAGTTTGTACCGATATCCCTTGTGGTGGAACAAGGAGAATATGGGGCTGCTAAGGGGTCATTAAGCACCAACTGACCTTAGAACCTATAATTCACCAACTTGGCCATAGAAAAGTAGCAGTATGCTACACTCATTGAGACCAAACTCTCGCGATGATTCCGGCCGCAAGAAAAGGTTGCTAAACTGGAATTATGACCGATCGAGGGTGGTCAGTGATATTGAGATCCTCTAGAACCTGGTTACTATTACTAGGACAGGTTGAACCAACTAAACTGAAAGAGGGTAATACCTAAACTTCATGCCAGCCTGAAATTTAAGGGCTATTGTGTGACTTGTGTGCTGTCAACTTGAACTACTTGCACATGTTTGTTATCTGACAACATGAGTTCCTTGCAGGTTTTGTTTACAGTCCTCATCCAATAATTTGGATTTATTGCAGGGTTTACTTACAACACCTCACACTTTTGCTTAAACGCATAACATACACATCATAACATCATGCCTTAACATTTCCTTAACCATTTCAAGGATCTCAAGGGTTTTGTGATGCAGGTTATGGTAAATTAAATGTCTAGAAAGGGGCAAAGGGGATTTATTTTCCTCTAGCCAATGCCATCTAGAGATCAAAACACGATAATTTGAGTCGGTGGCTATGACCCACTTGATATGGTGAGCTTGACTCTTGAAGAAGGACTCTTAACGACACGAAGTTTCTTCAATCAATCCGCAAACAAATTCTAACAGTTTCTTGTTTACCCCGTGAGATCCTTGAAAACGTTGCATACATATATCATACATATCATTGCATAACAGGTATCCCAGTACAGGTCTCTCATGTTCTCGCTGTTTATTTCAGCAATGGCTCTCCAACAAGACAACCGAGATCTTCAGACCCAAGAAGCACAATTCAGGGAAATCTTCCTAAACCTATTTAAGGGGCAAGAAGAGTTGAAAGCACTCCTCGTTGGGAACTTAGCCAAGAAAAGTCCTGAAGAAGATAAGGAAGAACGGCTGGAACAATTGCAAGCTGAGGTAGATGCAATGAGAACCCAGATGCTAGGGCAGATGGCTTTTATCCAAAGCTTAGCCCGGGAACAAGAAGAGCTGAGAACCATTATCAGCCAGCTTCATCAAGACAAATACAACTGTATGAAGCAAACAGTCGAGGCCAGAGACTAAGTCATTGATCAGCCTCCAAGAAGACAAAGGTTTGGTTTGGTGAAGAATGGACCTCTACAAGTTTCTACTACCTCACGGGTCCAATAACGAACTTGCCATGAACAACGGGTTAATCAAAGGCAGTTTACCAAGCTCAACATGCCGCCGTCTCAAGCTTTACAACACCTGTTGATATTGAATCTGGTGACGTTGGCAGGGCCACATCCGAATCCCAAGACTTCTTCACCTAACTACAATCCTGATGCAAGGTGTGCATACCATTCTAACAGCCCGGGGCATAATACCGACGATTGTTGGAAGTTGAAGTACAAAATTCAAAACTTGATTGATGAAGGAGCATTAGAATTCACACAAGATGGTCAGTCTGAGTTCTTCTACCATCCCTCCAAAGCACGTCCTCTGAAGTGACAAGACCAGACGAGAAGACTTTTTGTTCATTAGAATTTTCAATTTGTAATTTTCTTTTGATTGTTCAAACATTTATTCATGTCAAACTTTGTTACTTTATCAATGCATTTCATATGTCTGTTTTGAATCAGTCCATTCGTATTAACTATATTCAAATTGCTTTCATTTTTTGTGATGTTCAACACTCAACTAAAAGACTCAAAGCCTTTAGATGGAGGATGACGAAAATGATATCAAAAATCTCTACAGTATGCTTTTGAACAGACCCTGATGACGATGTACATGCGTTGTTTCAAATACTAAACAGTGGAGTTATAAGGAAGATAATCCCTAGTCAACCCCTTTGAGCCAAAGAAGTTGGAGTTTTTCTTTTCACAAAAATTAAAACCCTTAATCACAACCTGGGGCAGGGTAGTTTCTCAGTTAATTCGGGTGCACAATGAATGGCATCAAAGAGGTCCTTCCAAAATAAAAGATGGTGATGGTTCCCTATAATCGTCAAGACAGGCAGTCAGTATCTCTCGAAATAAAAGCCCATTAAGTCAAAACCTATGAAGGAGACTTACAAAAATTGGGGCATCCCGTTGACTGTGATCACAAAGAAACAGTTCAGGAAAAAGACGGGGATAATAAAATCAAAAAGAAAGAGATCCTACAAACTCTCAACAAAAATGACTGCCTGTTCAAAATAATCTGTCAGTATCTAAACCATCACTGGAATATCAGAGCAAAGACTCAAACGGGTTCTAAATGCACGATTAGCTGAGTTTAGGATCGAAGAACATCACGAAGAATGGGTGGGTACAAATAAATTTTGAGCCTTTATCCTTTGTTTCTTAAACCGTGAACCAAACCACGTTATAACCCTTAAAAGTCCTAGCTGAAGCATGGGTTAGTTCGAAAGCATATTGTTACAAAAGGTATCCTGACTCCTGTAGGACTTGCTGTAACTCCTAAGTTGACATCACATTTTACAAAAATTCGCTTGTTTTATTGAAAAATGAATTTTCAAAGAACTTCAAAACGGACATAAGCTTTTCATTCTTAAAATAACATTTTTTGCATATGACTATTTGTTCAAATAGCAGAGAAATTCGCACGACGAATATCTAGTGAACAAAAAACCTTCTCAATAAAAAAGGATCACCTCAAGTGGAAAAACACTTCCAACCAAGGGGCACGGCATGATCATTGTCCATCATTTGGGGCAGTCAAGTCAAGATTCAAGGATTCTCTCAAAGATGCCAAATAGCCAGTGGCAGATCTCCATCTGAATCACTTGGGGCATTGGACATGAATTCCAGCAACAAATCTTGTATGATCAAACGAACATCTTCTGGTAGTATGGCAACACAACACTACCGACAATGATAACTCCCTATACCCTGAGAGCGTGGACATAGTCAGAAAATACTGCGCATGAACAAAGACTTGCTAGGTTGACTGGCCTAGGCAAAAATAAGGGCTTCCCTGCGAACCAAAAGGGTTCGGGCAAAAATAAGGGATGAAAATAAAAAAAATTTGTACACCGAGCAAGTCGAAAACCTGAAAAGTCGGCTTGGGCAAAAAAGGGTATCCCAGTGGACTGAAAACCCGAAAGGGAGGTCCAGGCAAAAATTAGTGATCAAAGCGTAACACTATGTCTCATTGGATCACCTTGCAACTAGACTTCGGTATCAACTATCAAGCTCGGACGACGCTAATCAATCTGATCTACCTTCAACCAAGTAGCAAAGTGATGAGATGCTCAAGGACATAAATGCAATAGCAGAGTTGGAACCCAGTGGGATTGTTCACATAGTTGTTTTTTCTTTGTTTTCACAAATTGTATAAATTCTATTTGTGCGACGACATTCTCTTACTAGGACGTCAGCCTCTTGTACAAAAAAACGCCTATTTACAGGCCAAACTTCAAAATCAATACAATTCATTTTCACAAATAAAATTTTTCCTTTTTCTGTTTTGTTTTGCAAAGAACGTCCAATGTTTATTTTTGATATATGAATTTGACATCAATTGCTACTCATAAATATCTACATGCGAAACAAAAGACGATTACTCGTAATATTAGAAATAGGGGAAAACAAGAAATGTCCGAACCGTATAGTTGCTCTGTCCACCAGGTATAGGGATAGACCTAGCTGGAGGAAACGATTGAAAGTACATTCATTCCCCGTAGAGTAAGAGAAAGACAGTGGTGTTAGCTCTCCCCAGTTGAGACTCACAACTGTGAATGAATCGGTAATATTCTCCCCAAGCAGAGTTTATCTACCATCAGCACTAAAAAGTCTTATCATCCCCAGCGGAGTATAAAAAAATCCCCAGTGGAGTTTGAAAATTGTCCCCAATAGACTCTGGAAGATTGTCCCCAGTAGAGTCTAAAAGGTTATTCCCCATGAAGTCGCAACTGGAAAATCATCCCCAGCGGAGTTCTTCCCTTTCACAAAACAAGAATTCAATCCCCAACAAGGTTTATTATCACCAGCAGCGATAATTCATTCCCAGCTGAATTTATCAAACGGAATCCTCAATAGAGCATCTCTTCCCCACAGAGTCATTCTCTCGTCAGTTTATTCCCCAGCGGAGTTATCTTCCCCTGCAGGTTTATTCTCACAATCGTCTTCGTCCACTATCCCCAGCGGGAACGAAGAATTCATTTCTTTTCTCCAGCAGCAATCCGAGATTTATCATCCCCAGCTAAAAACATCACATTTCCATACATCATGACATGCATACGCATCATATAACACAATCTCATTTATTTTGAGAACATCATTGCTTGATACATATCATGCATTACATACAACTAACCTTTACCTTTCAGGAAAGGATACGAAAGATTCTCACAAAGTTCGAGCTATGAAGCTTCTACCTCAGTCGAATTACGGGCAAGCTCCTAAATCTCGACAAAGATATTTTCTCAGTTGAATTACGGACAAGTTCCTAAATCTCAGCAAAGTTGTTGAATTATGGACGAGCTCTTAAATCTCGACAAGGATATTTTCTCAGTCGAATTACGGACGAGTTCCTAAATCTCGACAAAAATGTTTTCTCAGTTGAATTACGGACGAGCTCCTAAATCTCAACAAATCTTTTACCTCAGTTGAATTACGGACGAGCTCCTAAATTTCAGCAGAGACAATTTCCTCAGTTGAATTACGGACGAGTTCCTAAATCTCGATAGAGTTGTATCCTCAGTTGAATTACGGACGAGATCCTAAATCTCAACAGATTTGTTTCCTCAGTTGAATTACGGACGAGTTCCTAAATCTCAGCAGAGTTGTTTCCTCAGTTGAATTACGGACAAGTTCCTAAATCTCGACAAAGATGTTTCCTCAGTTGAATTACGGACGAGTTCCTAAATCTCAGCAAAGATGTTTTCTCAGTTTAATTACGGACGAGTTCCTAAATCTCGACAAAGATGGTTACCTCAGTTCAATTACGGACGAGTTCCTAAATCTCGATAGAGTTATTTCCTCAGTCGAATTACGGACGAGTTCCTAAATCTCGACAGATATGATCCTCGGTTGAATTACGGACGATGTTCCTAAATATCAGCAAAGTTGTTTCCGTAGTTGAATTACGGACGATGTTCCTAAATCTCAGCAGAGATGTTTCTCAAGTTGAATTACGGACGAGTTCCTAAATCTCAGCAGATATTACCTCAGTTGAATTACGAACGAGTTCCTCAATCTCGATAGAGATGTTTCCTCAGTTGAATTACGGACGAGTTCCTAAATCTCAGCAAATATGTTTCCTCAGTAGAATTACAGACGAGTTCCTAAATCTCGACAAATATGTTCCTCGGTTGAATTAGGGACGACCAAAGTTCCTAAATATCAACATAAATGATTCCTCAGTTGAATTACGGATGACCAATGTTCCTAAATATCAACAGAAATGATTCCTCAGTTGAGTACGGACGACCAAAGTTCCTAAATATCAACAGAGACGACTCACCAGCAGAATAACGGACGACCAGAGCTCCTAAAATTCTACTTCTCTCAATAGAGATCAGACTTCCCCAGCGAAATCTTCCTCAGCAAAAGGTATACAAGCTCTAGCTAAAGAGTCTCTTATGTATTCAACACTCCTTCAAATTGCATCTGTAAGCCCACTCCTGACATCACAAGACAACTACCACTTCATGTGAGTGCAAATTTCTGGGCACTTTAGTGTTCAATCCTCTTCCACCTTCGGATTACGAAAGGCACGAAAGCCAATCTGCATCCTTAGGTTTAAGAAGATTGACCAGGGGCAGCTGTTGTACCCAAAAATTTCCCCTCCCATATTTCTCAAAACATGTCAAGAAAGATCTCCAAGTTGCTCAAGGTAGTCCAAGGGTTGGCCAAACAAGCTCCCTCCTAAGGCAGTCTACCCCAAATTAGGGTTTCATGTTGCATCAAGATCTTTGATTCCTAGTGATCCCAAATTCTCACCAATGTCCTAATATGTTCTCAAGATCATCCATGTCAAGTTTCAAACCTTGCAGAGGAAGTTTGCTCAGTCAATTGTCCAAAAATCGACTGTGCTAGGGCAAAAGTCAACTCTGACCCACATACAGTCAAACATCAATATTTTTGGTCAAAATTCTCATTTTGAAGTATATTTCATCATTTTATCAAGGGTTGATCATGATTCATCAAGGATTGCTCATAATTCATCAAGACTCAAAAGTTGCTAAATTAGGGTTTTGTAGGAAAAGTCAACTCAACTTTGACCAAGCATAACTTTCTCATACTTTATGAGAAATGACCCATCCAAAGCTCATTTTGAATAGGATGAAATTCCCTACAATCCATATTCATATCCTAAGATCAAAATATGCACTCACAAGAAGCTATGAATTTGGACATTATAGCTCATTTTGAAAAGTCAACAAAAACACCTTTTTTGTCAAAGCTTCATACATGAGATTGGAATATCAAAATGATATGAGACCAAAAGGGTTGATTAGAGGAACATCTCAAGCTTCCTAAAACGTCCAAGAACACCTCCAAAGAGTCAAAATTGAGGAAGTTATGCATTGTTGAAGTTGACCTTTTTTGCAAAATTGCCAAAAGTCAAATATCCCCAAAACTTCAAAATTTTCCAAATGGGCCCAATCTTTTTCACTTGTTTTGAGTTGGCAACATAGCCCACGTGCTCTAGCCCTTTCCACTTGTCCATATCATGTTTTTATTATTTAATTTGGTTTTTATTTGAATTAATTCAATTTAAATCAAATTAAATCAAATAAAAATCCAAAGCATTAATAACAAGGGATTTTTTGCTTGTTTCAGGTTCCAATTACAGCTAGTATCATTCAAATTCGTGCCAAGCCTTAGGGTGCACAAAAAGATTCAAAATAAGCTATTTTTGGAAAGATCTTCAAAGCAAATCAAATCAATATCCAAAGCATTGATGGAGAGGGATTTGGATGCAACTATCAAACCTAATACATTCACTAATACATAAGGATTGCGTGCATACCTAGAAAGGGGTTAGAAATCAGGCGCAAAGCAAGAACATAATTTGAAAAAAGAAGCAAAAAGTGTCAGATCGAATTGGTGGTTAGAGGCATCCTTAAGGCTTGGTATCGGTCCCAATCGTTTCCTGGCATTCTCAGGAACCTAAAGGAATCAAAACCAAGCGTTTTCAAGCCCTCCAACACACTGTAAGTCCGTAACGGTATCACCCTTTTCTTGAATTCAAAAAGCTTTATTCTTGCATCCATAGTGTAAAATAATGGCATAATCTTGATCACCATGATGTTTGCAAGCTTTTGGCATTACTCAATTTCATTTGTATGACCTATGCTGTAAATCACCATTGTTAGGGTTTCGGATTTGGTTTTAGGGTTTTTATTTTCAGGAACAATTAGCCTTTATAATGGGTATGTTTGAGATCAGGAGGATGAGACGAGTCTAACCATGGTGTTAGATGTCATTTCCATGGCCTGTAGAAGATTTTGGAACGAGCAAGACCTGTAGCAACGGACACTGTCCGTGGGTATAGGTCCTTGAATTTTTAGCCACGGTGCAGGGAAGAAGAAGCAGGCGTGTCACTCCCCTACTGGCCCATTCAAACATTGGCGTGCGTTTTTTCTGAATTGTCCACTAGCATTTGTTTTTTTATATTATTATTATTTTGTAATATGTTAACAATAAGAACCAAATGCCCCAGTGGTGGCCACGCAGGTTTTCAAGGCATTAGAGGCTGGAGGTCAGGGGTTCGATCCCTGCCTCCAGCATTTGCCATTTTCTCATTTATTTTCAGGCAGTTCTATGCGCGTACCATCCAGGAGACTCACCATGGACCTTCATCATCCATGCGCCAGATGGCCAGATGGCCAGATCTAGTGGCTACTACTGAGAGCACACCAAAGTTCCAGTCAATGCACATGCACAGGATCCAGAAAGTCAAATGGACCTTCTCCAATTCGGCCATAATTCTTGCTTTTGACACCCTAATCTCAGGCCCATCTCTCTCTATTTTATATTTTATTTATTTTCATTTAATTATTTATTTATTTATTTACTTAACCAAAAAATATTTTTTTTATCAAATATCACAAAAATATTTTATGTCCAATTAAATTTTAGAATTTTATTTGTCCTTAATAAATATTAATTAAATTAATTAGGTTATTAATGTTAGATAACTTTAATTGATTTTGCAAATATTTAAAATTAACTAGAATCAATAGGTTTTAACATTAACTTAATTATTTTATTTCTTTCCTAAACTAACAAAAATTCAAAAATATGTCATGTAATTATTTATCATTAATTAAATTAATAAATAATTAATTTATCATTTAATTTTAGGAATTAATTTCTTTCCTTATAAAATAAAAACAACAAAAAACATTTTTCCCTTTAATTAAGAGGGTCAAAACCCTAGTTTCGCATTCGATTCAATTTTCTCGCGTGCGTTATTTTTTATTCAATTATTGTATCTGCTCCCGGTCTGTAATAATTAATTAGGTCATTTATTTATTTCTCCGCTTTTTAATTTCAAAGGATTTGCTTTTGGTGATGTAAATACCCGACGCTTTGTAATAACGTAGTTTAATTTCCTCACCTTTAATTTTTGCAAATATTCAACTGTTAGATGTTTTGATAATAGGGTTTGCATGACAAGAATGAATGTCTAATTTAAAACAGTTAGATCACCCTAAACATGTGCAAAGATAAACTATCTGAAATCAACACACTCGCACATGCGCACTTCTAGGGTACACCCCACTTGGTTGCCTTCGTAAACGGTCATTGAGTATAGGTTATTTTAGAGGTCGCCCTCTTGTCTAAAAGATCATAAGTTGCCTCGGAAAGGTTGCCTCGGATATCGTTACCTCGAATAAATGATCTAAGTCATTAGGGTTACAACTAAGACAATCTAACATTGCTTTAGTGACCGTATGTCCCTCTTTCGAATTGACCCTAAACTCTAACGACAATGCTACCTACTCACTAATAGTGGGATAGAATTTTCTAAAGGAAACAAACATAGAACGATTCCTTTTTCGAGTAGGTAGATTAGTTCTTAAGTACTTGCTCAAAACAAAACAAACTTTTTTCACACTTACACACTTTTACGAACAAGTTTTCAAAAAACACTTCATTACACTCTTGAAGACAGAAGCAAGAGTTAAATCGAAGTTAAAACAAAAACTTTTCAAAACCCACAAACACAAAGAAAACAATTTTGAAAACGATGAGCAAGTACCTTAGAGCCCGTAGATAACTACGGATAGAAAGGGTGCTAATACCTTCCCTTTCTATAATCTACCCCCCGTACTCAGAAAATCTCAAAAAAGGAATTTTTCTGTGCTTTTTTCCTTTCCTTGTTGGATAAAATAAAAGTCGGTGGCGACTCTTGCCTACCGCGACATTTTGCAAAAACAAACGCAAAACGCAAACTAGCATTCCAAAAGCAGTCAGCTCTTCCCACCGTATCACAAAGATCAACAAAGTTTCCATAAGCTTATGAAGAAGAAGACTTCAATTATTCAAGTGCTTTGGGATGTTGTCCGAGGAAAAGCTACTCGAAGAAAAGAGGACCACACATCAAGCTATAATACAATGTGATATCTTTTAGTGTGTATTAGGTTCTTCTAATGTACTTAATTTTGTTTACATTCAACTTGTGTAGAAGCATTATTATTGTAAATAAATGTAAATCAAACAGTTGTTTGATGGTTCCTTGAGAGACTCGGTTGAGTTTGGATTCTTAAGAAGACTTTGGTTGAGATCATCATAGATGAAATCCTAGTAGTGGAATCTATTGGGGAAATGGTAGTCATATTTCAAAGGGGACTGAGTGATGGTCCACCATGTGAGATCACTGATGGATATCATTGAAAGGAAATCCTGGTAGGAGATTCTGAGGGATATGATTCTATTAGGTCAATGAACTTTATATCCAGTCTGGATCACTGAACGTGTCATTGGATGTTAGTAACTGACGGTTGCCCGTGCGATTGTAATCAGATTAGTTAAAGTGGATTAAGTCCTTGATTTCATGGCGAAATCACCTTGGTAGAGTGGACTGGACTAGCTTGGGGGTTTCTAAAGTGAACCAAAATATATCGCGTGTTCTTTACTTTTTATTATGCTTTAGAGTTTATGTTTTCTTAACTTAATTAAAAGAATTAATCACAACCTGGGGCAGGGTAGTTTCTCAGTTAATTCGGGTGCACAATGAATGGCATCAAAGAGGTCCTTCCAAAATAAAAGATGGTGATGGTTCCCTATAATCGTCAAGACAGGCAGTCAGTATCTCTCGAAATAAAAGCTCATTAAGTCAAAACCTATGAAGGAGACTTACAAAAATTCGGGCATCCCGTTGACTGTGATCACAAAGAAACAGTTCAGGCAAAAGACGGGGATAATAAAATCAAAAAGAAAGAGATCCTACAAACTCTCAACAAAAATGACTGCCTGTTCAAAATAATCTGTCAGTATCTAAACCATCACTGAAATATCAGAGCAAAGACTCAAACGGGTTCTAAATGCACGATTAGCTGAGTTTAGGATCGAAGAACATCACGAAAAATGGGTGGGTACAAATAAATTTTGAGCCTTTATCCTTTGTTTCTTAAACCGTGAACCAAACCACGTTATAACCCTTAAAAGTCCTAGCTGAAGCATGGGTTAGTTCGAAAGCATATTGTTACAAAAGGTATCCTGACTCCTGTAGGACTTTCTGTAACTCCTAAGTTGACATCACATTTTACAAAAATTCGCTTGTTTTATTGAAAAATGCATTTTCAAAGAACTTCAAAACGGACATAAGCTTTTCATTCTTAAAATAACATTTTTTGCATATGACTATTTGTTCAAACAGCAGAGAAATTCGCACGACGAATATCTAGTGAACAAAAAACCTTCTCAATAAAAAAGGATCACCTCAAGTGGAAAAACACTTCCAACCAAGGGGCACGGCATGATCATTGTCCATCATTTGGGGCAGTCAAGTCAAGATTCAAGGATTCTCTCAAAGATGCCAAATAGCCAGTGGCAGATCTCCATCTGAATCACTTGGGGCATTGGACATGAATTCCAGCAACAAATCTTGTATGATCAAACGAACATCTTCTGGTAGTATGGCAACACAACACTACCGACAATGATAACTCCCTATACCCTGAGAGCGTGGACATAGTCAGAAAATACTGCGCATGAACAAAGACTTACTAGGTTGACTGGCCTAGGCAAAAATAAGGGCTTCCCTGCGAACCAAAAGGGTTCGGGCAAAAATAAGGGATGAAAATAAAAAAAATTTGTACACCGAGCAAGTCGAAAACCTGAAAAGTCGGCTTGGGCAAAAAAGGGTATCCCAGTGGACTGAAAACCCGAAAGGGAGGTCCAGGCAAAAATTAGTGATCAAAGCGTAACACTATGTCTCATTGGATCACCTTGCAACTAGACTTCGGTATCAACTATCAAGCTCGGACGACGCTAATCAATCTGATCTACCTTCAACCAAGTAGCAAAGTGATGAGATGCTCAAGGACATAAATGCAATAGCAGAGTTGGAACCCAGTGGGATTGTTCACATAGTTGTTTTTTCTTTGTTTTCACAAATTGTATAAATTCTATTTGTGCGACGGCGTTCTCTTACTAGGACGTCATCCTCTTGTACAAAAACGCCTATTTACAGGCCAAACTTCAAAATCAATACAATTCATTTTCACAAATAAAATTTTTCCTTTTTCTGTTTTGTTTTGCAAAGAACGTCCAATGTTTATTTTTGATATATGAATTTGACATCAATTGCTACTCATAAATATCTACATGCGAAACAAAAGACGATTACTCGTAATATCAGAAACAGGGGAAAATAAGAAATGTCCAAACCGTACAGTTGCTCTGTCCACCAGGTATAGGGATAGACCTAGCTGGAGGAAACGATTGAAAGTACATTCATTCCCCGTAGAGTAAGAGAAAGACAGTGGTGTTAGCTCTCCCCAGTTGAGACTCACAACTGTGAATGAATCGGTAATATTCTCCCCAAGCAGAGTTTATCTACCATCAGCACTAAAAAGTCTTATCATCCCCAGCGGAGTATAAAATATCCCCAGTGGAGTTTGAAAATTGTCCCCAATAGACTCTGGAAGATTGTCCCCAGTAGAGTCTAAAAGGTTATTCCCCATGAAGTCGCATTTGGAAAATCATCCCCAGCGGAGTTCTTCCCTTTCACAAAACAAGAATTCAATCCCCAACCAGGTTTATTATCACCAGCAGCGATAATTCATTCCCAGCTGAATTTATCAAACGGAATCCTCAACAGAGCATCTCTTCCCCACAGAGTCATTCTCTCGTCAGTTTATTCCCCAACGGAGTTATCTTCCCCTGCAGGTTTATTCTCACAATCGTCTTCGTCCACTATCCCCAGCGGAAACGAAGAATTCATTTCTTTTCTCCAGCAGCAATCCGAGATTTATCATCCCCAGCTAAAAAAATCACATTTCCATACATCATGACATGCATACGCATCATATAACACAATCTCATTTATTTTGAGAACATCATTGCTTGATACATATCATGCATTACATACAGCTAACCTTTACCTTTCAGGAAAGGATACGAAAGATTCTCACAAAGTTCGAGCTATGAAGCTTCTACCTCAGTCGAATTACGGGCAAGCTCCTAAATCTCGACAAAGATATTTTCTCAGTTGAATTACGGACAAATTCCTAAATCTCAGCAAAGTTGTTGAATTATGGACGAGCTCCTAAATCTCGACAAGGATATTTTCTCAGTCGAATTACGGACGAGTTACTAAATCTCGACAAAAATGTTTTCTCAGTTGAATTACGGACGAGCTCCTAAATCTCAACAAATCTTTTACCTCAGTTGAATTACGGACGAGCTCCTAAATTTCAGCAGAGACAATTTCCTCAGTTGAATTACGGACGAGTTCCTAAATCTCGACAGAGTTGTATCCTCAGTTGAATTACGGACAAGTTCCTAAATCTCAACAGATTTGTTTCCTCAGTTGAATTACGGACGAGTTCCTAAATCTCAGCAGAGTTGTTTCCTCAGTTGAATTACGGACAAGTTCCTAAATCTCGACAAAGATGTTTCCTCAGTTGAATTTCAGACGAGTTCCTAAATCTCAGCAAAGATGTTTTCTCAGTTTAATTACGGACGAGTTCCTAAATCTAGACAAAGATGGTTACCTCAGTTGAATTACGGACGAGTTCCTAAATCTCGACAGAGTTATTTCCTCAGTCGAATTACGGACGAGTTCCTAAATCTCGACAGATATGTTCCTCGGTTGAATTAAGAACGATGTTCCTAAATCTCAGCAAAGTTGTTTCCGTAGTTGAATTACGGACGATGTTCCTAAATCTCAGCAGAGATGTTTCTCAAGTTGAATTACGGACGAGTTCCTAAATCTCAGCAGATATTACCTCAGTTGAATTACGGACGAGTTCCTCAATCTCGATAGAGATGTTTCCTCAGTTGAATTACGGACGAGTTCCTAAATCTCAGCAAATATGTTTCCTCAGTAGAATTACAGACGAGTTCCTAAATCTCGACAAATATGTTCCTCGGTTGAATTAGGGACGACCAAAGTTCCTAAATATCATCAGAAATGATTCCTCAGTTGAATTACGGATGACCAAAATTCCTAAATATCAATAGAAATGATTCCTCAGTTGAGTACGGACGACCAAAGTTCCTAAATATCAACAGAGACGACTCACCGGCAGAATAACGGACGACCAAAGCTCCTAAAATTCTACTTCTCTCAATAGTGATCAGACTTCCCCAGCAAAATCTTCCTCAGCAACAGGTATACAAGGTCTAGCTAAAGAGTCTCTTATGTATTCGACACTCCTTCAAATGGCATCTGTAAGCCCATTCCTGACATCACAAGACAACTACCACTTCATGCGAGTGCAAATTTCTGGGCACTTTAGTGTTCAATCCTCTTCCACCTTCGGATTACGAAAGGCACGAAAGCCAATTTGCATCCTTAGGTTTAAGAAGATTGACCAGGGGCAGCTGTTGTACCCAAAAATTACCCCTCCCATATTTCTAAAAACATGTCAAGAAAGATCTCCAAGTTGCTCAAGGTAGTCCAAGGGTTGGCCAAACAAGCTCCCTCCTAAGGCAGTCTACCCCAAATTAGGGTTTCATGTTGCATCAAGATATTTGATTCCTAGTGATCCCAAATTATCACCAATGTCCTAATATGTTCTCAAGATCATCCATGTCAAGTTTCAAACCTTGCAGAGGAAGTTTGCTCAGTCAATTGTCCAAAAATCGACTGTGCTAGGGCAAAAGTCAACTGTGACCCACATACAGTCAAACATCAATATTTTTGGTCAAAATTCTCATTTTGAAGTATATTTCATCATTTGATCAAGGGTTTATCATGATTCATCAAGGATTTATCATAATTCATCAAGACTCAAAAGTTGCTAAATTAGGGTTTTGTAGGAAAAGTCAACTCAACTTTGACCAAGCATAACTTTCTCATACTTTATGAGAAATGACCCATCCAAAGCTCATTTTGAATAGGATGAAATTCCCTACAATCCATATTCATATCCTAAGATCCAAATATGCACTCACAATAAGCTATGAATTTGGACATTATAGCTCATTTTGAAAAGTCAACAAAAACACCTTTTTTGTCAAAGCTTCATACATGAGATTGGAATATCAAAATGATATGAGACCAAAAGGGTTGATTAGAGGAACATCTCAAGCTTCCTAAAACGTCCAAGAACACCTCCAAAGAGTCAAAATTGAGGAAGTTATGCATTGTTGAAGTTGACCTTTTTTGCAAAATTGCCAAAAGCAACTATCCCCAAAACTTCAAATTTTGCCAAATGGGCCCAATCTTTTTCACTTGTTTTGAGTTGGCAACATAGCCCACGTGCTCTAGCCCTTGCCACTCGTCCATATCATGTTTTTATTATTTAATTTGGTTTTTATTTGAATTAATTCAATTTAAATCAAATTAAATCAAATAAAAATCCAAAGCATTGATAACAAGGGACTTTTTGCTTGTTTCAGGTTCCAATTACAGCTAGTATCATTCAAATCCGTGCCAAGCCTTAGGGTGCACAAAAAGATTCAAAATAAGCCATTTTTGGAAAGATCTTCAAAGCAAATCAAATCAATATCCAAAGCATTGATGGAGAGGGATTTGGATGCAACTATCAAACCTAATACCTTCACTAATACATAAGGATTGCGTGCATACCTAGAAAGGGGTTAGAAATCAGGCGCAAAGCAAGAACAGAATTTGAAAAAAGAAGCAAAAAGTGTCAGATCGAATTGGTGGTTAGAGGCATCCTTAAGGCTTGGTATCGGTCCCAATCGTTTCCTGGCATTCTCAGGAACCTAAAGGAATCAAAACCAAGCGTTTTCAAGCCCTCCAACACACTATAAGTCCGTAACGGTATCACCCTTTTCTTGAATTCAAAAAGCTTTATTCTTGCATCCATAGTGTAAAATAATGGCATAATCTTGATCACCATGATGTTTGCAAGCTTTTGGCATTATTCAATTTCATTTGTATGACCTATGCTGTAAATCACCATTGTTAGGGTTTCGGATTTGGTTTTAGGGTTTTTATTTTCAGGAACAATTAGCCTTCATAATGGGTATGTTTGAGATCAGGAGGACGAGACGAGTCTAACCATGGTGTTATATGTCATTTCCATGGCCTGTAGAATATTTTGGAACGAGCAAGAATTGTAGCAACGGACACTGTCCGTGGGTATAGGTCCTTGAATTTTTAGCCACGGTGCAGGGAAGAAGAAGCAGGCGTGTCACTCCCCTACTGGCCCATTCAAACATTGGCGTGCGTTTTTTCTGAATTGTCCACTAGCATTTGTTTTTTTATATTATTATTATTTTGTAATATGTTAACAACAAGAACCAAATGCCCCAGTGGTGGCCACGCAGGTTTTCAAGGCATTAGAGGCTGGAGGTCAGGGGTTCGATCCCTGCCTCCAGCATTTGCCATTTTCTCATTTATTTTCAGGCAGTTCTATGCGCGTACCATCCAGGAGACTCACCATGGACCTTCATCATCCATGCGCCAGATGGCCAGATGGCCAGATCTAGTGGCTACTACTGAGAGCACACCAAAGGTCCAGTCAATGCACATGCACAGGATCTAGAAAGTCAAATGGACCTTCTCCAATTCGGCCATAATTCTTGCTTTTGACACCCTAATCTCAGGCCCATCTCTCTCTATTTTATATTTTATTTATTTTCATTTAATTATTTATTTATTTATTTACTTAACCAAAAATTTTTTTTTTATCAAATATCACAAAAATATTTTATGTCCAATTAAATTTTAGAATTTTATTTGTCCTTAATAAATATTAATTAAATTAATTAGGTTATTAATGTTAGATAACTTTAATTGATTTTGCAAATATTTAAAATTAACTAGAATCAATAGGTTTTAACATTAACTTAATTATTTTATTTCTTTCCTAAACTAACAAAAATCCAAAAATATGTCATGTAATTATTTTTCATTAATTAAATTAATAAATAATTAATTTATCATTTAATTTTAGGAATTAATTTCTTTCCTTATAAAATAAAAACAACAAAAAACATTTTTCCCTTTAATTAAGAGGGTCAAAACCCTAGTTTCGCATTCGATTCAATTTTCTCGCGTGCGTTATTTTTTATTCAATTATTGTATCTGCTCCCGGTCTGTAATAATTAATTAGGTCATTTATTTATTTCTCCGCTTTTTAATTTCAAAGGATTTGCTTTTGGTGATGTAAATACCCGACGCTTTGTAATAGCGTAGTTTAATTTCCTCACCTTTAATTTTTGCAAATATTCAACTGTTAGATGTTTTGATAATAGGGTTTGCATGACAAGAATGAATGTCTAATTTAAAACAGTTAGATCACCCTAAACATGTGCAAAGATAAACTATCTGAAATCAACACACTCGCACATGCGCACTCCTAGGGTACACCCCACTTGGTTGCCTTCGTAAACGGTCATTGAGTATAGGTTATTTTAGAGGTCGCCCTCTTGTCTAAAAGATCATAAGTTTCCTCGGAAAGGTTGCCTAGGATATCGTTACCTCGAATAAATGATCTAAGTCATTAGGGTTACAACTAAGACAATCTAACATTGCATTAGTGACTGTATGTCCCTCTTTCAAATTGACCCTAAACTCTAACGACAGTGCTACCTACTCACTAATAGTGGGATATAATTTTCTAAAGGAAACAAACATAGAACGATTCCTTTTTCGAGTAGGTAGATTAGTTCTTAAGTACTTGCTCAAAACAAAACAAACTTTTTTCACACTTACACACTTTTACGAATAAGTTTTCAAAAAACACTTCATTACACTCTTGAAGACAGAAGCAAGAGTTAAATCGAAGTTAAAACAAAAACTTTTCAAAACCCACAAACACAAATAAAACAATTTTGAAAACGATGAGCAAGTACCTAAGAGCCCGTAGATAACTACGGATAGAAAGGGTGCTAATACCTTCCCTTTCTATAATTTACCCCCCGTACTCAGAAAATCTCAAAAAAGGAATTTTTCTGTGCTTTTTTCCTTTCCTTGTTGGATAAAATAAAAGTCGGTGGCGACTCTTGCCTACCGCGACATTTTGCAAAAACAAACGCAAAACGCAAACTAGCATTCCAAAAGCAGTCAGTTCTTCCCACCGTATCACAAAGATCAACAAAGTTTCCATAAGCTTATGAAGAAGAAGACTTCAATGATTCAAGTGCTTTGGGATGTTGTCCGAGGAAAAGCTACTCGAAGAAAAGAGGACCACACATCAAGCTATAATACAATGTGATATCTTTTAGTGTGTATTAGGTTCTTCTAATGTACTTAATTTTGTTTACATTCAGCTTGTGTAGAAGCATTATTATTGTAAATAAATGTAAATCAAACAGTTGTTTGATGGTTCCTTGAGAGACTCGGTTGAGTCTGGATTCTTAAGAAGACTTTGGTTGAGATCATCATAGATGAAATCCTAGTAGTGGAATCTATTGGGGAAATGGTAGTCATATTTCAAAGGGGACTGAGTGATGGTCCACCATGTGAGATCACTGATGGATATCATTGAAAGGAAATCCTGGTAGGAGATTCTGAGGGATATGATTCTATTAGGTCAATGAACTTTATATCCAGTCTGGATCACTGAACGTGTCATTGGATGTTAGTAACTGACGGTTGCCCGTGCGATTGTAATCAGATTGGTTAAAGTGGATTAAGTCCTTGAGTTCATGGCGAAATCACCTTGGTAGAGTGTACTGGACTAGCTTGGGGGTTTCTAAAGTGAACCAAAATATATCGCGTGTTCTTTACTTTTTCTTATGCTTTAGAGTTTATGTTTTCTTAACTTAATTAAAAGCATTAGTTAGAAGTAACACTCAAAAGCATTGTTCAACAAATAATGTTTAGAAGCAAAAGTTTCTCAAGAAAGGAAAACCTAATTCAAACCCCCCCTTTCTTGCGTTTTCTTCACACCTTCAACCATGATCTTCAATAGCCTTCAAGCGGTCCTCGAGCAAGCGATATTTTCTGTCATCAGCACGAAAACCGTGATCAGAGTTTCGCATAGAAAATTGATCCTCATTGTGATAATCATACTCAAGCAACTGATTATTTCTCCTATTCTGATGTCCTTCTCTAATAAAGTGAGATTCCGAGGTTGGTGGAAATCTCCCCTGATTGTGGAGGAATGGGTTATGAGGAGGTAGCCTGCCCATATGATTATTTCCATGCCCATCCCCAAGACCAATAAAGATATATTCAAAAAGCCCTTGGTTACCAATCCTCTCCTATTTTCTCCAGAGGCTCTACACAAGGTCTCTTAGTTCATCTTGTCTCCTATTCATATTAGTAATGATATCCATCAATTGAGTCATCTTGTTGGCCATTTCGGCCCTCATCTCAGCAAGTCCAGTTTAAACATGTTCCATCTATCTCGGTGGATTTTTTTGGGTAGAATAACAAGGAGTAGTCATTTTTAACTCTGGTAAGAAAAGCAGAATCAAGATATAAGAATACTGGTCTTGAGAAAACCTATAATGTATGAAATGCATGACATGCATGATATGTTAGTCATTTCTGGGGTATCCAAAAGTTTCGTCAACCCCCAAGAATATAAAACAAACATGATAAGAGAGATAATCAGATAATAGCAAGAGATATAACAACGAAAATTGACTTCATTCATAGCAAAACGAACCTCAGGATCAAAATCGGTTCGTACATGAATGGATCAAAGTACATAACGAAATATAAATGATCCCATCCAGCAAGACTAGTGGTGATCAAACATTATCAAAGAAAGCATAACTCAACTTGGTGGATCTCTGATCTCTGTGTAGTACAATGGTCCCCCTATCGAGAGTACTCTTCACTCCATTCTTTGGTTTCCTTGAATAATTTCTTCGTATTTTCACGGTTTCGTCCACGAGCAAAGATATCAATCACCACATCTTTCTGGAATAATTGTCTTTCTAAATACACACGTTGCTCTAGAAAGCGATCACACTCTTTGCACTCTGGAAAAGGTATAAGCATTGGCACATCTTCCATCTCCTTTATCTTATCTCAGAGCCTAACATTTTCTTTCATTACCTCGATCATCTGATCTTCATTGTTTCTAGTTCTAAATTTTCATCTTTGAGCTTCTCCCCCGACTCTTTGGCTTTTGCCTTGTTTCTACTGTTGTCCATTTGGAACTTCAAGGTCTCTTGACGATTCTTCTCTGCATCAGCAAGGGAAATCTGATACTCCTCTGTAGACATAGAATAGTCTTCTACCCCAGGTCTTCTTTTGGTCTTCCTACCTCCAGAACTACGTTCACCTTCATATTCTTTTAAATGAAGGGCCAACTCTTTCTTCATTTATGACAAGAAATATATTTATGTTTTTTTATCTTTAAGGCTCTGACGAAGATCCCTATTTTCCAAGTGCACTTGATAGAAGCGTAACTTTGGGGATATCGTGTTGTATCTTGGTGGGTTGAGGATACAAAGAAACCTCCCTCTCAAAAGGCAACATAAGAGTTTTCACCCTTTCTTTCACCTATCCACATAAGGATCAAAAGCTAACACTTATTTAAGTCCAAAGAACTCTTTTCCTTTTCTACCAATATGGACCCAAGCAACTTCTACTTTCTTCAATAATTCAGGATCTTCCCCTTTCTTAATGTACACAACTTCAACTTCTTTTTCTATGGGTGGAAGCCTCATAGCATAGCCTAACCGGAGAAGAGAAAACATTGGATTGAAACTGATAATCCCTTTTATTCCTATGAATGCAACATTAGAGAAACTCACACAATTGGAGATTACCTAAACACTATCAACCCTAAGTTTGTACCAATGAATGTCAAGAGGTGAGTGTCATCACTTTGAATGCCCAAGAACGAGGATCTTCCTTGAATGGTCCCTTCATAGGAAATTGTGCCATGAACCATTTTTAAATAATTGGCACACAACATACCACAACTCCCTTCTTCCCATACCTGGGGTGAATAGAGTGTTAAGTATCAGTAAAGCGGCCAAGTTCATTATCTCCTTGATTTCAGGGAAAAGAACAACACCATAAATGATAGCAGCCAAGAATGCATAATAAGCATCCCAAAATCCCTTGCTTGCCATCTCTCTAACTTTCTCTACCAAGAAATCCAGTGGAAGACCACACGTAACTTTATTATGCTTCCACTTTCCTTTCACATCACTAAGGCTTTAAATAAAGGGCCTTAGAAATAGCTTCATAGTTAGGCTCATCAGGAACCCGGATAAATGGAATGTAATCAGTAACTCTTATATGGAGAAGATGAGAATACTCCTCAAGAGTGGGCGCCAACTGGTAATCCTAAAATGTGAAACAATGCAACTTTGGATCATAAAATGGTAGCAAAGTCTGGACAGCCTTATCATTAACTAGTGCATCCAACAAAGATAGGAGATTCCCATATCTTTCACAAAAAAAAACCATATGCTAAAAATTCATGAGATCTATGAGCTCTTCAAGAAAAGGTAAAACACTTGGACGGAACTCATAGATGAAGTTATCCCTCTTGGTCTTCATGATGATATCGATGTTGTCTTCCATTCTTTGAGGAGAAGAAAACTCTGGAAGATTCTAGAAATGACAATGCATATGCAGGTTAAACATTTTTTGTACATCATTTATTGAAAAGTAAATATGCTATGATGCAACATGATAGGACCAAGGTGTTGTACCCCAAAATTTGCCCTCTCAATTTTTTAAGAATTTCCTCACAAGATTTCTACTTGGCCAAAACTGCACAAGGCTTGATCAACTTAATTTTCCATGGATCATATTGGATTTCCAAGCATCAGGTCAAGGATGAAACTATTGAAAGAGTCGCCAGTTCTGTAATACAGTGGGAGAACTGACTTGGGTGTTTTGCATTTGATCGCAATTTTTACAGATAGCAGGAGTTGCCACTGACTTTTCTTTTATCCAACAATGAAAGGGTGAAAATAACTAGAAAGACCTTTGAGATTATTTCTTGAGTACGGGGGGTAGATTATAAAAAAGGAAGGTGTTAGTATCCTTTTCATCTGTAGTTATCTACGGGCTCTTAGTTTCTTGCTAGATCACTTTCTTTTGTTTGAAAATGTGTTTGTGGTGTGGGTGTTTTTTGAAAGTGATTTTGAAAAGTGTCTTTGTAATGATTCTCGTCTCTATAAGAATGCGTACAAAGAGATTTGTCTTTTGAAAATATTTAAATTGAAAGTGTTGGTGTGAAAATGTTTTTTTTACATGTGAGCAAGCAAGCAACTATGAGCGTCCTACCTACTCAAAAGGTCTAATGTTCTTTTCCTCCTTTTTTAGATGTTTCTATCTTACCATTGATTTGGTACGAATCCCCATCGTTGGATGTGAAGGGACGGGCGTGGGTCATTTGTATAGTCATAGAAGGCAACCTATGAGACGTTTTTGCTATTTCTTATAGGGACTAGATCATTTATCAAAGGAAATAACGAGGGACATCGAGGGACTAAGATCTTTTATCGAGGGTCTTTGTTAAAACACCCATATTCCAGGGACATGACTATCTTCCGAGGCAACAAGTGATATTACCATAGAGGTGCATGTGTGTATGTGTGTTTAATTTCATGTATTTAGGGTTGTCTACTTGTTGGTTTTATCTTGCCATACATCCTAATTACTAGCATTTTATATAAAGCAGCAAAAATGCAAAAAATGAGGTCATACGCTATTACAACCATATTGAACAGCAATAAAAATGTAAAAAAAAACAAAATAAAAGAAGGGAAACAGGTTCTTCGAACTAGGAAGTAGTGCCCCTTCGATTCTGGCCTTTCCTGCCTCTTTCGATTTGGGTCTGGAAGTTGGGATGAGATGCGCTCTTCGCTTCTTCCTTTTTGCTTCCTTCGATTGCAAGAATGTTAGTGTGAGCAAATAACCTTCGATTACATCCTTTGTCCTTCTTTCGATTGGGACCTGGAAGCCAGTGTGAACACCCTTCGTTTCTCCCTTCTTGCTCCTTCGTTTGGATTGTGAAGCAGTATAGACCTGCAAAGCAGCATGAGTGTGCATCCTCCACTCACGCCCTCTTTGTCTTTCGTTTGGGACTGTGAAGCAGTAAGGGGTGAAGCCTAAGGCTTCGATTCACACATCCTTTCTCCAATTTTCTTTTGTTTGGGATTTAAATAGCAGCATGGCCTGAGGCCATGCTAGTATTGTTTCATGGCCAGGTTAGTTCTTTAAAGGTGTTTGATAAACATAGAAAACAAACCAAAAGGTTTGCAATGACAACAAACAGAGAATGTGGAAACGAAAACAAACTGAAGAGTAATGATGATGCTTGAAATGAAAGGAAATGACTATTCACTTGTTATGCTAGAAACAAAAGGTTTAAGGTTAAGTGAAATTACCTTGCTTGAAGCTGGAATGTGTGTTTGTAGTTAAGTTGCATCCCTGGATGTTCTTGAATTCGAAGGGGAGAAACAAGTTTTATGTTTCTAGTGCTGGATTTGAAAGAAGAAACCAAGTGTTGGGTTGGTGTTTCCCTGAGTTATAGATTCGAAGGGAAGAAACAAGTGTGATGTTTCTTTTGATTTTGGGTTTGAATGTGTGTTAAGTGTTTGAGAGTGTTTGAAAGTTTGAGAGTTTTATAATTTTTTCCACGCCCCAAAGTCCTCTGGATGTGTTGTCCAGCCCTTTAGATGTGTTATGGAGCCTCTTATTTATATATGAAGTTGGATGAGGTTTAGGAGGGAAAACAAAAGAATTTGAACAAATTGAGTGTGTTGTTTTTGTAGCTTTCGAGATGTAGTGTTTGTATTCCAATTCGGTGCAATTATGGGAGAAGCGTAGCAGGACTGCTGTGCAGTAGTTTTGGATCGTTGTGGCCAATGTAGGAGACTTGGAATTGCAGCACAAGCATCTTTGAATATTTCCAACCTTTCGTTTTGACTACATAAGTCCAAACCTTTGAACACATCCTCTCTTTAGACAACAATACTTGTTTCCAAACAGTATGTGTCTTCCGAATGGGCCCTTTTTGTGCATCCTTCGAAGGGCCAAATGTATACCCCTTGAAAGGGTCATCAAAATATGTCCTTCGAATTGGATATCCAGGTATGTCTTGCATATCCTTCAAATGGGCAACCAAACATGTCCTTCGAATGGGACGTCCAAGTATGTCTTGCAGGTCCTTCGAATGGGCCAGCAAAGTATGTCCTTCGAATGGAACAACAATTGTGTGTCATAGTGTAGAAATTGTGTGTTAAAGGTTTTCAAGGGTGGAACCGAAGCAAGATATTTCAAAGGGAGATATTGTCCATTAGAAGCTAGTATGAAAATAGCTAATGTATGAGGGAAGTTCCTGCCTTGTGATTTGAAACAAGCAGGAAAGAAACCTTTTCTTCCTGAATTAAAACAAACACTGTAAGGGGCCATTGCTTTGTGAATCAAAGTAAACATGTAAGGGGTCATTGCTTCAATCGAAGCTTGCATGCAGGAGGCCATTTTCTTTGTGGGCACTAGCATGAAGGGAAGCCATTTCCTTGTGCACCATATAGGAGGCCAATGCTGAAGGTGGATTTGAAGCAGACATGAAGGTGAATTTGAAGCAAACATGGAGGGAGTTATTTTTCCAATCGAAGCTTGTCCAATCGGAACAGGCATGCAGGCATCAAATGTCCAATCAAAACAGGCATGTAGGTAACCATTGCATTGTGAACCAAGCAAACATGTAAGGCCAATGGTGCAATCAAAGCTTGCATGCATGTAGGGAACCTAAATTCCCAAACAAGGCTTGCATGCAGGAAGTCCTTACTTGGTGAATCGAAGGAAACCTTCAGAAGCCCATTGTCTTTTGAATCGAAGGACGATTTCAGAAGGACATTTCCTTCTGAATTAAAGGAAACTAGGAAAAGGTCATTTCCTTTTGAATCGAAGGAAACTGTTTCAAAGGGAAACCAAACCCAGTTAAAGCTAACATGGAGGAGAAAGTTCAGTCGAAGCTAAGCATGAATCAAAACAAGCTTATTTTTCTTCAATTTTGTCAGAAAATTCAAATTTATCTACTTTGCTCTTTCAACAGTTTCCACCTTGACCTGATGCTTGGAAATCTAATATGATCCATGGAAAATTGAGTTGATCAAGTCTTTTGCAGTTTTGGCCGAGTAGAAATCTTGTGAGGAAATTCTTAAAAATTTGAGATGGCAAATTTTGGGGTACAACAACTGCCCCTGTTAAATCTCTTAAACTTGAAGAGTTAGATTGGCGAGTCCACCATTCATGACTTAAAGGTGGAAGATGATTAAACACTAGAGTACCCAGAAATTTGCACTCGATGATGTGGTGGTTGATTATGTAGGGAATGGGCTTAAAGATTCCATTTGGAAAGATGATGGAGAATTGTCGGAGGTGGGCTTATAGATGCCATCCAAAGGTAATTATTGACAGAAATTAGACTAAGTCTAAGATTGACTTCATTTGGAAAAGAATCAAAATAAATCTTTGGTCGATTTAAACTAAACCAACAGAGGTCTTGAATAATCTTTAACTGGAAAAGAATCAGAATAAATCTTTGGAGTGACTTAACTGAACCAGAGAAAGTGTCTATCGGGACGGAATTAGGATAAACCATTGATCAATTTAAACTGAACCAGCAGAGGTCTGCAGTATGTTTTTGTCATGTAGATAGTCACCCCGTTCTGTTTCGGGAATTGATCTACAATTAAATTGTTCATACATAGTTGTCCTGTCTTGTTTCGGGTATTAATCTGGAACTTGCTTTTGTTGGTCATTGAGATAGTTGTCATGTCTGGTTTCAGGTATTAATCTCTGACCTATGCAAAAGAAAGATAGTTTTCCCATCTGGTTTCGGGTATTAATCTTCAATCTTCTCATGTGTCCTATCTAGTTTCAGATATTAATCTACAATCAAACGTTCGCAGATAGTTTTCCTGTCTTGTTTCAGGTATTAATTTGGAACTTGCTTTTGTTGGTCGTTGAGATAGTTTTCCTGTGTGGTTTCAGGTATTAATCTCTGACCTATGCGAAAGAAAAATAGTTTTCCCGTCTGATTTCAGGTATTAATCTTCAATCTTCTCATGTAGATAGTTGTCATGTCTGTTTTCTGGTATTAATCTACAATCAGTCGTTCGCATATAGTTTTCCTGTCTTGTTTCAGGTATTAATCTGGAACTTTTGAAAATTGTTGATGATAATTATATGTTTGATTGATCTTTTTTGAAAAGGTAAAGAGTTAGTTGCATGCAATTTCATGATATATGCATTGCGTAATGATGTTCTCGAAATAAATGAGATTTGTATTATATGTATTTTGTATGCTATGCATGTTGTTAAAGTGTATCTCTGTCTTGGAAAATAAATCCTTAACAAATGTTGGGGAGCTTCGGGAAGTTAACTCCAGGACTGCTGTTGGCGATGAAGAGTATGCGCATCTTCAGACCTTGTTTAGAATGTTTCCACTGGGGATTCTCGTTTTGTTGCTTGAGGAGAAATCCGCTGGGGAATATTGGCTTTGGCTTGAAAAATCTTTGTGGAAAATGTTGATTTCTGCTTGGGGAAAAGAGTTCAGGAGTTTTAGTTGTCCGTTTCTCTACTGGGGAGTTATATCTTGATGGAAGAGAAAGGAAGTTAACAACTTGTTAGGGATAAAGAAGTTAACTGTTATCTGGTTGTCTCCAAGGCTTTGCAGCAACTCACTGGGGATTGTACGAAAGTCTACTGGGGAAGAGGGGTTGTGGTCCCTTGATTTGTGATAGCCTGAGGGGCAAATTCAAGCTGGGGAATCTGTAATTTGTTGTGGAAATAAACCCTATTGCCAATCTGCTGGAGAGGTGTTTTCTTTTGGCAGAACTCCTTGAGGATTCTTCTTGAGACCAACTTAGCTGGGAAGAGGGTTTTCAAGAGATTGAAACTCTGGATGGGGTTTCCTGGATCCAACTTTATGGGGATATCCATGAATTTGGCCTTGAGGGGTTTGTACCCTTATTCGTGAAGATTATTCTGTGGGGATAACCTTACAGAGATGACTCTATGGATACTTGTGACTGCCCCAAGTAGTAAGTGTTGTAGTACTTCCATAAAATGTTTGCTTGACCGTACGTAACCCTTTGCTGGAATTCACGTTCAATGCCCCTAGTGATTCAGATACAGACCTGCCTCTGGTTATCTAGCATTTCTTGGGAGATTTCTTTAGAATCTTGAATTGACTTCCCCTAGACGAGTTGGACAGTGACATGTCATGCCCCCTTTCTTATAGGAGATTTGTAATTGGAAGTGTCATCCCATTTGAAGTGATTCTGTTCATTGAGAGAGTTTTTGTTCACTGGATATCCGTTGTGTGAATTTCTCCATTTTCAAAATAATTAGCCATATGCAAACAACGATATTCAAATAATACAAAGTTTATGCTTGCCTTGAAGTTTTAAAAATGAGTTTTAGCAAGTAAAGAGAATTTTGTGAGAATGTGGATTCAACTCGGGATTTAGTAAGCCCTACAGGAGTCAGGATACCTTTGGTAACAATATGCTTTCGAACTAACCCATGCTTCAATTAGGAATTTTAAGGGTTGTAGCGTGGCTTGGTTAACGGTTTAAGAAACAAAATATAAGGCTCAAAGTGTATTTGTACTTGCTCGTTCTTCGTGATGTTCTTCAGTCCTAGACACAGTTAATTGCATGTTTGAACTCCAACTGAATCTGGAATAATGGTTCAGATATTTGGACGTTTATTTGAGAAGGCAGTCATTTTTGCAACATTTTTCATGTTGTCGAGGATTTGTAGTGACCTCTTTTTAATTTATTATCCCTGATTTTTGCCTGACTGTTCTTATTTTGAGATTACAATCAACGGGATGCCTCAGTCTTTCTTAAGTCTCCTTCGCAGGTTTTGACTTAGTGAGCTTTTTCTTATGAGAGATAATGACTGCCTATTTGGTAGGGGACCACCGCCGTCTTTGGATTCAGCAGGATGTATTTGATGTCATTCGTTGTGTACGAAGTGAAAGTTTGCAACTGAACGCTCATTTGATTAACTGAGAGACTAACCTACCCCAGGTTTTGATTAAGGGTTTCAATTTGTGTGAAAAAGAAAATTCCTACTTCTTTGGCTCAAAGGGGTTGACTAGGGATTATCTTCCTTATAATTCCAATGTTTAGGGTTTGAAAGAAACTCCTGTACATCATCAGCAAGGTCTTTCAAAAAGCATACTGTATGAGATTATGGCATCATTTTTGTCATCCTCCCAAGAGTTGAATATCATAAAGGGAGTTTAAAAGCATAGAGTGAAAATGAATGGATTAATTCAAGACAAACATATGCAATGCATTAATGAACAAAGGTTGACATTAATAGGTAAGTGTTCGAACAAGCAAAAGAAATTACAATTTCAAATTCAAATAAAAAAAGTTTCTCCGCCTAAGTTGGTCACTTCAGATGGTGTGCCTTTGAGGGGTGACAGAAGAACTCCAATTGACCATCTAGTGCGAATTCCAACGCTTCTTCGTCGATCAAGTTTTGAATCTTGTACTTCAGCATCCAACAATCGTTTGTATCATGCCCAGGACTACCGGAATGATAGGAACACCTTGCATCGGGATTATAGTTAGGAGAAGAAGTTTTGGGGTTTGGATGAGGTCCTATCAACGTTATCAGATTCATCCCCAACATGTGTTGCAATTCCTGAGCTGTTTTGGGGTTTGGTAAGTTATTTCTCGGGCTCGTTTCGCCTTTGCTGATTTCCCCGTTGATGTTGGCGAGGTCATTGTTGGGCTCATTACATTGAAGCAATTTGGAAAGGTCTACTTTCCACCAAACCAACTTCTTGTTTCATCGGAGACTGATTAATGACTCGATCCCAAATTCTAGTTGTGTGCCCCATATGTTTGCATCAGTCTTGATGAAGCTTGTTGACGAGGGCCCTTATCTCTTCTTGTCTTTGAGCCAAGTTTTGGATAAGAGACATCTGGCCTACCATTTGTCCCATCATCTAGATCTTCATTGTGGCTATCTCAGTTTATAGCCGTTCCAACTGGTCATCCTTGTTGTCCTCAAGATTATTCATAGCCATGCCCCTAGTGAGAAGCGCTTTCACTTCTTCTTGCCCCTTGAATAGGTTCAAGAACATTCCTTGAAGTTCTTCTTGCCCCTTGGATAGGTTCAAGAACATTCCTTGAAGTTTAGAATTTTGAGTTTGAATGTCCTTGATAATCTGTTCTAGAGCCATCTCTACTGAAATAAACAGTAAGTAGATGAGAAACCAGTGTGGAGAAAACCTATGGTGATGACATGCATGATATGTGGATACAATGTTTTCAAGAACTTAGAAGATTTGAATTTGTTTAGACAAAAGGAACAAACATCAATTTCATTAATGAGTTGAAATTGATTACAAACATGCCTCTTGGGCTTACAATGGAGGAAATAAAGCAAAATAAACTCCTAAGACAAAAAGGTCGAACGGATCCTCTTTGGCGCTTTGTAGGCGTTCAAATTTCGCTCTTCATGAAGTTGTCTCGTAAGCTCCAAAAACCTTCTTTTCACTTGTGTAAAACTGGGCTTCGAAGGTGTCTCTCTCTTCTTTCAGCTGGACCTAAGCTCTTTGCAAATCTTCAAGAGAATTAGGTATGGTAGGATGAAGGACAGTATACGGAACATCTCCTTCGACAACTGGCTCCATGATGAAAGGTAAAATGGCAGGGTATGGCATACCAAGACTTTCAGCATGAGTTCGTACCCACTTAAGATAAGGCTCCAAAGGGATGGAGTTCTTACGCCCTAATGTCTTGCTATCCACCTTGTTTACCATTATCCAAGCTCGTATGAACCTTTGACAGTAGCCTTGGTAGTCGCCCTCATAGTCGAATACCAAACCTTGGATGAGTGAATTGTGAGGACCATCTCTTCGTGCATACCCAAATTACCGTAATGCAAGAGAAAGTTTATAGGTGATACCTCCCCTAATGCCTAAGAGTGAGACATTAGGGAATTACCCACAACGGTCAATGATGGTAGTGTCCTCCAAGGATCGAGAACACCAATAAATGTAAGAGTGTGTAAGTGACATCATCCTTTGAGACCATGTCAAGCCTTGCTCGTTCTTTATCGTTGATCGAGGTAGGTGAGAAGTAAACCACTTAGAGAGTAAGGGAATGCAACACAAGAGAGTACCTCTTTTCTTCATGGTGCGAGTGTGGAAACAATGTAAGATGTCTCCAAGAAAAGTAGGTATAAGATTACGGGATAGGAAAACCTTAATGGCATTCACATATATGAATTGGTCCGGATTGGGAAATAGAACAAAACCATAGATTAGGAGGTTCAAGACATCTTCAAAAGCTTAAAAATCCATATCCTCCAAGAATGAACGAGCCTTCTCCAACATAAACTTGGCTAGGAAACCCTTAACTCCACTTCTTGTCTCCCAACTTGTTATAATGTCGGCTCTCCTCAAATGCAAGGCTTCGACAATGAGATCAGGATTTGGAGTCTCCTCTAAATGGGTGAACGATATTTGATCAAGCACGGACAGTCCTAACAGTTGAGAAAACTCTTCTAATGTAGGCACCAACTGATAGTCAGGAAAGGTGAAGCAATGATGCATGGGATCAAATAATTGGAAGAATGCACACATCATTTCTTCATGGAAATTTTAGGTAGCCAAGCTGAGAAATCGACCATATTTCTTGGTGAAGGGAAAATCTCAAGGAACCCTTGATGCTAATTCTTGGAGTTGAGAATGTGCTTTCACGAAGTTGACTCGGATGGTATTCCTTCGAATGGGATTCATGGCCTACAAAACAAAGCAAAGATAAATTCCTAAATCCTTTAAATGGTTAGTGAGAATGCTTATGATGTTATGATGTTTATGATGTACATGTGAACAAAGCAAACAAACCATATACACACAAATCAGACAAGTCCTTAGGTTTAGGCTTGCAATGGGGTTTGTAGGTAAGTACCCTCTTGAAGTTTAGTTGGCTCAACTTGTCCTAGAAAGTAAGCGGGTTATAGGGGATCTCAATATCACTGAACTTTCTTTTAGGCATTGTCTCCGCATAATCAATCTTTTCTTACGGTTGACATATCCCAAAAGTTCGATATCAATGAGTGTAGTATCGAGTATCAACCAATTTTCAGCTTTTCACCAAAACCAGCTATCTCACTACTTCCTAATGGTCGAGTGGTTCAATTAAGGTTCTATGGTCTGTTAGTGCTTCATGAAACCGCTCAACGGCCCCGTATTCTCCCCGATTTAACACAAGGGATACTGGTACCAACAAATGCATCACACTAACGTAGCCATTGCTTCAACCATATCGGTCTATTCCGTACAGTTTCCACAATCTATTGCTACTTACCTAAAAGGTGCCCCAGATCCGAGTGTATGATCTTTAACAAAACCAAAATAAGGAACCATAATGTAAAGAAAGCAACTCAAACAAAGAAAGCAACTCAAACAAAGAAAGCAAGTAAAGGTGATCTAGCCCTAAGGTAACCCCACTTTTATGTAATGTCCCCAGCAGAGTCTCCAGTTCTGTAATACAATGGGATAACTGACTTGGGTGTTTTGCGTTTGATCGCAATTGTTACGGATAGAAAGAGTCGCCACCGACTTTTCTTTTATCCAACAAGGAAAATGTGAAAAGAACAGGAAAGACCTTTGAGATTATTTCTTGAGTTCGAGGGGTAGATTATAAGGTCTCCAACAAACTAGACATTGTTGTACTGTTGTATGATCTGGATGAGTATCACTAGATCAAAGGTTCAGAAGAATCACAAACAAAAGTCACCAACAGAATCATAGTCACCACCAATAATGGAGTCACCATTAGAACCAAATTCACCAACTGTACCTTTAAGAAGACATCCGTCCAACTCATGGGTGAAGACTAGGTCAGGGTAAGGCAAGGGTTACTCACAAATCACAGGTCCTTCTGAAAGTAAAATCATTATAACACATACGTGTATGATGAAAATACCTTCATTTAAACCTCATCCGAGCATGGTATATGACATGACTGCACTATTTGGACCACATCCTATAGCCGTCATGTCCCTACTATATTCTTAGGTTTCCTATGAGTTCTTAACTCTGGCATGGGTACTGAGCCTTTTACCTTAAAAAGTAACATCCCAACCCCACAGAAACATCACAATAGGAGTATCCAGAATATATGAGACAATAAAATAAAGTGCAATGCATGAAGGCATATAATTAAAGCATATAAACAAATAGAGCGGTAAAGCAATAAAAAAATAAACACCCTATAGAAAAGCAAACAAACACAAGCTAGGATCGACTTGCATAAGGATGGACCAACAACTAGTCAACCTCTTCCCAGTGAAGTCTCCAGCTGAAACAACTGGACAAATCATCAAAATTAACTCAATGAAGTTGCCATCAAATGTTTTTTATCCCGTCGAAAGGAAAAGGTGAACATCGAGTAAACCTGAAGGGTAAAATCACGGTCTTGCGACCGTAGAGATTAGCAACCTACACTTATGTGGTACTCCACATGATCCACTTATGTTTGTTCTAATCTAAGGGTGTCTAAGAGTCTAAGTCTAAAGCTTAAGAGATAAAAATAAATATGAAAATGGGGAAGGCATGCAAAAGAGAAAACACGGGGAAAAGAAGGAAGGATTACAAAGTTCGCTCGGCTGAGCCCCATGACCAGATGCCTACATATCCCTTTTAAGGAATTAGAGTGTTGTAGTTTGGCTCAAAAGTTTCGATTTGTTGTGGTTTTTTATGAACAATGCTGGTGAAGCATGCCTTTTTGATAAAGGTTTTAAAAGAAAAAGAAAGTCCAAAGAAAAAAGAGTTTGAATTTGTTGGTGTTTTTGTTGCGGATAATAGCTAGTTGACCTAAAGATAGATATTAGCCACTTCTCAACTTATCCATGAAAGGAGTATTTAAGACTTGAACCTCACCTATAACAAAGAATGAAAGAACAATAAGATCGAGAAGAAACCAGCTTATCATTTCCCATACTTAACAAAGACGTGATTCTCATCAGTATTTATTAAGTGTTTTGAGTTTGAAAAGAAAAGAGAGTTTTTAGTCTTAATGAGACGCAAAAGAGAACGAAAAGTATAAAGGGGAGACTAAAAAAATAGACCTAATGTTGTCATGAAATGTTGACCTAATAGTTTAGGATAAGGGGGGATATATCTACCTAATGTTATCATGCATGGATAGAGATCTTAAGGTATATTTAGTTTAACTAGAGATGAATGAACTGAAGATCCTATAGGGAGCATACAAGAGGATAGGCAAATAAAGAAGGGAGATAGATGACAAAACATGACACACAAAGATTACAAAACATCAAGAAGCACATATCAAGTATAGATGACAAAACATCTAATAAGGATGGAAAAACATCGTGCAACGATGTGATGCTAGAACATCATACAAAGAATGAGATGATAAAATATCATGTATGCATCAAGATGACAAGACATAAAGTAGAATGAGATAGATGATAAAAAATAAAAATGAAGATGAAAATACCTCAAGCACACATAACATTTATGTGACAAAACACATACAAGAGATGAAACTCTTAAACACACCAAAAGAAGTGGAGAAGAAGAAGTAGAAAGAATAAATAAATAATCAAGTGAGCATAAGAACATGAGATGAGATGAAGGAGATGAAATATCATAAAAGTCATAAGTGAACACATATAATACTAATCATCACCACATAATCAAATTTGAGAAAGATTCACAATCAAATCATTCAAGGGAAGTTGGTTTGAAAATCCTAAGTGGACATAAGTCCTCATGCAATGCTAACAAGCAAACATGTGAGAGGAAAGAGGTTAGGTGAATAAGAGAAAGAATACATTGACATGTTATACATTAAAAACATAACATATAATCAAGATAAAACTCAATTAGTCATGAAGATCATGCTACAAACACTAAAGCATGCAAACTAGGTCAAAACAAAGAGTGAATGTGAAGCAGGAAGAAGTGTGTCATTGGAAAATAATGTAGTAATGTGTTAAGAATGTATGAAGTCAGAAGCTAACATAAAAGTTTATTATCCTAAAAAGTTTTCACATAACCCTATAACAAACTTTCTAAAGCATGCTCAATGGCTAGCACAAAAACTAGGTCAATACCACACCCAAATTCAAATTAAAGTAAAGATGGGGATAAATGAAGAGGGTGAATGTTTATAAAGGTTATAAAGAATTCGAGTAAGTATCTTAAAGAATCTAAGATCAATCATTCAAGTATTACAAAGAATGGAAGAAGATTGCGCATAAAGCATACAAGAGGGAAGGTCGTGAGAGGCAATCAAACATTGATCAAGGAAAACTGAGCTAAAGCCATGAGAAAATTGGGAGAAATAGATCACAATAGAACTAAGTAAGTAGCATGCCCTATACTAAAAAACCAGCCTAAAACTATGCACACAAGTTCTCAAATACAAGCATTTTGGTCAAGGCAAAATCCTATGCAAACCTCTAAGTCAAAATAAGGTTAAAAATAGGAAAATGACTTCTAAATTCACGTCAATTTAAACCTAGATTCCTAAAGACTTATAAAAGTAATAAACATGGTTTGAAGTTCTTGGATTAAATTGAAAGGGTGAAAATAATGGGAAATTAACAAGACTAGTTGGCAAAAGGCACAAGCTATAGAGGTTTAACAACGTAATTTTTGAAAAATGTAAGATCAAAACCTAAAAAAGAAAATTGTTTTTTATGATATAAAGTCATCCAAAAATCTCAAACATATTTTCTTTGATTTTTAGAAGCAAGGGAAATTGGAGAATTAAATGTTTCTTTAGGCTTAAGTAAGAAATAGGACCAAAAACAACAATTAACTTGTACAATTTTGAAAAATAAGCAAACTGAACTGTAATTCCAATTAAAGATTATGAACAATTAGATCAATATCTAAAGTACAGAAAACATATTTTTCTGTAATTTTATTGTGAGTGGAAAAATTAAAACAAAAATTATTTGCACAATGTAATAAAAATTAACAAAATAGTAGCATAGCTAACCAATTAATTTAATTAGCATGCCAAAAATTTATACTAAAATAAACCAAAAATATGTCATGAAGTAAATTAGAATATTTTTTGTTGATTTTTTAGGTTAGTAAAAATTAGAAAATAAAACTCTAAAACCTAAAAGATGATGAAAACCCTAATTAAAAAAATTGAATTATTTAATCATCTAAAAAAATGACAAAATGCATGAAATAAAATTCAAATTGTGAAAATAGACTAAAAATAAAGTCTATAATTTTTTTTTTGATAATTTTTGAATAGTGCAAACTATTTAAACTAAATTGGAAAAAATAATTAAAAATGAAAGGGAATTCAAATAGATTGAAATCTATTACATCTGTTTTAAGCAATAAGCGCTGCAAAAAGACTTATGCATGCACGAATCAAAACGCGCCTACTCATCGTCCCTGTCCTATGAACTAAAACCCTAACGAAATAACAGTTTCATCAAGCAATGTTCATGACACAATTTCTATCTAATTTCTCCATGAATTTGCAAAGTGTAAACACCAAACCTCAAGATTTAAATGAGTAGAACATGATAGGATCAATAAAATCACAAAATGATGCATAAATCATAGAGAAAATGCAACACGAAAGTCACTGCATGAACACAGTTTCAAACTTTCAAAACTAACAACTAGATTTCAGATCCACATATCTCACTCGTTTCTTAACCAAATTGTTTGATCCAAACATCAAAATTCATTAGAAAAGGGCAAGGAACAACGAGGTAATTATAGATTTTTCAAATAATTCAATATTAATTAGAGATATGAGAACGAAAGCCATATTTCAATTAAAATTCCTAGAAACTTGCAGAGTTCAAATTAATCAACGAAACACATGAAATTATACTTCAGATCTAAGATCTGGCCAGCTAACACCACATATGCAAGATCTAATGCAGTGATTCAAGCTAGCATGAGAGGAATTCAGATTTAGAACTTACCTAAAAAGTGAGAAGTAAACTCACTGCGCCTCTAATCACACATGAGAAACTCGATGATCTTGCTTCCTATGCTTCTATGATGATGAAAATCAAGGAGAATAGATAGCTTGAAGTAAGAGATAAGAGAGAGAGAGAGAGTTCGAAAACTGTTGAAGAATGAAGAGAGAATTTTCAGTTTCTTTTTTTTTAGTGAATGAGGAAGCCTCTCTTAAATAAAAGGAGGAGGAGTGTTAGAGAAGTTTTGCTGAGGGCATAAAATTCTTTGCAAGCTTGAAGACTGTTGGAGGGCATACTTGCCAGTTTTGAAAAATGAGAATGTGATAATGGTGCTATGCATTTCATGCTTCTAAGGCTGAGTTTATGTGTCATTTTGAGCAACAAAATATGAATGGAAAAGGATGATATGCGTGTGATTTGGGGAGGTGGTTATACTGATCACGTGGGGTGAATATTCCTTGGAAGGAAAAATTACTTTTTATGGAAAAAATGAAGAAGGTGTGATTGTATGAGGTCCTGTGCCTTTGTTTGGCTATTTCTGGTAAAGAGAGTGAGAGAGTATACATTTATTGAGTGCACATGAATGCTTTGTACCATAATTTCTCAATTACACAAAAATATGAAAAACCATGCATGCATGCCAAGTCTATTGATGAAATCACTTTCCACTCCAAGTTCTTTTAATTTTCTCGTGCGATTTTGATGATCAAGAGGCCTCCTGAAAGCTTGCACGATAAGTTTCAACATTGTGTGTTGAATTTTTCAAAAAGGTGCTTGCATCAGGAAGAAATAATAGCAAGAAGTTTGGAAAAAATGAAGTCTGGCAAGGCAAGGTGCGTGCACGTGCTGCATGCCTGGCCTGCATGCATGTCTCACATGTTGATCTGTTTGAAACATGGATTTCCAAACCTCAAATCTCACTTGATAGAAAGCCAAATGACATGATCCAAAGCTCAACATGAAGCTTGCATATCCAAATACAATTCCCCTTTGAACATTTTTTTAATTTAAGCTTAAGTTAGAAAATAATCATTGGTGAAAATGGCACACCACCAGTTTGTAAAAATGACTGGCCTCACGTGCAAGCTTGCCTAGCAATTTTATGCCTTGTGCCTAGAACTTCCAAGCTTAACCACTTTCAAATGCTTCACATTTTGGACTTAAGCTAGCGATGAAAAACTTGTAGGATTTTATCTCCTCTTTCCAATCATGTAAGGTTTGAACATTTCCAATAAAAATTGGAGTTGTGATCATTCAAAATTTAGTACTATAGATACTTGAAGAAAAATTCTCAAAAAATCTCAAATGACTTCTTAGACAAGTTATCTTCAAATGCACCTCTCCTTTTAATTTTATGACAAAATTGACCATGAATTATAAAAATAGGATCTTTGAATTGGTGGTTGATTAAAAGTCCACTTGGTCAACTTTGACTTTGGTTGACTTTAGTAAAAAAAAGACTGTTTTTCCCCTTTTAATCAATTGAACCTCTTTCAATCAAAATTGATGGTAAATATTCCATTCATAGATGCTCATAAACATGTAGAGAAGCATGGAATAAAATCTTTCCCAACAAGTTAGAGAATTCCTGATTAAAATTAAAACCCTAATTTTGTCCCCTTGTGTTAGGAGATAATGATCAAACTTCAAAACCCCAATTCCTCTAAACATGTTGATAAACTCCTTGAACAAAGATGCTTCAAATGATGATAGAAAGATGATGCTTCAAGAATTTGGCTCATACCAGCCTCAATCTTTTCAATTGATCAAAAACCCTAATCTGAGAGATGAGTAGTAGAAATGCGATTCTTCTCAAAACTTTGCAAATTTCCAACTTCTAATAATCCTATGGGACAAATGATATGTCTTGAAATATAAGAAACCATTATAGATGAGAGACTCAAAGATTTAGGGAGTGAGAACCTCTCTTGCATTGATTGTCAACATAATAAATTTCAATAGCTTGTAGAAGATCATAAAAACCAAAGATACCTTGATATTGTCATGAGAATGCATGAGTATGTATGATAAATCATAAGCCATGTAAGTTAAAATAAAGAGGGAAAATTTTGGGGTGCAACAACTGCCCCTATTGAATCATCTTAAACTTGATAAGTGAGAAAGAGCGACAACTTTTGAACGTTGAAGGTGGAAGAGGATTGAATACAAAAAGAACCCAAAAATTTGCACTCTGAATAAAACAGAAGTGCAGAAACACTGATAAATGTATGTTGGAAGGATGACACCAAGCAAACTGGGTGGATGATGAGAAGATTACTGAATACAAAATTCTACCATCAGATAAAAATGGATTCAAGATATATACCAAGTAAAAATTGGATTTTAAAGGTTGAGCTAAGTAGAGATTGGACTCAAAAAGTAAGCCAAGTCGAGATTAGACTTACACCAAGAGAACTAGTGGATGTTAGTCTTTTAGAAGGACACAATAGGTGAAACTGGAGCATAGATTGCGATAATAAGATAAAACTCAACTCAAGCAGGCTAGACAAATTTCCAACTTCTAATGATCCCATGGGAAATATGAGATGTCTTGAAATATAAGAAACCCTTGTAGCTTGAGAGACTCAAAGATTGAGGGAGTGAGACCCTCTCTTGCACTGATTGTCAACACAATCAATTTCAATAGATTATAGAAGATCATGAAAACCAAATATACCTTGATCATGTCATGAGAATGCATGAGTATGCATGATGAATCATAAGCCATGTAAGGTAAAATGAAGAGGGAAAATTTTGGGGTGTAACATTCTTCTATAGGGAACATGCAAAGATCAAAGTCATTATCTCAATTATAATTAAGTCACATCATCGATCATCAAAAAAGAGAGCAATAAAATCCTAAGGGGAGCATGCAAATATCGAAGTCGTTATCTCAATTCTAATTGAGTGACATCATCGATCAACAAAAGAAAACAATAAAATTCTAAGGGTGTACACAAAGATCAAAGTCATTGTCTCAATTCTAATCGAGTGACTCATCGATCATCAACAAAAGAAAACGAACACAAGCACAAACATAAATAACAAGTAAGTGCATAATGCCCGCTACAAGACTTTAAACAACGACTTAGAGGGCACGCTCTTTATTTCCTACTTCTCAAGATATTTAGAAAAGCGGTAAAATGCGGTAAAATGTGCAAGAGATGAAAGGAAGTAAATAAGAATACCAATCGAACAATAGTTCGTAGCAAAGCAAGCGAAAGCAAGAAATCTAAAATACTTCAAGCAAGCTTCACCAATCAAATTAGAATTCCTGCACAAAATACATATCGGGACAAAACACAAACATAATATTTCTCATAAAATGAGAAACAATAGTGAATCGCATCGGAAGCGAATCTCAAACCAAAGGCCTTTCGATCAAGTAACCAACAATAAGTTACATGACTAAAAGCTTCTCATAGTGTACCTTGCAAAAGTCACCAAAATCGGTTAGCAAATAACAACGCAACAACAAACATCGAATTACAACTCAAAAGTCATGACGAACTACAAAGGAGTGAAATTCAAATGAGTAACGGAAGGTGAAAATCAAAATCGGGCAGCACTATGGTAATAATGTGAATTAAGCCAGAAAGTGCAATGAAATCAAGAAAATAAACATGCTATGGTGCACGAATGAACAATAAAACATAAGTATGAATCAAACAAATGTCAAAGCTCAAAGTACGTGTCATACGGAGCCAAATCGCATTGTAAGCAAAAATAACGCGCAAAAATCATCCACACGAAATCGACTTAAAATTGCACGGGTAGCTACAAATGTGCCAATGGAATCAAAAATCTATACACCATGAATTAATTCTAAGTGGAAGTGCTACTTTCATGCACGGTGCAGCAACACATATATTACATGAAACGCAACAGAAAAGGTACCAGAATCAAGGAGAATCACTCACAATAGTCCATAAATGACCAATAAGACATGCAAATGTATTATATGAAAGTTAAAGCTCAATGTTCATGTTAAAAAGGGCTAAAAAGCATCATTTTAAAAAATTAGTCGCACAAAACATTGTCACAGAATTGAACGAAAATCACATGGTTGCTCCTAAATGTGCCAACGGATTCAAAAAACTATATGGCTTGAATTATATCCAAGCGGAAGTTCTATTTTTATGCACGGGATAACAACATGTATTTTTGTGCAATTTAAGTGAAATTTGATTCAAACATAGGGAAAAGGAAGGCAATGTGTTCCAAGGCTCAAGTATCATCACATAAATCTAATGCACAAGTTAATTACTATGGAAATGCAATAGAAACTTTTAAATCCAAAGAAAAACACCAAATATGTATTAATGCAATTTTCTCCCAATGTGAGGTTTTGTATATTGAAAATGCTAAATCATTCAACAATTGGTCCTAAATTGCATTAAGTCATAATTTGTGTCAAATTCTCATCACAATCAACATGCATTAGATTTAGGAAATCACAACAAAAATTCACCATGACAAGTTTTCTTCAATTCTAATTTCATAACCTCAACTCAATTTTTTAAGCTCATGAAACAATAATTATTCAACATCTCCAATTAAGTTTTAGCCAATTTCACACTTAGGCATCCTTATGTAAACAAAAGACTCAATTTTAGCACATATTCACCTCTTATGCATTTTGTCAGACACCTTCACTACACCAATTCTCAACACATAAATTAGTTCAATTCAACAACTCAAATCACAACTTCAATGTTCAATTCAAAATAATTCAAGAAGCACACAATTAATTCCATAACAACATCAACACTTTAATTCCCAAAATTCAATTATCAACTTCAAAAAAAATTAATCCAAGAAAGTGCTTATTCACAAAAAGTGTTTATGTAAAAAAGCAATTAAATCAAGAATTGGAAGAAGTGAACTTACCGGAATCGAAGAGGAGAAGCCATAATGGAGTAAATCACACGAAGACGGAGGAGGTAAGTTGCCATAAGTTCACCACGACGGAGGGAGGGCTTGCACGCACGATGGTGGACAGAGGCGATTGGCGTTGCTGGAAACGGTGCGAAGGGAGATAGAGTGAGGCAGGATAGAGATGAGAGAGAGGAATTCTTGAAGATTTATGATTTTGCACTTAAAGCTTGATGAATATGTGATGAAGTTGTTGTTGTTCTTGATCAATTTGACAGAAAAAGTATCTTAGATCCTTGAGAGAATAGAGAGAGAAATTTTTGGTGTTTTTATGAATGAGTGAATTCTTAGGCAAAAATTATGATTTTTGGAATATATAGTATGGGTGAATTGGGCCTTGAATGTGTAATTGGGTTGGGCCTTAATTTGTCAGCGTTAGCATAATATGAGCACAAAATGCCACGTCATCATTGGTGCAGAATCTCAACTCAAGCCCAACACGAAAAATAAAGATAATAAAATTTGTGACGCGTTTCCAAAAGAACAGGCTCATTTGGACAAATAAAGAAGAAGTTGTGAATTTTTGAAGTTGCTCAGATGCAGTGTCAGACAAAATATTCCAACTTGCAGTTTTTTCACTTGCGTCACATGCAAAACGGGCCAAAAACAAAAGCCTTCAGAGTATCGTTTGAACTTGGAGTCTGAAGCAAAGTTGAAGTAGACGAAATTTGTGAACCAATGCTTCAAAAACGGGCGCGATACAATAAGAATTTTGAGATTTATGATTTTCACAATGCTGGAAAAATAAACATTTGTCAATCTTTTTGCACTGTAAAAACTCTAGTAATTCATACTTTCGGGGACCTTCGGGATAGAATTATCTCTCGACCAAACATAAAAACTGAAGGGGGTGTCAAGACGGAATTTATGCCTAAAGAAAGGTTTAAAAATGTTGAACAGGCTGAAAGTTATGAATTTTTGAACGTTGGAAAAAAAACCATCAGCACCCTTTTTCCACTATATTTTCACTATACAACTTCGGAATCTTCGTACAATTCGGATACTTTCCTCAATGAATTAGCTCTTGGTCCAAACACGTGAATTGAAGAAGACATCAAGAAAAATTTTATGGTCAAAGAACAAACCTTAGATGATGAACCTAATCAAAGATACAAATTTTTGAGTGCTCGTGAAACGGCTGATCAACAATTAAATTCAGAGGTTTTCTCAGAGGTTTTCTTCACAAAATTAGCCTTCGATCCGAACACGATAAATGACAATAAAATTAACATGGTATCAATGCTCGAATAATCAACTGAAGATATCGAATAAGATGAAAGTTATGAGTTTCTAAGCACCGAGGAAACAAATAGCCAATCATTAAATTCGAATACCGCTTCAGAGAAATCAAATTATTCAGAGACGTTCTGCACATAATTGACCTCAAGCTTGAGCATATGAAATGAAGAAAATAACAAGACGATTCCAATGCCGAGGAGTCAACTCAAAACTGAACCCTGATTGCAAGTTGCGAATTTCTAAGCTCAAGCCAGCAAAAGCACTATTTGTGGTTCACACTGTCTCAAATTCCCCGAAACACTTGATTTCTTTGCAATCATGAGCATGTTGAAATACATGAGAGCTTTACATGATGATTTATTGATTGATCACTAGTTTGGTTGCATGTGAAACATGCAGAACACATTTAAGCTCTGAAAAACAAGAGTTTTACCTTGTCGTGCTTTCCGACGGGGCGATCCTTTTGTATGGTTCTTGGAAAGAAATATCTTGATTCCATGCCAAGTTACTGATTAATGATGCATGTAATGTTAGATGACCTAATGTGAAGGTAATGTATATGAAGAGTACGAGATGCATAAGCTAGATAATTTGGTAAAGGGTAGGACAAATTTAGGGTATGCCAGCTCTAAGTACAGAAAAGTAGGTTTGTGGTTTATTAGGGAGATTGAACTACATTTCAAGGTTCATGTCGTACCTAGATGCTACGTGCGATCTTATATTCAAATTACTTCGGAAAAATCAAACAATGGAATGGAATGATGACTGTCAGACAACCTTCGAAACAATAAAGCAGTATTTATAAGAGCCACCAATCTTGATGCCACCGGTTCCTAAAAGACCACTTATCATGTACTTAACATTTCTTGAAGGATCTATGGGATGTGTATTAGGGAAACACAACAAAAATGGTAGAAAAAGAGAATACAATATACCACCTTAGCAAGAAATTCACCGACTATTAAACTAGGTACTCACTCCTCAAGAAGACTTGTTGTGTTTTGGCTTGGGCTACTAAACAAATAATATAGTATATGTTAACTTACACCATGTCGTTAATAGCAAGAATGGATCCCCTGAAGTACGTGTTTGAAAAACCAGCTCTTACAGGATAAATTTCCAGATGGTAGATGTTACTATATGAGTATAACATCCATTATGTTACTAAAAAGGCCATCAAAGGTAGTGCACTAGCTGATCATCTAGCTCATCATCCGTGGCCAGAATATCAACCAATGAAGATGGACTTTCAAGATGAAGATGTCATGGTTATAGGTGACTATGAAATATCGGGACCTGACAAAGGACTTGAACAGGGGCACGATGGACACTCATGTTTGACGACACTTTGAATTCACTAGGACATGGAATAGGGGAAGTATTGAATTCTCTGAAGAATTTCCATTAACCTTATACTGCAAGGTTATGTTTTGATTGCACCAACAACGTAGCTGAATAAGAAGCTTGTATGTTGGGTCTAGAAGCTGCTATTGATCTAAGGATTAGATACCTCAAAGTGTATGAAGACTCAACATTGGTCATATACCAAGTCAACGGTGAATGGGACACTCGACATCCCAAACTACTTCCATATCAGGAACATGTTTTAAAGCTAGCTACATAATTCACTAAGATCACATTCACTCACATTCTGCGAGAAGAATATCAGATGGCAGACACCTTGGCAAGTCTGTCAGCCAAGTTCAAGGTAACTTGGCTAAATAACGAACTGCATATCACGATCAAACATTTTGAAAACCCTCACATTGTTTTGCCATTGAAGAAGGACGAGATAACAAACTTTAGTTCTATGACATCAAAAGGTATTTGGAGAAACAATAATATCCGAAAAATGCCTCAATAATTGACAACAGAACTCTACGAAAGCTAGCTCTGAAGTTCTTTTTAAATGGTGATGTTTTGTACAAAAGAAACTACGATATGGTGTTACTCAGGTGCGTGGAGAAAGATGAAGCAGATATGCTTATGAGAGAGATCCATGAAGGAACCTTTAGAACTCATACAAATGGACATGCCTTTGCTAGAAAAATATTAAGAGCAGGTTATTATTGGCCGACGATAGAAGTTGATTGCTACCATTATACGAAGACATGTCATAAATGCCAAATTTATGCTGACAAATGCACGTGCCACCAACTCCTCTGAATCTCCTGAGTTCACCTTCGCCATTCTCTATATGTGGAATTGATATGATAAGAATGATCAAACCGAAGGCTTCTAATGGACATTGATTCATACTAGTCGTCGGTGATTATTTCACCAAGTGGGTGGAAGTTGCATCCTATGAAAATGTGACAAAACAAGTGGTCACTCGACTTATCAAGCAAAACATTATATGAAGATATGGGGTTCCAAGAAGAATTATTACAGACAACGTGTCCAATTTGAACAACAAAATGATGAAGGAGTTATATGATGATTTCAAGATTGAACATCATAACTCATCACCTTATCGACCCAAGATGAACGGGCCCGTTTAAGCTTCCAACAAGAATATCAAGAAAATCATACAGAAAATGGTGAAGACATATAAAGATTGGCATGAAATTCTTCCCTTTTCTCTACATGGCTACTTTACCTCTGTACGTACTTCGACAAGTGCAACTCCTTTCTCTCTTGTATATGGAATGAAGGTTTTACTCCATGTTGAAGTGGAGATTGCCTCACCACGAGTTCTAATGGAAACCAAACTTGAAGAATCATAGTGGTTACAGGAACGACTTTATCAGCTCAATCTTATTAAAGAAAAATGCTTAAAAACTCTATGACTTGGTTAGTTGTACCAAAAGGGGATGAAGAAGGCACTCGACAAAAAGTTTCGTCCTCAAGTGTTCAAAGAAGGGGATTTGTTTCTTAAGAAGATTCTAATACCTCTCCTAGATTCACGTGGTAAATGCACACCTAACTAGGAAGGTCTATATGTGGTTAAAACAACATTCTCAGGTGGAGGTCTTATTCTCACAACAATGGATGGAGAAGAATTACCACACCCTACAAATGTCGATGCATTAAAAAAATACTATGTATAAAAGGCCTACTAAGTCGAAACCCTAAACGAGCGACTTAGGAAAAAAGGGCGTCCTGGTGGATTGAAAACCCTAAAGGGAGATCCATGCAAAACATTAGGGACATACAAACAAAAATTATCATCCTGGTGGATTGAAAACCTGAAAGGGCGGTCGAGGCAAAAGTTATGGATCTTATTCAAAAATAGAACAAATAAACAACGATTCAAGAATTTATTACCACAACTACGAAAGAGAATGATTGGTCTAAATCATCTGACTCCTAAGAAAAGGAGATTGGAGTTATGAAAGGATATTTGAGAAACAGTAGTAGTAATAGTAGTAGTTATCATTTTATTGCCTTTTTTAAATTTTATTAAAACTTTCTTTAATTACCTCTTTTTAGGAATTTCATCTTGTACTCTCGCCTATTCAAAGTCACTTTTATCAATAGAATAATCTAGTTTTCAAATTCATCTTCAATTGCGTTTTTCTTTTTTTTACTTGTTTGCAAAATACTACGAATATTTCTTGTAAACACTGCATTGGAATTATTTTGGGGATCTTACAAAAAAATAAAAGCATTTGATAAAATGTCAAAAAGCACTTTGGTTAGAAAACCTTTGAAAGAAAATCCACGACTACGCTTACTCCTACGCCCGCGATACAATTATCAATACCTTGCTGACGTTGTTCACTATGATATATCAAAATTCAAATCAACTTGAAGACACCACGAAAAAACAATAGACAACATTGGGGAGTCGATGACTTAGAAAATCCAATGGTTTAAAAGGAGAAAATATCAAAAGATACACTTGGTGTATTTACATGTAAAATATTTGGTGCATATACGAAATAACACATTTGGGTATCACAACATTGTCATTGGGTATCATATCAATTTATGGAATTGTGAATATACATTATGCATGGCATTTTCAAAACTACTTAGGCCATGAATACTGCATACCTTGGGGCCTATTGTGAATCATCTTATCTGTGCAAGACAAATAAATACCTTTGTTGAGAACTGACACGTCTAGTAAATCATTATATCTTTAGTTTAGTTATCTAAGATTTAATTATCAAAACACTTTCTTAGAATCCACATTATTTATCCCATAGGATGTGATACATATGCAAATCTGTGATATAACTTACTATGTTAGTCTCGAAGCTTTAGTAAGTTATCTATTTTCAAAACTCGTATTATTTGCCCCCTAAGTTGCGGTAGGTATGCAAAAATATGCGATATAATTTACTGTATCAGTCTCCAGGCAACCATGAATTATCAAATTTGTGGTATTTATCCTCTAGGTTGTGATATATGCACAAGTCTACGTTATACCTTGCTATGTTAGTCTCAAAGCGTTAGTAAGATATTTACAAACCTATATTGTTTACTCCATAGGTTGTAGTAGATATATGAAATCGGCAATATAGCCCAATGCGTTAGTCTCGAAGCAGCAATGAGTTATCTATTATTTTGCGATATGGTCAATTGTGTTAGTCTCCAAGCAACAAAGAGCTATGAAACTTGGTGTTATTCATCCCCTAGGTTGTGATGGGTATGCAAAATCTATGTGTTAGCTTAATATCTTAGTCTCGAAGCATTAGTGAGTTAATTTTATAGGTTCTATTATTTATCTCCCAGGTTACGGTAAATACGCAAAATCTACGACTACTCTTTCTAGGTGTTGACGATTTATCTGCGTCGTTGTATCTAGGTCATTTATCTTTTGGGGTTTATATTTTCATGTCTTTTCGAGTCTATGATAAAATTTTGAAGTCTTCCATTATTTAATAACTCTCCGATCCAAATGTGCGAGACTTTCATATTCTCGCACCTTCAATAGAAAGGCGATTAAATAGGGGCATCTGTCATACCCCAAATTTGCCCCTCTAGTGTCAATAATTAATTCATTTCTACTGTTCATTTTTTTAGTTAAATCTTGGTGCTATTGTAAATTAATCGGGCTTAGCAAATTGGTGTGAACCTTCTAAAGGGGAGGGGTGTGTTGGCTAACAAAAGGGTTTATGTTTGTAGGTGTTTAGTTATTGGCATGCATTTTTGGTAAATCTAGGTGTGTGAATGTCATGACTAATGTGATAACATTCTGATTTATTAGGTACTGGTTAATTAGGTACCTTTGCAGAAAAATAGTGGCATACAGGTACTGATGTTTATGAGTGTGTATCTGAGCATTTTGCAAAATGATCACATTTACCAAAATCAGTAAACAGGAATTCAGATGTCATAACAAATGTTAAGACATCCTATTCTGATTTAACAGTTCTGCAGTTTGGTTAATTCTGAGATTTTTCAGGAAAATGACTCAGTCTTTCCAGAACAGAATCTCTCGTGGACCTTGGGTTAACCTAGCTCAACCCTAACCTGGTTGATAACGTCTTGTGACCAAGTCTTAAGGTCAAACGGAATTAACCCTAGCTTTTTGTGGAAACCCTAACTGAAGAAGTAGCTGTTATATATTCAACAGGGCTACTGTTTGGAATTCATCCCTTTTGACTGAAGATCTATTAGGAACTGTATAGTTTTAACTACTGTAATCCAAGCAAGTATCATTGTGATAAGTGACTTGGAATAGGTTTTAATTGTAAGGGTTTTGTATCACTCAAAGCTTTGAAGCAAGAGTGTTTTGTGTCTCTTGACTAAAGCTTTGAAGCAAAGTCAAGTTAGGTTTATGTATCACTCAAAGCTGTGAAGCAAGAGTGTTTGTGTTGCTTGATTAAAAAGTTGTGAAGCATAATCAAGTGTATGTTTTGAAGAGTGTCTTCATTAAATCATTAGTCAATTGTTTTAAGTATCACTGCTGTGATTGAGGGGGAGTGAGTAGGAACTCAGGTTTAAGTTGTACTTAGATTGAAGTTGCATTGGGTAAGTCTTAAGTGAAGGAGATAAACTGGTTGGTTTATTCCTGAATTAATATCTCTTATAGTGGATTTCCTCCCTGGCTTGGCAGCCCCCAGAGTAGGTGTTGTTGCACACTGAACTGGGTAAACAATTGACTGTGTTGTTTACTGTTTTTGTATTTACTGTCTTATAGAAGTCAGATACGGTGTCATAACATTGAACGTGACATTGAGTATCTGCAGCCAGAATTTCAATTGGTATCAGAGCAGGCACCCTGCCTGTATTACTGGGTGAGATTTAGGGATATCACTTTCTGGCACTATGGACAAAGAAGGAGTTTTTGGAAATAGACCACCCATTCTGGATGGAACAAATTATGACTACTGGAAACCTCGTATGATTGCCTTCTTAAAATCTCTGGACAAAAAGGCTTGGAGAGCTGCTGACAAAGGATGGAACCATCCCACCATAACTGAGAAAGATGGGACAATCAGTCTGAAGCCTGAGGAAGATTGGAGTAAAGAAGAAGATGAGTTAGCCCTGGGTAATTCCAAGGCTTTAAATGCCTTGTTCAATGGAATTGATAGAAACATATTCAGACTAGTACATCAATATGAACTGGCCAAGGAAGTTTGGGACACTCTCAAAACTACCCATGAGGGCACTTCCAAAGTAAAAATGTCAAGGCTTCAGATGTTGACTACCAAGTTTGAGAATCTAAAAATGATGGAAGATGAAACCATTCATGAGTTTCACATGAACATCTTGGAGATTGCCAACACCTCAGGAGCATTGAGAGAAAAGATGTTAGAAGAAAAACTGGTGAGAAAGATTCTCAGATCCTTGCCTAAAAGATTTGCAATGAAGGTAACTGCTATAGAGGAAGCCCAGGATATCAACAAGTTGAAAGTGGATGAACTCATTGGGTCTCTTCAGACTTTTGAGATGGGGATCACTGAAAATGGTGACAATAAGAACAAGAGCATAGCACTTGTATCCAACACTGATGTTGAAAACAAGGAGGATGAAGAAGAAAATATTTCAGAAGCTATAGCCATGCTTGGAAGACAATTCAATAAACTCATCAAAAGAATAGATCCAAAGTCAAGGTCTAATGTTCATAACATTCCCTCTGACATTGACAGTTCCAGCAGAAGACCAAGGTCAGAAGAGAAGGGAAATCAAGGCAGGGGAATTCAATGCCATGGTTGTGAAGGATATGGGCATATTCGAGCTGAATGTCCTACCTTTCTTAAGAAACAAAAGAAAGGAATGACTGTTACTTGGTCTGACTGTGATTCAGAAAGTAATTCTGAAGAAGAATCTGCCAAACTAGTTACTGCTCTAACTGGTGTTTGTACCTCTGAAAGTGACACTAGTGATGAGGAAGTGACATTTGAAGAACTGGCTGATACTTACAAGAAATTGTGTATCAGAAGTGCTGAAGTCTGTGTGCAGAATGAGAAACAAACAAAATGCATCATAAAGCTGGAGGCTGAAAAAAGGGCAGACCTTGAAACTATAAGTCATCTAGAAGGGGAAGTTCAATTGCTGAACTCAAAACTAAACCAGGTGACCAAATATGTCAAGATGCTGAAAAATGGAACAGACAAATTGGAAGAAATCCTTCAGGTTGGACAAACTGTGGGAAACAAGTCTGGTCTAGGATTTGTGGAAGCAAAGAAATCTGGTGCAGACAAGAAGATCAGGCCTGTTAAACAAATGTCAAAACAGATGTCTCAACACAACTCTCAACATCAGGAACAAAGACATATGAAGAAAAGGTACCAAAGATGGAGATGTCATCATTGTGGGAGGTATGGCCACATAAAGCATTTCTGCTTCAAATTGCATGGATACCCTAATCAAAACTCAGGTGTCAAACCTAAGACTAAAAAGGTACCACACACTCCTCAATGGAAGAAAAAGGCTATTGCCCTGATAGCCCACACTTCCCTGAGAGTCTCTGCAAAGGAAGACTGGTACTTTGACAGTGGGTGTTCTAGGCACATGACTGGAATCAAGAACCTCCTCAATAATGTTAAACCTCACACCACTAGTTTTGTGACCTTTGGGGATGGTGCTAAAGGTGAAATCAAAGGAGTTGGTAATTTGGACTGCCCTGGAGTTCCAAACCTGAATGAAGTACTACTGGTAAAAGGCCTGACTGCTAATCTCATTAGTATCAGTCAATTGTGTGATCTAGGATTCAAGGTCAATTTCTCAAAATCTGAATGTCTTGTAATTAATGAAAAACAAGAAGTTGTAATGAAAGGAGTCAGATCTAAAGAAAACTGTTACTTGTGGGAGCCTGAGAACACTAATTTCTCCACTGTGTGTTCCATTGCCAAAGAAGAAAAAGAGGTGAAACTGTGGCACCAGAAACTTGGCCACCTTCATCTAAGAGGAATGAAAAGGATTATCTCCATGGAGGCAGTCAGAGGGATTCCAAGACTGCAAATTGATGAAGGGAGAGTTTGTGGTGAATGTCAGGTTGGTAAGCAGACTAGGATGTCACATCCAAAGTCAAGACATCTGACCACCTCTAAGGTTCTAGAGCTTCTTCATATGAATCTGATGGGACCAATGCTGGTGGAAAGTCTTGGTGGAAAGGGATATGCCTTTGTTATTATGGATGACTATTCCAGATTCACCTGGACTATCTTCTTTAGGGAAAAATCTGAGGTGTTTGAAGTGTTTAAAAAACTGTGCAAAAGAATTCAAAAAGAAAAAGAAGGCTGTATTGTCAGAATCAGAAGTGGTCATGACAAGGAATTTAAAAACATCAAGTTTTATGAGTTCTGTTCCTCAGAAGGAATTAGTCATGAATTCTCTTCTCCTATAACTCCTCAACAAAATAGGACCATACAGGAATCTGCCAGAGCTATGATCCATGTAAAAAGACTTCCTTTTCATTTTTGTGGTGGAGCTGAATACTTTGCAGATAGTAGTAGCTGTTCTCAAATTATCTGGATAACACAGATGCTCTCTGAGTATAATGTCACACAAGATGTTATGACATTGCACTATGACAATCTGGGTATAATCAACATTTTCAAGCACATTGGTATTAGTCATCACTTAATCAGAGAACGTGTAGAAGAGAAAACAATTAATCTGGAACATGTTGCCACTAAGCTTCTACTGGCTGACATTTTGACCAAGGATCTTGATATAATTCAATTTGAAGACTTGAGGGGCAAGTTGGGTATTTGCCAACATGAGAAATTATAGCAATTAATTTTGCTTAAAACAAGAGTTGAAGGAGTTAGTTTTGTTAAGTCTATTTTTAGTGGGTTAATCATATGTTTTCCCAATTCTTTCAAAATTAGTAAGAAGTTGAATAGACTCTCATTTGCCTCCTACCTCTCTCGACTTTTCAACCTATTCCTTTCTCTCAATCAAAGTTTTCTCTCAAATTGCTACTGGTGCTCTAAGTCAATCAAAATGTCTCAAACTTCATCTTCAACCAAGGCGACCACTTCATCTTCATCATCTGACCAAGATTCTCGAGCAATCACCACATGCATAGATTCTGAAGTCCTGGAGATCACTCCTCTCAGAGAAATGGCAACTGACCCCTCCAAAGTCAAAAAGCTGAGAACTAGGCATGCAGGAAGATCTCAAGCTACTGCTTCCGGTAATCCTTCTCATCCTTCTTATTCTGTACCAAATAGGGAAGGATCAGCTCAAGTTCATCAAGGAATTGCTAGGCTTGTTACAAGAATACTAAGCGAGAACCACTCAGTACCGGGGATTTCTGTTCCATTAAATCAAGAATCAGCAAGCCCAAATGTTGAAGCAAATCAAGATGTCTCTGAGAATGTTGAGACACCAGATGACAACATTCAAAAACCATCTGAAAACCTGGATGACATTCAGAACCCTTCAGAGAAGAATGTTGAACCACCTGTTATTAACGTGGATGAGGAATACTCAGACAATGACCTGATTGCAAATATCAACCCTAGCATAGCTAGGAGAATGATGAACAGGAAGGGAAATCAAGATGCTGCAAAAGGTCTGAACAAAGAAAAACCTGCTGACAAGAAAACCAGGTCTGAAAGGAAGACTGGTACTGTGAAGACTGGAATGTCCAAAGGGAAGGTGAATGCTCAAGTGCATACTGGGAGTCTCTCAAAACCTGCTAGACAACCAATTACAAAGAAGAGAAAAGAACATGAGACTTCTGATTCTGATGAGGAATCAGAGTTTGAAATTAATGCTGAAGAGATTCCTATCAGAAGGAAACTCCCTTCCAGCAAAATGGCTAGAGTTCCTGAAGTTCCAATACACAACATCTCTTTTCACCACCCTGACAATGCCAACAGATGGAAGTATGTTTGCTTAAAGAGAATAGCTTTATAAAGAGAACTAAATAATGGTGCCATGGATTGCAAGTAAATCATGGACCTGATCAAAGTTGTTGGACTGATGAAGACTGTGGTAAAATTTACCAAGTGCTATGAAAATATGGTCAAGGAATTTATAGTGAACTTGTCTGATGAATGTGCTGATGGAAGGTCAGCTGACTTTGAATGTGTTTATGTTAGAGGAAGAAGGGTTAATTTCTCTCCATCAGAAATTAACAAATTTCTTGGAAGATCAAATGAGGATTGCCTTGAACTGGAAGTCACTGACAATGAAGTATGCCAAATCATCACAGCAAGACAAGTCAAATGCTGGCCCTTGAAAGGCAAGCTGAATGCCAGCAAACTAAGCATGAAATTTGCCATCCTGCACAAGATTGGTGCAGCCAACTGGGTCCCTACCAACCATAAATCAACTATCTCCACAGGATTGGGGAGATTCATTTATGCTGTGGGAACCAAGGCTGAATTTGACTATGGCAGGTATATTTTTGAACAAACTTTAAAGCATGCTGGTAGCTTTGCTGTCAAAGGCCCTATTGCCTTTCCCTCCCTCCTTTGTGGAATTATCCTTGCATAGTACCCTGATATCCTGGTGGCAAGAGATACTGCTTGCAAAAGAGCTCCTGCTCTTGGGTTACACTACAAGCTTTTTCAGGGATCTCATGTTCCTGATATTGTCATAACATCAGCTGAGACATCCTCTGTAAAAACTCAGTCCAAAACATCTGATGTTATAGCTATATTGAAAGAGACCTGCAAAGAGCTGGAGACTAGGAAAAAGACTCTAGAAAACCTAATTTCCAGGTTAGAACAGGAGGAGGCTGAAGGAAACAGAAGGGAAGAGGGTGCTTCTGAAGATCAACTCAATACTGAAGAAAGTAGCTCCTCTGAAGGGGACAGTGCCTAAAGGTTGGTGGAGTTGATGCTGGTTCCTGGTGGAGTTTGCAAGTGTGTTCAGATTTTAGTTGTTGTTTTTACTACTTTGTTTGGGATGACTGTATAAATTTTAAGAACATGTATCTTTGGCCCATTTGTGGCTAAAGAGGGGGAGATATTATTCTGTGGTCAATTACTTGATAAACACTATATTTTTCTGCAGTCACATTTATTTTGCTGCTATCTCTGATTGCTTAGGGGCTTTAGCCAAAAATATGCCAAAGGGGGAGTTTGTAGGTGTTTAGTTATTGGCATGCATTTTTGGTAAATCTAGGTGTGTGAATGTCATGCCTAATGTCATAACATTCTGATTTATTAGGTACTGGTTAATTAGGTACCTTTGCAGAAAAATAGTGGCATACAGGTACTGATGTTTATGAGTGTGTATCTGAGCATTTTGCAAAATGATCACATTTACCAAAATCAGTAAACAGGAATTCAGATGTCATAACAAATGTTAAGACATCCTGTTCTGATCTAACAGTTCTGCAGTTTGGTTAATTCTGAGATTTTTCAGGAAAATGACTCAGTCTTTCCAGAACAGAATCTCTCGTGGACCTTGGGTTAACCTAGCTCAACCCTAACCTGGTTGATAAAGTCTTGTGACCAAGTCTTAAGGTAAAACGGAATTAACCCTAGCTTTTTGTGGAAACCCTAACTGAAGAAGCAGCTGCTATATATTCAACAGGGCTGCTGTTTGGAATTCATCCCTTTTGACTGAAGATCTATTAGGAACTGTATAGTTTTAACTACTGTAATCCAAGCAAGTATCATTGTGATAAGTGACTTGGAGTAGGTTTTAATTGTAAGGGTTTTGTATCACTCAAAGCTTTGAAGCAAGAGTGTTTTGTGTCTCTTGACTAAAGCTTTGAAGCAAAGTCAAGTTAGGTTTATGTATCACTCAAAGCTGTGAAGAAAGAGTGTTTGTGTTGCTTGATTAAAAAGTTGTGAAGCATAATCAAGTGTATGTTTTTAAGAGTGTCTTCATTAAATCATTATTCAATTGTTTTAAGTATCACTGTTGTGATTGAGGGGGAGTGAGTAGGAACTCAGGTTTAAGTTGTGCTTAGATTGAAGTTGCATTGGGTAGGTCTTAAGTGAAGGAGATAAACTGGTTGGTTTATTCCTGAATTAATATCTCTTATAGTGGATTTCCTCCTTGGCTTGGTAGCCCCCAGAGTAGGTGTTGTTGCACACTGAACTGGGTAAACAATTGACTGTGTTCTTTACTGTTTTTGTATTTACAGTCTTATAGAAGTCAGATACGGTGTCATAACATTGAACGTGACATTGAGTATCTGCAGCCAGAATTTCAATGTTTTTGGGCCTAACTAAATCATTTGTTTTTAGAGCCCAAGTCAATAGTGTATTTTTTGGTTTTATTTCTGAATGTTGACCGAGTCAACTATTATTGTGTATAATTATGATTATTTTTATTAGTATTAATGACTATTTATTAATGTTGATTATTATTATTATTATTAATCATTGTTATGGTTAATATTATAAACATTTGGATTTATTATTACTAATATTACTATTATTTATTCTTATGTTATTTATTTTATTTTTAAGGTTGTTGACCAAGTCAACTAGGTTAAAGACCCTAAGTCCTTTGCTGTGCGCATGGGTAGATCTTCTTCCCTAAGCTAGCGCCCAATCCCATATTTAGTTATTTCTAAATTAAATCAGTAGCCAAATCAAATTGAATGTGGAATTTTATTTGATTTGTTTCGAATCTATACAATAACAAGTCCAAGTACATTACACAACCACAAACCCTAATCTAACTTACAACAAAATCAAATCTAATCCTAAATTGATTCTGATTGAATTAATCATACAAATCATACAAGAATAACTAAAATCACTATCTAATTTCCTAATCTAACCTATAACTACTAAAATCCTAAGACTATAAAAGAGACCATAGACTATTGAATTGAAGAGACAAAAAAATCCTTGAAGATTCTTGTGTTGTTGTGTATTCCATACCCTCACTAAAAGCTCTGCATCAGAAAAGGCTGGAGTTTTACGACTGAAACTTCAAGTACTTTGAGCTTAGCCCGCAACACTGGTACCTATAGAGAGAAAGAATAAGGATATTAGAATAGAGTATTAGAGAACCAGAAAAGGAAATTATACGAAAAGAATCATTGTATGGATGGTAAGCCTAATCACTTAGATTAGGGTTTATATTTGTTGGATGATAATTGGTGTTGTTATATTTTTTTATTTTTGTTTGGGATAAGGTTTCTGGGTTTTAATGTTGGGTTAGGGTTTAGTGATTTGGTTAGGTTTAAGACAAGAACAAGTTAGGGTTTCATGATCTGGGTATCGTTTGGAAGAAGGGTTGGGGTTTGAATCAAGTTGTTAGGGTTATGTTTAACCTTCATAGGGTTCTTGAGAACCCAAATAAAGATGTGAAGGATCTAGGTTTCTGGTTGAAGATGGGATGAAGATCTTCATCAAGATCTGGGTTTGGATAAAGTTGGACGGTGGTTTTGGATGAAGATGGTGGTGCCCTAAAGCAGCCGCCGGCGAAGGCGTTTTCCATCCAGTGGCGCCCACGACGGGGGGATTTCTGAGCCATGTTTATAGAGAGGCCAAAGCCTCTCTCTCTAAGTTTTCTATAATTTTTTGGTTTCATTTGGTTAGAGAGAGAAAGGAGAGTGAAAAATGAGCCTGGAGCTCGTGACTTCACTCTTATAATACTCCCTCTGCTCACTGATCCAGGACGCGTGGCGTCATGATGGCCACATAATTATCATACTTTGACTTGTATCCTGCACGTAGATCCATCATACTCCTAGTCAATGTTCAAATCTCAGCCACCCGTTTTGATTACAAATGATCCAACGCTTCAGGACCAGATCTTGGAGACCGTTGGATGAAATCAACACATGAGATCCCGTTGCCTCATCATAACATATGGTCTTTCCCATGTTGTTCCCAAATTAACCCAGAGTTCATCTTGGGTCCTCTGAATAAATTTTTAGGCCAAGCCCAGCGCTATTTGAACCCCTCATTTTACTAGTTAGTTCAAATAGGCACCCCCTATCCATTTGGGCCTCAATCGAATTTCTGGGCCTAATCCCTTTATATTTTCACCCTCCTGGGTTAATATTAGCACCCTCCTCCTGCGTAATTTTAATATTTACTTAATTAATTCTATTTTTGTTTTGTTTATTTTATTTACCTTACTTTTATAATTTCTCATGTCTTTTTTTATTTATATTGCATTAAAATTATTTTGTGCATTTTGTTATAAAATGTTAATAAATAAATATTGGATTAATATTAAAAATATTTAATATATTTTTAATAATAAGAAAATAGTTATTTATTAATTATTTTCTAAAAAATACTAACCTTATTTTTTCTATTTATCAAATATTTTTATCATTCAAATTCTTTTTTTTATATATTGACAACTAACCCATAAAATACTAACACTTTTCACTAACTTAATTTCAAATTCAACTAAATTTCTAAAAAAAGGATTGTTGATATATTTCATATTAACTGTTAACTGCATCTACGACTACGCTATTTTCAAACTCAAACAAGGTCAAGGAGAATTCAAAATATTTCCATAATCCATAAAAAAACTAACCAAACACATTCGAACTACGAAATTGGACACCGGTTCTTCATAAGGAGATACGTAGGCACACAGCTTAAAAGCCAAGGCGAGTTCATAACTAAAAAACTAAAATTCCTTCTCTTAAACATATAGAAACATTAACTAAGTAGAAATTCTCATCTTACCCTTAAATCTAAAAGTGAAGCCCCTTTAGAATAAGGGAGATAAAGGGTGTCTAACACATTCCCTTTATTTAACTTACTCACGAACTTAGAATCTCTAAACCTAAGTAGGGTTATCCATTATTTCCCCGTCCTTAGGAGAAAAAGTAATTGTGGTGACTCTCAATTTTTTGCCAGTTATGAAACCTAGGCAGAAGTTTCATTGGGTAGGGATTAGGAGAGAAGTTGTAAACTTATATTATTTAGCTTTGAAATAATACTGCTGATAGTGGACTTCCTTCATGGCTTGGTATCCCCCATATGTAGGTGATTTTTAACCAAACATGGTTAACAATTTTGTGTGTTCTTTTATCTTCTGCAAGTTATAATTCTGCTTTGTTTTCTTCTTTACTATTCTGTCAGCAAATGTCATAACATCTATTGTGATATTGTGTATTATTGAGACATCAGTCTTGACATATGATTTTGTGTGTGCCAAAATATTAATTGGCATCAAGAGAAGGCATCCTATTCAGTTTAATGGGTGAGATTCAAGGATATATTTTCTAACACTATGGAGAAAGAAGGAGGAAATAACAACTGACCACCTATGTTGGATGGTTCAAACATTGACTGGTGGAAGTTGAGAATGGTAGCTTTTATGAAATCTATGGACAACAAAGCATAGAAGGCTAATTTGAAAGGATGGAAGCATCCTGTTGTGAAGGAAATTGACAAAGATGGGAAAGAGATTGAAACTGAAACTATTAAACCCGAGGAAGACTAGGATGAGAATGATGATAAAGAAGCTATTGGAAATTCCAAGGCTTTAAATGCTCTATTCAATGGAGTAGACAAAAATGTTTTATAATGGTTAATATGTGTACCGTAGCCAATGAATCTTGGGAAATTCTTAAGACTACTTATGAAGATACCTCTAAAGTGAAGATTTCAAGAGTTCAACTTCTCACTTCCAAATTTGAGAACTTAAAGATGAATTATGATCGACATATCAAGAATATGATATTAAGATTCTTGAAAATTCTAGTGCATCAAGTGCATTGGGAGAGAAGATGTCAGAAGCCAAGTTGGTCAGAAAGATCCTTAGGTCCTTGTCTAAGAGATTTGAAATGAAGTTCACCATAATTGAAGAAGCTCAGGACATCAACACCATGAGAGTTGATGAACTTATTGGGTCACTTTAAACATTTGAAATGGTTATTTCTGACAAGGATGAGAAAAAGAACAAAAGCATAACTTTTGTGTCCAATGCTGAAGATGATAAAAGTCAAGATGTCTCACCATAAGGTGCAACATCATACAGCTGGAAAAGCTCTAAAACATGTTCTACGTTTTTCTTTGGTTCAACGCAAGATGAGTGTCCTAGTGGAAAGAAAGGTATACATGATTTTTTTTGGAGTCCTTTAATAAATTGAATCTATTATCTGTGAAGTCTTCAAAAGGTCTTATCTACTCCTTGAATGAGAGAAAGGTATATTTCTGAGTTACTTTATTGGGAGACGTACTCTTAGTGATGAGTATCTTTAAGATTAAAATCAATGATGTGTTCATTGAGAAAGGTAATGATGTTTAACCCGATGTTTGAACATCATCATATCAATTTGTTACTACAGTGTGTTGAAGATTATATAGGGCTATGAGGCACTGAATAAGAAATCTCTCAGGAAAGAACTTCAAGAGGTAGTTATTTATTTGGAGTTTATTTTGGTATGTGATCATCATTGTTTAAAAAGTGAAATATATAATGATTGTAATTTTGGAGTAAAAATCTATTGTCCAAGTCTGAAGAAGATTGTATTATTGGAGGATATTCTGATCACTTAAATTAGAATTAATTGAATCTTGATATATCTTTAAGATTAAGTACATTGCCGAGGAAGATGTATTTTCAATTGGGTTGATTACTAAAAGAGTGCAATGTCCAACTGGATGTCAGGACATTGTAGTGTGACATTATATTGCAATCAATGTACAAGGATTTTATTCTGCTTGTAGAACAAAGTCATTGGTTCTATCATCAATGTGTTAGGGATCTTTCTACAGGCTTTCATTGACATTCCTAAACTTGGTATGGCTAAGAAGGTATGAGAAGTATTCTCATCATAAATTGAGGTGCAAGTTACATTGAGAATATGAGGGGTATTTCTGGAATTACTCTACTGAAGAATTATTGGAGTAACTATTTGAACGCGCTGCCAACTATATTCTTTCATCTATTGGAGTGTGAAATCTCAAAAGAATAATTTTCAATGGCATGGTAAATGTCATTTCAAATGTTGTAACATTTTAAAGCAGTCAAAGCATGGAAAGAGAAAAAGCTGATCAAGAACGTGTCTCTATCCTACTGTGAGTAATTTACTGTTACTAAAGAAGACTTTATCTCCTACCAATAACACTTTCATTAACTAGATTTTCATTACAAGAAAGGTTTCATTACAATATAAGTAACTCTTCCATGTATTTAAAGACTATGCAACCCCACCATCATCACAAGATGCATTTCAACATGAGCAAAATCTTTCAACATTGCTTACGCAAAGAAGACTCTTCTGCCCGAAACCAAGAAGGAAGTGGGTTTTGGTACAAAGATTGTAGAGTCCAACACAGTAACAAATGTTGGAACATATAAAGGAACATCCAGGACCGGGAAAACAACTAAAATCAAGGTGAAGTCCCTCAAGAAGAACCATGTGCATATAAATTATTCAGACTTAGAGGCTGATGAAGATTTGTTCAATTTTATTGACTCAGGAGATTATGTATGATAGCTTTTACATTCTATCTTTTTATTTTTTTAAAAATGGTGTGTTTTCTTTTGGTTTTTATTAAGTCATTTTCTTTCTTTCTTTTATTTTACCCTCAATTTGTTTCTCTTTGGGTGAGTCAATTTTTTTGTCAGTTTGATGCAATTGATCTTATATCAAACATATGGTTTATTTATTTGTTTGTCCTTAAGTCCGTTTGGAATCTTTAATTTTTTGTCTTGAATCAATTCTTTCTTCTATTGATTCTTCGTGTTTATATAGGTTTAGGTCTTTTAAAGTGTTAATTGATGATTACAACACTTTGGGGAGAGCATAATTGTCAATCATGTGAGTCTAGAGTCTATTCTTGCTGTTGGTTTGCAGGAATGTTTCAAAGGATGTTCTAACATCCTGGTGTTTAGGTCTTGTGTTTTGTGTTCTGAGTTATGGATAAGAGTTATGTATTGTGCTTTGAGTTACATATTCTGTGTACTCTGAGTTACGTATTCTACATTTGTTTCTTCTTAAGGGTTCTCTTGTGCTTCCACAAAAGATTCTTCCTCCTTCTATGATGAGAATTGGTTCTGGATTTTAGAGGGAGTGTCTGGCTGTTTTCTTCCTTTTGTGCAAGTTGTTGGCCTATGTTGTTGTACAAAGTTTACATGTTTTACATGTAACTTGTGTTTCACTTGTGTGCTTCCATTTGTAGTAATGCTAATTGGCAATATGTGTGGTTCCATTGTGTACATTTACTTTATTTCTTTTTTTCAATATTTTGGCTAAAGAGGGGGAGTAAAGTGTTATGTTCTGATGTTACATCACATGTCTTTACATGTTGATTTAACATTATGATAAGATTGTGTGCTAGTGCTTGTGTGAGAGTAGCTCTTTGTGATTTCTTATGCAATCATGTAGGGGGAGCATGATTGGTCATGTTTGTTTATGCTGAAGTTGTTGTTGCTGCTTCTACTGTTTCACTGCATGTGCTCTATTATGTAGGTTCTTTCCTTGAGAGGGAGGACTAATTATGTGTGACAAGGAGAGTAATACACTTGTCTGAGTGTACAAGCTTCTGAGTTGTAGTTTATGGTTTTATTCCTCTCTCTAAGTGTATTTAGACTTTTGGTTGTTTTAGCCAAAATTTTCTAAAGGGGGGATTGTTAGTTCCATGGTTTTAGGATTGGCATAATTTTTCTAAAACATGGTTCTATACTAATGTTGATCAAGATAGTGTAGTATTTATATCAACTGTATTAATTTCATAACAATTTTGATGTTATGTGTTTTTTAGCTAGATCTCGAAGCAGATGTCATGACATCTTGGTTTGGTACAACAAGCACTACTGTTTTAAATCTTGACAGATTTAATTGGATTCTGTGATATTTCTTTTGGATAAATTTAAGATATTTTTCCATGTCTAGAAGATATGTTTTGGAACAATTTTTATATCTCTAGCAGTACATTATTTACTAAATTGGGCCTTGAGACAATTTAGAAAACTTTGTATTGTTTGTTCCAAGGTTGAAGGAGATTTGTTACACAATTGATGCATTACTCATCTTGTGGATCAAGAAACTTCTGGACTCATAATATCGAATCCCTTGGATTTTAGAGTTGTATTTAAAGGAGAATCTTAACCTAATGTAATTTGTTCTTTCAACAATTGTAAAATTAGGGGAAGAAACAATAGTCTTAGGTTTTGAGAGTCTCTTGTGTGGTGTTAGTCACCCTTGTATCTTCCATATTTAGGAGGTGTCTAGGTGGAAGTTACATTGGATAGGGTTATGCGAGAAGTTGTAAACTATGATTGTTTAGCTTTGAACTAATAGTGTTGATAGTGGACTTCCTTCTTGGCTTGGTAGCCCCCAGATGTAGATGATGTTGCACTGAACTGAGCTAACAACTCTTTGTGTTATTTATCATTCTACAATTTAAGTTTCAATTTCTGTTATAACTTAATAATTATGTTCAGCCTGTCAAAAAATGTCGTAACATCTGTAGAAACATCTTTCTGATGTTGAGACATCAGTACTAACATATGTTGCATGTATCAGAGAAATTTCAAAAATCTTTTCTGTTTTGATGTGCCAATAAATTGGCCAAGGACTCCAATCGATTGGTTTGCCATTTTTTTCATGATTTTGTGCATTCTTTATTAATGTTGGGATTTTATTGGCTTGGATTTGATCTGAAAGTCTGAATGGCAAGCTCTTCCAAATGATTTTCATAATGATCGAAACGATTGGGCTTGCGCAGTTCAGCCTCATTTCCTTTTTTCACCCTTGTTAATCTTCTTTGAACATCCTTTTAAAAACACGTGAAAAAATGCATCTTTTGGGTGAGAAAAATATTTATTGAGATGAGCAAAATATAATTCACTATTTCAAGGGTTTAATCAGATTTTTCTGATTCATCCTTAAAATAATGTATACCATATTTATAAATAAATCTTTATAAATACTTCCCTTAAAGGAAAACACCAATGTTGATACACATTGTTGGATACAAGAGTTTGTATAATCAAGAAAATGATATGTCCATTACATGCATATTCATTCAACTAATCGCCAAGGATCATAAATATTGAGATATTATAAAAAACTTTGCTCTAATTAATATTTTCCATCGTCGTGCATTTTTGGATTAGAGACTTCGTAAAACTAGATACTTGGAAGTATACTCTTGCTTTGTAGAACTCCATTAATAATCCTTTAAAAGCTTCGAGTTGCAAAGCATACCTGTAAAACTCTAAGGTTTCACCTTTGGTACCCAGATCTTCTTGGCCCCAAGTGTGTTAGTTTCATAAGATCTAAGGTTGTTGCATTTCAATCTTTTCAATCTATTGAAATAAAAAGGCTCTAAAAGGCCAACTTCTTTACAACGTGTGCATTCATAAAATAGGAAATCATTTTTCTTGTGATCTAAACCTTTACTAGGTTTTCTATTCTTTTTAAATCTTAATTCATTTTTTATTAAAGGAGGGTATTTGACTTGATAACATCAATTCATACTTTTCTTTCCAGTGAGACATAATTCTTACATTCTTCTCCTAAATTTCTGATCTTAGTTATTTCTATCTTAAACATTTTATTGATTTCTTTTATATATTTTAACAACTCCTTAAGACTTAATTTCTTTTAGTTTATCATTTTCTTCAACTAACTGACCGCTCATTCTAAAAAAATAAGGTTGTTTAGTTACCTGAAAAGTATCTACTTGTAGGTTTCGTTTAAGAAAACTTCATCTTCTTCCTTGGAAGAGGATTCTTTTATGTATCTCCATGAGGTTGATGTCTGTCTCGATTTTCTCCTTTAGAATACTTTTCTTGAAGATACTTCTTCTTCTTCTTCATATTTTCTCAAACATAAGGTTCCTTCATTTGATGTTGAATCTTTCAAAGATCGTTCAACTATTGATATGTTCTTTTGAAGGATTCCACTAGATTTGTATGATAGGAGTATGATGAAGTCAATGATTCTTTTTGTTTTCAAGCTCGTATCTTCATGTTTTAGTAATTGAATTAACTCCTTGAATTTCTCTATATTTTTTGGGTTTTTTTCGAAAACTCGTGAAGGTTCCCATCTTTTTATTTAAGGATTTGATTAAACGTTTAAGTATTAACTCTTAGTCATTGGTTAATGACAAACGTTCCAATACAACTTTTAATATTTCTAAGTTTTTAAACATAATTAAGAGTGACATCTTCATCTTTTTCACCATGTGTGTTGATCTTCTCTTATTCGATACTTCAAGAAACTCCATATATCATTCAAGAGTATCCAACAATTCATTGGCAGTTTTAGACTTATGAACATAAAATATTTACTATCATCTAGAGACATTGTTATAAAGCTCTTTGTTTTGAAGTCTGTTTCATATATTCTCTTTTCTTCTTCGTTCTAAAGAAAATCAAGTTTATCTACTACTTTTTTATTTAGTTGGTAAGTAGGGATAAACAGACCATTGGTTATGGTTTTACATAATTCATGATTTATACTTTGAATAAAAATTATAAACCTAGCTTTCCATATATCAAATCTACTACTATTAAAAAGTGGAGGTGTGTTTATAAAAGATCTCATGTCGGAAGTCATCTTCCTCTTGAGACGACTAGTCCTTAAACATGAGTTAGGCTCTGATATCACTTGTTAGATATGTGATTTTACACATAAGAGAGGAGATTGATTGTGTATTTCAAAAAAAACTTGGATCTGAAAAAAATTTCGAGAAATTTTTAAAAACTTGGATTGTGCGTTTCATGAAAACTTGGATTTGAAAAATTTGTTGGATTTGGCTTCACAAATTTTTAGAAAGGTTTATAATTAAGTAGCGGAAAAGAAAATTGCAACATATAAATTGCAAAATATAAATTATTGAAATGAAGAGTTTAAGGGGAAAGAGAATAACACCATGAATTATAAAGTTTCAGTAAAAAAATGACTTAGTCTTGTCCCCAAGGATTGATATTGAGAGTATCTATTTAAACTTGAGATATTTTAGTAGGTATAACTTATAAACCCCATTATTCCAGGAAAATGAATTTTATGGATAACTTCTAGCCTAACAAAAAAACTAAGGAGTGAAGTGGTAAGTCTTCCTTCCAAACGATGGATCTAAACAGTTAGTCCTATTTCCAAAAGAGTCTTGGAGCTATTACTCTTTAATATTCTAAACAAATATTTTACCACTGGATAATCTTGAACCTTGTAGAGCTTTTAATATAATGTTTTGCTCATGAACCCAATCTTGGTTTTATCACAGGCTAACCAATAACCTGGGAGATTTTATCATGAGCTTATCTCAAACATAACCAAGCTCTTAATATCGGGCTAATCCTAGACCCGATCTTGGTTCTATCACAAGCTAACCAATAACCTATGATATTTTACCATGGGTTGATCTCGAACCTAAACGGAGCCTTGATCACACAATCCCCAAACCAAATATTTTTATGGGTTTAGCTTTGTACCTAAATGGATAGAATGTTCAACCAAGGTGAAAATAAAATTTCCTTGGTGAACTTACAAAACTACCCTTTCAGAATTACACTTTCCTCACTTACAAAAGAAATGTTTTAAAAGCACTCTCACTATACTTTTAGTGTGAGAAAGTAAATAATTTTTTTAGAGATAAAGTGAGAAGTGAGAAATGAAAACCACATTAATGGATGTGAAAAGGAGTGGAAAGGGATCTCTATTTATATGCTAGAGGTTGGCACAAAAAAGGAAATAACTTTATGGTTTTTATGACTTGCTAATCGATTGGAAATATGTACCAATTGATTGTTAACCCTAAATTAATCGATTTCAAGATCAAAAAGGAAATATATTTAGTCATTACACATATTTAAGATGTTTTCATAATCACTTAGGGCATATTTTTGAATTGTTCCAATCTATTGGAAGAGTGTCAATCGATTGGTAGAGACAAAAAAACCCTTAGGTCTTTTCTGACAGCTCCTAACTCATCTGGCATGGTTTCAAGACATTTTTGAATAACATTACTTAAGAAAAATAAGTTTGAAAACAAGTTTGTGTGTGTGTGTGTGTGTATGTGTGTGTGTGTGTGTGTGCGTGTGTGTGTGTATGTGTGTGTGATTTAGACATGTTATTTTATGAGAATGCCCTTATGCTTTACAATATGTTCACTTAGGTGCGTCGATGCAAGCTTTCACATACTTCCGCATACTTCAAGATTTTCATGACAAAAAGTTTAGAACACTTTTGTTTATAAATAAGGACATATGGAGTATCAAATGAATTTCTTGATCCTATGAGTATTACATTCGAGTTTGTGCTACTAACTATAACTCCACAAGTTTTTCATTTGACAAATGTTAGGACAATATTATATGACTTCGTTGATCCTATGAGTATTATGACAATAAACCATAATCATGAAATACATTATAATTTAAAATTTCTCAATAGAAGAAGAGGAAATATTGTATTTTGTTCCAACCCGTCTCCCCTTTATCTGTAAAATCATTGTTGTAAGGCTTGCGCCTTTCATGCCTCATTTTATTTCTCCGGAGAAACTGGAGTTTATCCACGGTAGAAAAATCAATTATTGTATTGCTTAGGCCTCAAAATATTTCAATCTTCTTGACTCTAAATCTTGGTGCCGTAATATGGCCATTTAAATGGATATTAAGAAGGCGTTCAATACTCTTAATTGGCAATTTCTTATCAAAGTGTTGCATCAATTTGGTTTTGATTATGTTTACTGGCATTGGATCAAATTTATTTTAAATTCGGCGTGGATTTCTATTTCTGTTAATGGTATGCTTCATGGTTTCTTTAATTGTTCTAAGGGAGTTCGCTAAAAAGACCCTCTTTCTTCGCTTCTGGTTTTTCTGGCCGAAGATGTGCTAAGCAATAATTTAAGTAAGTTGGTGAATACTGGTTCTATTTCTTTGATCATATGTCCTAGCCAGGTCCATGTTCCTTCTCATATCTTCTATGAAGATTGTAATACGGCAGGAGAACTGACTTGGATATTTTGCGTTTTATCGCAATTGTTACGGATAACAAGAGTCGCCACCGACTTTTCTTTTATCCAATAAGGAAAGGGTTAAAAGAACAGGAAAGACCTTTGAGATATTTTATTGAGTTCGGGGGGAGGGGGGAGGTTATGAAAAGGGAAGGTGTTAGCACCCTTTTCATCCATAGTTATCTATGGGCTCTTAGTTGCTTGCTAGCTCACTTTTGAAATTGCTTTGTTTGAAATGTGTTTGGGGTGGGTTTTGAAAGTATTTTTTGAAAAGCGCCTTCGTTTAGGAAAACTTTGTAATGATTATCATCTCTATAAGAATGCATACAAAGTGTTGGACTTTTTGAAAATATTTCATGTTTTTGAAAGTGTTTGGTGTGTTTGGAAAGATGTTTGTTTTTTAAAGATGGATTGTGAGCAAGTAACTAAGAACGTTCTACCTACTCAAAAGTATTTTGTTCATTTCCTCCTTCCTTTTATATTGTTATCTCACCATTGATTGGTAAATAACCCTATCTTTGGATTTGAAGGGACGAGCGTGGATCATCATATAGTCATAAAATGCAATAGTGTGAGATACCTTATAATTTTTCTTAAGGGTCTAAGATCATTTTGAAGGTAACATTTGAAGCGTCATCGAGGGATTATGATCTTGTATTTTTGATTGTTTTTATCTAAGATATGTCAGATGCATAACATGACCTTTTTCTCAAGGCAACAAAGACGAGTTAACCCTATAGGTGCAAGTGTGCAAGTTTTTTATATTTCATGCTTGATTTATCTTGGATTAGGGTTTTCTAAGTATTGATTTTATCTTTCCATGCAAACCCTAATTAACTAGCATTTATAATTGAAAGCGGTAAATTGTAGAAAGTAAATATCTACGCTATTACAATATTAGGGGATGAGGTATACAAATTTTCAAATGGGGATTGCAAGAAATTAAATCATAATTATATATTACAACCATGTTGAATTTGAATAAATGTACAAGAAATGAAATGAATATAACGTACAAGTATAAAGGGATAAGGAATGAATTTTGTTTGGTTTTTGTTAAGAAAAATAATTTTGACCTAATTGACTTAAGAGAAAATAATTACCTAAAATAAGAAAGTTAAAATTAAGTTAATAAAAGAAATTAATTTATTAAAGAAAACAAGTTTTTTAGGGTTTTGTTTGTAAAACTTTTTAAATAAATTAAACTAGTATAAAAATTAATTAATTAAAAGAAAACATAATTCTAAGTTAATTTTTAATTAAAAGGAAATAAATAAATAAAATCATAATCTAAATATTAATTGATTAAGAAAGAAAAGAAATTAAGTTTGTAAGATAATTTTTTTTTGTTGATGTTTTTGTCTTGAAAGAAAAATAAAATAGTATATAGTATAATAAAAATATTTTTGGTCCTTTTTTATTAATAATAATAAAAGAAATAGAAAATATAAATAAAAGAAATAAAATAAGTCAGGGGGTGAAATTTGAATTTGGGGTGTTTAGAAGTAAAACAAATTTATTTTGGGCCCAAAACTTGTTTTTAATAATCAGAAATAAAAATGATAAAAAAGGTTGGGTTGTGTTGTTATAAGTGAAATAGGGGGTTAGCCAGAGTAAAAAGGGCAAAGCCCAATGATGTGGGCCAAAGCGTGCTTGGCTGAAACAAAAAAGAAAACAAAATGAAAATTGTTAGGAAAAATGAAAGCGTTGGGGCTTGAACCCACACCTTTTGCATAATACGCGCGCTGCCTTGCCACTGGGGTGGCTATACACCCGTTAACTTAAACAAAACCATAAATATATAATACAAACACTTCCTGAGCCTGAACTTCATCTTCAACCTTACACCAGCCAGACCACCTGTATCTCATTCATTTCTCAACTAAAATGGAAAATGCAAACATGAAATTTGTGTAAAATCTCATCACGATTTCAAAAATATAACTCATTAAAACTATAAGTCAAAGATGAATGAGATTTTTGTTGGCCCTAATCTGAACCCTAATTTTTTCAGAAATTTCTATCTTAAAATTCTCTAAGTTCAGACAATATAAATGAAAACTATGGACATGGTTAGTTTCAGGTCAATGATGTCTACATTTTGTCCTTGAAAATGCAAGCCTAACAATGCCTAAATGAAGAGATGAAAGTTCATAAAAATACCTCAAAAACTAGAAATCGTGAAATGAGTTTGAGCTTGTTTTAAGAGATGGTGATGATCATGTTAGCTTTCTTGGACCTCTAGGAAGCTAATGCAATAGTTTTCTTGAGATGAGGATGGCTGAATCGTGCTGGAGAAGTCTAAGTGGAAAGCTTTGTTTTTGGTTATGGAGGAAGGTGATGGAGGTGTTACAGGTGTAACAGGGTATGGGATTGTCTGTAGATGATGTTTAGGAACTTTTGGTAGTGAAAGGCCAAGAAACGCACGAGTGGATTAGGTGTTTGGAATTTCTGGCCAGAAAGTGCAACAATGGAGGTTGTTTATGCAATCCTGACTTTAAGAGGGTTTGAGGGCTTAAGAATTCGTGTGTTGGCTTGCAAATGATGTATATATTTGAATTCACAAGTTGTGGCATTTTTACTTGTTTTTGAAGCAATGTTGAAACATGTTGTTCCAAGACATGGTACAGGGATGTATAGAGTGGTTAGAAATTTAAACATGCTTACTTTTGGTTTATAAGGGTTGTGTGTGCAGAAAGAACAAGTTCAAGGCTCAATACAAGTTGACTTTGCATAAAGCTTGCTTTTCTAAAATGGCAATGGTAACTTTGTGCAATTAATGGAAAATTAGTTTGGACAATGCTTTAAGCACTTGGATAAGATATTAATCAATTGTGTAAACCATTAATTATGGATTGAAACACAAGTTTGAATCCTTTAAAGTGGGATTTGTACAGCATGCTTGAAGATTGGATAATTGTTCATCACAAATATGCCTTGTAAATCAAGTTTGAAACCCTAACTTCTTGCCTCCAATTCTCTCAGCTCAAGTATGATCTTAATGAGTTATTTGACATTTTTTAAAGCTTGTAACATCATATACAACCTTAATGTTGGACATTTTTTAAAACTCAAATTGGAGCTATGTGAAATTTGGCCAAGAAGTTAGGTCAAAATGTTGACTAAAATACTGAAAATTTCATTAAGTGTTTTTGTTTCATGTACATGTCTTCATGAATTTATAACTTAAAATAAAAGAATTTTTAGAACTTGATTCCTTCTACAAAGTTTTAGATATAATTAAAATATACAACTTTCATGTTGGAAGTTTTTCTTGAATCATATTGTAACATGGTGAAATTTTGGCACAAAGTCATGAAAAAAGTTAACTTTCCAACACTTAGAAAAATTACTAAGTCTTAGAATTTTGACTTTTCGAAGATAATTTTGACTTTTTTTTATTTCTTGATGAACAATCTTCATATTTTGACATATATTGATGAAATATGATTTTTGAAACTTGATTTTGATCAGGAAGTCAAAGTTTGACATTTCAGTGCATAGTTGACATTTTCATCAGTCGACCAAATTTCAATTATCAATCAATTGATCTTGAGAAATGTTTTGAACTATGAAATTAGGTAAATGTGATGCATTTGAATCTTTGACATCATGTCTCAAACCAATAAGTTATGTATTTGGTCAAAAGTCAAAAATCAAGCCTTCTTAGTCAAAATCCTAATTTTGATCATTTTGCCCCTTTGGTGATCTGATCAAATTTCTTGAGGAATTGTAATACAATCGTGACCAATTGGTTAATATGAGTTCAAAATATTGACATGGATAAAAAATAATGAAGTTTGACTGTAAGTTGGCCACAGTTGACTTTTTACCCAATACAACTGATTTTAAGTCATCTGATCAATTAACTGCGCAAACTTGAACTACAAGACTTGAAATTTTACATGAGCGTTCGTGAAGGTCCAAAATGACCCCTGAAAGTCATATGGGGCATTAAAAGTCCATTTATCCTTTTGCAAACTCAAACCCAAATTTGAGTCATCATTGTTAAGGAGGTGTCTTGAGCTGATCAATCCTTGTGCAATTTTGAGCAATTGAAAATCTTATGAGAAATTTCTTGAGAAATGCGAGGGAAATTTGAGGGGCACTTTTTTACCCTAATTTTTGACCCTAAGATCCCTTCATTATACCATATTGATTCAATAACAACAATATCACATTAGGGCTTTTGGTTCTTCTCCCTACCTTTAGCTTTGCTCTTTGAGGAATCACCAAGCACCTTGACTTGTTTTCTTTTGTGATCATGAATATTTTGTCTTGTTTTTTTTTCCTTTTAATTAATAAAATTCAATGTTGGGTTTGTCTTGCTTGTTACTAATGTAGATGAAGGTAATGAGATTTAGCAAGTCGCTCCATGGGTTCATGAGTTTATTTCCATGCCCTAGTCAATAAAGCTTGAGAAGTTCAAACCTTGCCATTAAGGTTGTTTTGGAAGAAATGGCATGGAAAGGTTATTTTGGTTCACCATATTTCAAGGTTATCCAATTTGATTCAAAAGTACAAGGGGTTGATTGGAGAAGTTGTCATGCTTGGACAAGGCTTTGTTCTCATTGGTCATAAGTGAATTTTTCTCTCAATTCTAAAGATATGGAAGTGGTTTTGGTGGCTACGAATTCTCATTTTCATCCTCAACAACTTCTATTTACAAAGAATTTGTGTTGGTACAAGAAGTTTGTTCAAAATTGTAAAAGTTCCTCAAGGCATTTTCTTGATCTAGGAGCTAGGGTTTTAAACTTCAAAGAAGTATATCTTGCTCATCTTTTGGTATTTTTGAGTGATTCCAAAGACATCCTACTCTGCAAATGGTTATTAACAAATCACTTCAAAAGTTTCAAGGAGTTTTCATGTGGAAGACACTTGATGATGAAGAAAGATTACAAGCCCTCTAGATGAATCCCTAATTTCTTATGTGTAAATTCAAATGATTATAACTTGTTAAATACTTATCAACTTGAGCCCATTCTTTTTCCACAATGATATTGAGGATGTGAACTTTATGCTTTCTTTTATATGCAAAGTGAGAAAATGGATGGAAGATTCCCTAAGGATACAAAAGATTATAGGTCATTTCATGATTTTTTGCCAAATTCAACAACTTATAACTCTCTCAATTTTTGGATATTTTGAATGGTTAAAGTTTCAAAATGTCATTCAATAGGTCTATTTGATGCCATCTTTTTTAGTCAAGAGCAAATTCCAAGTGGAAGGCCATGTTTGGATGCAAAACATTATATGTCACTTTTGAAGGAAAAGTTAAAATATTTCTAATTATGGAAAGTCAACTTCTTTTTCCCAACTTTGACTCAATGCAACTTTCAGATCAAGCATCCATTTGATTCCATTCTTTTTCTATTGCAAAGCTTGTAACACCATCTTTCTAAAGCATCAATAATCATGCCTTAAGACCCCTTGAGCTGAGAATGCCATAGGATTGAACTTGGTAACTTGGAACTGATGTTTCTCCATTAGTCAGAATTTGAAATCTTTGTTTTGGCTTCTAATCACAAGTTTTCCACGCGTTTTTTCCTCTAAACATGTTCAGCAATCTTCCAGAATTGATTAGCACAACAAAACACACGTTTTGGATGAGTTTTGATCAAATTAGAAGTCACACTTTTCTTGTTTGCAACTTCACACGATTTCCCTCCAAACTTCATCATTTCACACGTTTGGACATTCCATTTGATTCCCTATAAATAGATGGTCACCCCCCATTCATTTTCTCAAGCTTGGATAGCCAGAATCACCCTGCCAAACTTGTTCCATAACTCAAAATTCTGCTACTTTGAAATCTATTCTCAGGCCTTTTTTAATCCATTTTTCCATCAATTCACCTTCCTTGATCTTCCATGAAGCTAACCATATAATTACATTCAAGAATCGTGCCCTATATTTTCCCATAGAAGTCAAGTTTCAGAGCTCTGCAAATCAACTTCAATAGGTAGATTCCTTCATCAATTCTTCAAAACTTTGATATCATTGTGATGCTCTCATTTCCCTGGTTCTAGTTGCAACACTTACTTTTATCTGGACACATGTTTTGACCATTAATTTTCAAATCCCTTTTCAAAACTTACCTTCCAAATTTCTTGAGCTACAATTTATATAAATTTTCCGTGAAGGTGTGGTTGTCTTCGTCTTGAAGAGGCGAAGCGAATGACATATGTCTGAGCTTCTGATTTTACAGTTTTAGAGACCTGCAATTTACGTTGGACGGAGGTTGAAGATGACCAATGTTTCATCTTCCAACCAATGAAGGCGCGCCATCTGTTTTTTTATTTTTAAAGCTGATTTAATTAATGATTCTATGCTTTATTCACTAATGACCATGATATGCACAACGCGACAGATCCCTTGGATTTGATTACTAACGCGTTTTGACTATCATCCAATGGTCCACATATTTTTGACTTTATTTTTCTTTTCTAATTATTATATTTAATTGTTTTAATTTTCATAAAATCATAGAAAATTCATTTTTAGTCAAAAAATATGAAAAAAATATGAAAAATATTTTTGATTTGTCTCTTTCTGGTTTTTATTTTTTCACAATTTTATTTTGTGTTTTGATATTTTTTATAAATTTCCACTTTATTTTATTTGTTTTAAATGTTTAAAAATACTTTTATGCATTTTTAAATTCTGAAAAAATTATGGAATGATCCAATGATATTGTGACAAATATTGGTGACCTCATTTATTTTTTATTTTTGACTTTGTTATTTTTTTATCATTTTTGGTTTATTTTACTCATTTCTTTTAATTTTAAAAAATAATTTCTGACTTTTAAAATTGACCAAAAATTTTATAAAATCCTTTTAGTTCATTTCTGATTTTTCTATGATCTTACTTTTATTTTCTTGATTAATTTGAATATAGTTGATATTTTTCTCTTTTATGTCTATTTTAAAACATTTTTGAAACTCTTTTTATGTATATATTAAATGCAATATTATTTTGTGATTATTTTTTGGCTGATCTTGGATTAAATTTTTGGTCATAAACTTTGTTAACATCATTGGATCCATGGTGTTGAATCTAACTCCACAAAAATGGATGAATGATTTTAATAATAGTTTGATTTAAATTTAATTCAAATGTGGTTTGTATATTCTCTCCCACCCTCTTCATCTCATCTCATTCTCATTGCACTAAGTGTTATTGGAACATGATCTCTATATCATGTCTCAAAAAAAGTGGTGCATAAATTGCTTTTTACCGACCTCAAAATAGGTGCTACTTCTACATAAGTCCACTTATGATTGCTTAATATAGTGCTAAATTTTGTCCCAATTCGAATAAATGATCATTCGTGGCCCAAACCTATATTTGAAAGCCCAAGTATGTTAATATGATCTCTTTCATCCAATAACCTTGAGATTCATTGTGTGGAGGCGTTGGTTCTACCAATCCTCTAATGGATCTACAACACTTTTGGTCAACGCGGATCACTGAAACATTTCTGATCATTAAATGGTACTTTTGAGGATTTCAAATGGATGATATACTTGACAAAAAGCAAATGCAACTTATTATGTGGAGGCTTTGGTTCTACGAATCCTCTAATGAGTTCCAAATGTAAGTTTCAAGATGGTTATCCAACTAACCACTAATTATTAATTTTTTTTTACTTTATGCCCTTTTATTTTTTATGCTTTGTGTACCATTTACTTTAAGCATTACATTTCATGTCATTTTTATTTTGCTCATTTGAGCCTTTTCTTTTCTCTTCTAAGACACCTAATAATCAACATGAACCATAAAAAACTTTAATGATACTTGGACTATTTGGTTACTATCCTTGGCATTATGGAATATTGGACTTTTTGAACTTAGGATTACAAACTTTGGCCTATGTTGTAGACCTTATGACCTTAATTGATATTTTGTCTGGAGTTCTTGAGGTTTACTTCAAGACATTGGGTTGTTTATTTGTTTTGTGTGCAGGTTATTGTGATTACATTCTTTGTTTGTAATCCGGAATTCACCCTTATACAACCGTTACTCTGTCCAATTTTTTTATGAAGACTTAATACACTTGAAGTTTGGTTCTCACAAGAGGTCTAGTATCTTTTCTTTCTTGGTTCTAATCCAAAGAATGGGAATTCTATCTTGGCTCTTAATGTCAAGTATTGGCTTCTTGTTGGTTAGATGGTTCTTATCCCTAGCTTTTACCTTATGCTTTAGGATAGCCTCTTCTTCTCCCCCATCTTCTTAAATTTCAAAAAATCTTCTCCCTCCTTTTGAAAACTCTTCTTATTTTTAAAATTAAACTACTTTCATAATAAACTTGGACTTAGGTCCATGCATTTTAAAAACATCTTTCACAAATAAACTGCAATCAACATTAATAATACCTTAACATTTTTTGTGAGAAGACTAAAAATCAATCAATCTCATTCAAACCATTTTGCCATCTTGGCTTTCTTCTTAAACTTTTCTCAAAAGATTCGAATCTTGTCAATCCTTGTAGTGATGCAAACAACTATACTTCTATGATATATAGTGAAGTGAGATATTTTACACTTGGGTGTTGAGTGAGGCATTGTTTATTTTAAAATCCAAGACATATCCTCCACTTTGAGATGATGCAAATTCCCCTTTCTCATGATTGTGGGTAGTAAGTATGTTTTCAACACGGACAATGACGACGATATGTTATCCCTTAAAATCAACCAACACACTTTTTAAAAAAAAATAATTCAAATAGGAACTACGTGTACCCTGATCCCCTATTGCACGAAAGGTGGTACGTAGGCACTAAAGGTTCGCAACCGCGGTGGGTGCAAAAACCATAAAAATATATTTCTTTTCTCACCTCCACCATCTATTTTTATACAACATTTTATAGCCAAAATATACAAATTTTACAAAGAGGTTCCTGCGGAGTACCATAGATTTTTAGGGTGCTAATACCTTCCCTTTGCATAACCAACCCCCTTACCTAGAATCTTTCCGCCTCTTTTTGGGTTATTCGCTCTTTTCCCATTCCTTTAGAAACAATAAAGCGCAGTGGAATTTTTTATTTTGATTTGTACATGTCTAGTCAATTCAATGGCTTAGTCTTAAACCTTTCTACTGCTACAGAAAAAATGGCGACTTCACTGGGGACAGATTGACCTCTTGCTGGTCATCCCTAAGTGGGTTGAACTTATATTTGTTTATATTTGCATATGTTCCATTGTTGTTTATGTGTTATATGTTGTATATATGTGTGTCTGGATTTTCCTAGTTTTCAGGGTGCTTGGTGATTACTTATAAGTCATATACCCGGACTTGGGAAAACTTTATGATAGGACGGGCGGTATAGTCATGTTAACTTTGAGGGCGTAATCCCATAAAATGAGGCATGAGATCCCCCACTCAGTGGAGGCCCCTTTGAATGTAGTGTTGTTTACCGAGTAATCGGGAAGACGTACTACTTTCGACCTGGGAGCCTACTGAAACTGAGGATCGTAGAATACCAAACCCATCTTGGCATTTTAGGTCTAGTGCGGAAGCTATAACAGAGTAATCCTGAAATAGTTGTCACGCGATACTACGCTCATACGAGTTTTTTCTGTAGAATATTACTAATTATCGAGTTAATCTGGAAGTTGGTAATATCCGAAGGAAGGATGTAGACTTTGGGAACCTCTAGAACCTTGTTCGGTAGGTGATAACTTTTAGACCAACACCTTATGGGTAGTACCTTCGACCTCATGTTCATGACGTTGAACCTATGAACCCTATATGTGTGATCTTGTATGTGATTGTTGCATCATGCATCCATGCACTCATAAGCATATTTTGAAGAAATCTTATTTCAAGGGACTTAAAAGTTGACCATTTGTGAACATCTCAAGTGCATTTTAACCATGGATTCTGGAAAAAGGAAGACTGGGAAGTACAATTTCAAGGATCCCAAGATAGATGAGTTGATCAGTCTAATTCCCAAGATCGAGTGTTATGCAGAATTTTGGAAGAAGTATGGATCCATCATTCCTCTTATGAAGCTTAGGATGAAGGAGGGTATTATCTCGATCTTGGTCCAGCTCTATGATCCAATGTATCATTGCTTTACTTTTCCCTACTATTAGTTGATGCCTACACTTGAGGAGTATTCTTATCTGTTGGATTTACCTGTTACCGATCGTGTTTCTTTTACTGGTTTGGAGGGTTAGCCAACCACATGAGATTGCTGATTTGATCCATCCAGGGAAGTCTGAGGTGGAAGCCCATATGATAACTAAAGGAGGGATTAGAGGATTACCGGCCCAGTTCTTACTAGAGAAAGCTCGCTACTTTGGCAAGACAAAGAGTACAGTCGCTTTTGAGGCCATCTTTGCTCTACTTGCTTACAGATTGTTCTTATTTCCTAATATGGACAAGTTTGTTGACATAAATGCTATCAGGATCTTCATGATTGGAAACCCAGTTCCTACATTATTGGGAGATGCTTATTACTCCATTCATCTTCAGATTTATTATCATGGAGGGATGATTATCTGTTGCACGCCTTTGTTGTACCGATGGTTTATCTCTCATATGCCTCAGTCTGATGCTTTTTGGGATGTCAGGAAGGAACCCCGTTGGGCTCCTAAGATCATGGCACTTACTCACTCGTATATTGATTGGTATTATCAAGCTTACCAGGATGTAGAGATTGTTAACTGTTGCAGTAGTTTCCCCAATGTACCTCTTCTTGCTACAAAGGGAGGAATTAACTATAACCCTGTTCTTCCACAATGACAACTTGGTTATCCGATGAGGGATAAACCAAATAGTATTCATTTGAGTAGTTTCTTTCTGAAGGAGGGAGAAGACCACAGGGAAGCTAGGGAGCAGATTGCAAAGGCCTGGTGTCACATTCATAAGAAGAGTAGGAAAGATTTGGGACCAAGAGGGGCATTTTCTTTGGAACCTTATCTTCAGTGGGTCCAGACGAGAACTATTTAGTTGAAGATGTCGTATTCTAGGGAAACACCTATGCTTGATTTGTTTGGGAAAATCACTCCTCCCTTATTGGATGATCTAGAAGATCTACAACTTGCTTTAGTCAGGATGCAGTGGGAAAAGGATGCTTGGAAGAACAAGTGCCAAACTTTAGAGATTTCCTTTAGAGCAGACTTGAAGGAGAAAGATGACTTGATTGAGATCCTTGAGAGTCTAGCGGTAGAGACTATGGAGAGGCAAGGGGATTTATTTTCTCCTAAGCCTAAATAAGATGTTGATTAATCATTTCACGATTCAGGTGATTGGAAGGAGGTTGTCATCAGGTATTTGGGAGAAAATCAGAGGTTGAAGGCTCAAATTTCCAGGCTTACGAGGAACCGTCAGCATATAGAGTGATCTTTGATAGCTTTACTTCTCAGGGTTTCAGTATTTTCAAATGCGTTATTACTTTGATATTTGCAATATGTCTATAAACTTTAAATCCCTTGAAATATTAAATAACAAAATAAAATCATATACATTGCATATCATGCATCATATTGTACATATTTCTTACATTTGTTATGCATATCCAGGTGTCTTACAAAGCTACTTTACTTTGTTCAGTAAGCTGACTCATCACTACAACACTCAGACTAATTTTGGAAGGAAGATGGACAACTTAGAACAAGAAAATCGCAAGCTGCGCAAGGAATTTTCTGCTTTGAAGGCCGGCATGGCCAATCTTACTGCTCTGTGGAATCTATGGTGGCTGCTTAGAATTATCCACCGAGTCTTCAACCTCAACCAACAAGGGCTACTGCTGAAGCTCCGGCTGTTCCTGTGTCTGCTACCCCAACTATTATTCAGAATCTCATGACTCAAGGTTATCCATGGGGAATGACAAAGAACTTTTCACCTGAAGGTTTCAATCTTAGTCCTCAAGATACTCCAGTTGTTCAGACTATTGTTACTCTTACACCTCCTGTGGTGCATGCTGCTCCTGCTGCACCCCCTTCGGTGAATATGGTTCCGTTTGTTAACGATGGTGTGTGTCTTCCTTTTCCTCCACCAAGTGAAGACTTGGGTCTCTATGACATAATGGGTGATTTTCAAGAGCAGTTTGACAAGATGCAAAGGGAGATAAAGGCCCTCATAGGAAAATAGTTATTCGGGAAAAATGTGAATGAATTATGCTTGGTCCCGAATGTTAAGATACCTGAAAGTTTAAGGTCTCGGAGTTTGATAAGTACAAGGGAAACACTTTCCCTCGTGCTCATCTGGTAATGTATCTAAGAAGAATGTCTACCCATATTGATGATCAGCGTATGCTGATTCACTTTTTTTAGGATAGTTTGACTGGTGCTGGCTGAAGTGGTATATGAGTTTGGACAGCGGCAATATCCATACTTTCAACGACTCGGGAGAAGCATTTATCAGACAATACATGTATAACGTGGACATGGCGCCTGACCGTGATCAACTCAGGGTCATGGTTCAGAAAGACAGGGAATCATTCAAAGAATATGCATAGAAATGGCGTGAGGTAGCCGCCCAAGTGATTCCTCCTCTGGAAGAGAAGGAGATGACTAAGATTTTTTTGAATACTCTGGGTGCTTTCTATTATGAGAGGTTGGTAGCAAGTGTGCCAAGTGACTTTACTGAAATGGTAGGCATGGGTATCCGCTTAGAAGAGAATGTAAGATAGGGTCGTTTAACAAAGAGTGAAGGATCTGGAGGTGCAAAGAAGCCATCTTATGGATTTACCAAGAAGAAGGAAGGGGATGAAAATGCTGTTATGCAAGAGAGGAGAGTTAACACTCCTAGTAGGAATTATCAGCATCATCAGCAAGTCGCCTCAGTTACTCCAGTTATTAGTGTAGCTCCAACCACTGTTTCTTATCAGAAACCATCCCAGTAGGGGAATCACGGGTATAATCAGAGAAGGGAGAGTTATGAACCTATTCCTATGAGTTATACGGAGTTAATACTGGCATTGATTCAGAAGAAGTTGGTTCAGAACCGACCACCTCCCGTTGTACCATCACCATTGCCTTGGTATTACAAGGCAGACCAGACATGTGCTTTTCATCAGGGAGCACCAGGGCATAATGTTGAGAATTGTTATCCTTTGAAGACTGAGGTGCAGAAATTGATAAATTTTGGTATTCTATATTTCAAGGATGTTGGCCCTAATGTGAAAGACAATCCTCTACCCAAGCATGGAGAAACGAATGTTGTGAATATGGTGGCCGGATGTCCAAGCGACATCCGGATTTTTGATATTAATCTGGTTAGAGGAGATTTGGTGAAAATGCATGCAGACCTCTATGAATTTAGCTACTATACGCATGACCATTCGGGTTGTGCTATTTGCAGTACAGAAATACAAGGTTGCGATAAGATAAAGGCTGGTTTGCAGGAGATGATGGATGGGGGCCTCATCCACATAATCAAGCTTAGGGCAGAGTATGAAGAGGAGGTGAATATGGTTTCTGGAAGTCCTGGAGAGTTCAAAGTTTTTTATGTGGAATATATGAATGAAGGCCTTGTGCAATTGCATGCTACTTTGTGCCACTTGGATGGTCAGGTGGAACATCAGTATGGATCTTGCTGAATTTGCTGTCGAGACTCCCGAGGATGTTCAATCGTGAAGAAAGGTGTTCAGTTGTTATTAGATAATGGAACTATCAAGGTTACAGGTCAAAGGGATGATTACCATGAAGTTGATATGATTGAGGTTTGTTTGGCTGAAGAAGAGTCGGATGATGAGTATGCCTCTGTAGATGAGTATTTCTCCTCAGACGAGGATTTGTTTTCCAGAGATGATTTAATAATGACTGATTATGTTGAAGAAGGGGTAAACATCATTGTGCCTTATTTTGGTGCACCCTCCCATTTTGAAGTTGAGTATTATAGGAAGCCAGCTGTTCCCCCATTGGTGATTAGTTTTCCAGGTCCTGTTCCCTACAAGTCAGATAAGACTGTACCCTACAAATATAATGCTACAATCTTAGAGGATGTTGTGGAAGTTCCCATCTAGCCAATGCCTGATGTTGAAAGTATTGTTGAAACTAGTAGAGTGACCCGCATCGGTCGTGTAATCGCACCAGTTGTTCGTGGAGATGTTAGCACAAGAATGAAAATTGTTGAGAATGTTGAACCCAAGAAGGATACGAGTGAATCCAATGGAGCTACGTTAGAGAAGGAAGTGGATGATATTTTGAAGATAATCAAGATGAGCGACTACACAATTGTAGATCAGCTACTGTAGACTCCTTGGAAAATATATATCTTGGCTTTATTGATGAACTCCTTTGCTCACTGAGAATCTTTGATGAGGGTACTGGATCAAGATTTTTTAGAAAGTGACATGCCTATAGACCAATTCAGAAGTGTAGTAGGGAACATTACATCATGTAATAACCTGAGTTTCTGTGACGATGAATTTCCAGATGAAGGAAGGAATCACAACTTGTCCCTCCAAATCTCTATGAATTGCAAGAATGATTCACTATCTAATATGCTGATTGATAATGGATCTGCATTGAACATTATACCGAGGAGCATGCTTATGAAGTTGAAATATCAAGGGACTCCCATACGCCCGAGTGGCATTATTGTGAAAGCGTTTGATGGATCAAGGAAATTTGTTATTGGTGAAGTGGACTTGCCTATTTATATAGGCCCACATTTGTTTCAGATTACTTTCCAGGTCATGGATATTGTACCTGCTTATAACTGTTTTCTAGGAAGGCCGTGGATACATGAAGCAGTGGCTGTCACTTCCAATTTACACCATAAATTGAAGTTTGTTCGTGAAGGAAAAGTGGTAATTATAAATGGAGAATAACAATTATTGATATCACATTTGTCTCCTTTCAGCATTGTGGAGGCAGATGAAGTTGTTGTTGGAACCCATATCCAAACCTTATCCATTGATAATATAAGAGGAAATGAGAATTCCATGGTTTCGCTTAAGGATGCGCAGTAGGTTGTGCGTAAGGGTCATAGTGAAGTATGGGGACGAATTATGGATCTGCATGTAAACAAGACCAGAGCCGACTTCGGGTTCTCTTTGAAGGATGACAAAGGTAAGAGCATGAATCCAAAGTATGCTACAGGAAAGTATCAAGACATCTTCCGTAGCAGGGGTTATCTTCATCCAATTGTTTCTGGGAATAATGCCATTGTAGAAGATGAAGCAGAGCCAGAAATGCCGAATTACGTAACGCATGGAGTTAAGATTCAGAACTGGATCACCATTGATGTTCCCTATTGCATACATATTTCAAAGTAATTTGATTTGTTAATATTTTTGAAAATCTTTCACTCTTCCCAAGGTGGAAGTATTAATGATGTAGGGCTTATCTGTTTGCTGTGACTTTTAAAATCAATAATAAAACTTATCTTTGTTTCCCAAATTATGTCTTTATTTTCTGCTTTTTCTTGGAAAATGGTAATAAGAAAAAACCTTTCAAAATAAATAATAACTGAAATACAATATGCATGATCACTTGTTATATGTGTCACTTTCTAAAAGCAATCATAAATCATATGTGCATATTAATTTAAAAACCCGTTGAGTACAATGACCCTGCACCCTCTCCCAACATTGAATGTCCTGTGTATGGGGCCGAAGAAGAAGACTATGATGAAGTTCTAGAAGAGGTTTCACGGTTGCTTGAGCGCGAGGAAAATGCCATTCATTCATATAAAGAGCCTTTGAAAGTGATAAATTTGGGTTCAGAAGAAGATCCAAAAGAAGTCAAGATTGGAGCATTGCTGCATCCTGATGTGAAGAGCTGCTTGATTGAGTTGTTGAAAGAGTATGTGGATGTGTTTTCTTGGTCTTATTAAGATATGCCTGGTCTAGATACATATATTGTAGAGCACAATTTTCCGTTGAAGCCAGAGTGTCCACCAATCAATCAAAAGTTGAGAAGAACTCACCCAGATATGGCATTAAGATCAAAGAGGAGGTTCTAAAGCAGATTAATTCTGGTTTTCTTTTGACGCCAGTGTAATCTCAATAGATTTCCAATATTGTCCAAGTTCCAAAGAAAGACGAAAAAGACCACATGTTCATAGATTACAGAGATCTAAATAAAGCTAGTCAAAAAGATGATTTTCCATTGCCACACATTGACATGTTAGTGGATAGCACAACAAAATTCAAATTATTCTCGTTCATGAACGGATTTTTCGGGTATAATCAAATAAGAATGGCTCCAGAGGACATGGAAAAAACATTTATCACACCCCGGGGAACATTCTGTTACAGAATGATGCCCTTCGAGTTGAGGAACGCTGGTGCAACGTACCAGAGGGCTATGACAACTATATTCCATGATCCGATACACAAGGAAATCGAAGTATATGTTGATTATATGATTTCTAAATCCCATACTGAAGAAGGGCATGTATAAGATTTGTTGAAGTTGTTTCAGCGTTTGAGGAAGTATCATCTCCGCTTGAATCCAAATAAATGTACCTTCGGTGTTCGATAATGGAAATTGTTGGGTTTCATTGTTAGATAGAAAGGAATTAAAGTTGACCCTAATAAAGTCAAAGCAATTCAAGATATGCCAGCGCCGAGAACTGAAAAGCAAGTCAGGGGGTTCCTCGGGAGTTTGAATTATATTTCCAGATTCATTTCCCACATGACTGCAACATGTGAACCGATCTTTAAGTTGTTAAAGAAAGATCAATGTTGTGTGTGGACGGATGACTTCCAAAGGGAATTTGAAAGTATTAAAGAATATCTGCTAGAACCTCCTTGTGATACGGTGGCAGACCCGACTGTTTTTACTGGTTTGAGTTTTGCGTTTTGTGTTTGCAAAATGTCGCAGTAAGCAAGAGTCACCACCGACTTTTATTTCATCCAACCAGAAAGGAAAAAAGTACAGAAAAAATCCTTTTTCGATATATTCTAAGTATGAGGGGTAGATTATAGAAAGGTAAGGTGTTAGAAGCCTTTCTATCCATGGTTTTCCATGGGCTCTTAGGTACTTGCTCATTTTTTAAATTGCTTGTGTTTGTGTGCTTGTTTTTGAAAAATGTTTTACTTCGTGATAACCCTTGTATCAGTCCTCAAGGGTGTTACGAAGTTGTTTTAAAAAACTTTTTTGAAAGGTGTAAGTGCGAAAATTTTGATTTGAGCAAGTACCTACTAGCATCTACCTACTCGAAAAAAGATTGTTTCTATTCTTGTTTCCTTTAGACAGCACTATCCTACTATTGAGAAATAGGTAGCACCGTCGTTGTAATTTGTAAGGGTCAATTCGAAAGGGATGTACGGTCACTGAAGCAATATTAAGAAACCTTAGTAGTAACCCTAGAGTCTTAAGATCGTATTCGAGGCAATATTTCCGAGGCAACATTTCTGAGGCAACATTCGAATGTGACATTTGATCTTTTTTAGACAGGAGGGCAACCACTAAGACACCCTATACTTAATGATCATTTACCAAAGGCAACCGAAGTGAGAGTATACCGTAAGAGTGAACATGTGCGAGTGATTCATTTTCAGTTTATTATCTTTACACATTAGGGTTTTCTAGCCGTTTTAATTTGTCATGCATTCTTACCATACAATCCTATTAGCATACATCTAGACAGTTGAATATTTGCGGGAATTAAAAATGCGAGAAAATAAACCTAGCTATTACAAGGCTTCGGGGAGGGGGATTAATTACATAACCAAAAATCAGGGATTTAAACAGTAAATAAAAACCCTAGTTAAAACTATTACATCCTCAAAACAGTTACAAAAATAATAAAAGAATTAAATGTGCGCGGTAAATTAAATGTGAGGTGATTAGGGTTTTGACCCTTTGAGTAATCCTACTTACGATTGATTAAAGAAAAATGTTTTTTTGTCATGTCTTTGTTATTTGGGAAAATAATGAATAATTAAATTAAAAAAGAAAATCCTAAATTCTAATTAATTTTATTTTATGAAAATAAATTAATTAATTCTAACAACCTATTTTTGTAATTTTTTTTGTTTTATTTGAGAAGAAAGTGAAAAATTAAATCAAGAGTTAACCTAATTTTCTAATTTAATTTTAATTGTAAAAAAACAAATTAAAGTTACCCTAATTTAAATATTAATCTAATTAATTAACAAAAAATTAATTTAATAAGAAAACAACTATAATTTTTTATGACTTTTCTTGATTTTTTATGATTTAATTAAAACAGATTTTAAAAAATAAAATGATTAAGCAAATTAAAATAGAAAATAAAAATAAAGAGAAATTCAGAATTGGGCCTAATAGTGTTAGCAAATCTGGGGGTGTTGAACTGAAATCTTTGGCCCATAATGCTCCCAAGCCTGGTTGACCACGCCTGATCTGGTGCATTGTTGACTTTGAGGAACACCATGGTCCTTCATTGCTGGCACATTGGATCTGGGTAAGAGCACATCAGATGGCTGGATTTTGAGGTTGTATAGAATGCGCTTGAGAATGTGGTGCACCTGATCATATGAGAAAAAATAACAGAAAGCAAATGTTGGGACTTGGGATCGAACCCAGGTCCTTATGCTCAATTCCAATGCTTGCTTGCCAGTTGAGCTATGCTGGTTAGTTGTAATTACAATAATAATAAAATATAATATAAGAAAGACAAAAGAACTGATTTCCAAAGCGCGCGAGATTCAAACGTCCCAATGGCTGGCTGACACGCAAGCGTCTTCTTCCTGGCAACCGTTGTTTTAGAAAGCAAGACGTTTACCTACATACGTTCACTGTAGGTATAACCCTGCATATCACAAAAATTGCATACGAGCAAGATAAATGAAAAGTAATGGTACCAATCAACTCGTCTCATCCTCACGAGCATCATGGTACCTGATTCAAAGCCTAATTTTTCCTGTACTGAAAACCCCTAAAACGAACACAGAAACCCTAGCAATGGCAACATCATGTAAAGCCATCAAAAATGCAATGCAATGGCATAGTTAGCTTGCAAACATGATGACAAACACGAATATAACAATCAAAAGTGATAATGATGCAAGAATCGCAATGATCGAATTGAAAAAAATGCCAAACCGTGTAAGCTATAGTTGGTGATTCTGAGTGCTTCAAGCCTTGCAATTGATCCAATTGGCTTCTTTGAAGGTCCAGCAATGGATTAGCAATGTTGGAATGGTCTGAATTAATCTCTAGATGCAAAAACCAACCAACACATTTTGTCACTTTTTTTAGTTTTGTTCTATGCCTCTCACGACCTCTAAACCCCTGTTTTTTGATCTAGAATTCTTCATTATATAACCTAAAGTGAATTAGGTTAACAAAATTGGATCCAATCTTGAGAATTCATGAATGGAATATTTGATTTTTAAGCCATATGATATCTTGATATTTTGAGCCAAACCATGCCTTTCTTGTATCAATTTCCCTTGATTCGATTTGCTCTTGTTTACTCAGCATATCTTGATTTCCAAACTGTCAAAAAACAAATCAAATCATATCTTTATTAATTTTCATCGTTTATTTGATTTAATTCACTTTTTAATTAATGAAAAATAAAAATAAATTGAAAATGAAGAACATAATGGGTGAGTGAACATTTGAGTTGTGGACCACATTATAATTGAGGTGCAAGCATAAAAAGTTGGGCCCATTTAGCAAAAAATGCAAATTTGAGCACATTTGACTTTTGGCAATTTTGCAAAAATGGTCAACTTAGCCAATGCATAAGTATCTCAATTTTGACACTAGAGAGGTGTTCTTGGACATTTTAGAAATCTTAGGATGTCCTATAAAAAATCCTTTTGGTCTCATCTCAATTGAGCCTTCCATGTTCATGTATGAAACTTTGACCCAAAAGGTGTTTTTGTTTACTATTCAAAAGGACCTATAATGTCAAAATTCATATCTTTTTATGAGTGCATATTATGAACTTGGGAGCTGAAGATGAATTGTATGGAATTTCATCCTATTAAAAATGAGCTTTGGATGGTTCATTTATGATAAAGTATGAGAATGTTATGTTTGGTCAAAGTTGAGTTGACTTTTCCTGTAAAACCCTAATTTATAAACTTTTGGGTTTTGATGAATTGTGAGCAATCCTTGAGGAATCATGATCAACCCTTGATAAAATGATGGATAAAACTTCAAAATGAGGATGTTGACCAAAAATCTTGAATTTTGACTGTATGTGGGCCACAGTTGACTTTTGACCTAGTATAGTTGATTTTAAGGCATTTGAGCAATTGACTGAGCAAACTTCTTCGGCAAGGCTTGTAACTTGACATGGATGATCTTGAGAACATATTAGGACAATGATGAGCATTTGAGTCCTTTGTGGTTCACATATCTTGATGAAGATGGAAACCCTAATTTGAGGTATGCTGCCTTAGGAGAGAGTTTGTCTGGTCAACTCTTGAACTTCCTTGAGCTAATTGGGGACCTCACTTGACATTTGTTGAGTAAAATCAGAGGGCAAAGTTTGGGGTACAACAGCTGCCACTGTTCAATCTTCTTAAACCTGAAGATGTAGATTGGCTCGTCTGCCTTTCGTGATCTGAAGGTGGAAGATGATTGAACACTATAGTTCCCAGAAAATTGGCACTCGCATGAAGTGACACTTGATTTACGATATCGGGAATGGGCTTATAGATGCCATTTGGAAGTAGAGGATTGAAGATGGTCGGGGATGGGCTTAAAGATTCCATCTGAAGAGGATTCAATCGCATTAGAGATTCCATTGCGAGAACCTGTATACCTGTTGTTGAGGAGGACTTCGCTGGGGAATGCCGGTCTTTGTTTTGGGAGAAATAGAGTTTTAAGAGCTTCAGTTATCCGTTACTCTACTGGGGAATGACTCCGGTTTGAGGAAGAAGAAGTGAACTATGTGTCTGGTCGGGGTATATGTTGCACCGCGACTTACTGGAGAGATATGAAACTAATCGTGTTTGATTGGGTCCCGGTCTTATAGTGTTATGGACTTCCGTCTGGGGATAAGAGAGGAAAAACCCGGATAGTAAGGTTATGAGAAGGAACCTGGATAGTAGGGTTACGTCGAGATGAAAGCCTGGATAGTAGGGCTATGAGAAGGAACCTGGATAGCAGGGTTACTTCGATATGAAAGCCTGGATAATAGGGCTGTGAGAAGGAACCGGGATAGGAGGGTTACTTCGATATGAAAAACCTAGATAGTAGGGCTATGAGAAGGAACCTGGATAGCAGGGTTACTTCGATATGAAAGCCTGGATAGTAGAGCTGTGAGAAGGAACCAAGATAGTAAGGTTACTTCGATGTGAAAAACCTGGATAGTAGGGCTGTGAGAAGGAACCGGGATAGTATGGTTACTTCGATATGAAAAGCCTGGATAGTAGGGCTGTGAGAAGGAACCTGGATAGTAGGTTTACTTTGACATAAAATCCTGGATAGTAGGACTGTGAGAAGGAACCTGGATAGTAGGGTTACTTTGAGATGGAAGCCGGGATAGTAGGGCTGTGAGAAGGAACCTGGATAGTAGGGTTACTTAGATATGAAAGTCGGGGTAGTAGGGCTCTGAGAAGGAACCGGGATAGTAGGGTTACTTCGATATGAAAAGCCTGGATAGTAGGGTTGTGAGAAGGAACCTGGATAGTAGGGTTACTTCGAGATGAAAGCCGGGATAGTAGGGCTGTGAGAAGGAACCTGGGTAGTAGGGTTACTTCGACATGAAAGCCTGGATAGTAGGGCTGTGATAAGGAACCTGGGTAGTAGGGTTACTTCGACATGAAAGCCTGGATAGTAGGGCTATGAGAAGGAACCTGGATAGTATGGTAACTTCGACATGAAAGCTTGGATAGTAGGGCTGTGAGAAGGAACCTGGATAATAGGGTCACTTCGATATGAAAGTCGGGATAGTAGGGTTGGGAGAGGGAACCTGGGTAGTAGGGTTACTTTGACATGAGTTTGGGTAAAACTGCAGAGGGAACCTGGGTGAGGTTGCCTGGTGATGAGTCGGTGTGGGACTGATGGAAGAAACCTGGGTAAGATTGTTTCGTGATGAGTCTGTGTAGGACTTCAGGAGGAACCTGGGTAAGGTTGCATCTGTCGCACCGATGATTACTCTGTTTAGCTTCGAGTGTTGATCATGGACCTGCTGGAAATTGTTGATAATAATTGTCTTTCCTGAAAGAATTACAGGGTTAGTTATGTGAGATGCATAAGATGCATTGTGATGAGGTTCTCAAAATAACTGAGATTATGTTATATGTAATGTATGCATATGTCATGATGTATGAACATGAAATGCTGGCGTAATAATCGGAGTGCGGGAAATAAATCCTTGACTGTTGTTTGGAGAGTATGAGAAATGGTATTCTTGACTGTTGTAAAAAACAAAGTTCCTCTACTTCTGTTGGGGATGGTGAACAAAGATGACTAGTTGGGGATTCTCATTCATTCGGCTGGTTAATATTCTGCCAGAAGAGACCCTGTCTGAGGATAGCTAAGCGGGGAATAACTCTGTTGGAGAGGAGAATTTCGTTGATAGATCTCCTGATTTGGAGAAATAAACTCTGCTGGGGATGAACTTCCGTTGCTGGTGATAATGAATTCTATTGGAGAATGAATTTCTACTTATGAGAGAAATAAACTCTGCTCGGGGAAAATTTACTGACTCACTCGCGATTGTGAACCTCGGCTGGGGAGAGTTATGTCCTGTTCGAGAAAGCTAACATCCCTGTCTTTGGATACTTTTTACTCTGTGGGGAGTTTATATACCACTACTCATGTTCTCAAGCTGGCTCTATCCCAGTACCTGATGGGCAGAGTAACTGTAAGGTTTGGGCACTTCTTGTTTTCCCTATTTTTGGCATTACGAGTAACTGTCTTTTGTTTCTTGTGTAAATATTTATGAGCAGCCATTATTTTCAAATGCATATATCAAAAATGAATCATTGGACGTTCTTGCAAAACAAAACAGAAAAAGAAAAACAAGCTGATGTTTCTTGTGAAAATGAATTGTATTGATTTTTGAAGTTGGCCTGTAATAGGCGTTTTGTACAAAGAGGCTGACGTCCTAGTAAGAGAACGCCGCCGAAAGACATAAATTATACAATTTGTGTAAAAGAAAGAAAAACAGCTATGTGAAACAATCCCATTGGGTTCCAACTCTGTCATTGCCTTTATATATTCAAGCGTCTCATCACCTTGCTACTTGGTCGAAGGTGGATCAGATTGATTGGTGCCGTCTGAGCTTGATAGTCGATACCGAAGTCTGGTTACGAGATGATCCAATGAGACATAGTGTTACGCTTCGATCCCTAATTTTTGCCTAGACCTCCCTTTCGGGTTTTCAGTCCACCGGGATACCCTTTTTTTCCCAAGTCGTTGTTGTACCCCAATTTTTTGCCCCTAAGATCCCTTCATCATACCATATTGTTTCAATCATAACAAGATCACATTAGGTTTTTTGGTTCTTCTTCCTATCTTTAGCCTTGCTCTTTTGACGAGTTACCAAGCACCTTGACTTGTCTTCTATTGTGATCATGGATATTTTGCTTTGATTTCTCTAATTAATAAAATGCAATGTTGGTTTGCCTTACTTGTTAATAATGTAGGTAAAGGCAAGGAGGTTTAGCAAGTTTGCTTCATGGGTTCATGAGTTTATTTCCATGTCCTAGTAAATCTTGAGAAATTCAAAACCTCACCATTGAAGTTGTTTTGGAAGAAATTGCATGACAAAGCTTATTTTGGTTCAACATATTTCAAAGTTATCAAAATTGATTCAAAAATACAAAGGGTTAAGGGAAGAAGTTGTCATGATTGAACAAGGTCTTGTTCCTATTGGTCACAAGGGCATATTTATTTCTAATTTCAAGGTATGGAAGTTGTTTTGGTGACTATGAGTCCTCATAATCATCCTCAACAACTCTATTCACAAAGGAAGAATATTGGCACAAAAAGTTTGTTCAAACTTGGCAAAGTTCCTCAAAGCATTCTCTTTATCTAAATGCTAGGGTTTTGGACTTCAAAGGAGCATATCTTGCTCATCTTTTGGTATTTTTGAGTGATTCCAAAAACATACTTCTCTTCAAATTGTTACCAACAAATCACTTCAAAAGTTCCAAGGAGTTTTCATGTGGAAGGAACTTGATGAAGAAGAAAGATTACAAGTCATCCAGATGAATCCCCAATTTTCCATATGTGACTTCAAATGGTCAGAACATGGTCAATTTTTATCACCTTGAGTCCATTCTTTTTCCATGATGATCTTAAAGATGTGTACTTTATGCCTTCTTTTATGTGCAAAGTGAGAAAATGGATGGAAGTTGCCTTAAGAATGCAAAAGATTATAGGTCATACCATGATTTTTGGCCAACTTCAAAAAGTCATAAATTGCTCAATTTTTTGAGATTTTGAGTGGTTCAAATTGAAAAATGTTATTAAGAGATCTACTTAATTCCATCTTTTTTGGTCAAGAGCAAATTTTAAGTGGAAGGCCATGTTTGGATACAAAATATTATGGGTCCTTTTTAAAGAAGAATTTGAAATATTTCTAAGTATGGAAAGTCAACTATTTTTCTTCAACTTTGACTCCATGTAACTTTCAGCTCAAGCATCCATTTGATTCCATTATTTTTCCATTTCAAAGCTTGAAACCTCATCATTCTAAAGCATCAAGAATTATGCCCTAAGACCCCTTGAGTTGGAAATGCCATGGATTTGAATTTGGTAGTTTAAAACTGAATTTTCCACAAAGTCAGGATTTTAAAATCTTTGTTTTAGCTTCTAATCACAAGATTTCCATGCATTTTTGTTTCTACTCATGTTTAGCAACTTGCCAGAAGTGATTAGCATCATAAAACGCACGATTTTGATGAGTTTTGATCAAGTTTGAGTCACACTTTCTTCATGATGCAAACCCACACGAATTCCCTCCAAAACGCATCATTTGATATTCCTTTTGATCCCATTTGCTTCCCTATAAATAGAAGGTCACTCCCCATTCAATATCCCAAGCTTAGATAGCCAGAATCACCCTGCCAAACTTGCTTCACAACCCAGAATTCAACAACTTCAAAATCTATTCTCAAGCCTTTTTCAATCCATTTTTTCCCTCAATTTACCTTCATTGAGCTTCCCTGAAGCTAACCATATAATTACATTCAAGAATCGTGCCCTATACTGCTCCATAGAAGTCCAGTTTCAGAGCTCTACAACTCAACTTCAATAGGTAGATTCCTTCATCAATTCTTCAAAACTATGATATCATTATGTTGCTCTCATTGCCTCGGTTCTAGTCGCAACACTTATAGTTCATCGGAAACACGTTTTGACCATGAATTTTCAAGTCCCTTTTCAAAACTTTCTTTCCAAATTGCTTGAGCTACAACTTATATAAATTTGACGCGAGGGTGTGGTTATTTTTGTCTTGAAGAGACGAAGCGATTGGCATAGGTCTGAGCTTTTGATTTTACAATTTGAGAGACCTGCAAATCATGTTGGCTGGAGGTTGAAGATGACCTACGTGTCATCTTCCAATCAATGATGGCGTGCCATTTGTGTTTTTCAAAAATCTGATTTATTATTGATTCTGTACATTATTCATTAATGACCATGATATGCACAGCGCGCCAGATCCCTTGGATTTGATTACTAACGCGTTTTGACTATCATCCAATGGTCCATATCTTTTACTTTTATTTTCTTTTTATGATTTTTATATTTTAATTGTTTTAAATTTCAAAAAATCATAGAAAATTCATTTTTAGTCCAAAAAATCTGAAAAATTATGAAAAATATTTTTGATTATTATCTTTCTTATTTTTAATTTTTCACAATTTAATTTTGTGTTTTGGTATTTTTTTTATGAATTTTACACTTATTTGATTTGTTTAAAATGTTTAAAAATACTTTTATACATTTTTAAATTCTGAAAAAATTATGGAATGATGCAATGATATTGTGACAAATATTGGTAACCTTATTTTATTTTTGTTTCTGAATTTACTATTTTTTACTATTTTTGTTTATTTTACCCATTTATTTTAATTTTTTAAAAATAGTTTCTGACTTTTAAAAATTACCAAAATTTATATAAAATTACTTGGTCTCTTTTTTGATTTTTCTATGGTCTTATTTTTCATTTCTTGATTAATTTGAATATAATTGATATTTTCCTCATTATTTTCCATTTTTTAAACATTTTTAATTCTTTTAATGTATATATTAATTATATTATTATTTTGTGACTATTTTCTGGCTGTCTTGGGTTGGTTTTTTGATCATGGCTTTATTAACATCATTGGATCCATGGTGTTGAGTTTAACTCCACAAAAAATGCATGAATGATTTTAATAATAGTTTGATTAAATATTAATTCAAATGTGGTTTCTCTTTTGCCCTAATCCTCTTCATCTCATCCCCTTCTCATTGGACTAAATGTTGTTGGAGCATGATCTCTATATCACGTCTCAAAACAAATGGTGCATAGATTGCTATTGACCGGCCTCAAAATAGGTGCGACTTCTATATAAATCCACTTACAATTGCTTAACATAGCGCTAAATTTTGTTCCGATTCAAATAAATGATCATTTATGGCCCAAACTTATGATTGCAAGCCCAAGTATGTTAATTTGATCTCTTTGATCCAATAACATTGAGATTCATTGTGTGAAGGCTTTGGTTCTACCAATCCTCTAATGGATCTACAACACTTTTGGTCAACACAGATCACTTAAACATCGTTGATCATTAAATGGTACTTATGAGAATTCCAAATGGATGATATACTTGACAAAAAGAAAATGCAGCTTGTTGTGTGGAGGCTTTGGTTCTACCAATCCTCTAATGAGTTCCAAATGCAAGTTTCAAGATGGTCATCCAACTAACCACTAATTATTGGCTTGTTTATTTTATGCTTTTATTCTCTTATGTTTTATGTACTATTTATTTTTTAGCATTATTTCATTTCATGCCATTTTCATCTTTGTTCATTTGAGCATTTATCTTCTTGCCATATTTTATTTTGCTCACTTGAGCTTTTCTTTTTATTTTATTAAGATACTTAATAATCAACATAAACCCTAAAAAACTCTTAATGGTACTTAGACTATTTGGTTACTATCCTTGGCATTATGGAGCATGGGACTTTTTCTTGGACTTAAGATTAGAAACATTGGCCTATCTTGGAGACCTTGTGATCTTATCTAATTATTTTATCTGGAGCTCTTGAGGTTTACCTCAAGACATTGGGTTGCTTGTTTGTTTTTGTGTGCAGGTTTTTTGTGATTACATCCTTTGTTTGTAATCTGGAATTCACCCGTATACAACCGTTACTCTGCCTAACTATTGTGAAGACTTAATACACTTGAAGAGGTCTAGTATCTTTACCTACTTGGTTTCAATCCAAAGAATTGGAATTCTATCTTGGCTCATAATATCAAGTTTTGGCTTCTTGTTGGTTAGATGGTTCTTATCCTTAACTTTTACCTTATGCTTTAGGATAGTCTCTTTTCCAACTCCTATTTTCTTTAATTTCAAAAATATTCTCCCTCCTTTTGAAAAGTCTTCTTGTTTTGAAACTTAAACCACTTTCATAATAAACTTGGACTTAGGTCCATGCATTTTCAAAATATTTTCATAAATAAACTCCAATCAATTTAATAATACCTTGATATTTTTGTGAGAAGACTAAAAGTTAAATAATCTCATTTCAAACTATTTTGTCACTTTGGCTTTTATTTCAAAACTTTTCTCAAAAGGTTAGAATCTTGTCAATCTTTGTAATGATGCAAACAACTATACTTCTACAATATGTAGTGATGTGATATATTTTCCACTTGGGTGTTGAGTGAGGCATTGTTGATTTTAAAATCCAAGCCATATCCTCCACCTTGAGATGATGCAAATTCTCCTTTCTCATGATTGTGGGTAGTAAGTATGTTTTCCACACAGACAATGACGATGATGTCTTATCTCATAAAATTAACCAACACACTTGTGTTTCAAACTTTTAAAAGAGGAACTATGTGTACCCTGATCCGCTACTGCACGAAAGGTGGTACGTAGGCACTAAAGGTTTGCAACCGCGGAGGGTGCAAAAATCATAAAAAACATATATATATCTTTTCTCATCTCCACCATCTATCTTATATAACACATTTTTTATAGCCAAAATATACAGATTTTACAAAGAGGTTCATGTGGAGTACCGTAGATGTTTAGGGTGCTAATACCTTCCCTTTTCTTAACCAACCCCCTTACCTTGAATCTTTCCCCCTTTTTTGGGTTATTCGCTCTTTTCCCATTCCTTCAGAAACAAAAAAGCGCGGTGGCGATTTTTATTTTGATCTGTATAAAGTCTAGTCAATCCAATGGCTTAGTCTTGAACATTTCTACCGCTACAGAAAAATGGCGACTACACTGGAGACAAATTGACCTCTTGCTAGTCCATCACTAAGTGGGTTGAGCTTATCTTTGTTTATATATGTATATGTGTTTTTGTTGTTTATGTGTTATATTTTGTATATATGTTTGTTTTGATTTTCCTGGTTTTCAGGATGCTTGGTGATTACTCATAAGTCCTATAACCGGACTTGGGCAAACTTTAAGATAGGACGGGCGGTATAGTCATGTTAACTTTGATGGAGTAATCCCAAAAAAGAGGCATGAGATCCACTACTCAATGGAGGCCTTTTTGAATGTAGTTTCGTTTACCGAGTAATCGGGAAGACGTACTGCTTTCGACCTGGGAGCCTGCTGAAACTGAGGACCGTAGAATACCAAACCTATCTTGGCCTTTTAGGTGTAGTGCGGAAGCTTTGATAGAGTAATCCGAAAATAGTTGTCACGTGATACTACGCTCAGACGATTCTTTCTTGAGAATATTACTAATTACCGAGTTAATCGGGAAGTTGGTAATATCCGAAGCAAGGATGTAGACTCTGGGAACCTCTAGAACCTTATTCGGCAGGTGATAACCTTTTTAGACCAACACCTTATGGGTAGTACCTTCGACCTCATGCTGGTGACGTTGGACCTATGAACCCTATATGTGTGATCTTGTGTGTGTTTGTTGCATCATGCATCCATGCACTCATAAGCATCTTTTGAAGAAAAGAATATTTCAAGGGGTTTAAAGGTTGACTATTTGTGAATATCTCAGGTACTTTTAACCATGGATTCTGGAAAGAGAAAGACCGGGAAATACAGTTTCAAGGATCCCAAGATAGATGAGTTGGTCAGTGTAATTCCAGAGATCGAATGTTCTCCAGACTTTTTGAAGAAGTATGGATCCATTATTCCTCTCATGAAGATGAAGATGAAGGAGGGTATTCTCTCTACCTTGGTCCAGTTCTATGATCTGGTGTATCACTGGTTTACTTTTCCCGATTATCAATTGATGCCTACACTGGAGGAGTATTCCTATCTATTTGATTTACCCATTACTGACCGTGTTCCTTTTACTGGTTTGGAGGGTGAGCCAAAACCACATGAGATAGCTGTTTTGATTCATCTGGGGAAGTCTGAGGTGGAAGCCCATATGACTACCAAAGCAAGGATTAGAGGATTACCAGCTCAGTTCTTATTGGAGAAAGCTCGTTACTTTGCCAGGATGAAGAGTACGGTTGCTTTCGAGGCCATCTTTGATTTACTTGCTTATGGATTATTCTTATTTCCTAATGTGGACAAGTTTGTCAAAATTAAGGCTATCAGGATTTTCATGATTGGAAACCCAGTTCCTACACTGTTGGGTGATGCTTATTACTCTGTTCATCTTCGGAGTTCCTATCATGGGTGGATGATTATCTGTTGCACGCCTCTGTTGTACCGGTGGTTCATCTCTCATATGCCTCAGTCTGATGCTTTTTGGGATGTCAAGAAGGAACCCTGTTGGGCTCCTAAGATCATGGCACTTACTCACTTGGATATTGATCGGTATCATCGAGCTTATCAGGATGTCGAGATTATTGACAGTTGTGGTAGTTTCCCCAATTTACCGCTTCTTGGTACAAAGGGAGGAATTAAATATAACCCTATTCTTGCACGACGACAACTTGGTTATCCGATGAGGGATAAACCGAACAGTATTCATTTAAGTAGTTTCTTTCTGAAGGAAGGAGAAGACCACAGGGTAGCTAGGGAGAAGATTGCAAAGGCCTGGCGTCACATGCATAAGAAGAGTATGAATGATTTGGGACCTAGGGGTGTTGTCTCTTTGGAGCCATATCTTCAGTGGGCCTGATTGAGAGCCATCCAGTTGAAGATGCCGTATACTCCGGAGACACCCATGCCTGATTTGTTTGTGAAGACCACTCCTCCCTTATTAGATGATCTAAAAGAGTCGTAGCTTGCTTTGGTCAGGATGCAACAGGAAAGGGATGCTTGGAAGAACAAGTTCCAGACTTTAGAGAGTTCCTACAGAGCAGACCTGAAGGAGAAAGACAATTTGATCGAGATCCTTGAGAGTCGAGCGGTGGAGTCTATGGAGAGGCAAGGGGATTTGTTTTCCCCTAAGCCTCAAATAGGTGTTGATTACTTATTTCCTGATCCAGATGATTGGAAGGAGGTTGCCATCAGACATGTGGAGGAAAACCAGAGGTTGAGGGCTCAAATTTCCAGACTCACAGGGAAGTGCCAGCGTACAAATTGATCTCTATCAGTTCTTTTTCTCAGGATTTTTAGATTGTATTTTCATCTTGTACTTGGGATCATTGAAACTTGTAATACATTTTGAAGTTATTATAATAAAAACATTTCAGTATTTCAAAAGCGTTATCACTTTGATGTTTGCAATATGTCTATAAATGTTAAATCCCTTGAAATATTAAATGATAAATTAAAAAAATGTATCATGCGCATTGCATATCATGCATCATATTGCACATATTTCTTGCATTTATTATGCATATCCAGGTGCCTTACCCAACTTTTTACTTTGTTCAGCAAACTGACTCATCACTACAACACTCGGGCTAACTTCAAAAAGAAGATTGACAACTTGGAATAGGAGAATCGCGAGCTACGCGAAGAAGTTTCTGCTTTGAAGGCTGGCTTGGCCAACTTGACTACTCTGATGGAAACTCTGATGGTTTCTCAGAATCAGCCACCGAGTGTTCAACCTCAACCAACAAGGGAAAATGCTGAAGTTCCGACTGTTCCTGTATCCGCCACTCCGGCTATTGTTCAAAACCGTATGCCTCAGGGTTATCCGTGGGGAATGCCAGAGAATTTTGCACCTGAAGGTTTCAATTTAGGCCCCCAAGATGCTCCAGTGGTTCAAACTGTTGTTACTTCAACACCTCATGTGGTGCATACTGATCCTACTGCACCTCCTTTGGTGAATTTGGTTCCGTTTATTAATGAAGATGTGTGTCGTCATTTCCCTCCGCCGAGTGAATACTTGGGTCTTTATGAAATAATAGATGATTTCCAAGAGCAGTTTGATAGAATGCAAAGAGAGATGAAGGCTCTTAGGGGAAAAGAGCTATTTGGGCAGAATGTGAATGAGTTGTGTTTGGTCCGGAATGTTAAAGTGTCTGCTAAGTTTAAGGTCCCGGAGTTTGAAAAGTACAAGGGAAACACTTGCCCTCGTGCTCACTTGGTGATGTACATGAGGAGAATGTCTACCCACACCGATGATCAGCATCTGTTGATTCAATTTTTCCAGGATAGTCTGACCGACGCAGTGTTGAAATGGTACATGAGTTTAGACAGCGCCAACATCCATACTTTTAATAATTTGGGAGAAGCATTCATCAAACAGTATAAGTACAATGTGGACATGGCGCCCGACCGTGACCAACTTAGGGCCATGGTTCAAAAAGACGGAGAATCGTTCAAAGAGTATGCACAGAGATGGCGCGAAGTGGCTGCACAAGTGATTCCTCCCATGGAGGAGAACGAAATGACTAAAATTTTTTTGAAGACGCTGGGCGCTTTCTACTACGAAAGAATGGTAGCAAGGGCCCCAAGTGATTTTACAGAGATGGTAGGAATGAGTGTCCTCCTAGAAGAGGCAGTAAGAGAAGGTCGTTTGACAAAGGGTGAAGGATCTGGAGGTGTGAAAAATCCAGCTTATGGGTTTACAAATAAGAAAGAGGGGGATACAAATGTTGTCATACAAGAGAGGAGAGTGAACGCTCCTAGAAGGAATTATCAGCGTCACCAGCAAGTTGCCTTAGTTACTCCTATTATGAATGTCGCTCTGACTACCGTTGCTTATCAAAGATAGTCTCAACAGGGGAACCAAGGGAATAATCAGAGAAGGGAGAACTATGACCCTATTCCCATGAGCTATGCAGAACTACTACCAGCATTGATTCAGAAGAAGTTGGTCCATACACGACCACCTCCAACCGTACCATCACCATTGCCTTGGTATTACAAAGCAGGCAAGGCGTGTGCCTTTCATCATGGAGCACCAGGGCATAGTGTTGAAAATTGTTATCCTTTGAGGACTGAAGTGCAAAGGTTGGTGAAGTCTGGAATTCTATCTTTCAAAGACATGGGAACTAATGTGAAAGACAATCCTCTACCCAAGAACGGTGGGGTGAATGCTGTAAATATGATGGCCAGTTGTCCAGGCGAATTTCCGATTTTTGACATTAATTTGGTTAGAGGAGATTTGGTGAAGATGCATACAAACCTCTGTGAATTCAGTTATTATACGCATGACCATGCCGGTTGTGCTGTTTGTAGTACAGACATACAGGGTTACGAGAAGATAAAGGTTGATTTACAGGAAATGATGGATGAAGGTTTAATCCATATAATCAGGCCTAGGGAAGAATATGAAGAGGAAGTGAATATGGTTTTTGGATGTTCGGGTGAATTCAAATTTTTTTATGTAGAGAATTTGAATGAGGATCTCGTGCAGTTGCATGCTACCTTCTGCCGCACTACTAGTTAGGTGGAACACCAATATGGATCTTGCATAGTTTGCTGTCGAGACCCCCGAGGATGTTCTATTGTGAGAGAGGGTGTTCAATTGCTATTAGACAATGGAACTATCAAGATCACAGGTCAGAGAGATGATTAACACGAGATTGATATGGTTGAAGTTTGTTTGATGGAAGAAGAGTCAGAGGAAGAGTATGCCTCCGTGGATGAGTATTTCTCTTCAGACAAAGATTTGTTTGCCAGAAATGACCTTTTGATGGCTGATTGTGTTGAGGAAGGGGTAAACGTCATTGTACCATGTTTTGGTGCACCCGCTCATCTTGAGGTGGAGTACCATAGCAAACCAGCTGTTACCCCATTGGTAGTTAGTCTGCCAGGCCCTGTTCCCTATAAATCAGATAAGGTTGTGCCTTACAAATACAACGCTACTATCTTAGAAGATGGGGTGGAAGTTCCCATCCAGCCAATGCCAGATGTTGGAAATATAGTTGATAATAGCAGGGTGACCCGTAATGGTCGTGTGTTTGCACCGGTTGTACGAAGAGATGATGTTGCTGGAAAGAAAATTGCTGAGAACGATGAACCTAAGAAGACTGCATGAGAGACTAGCGGAGCCACATTAGAGAAATAAGTGGATGATATTTTTAAGATAATTAAGATGAGAGACTACAGAATTATAGACCAGCTATTGCAGACTCCTTCAAAGATATATATCCTTGCTTCATTGATGAATTCCTCCGCTCATAGAGAATCATTGATGAGATTACTAGACCAAACTTTTGTGGAGAGTGACATGTCGTTAGATCAATTCAGCAGCGTAATTGGAAACATTACGTCTTGTAACAACTTGAGTTTCTGCGATGATGAGTTACCATATGAAGGGAGGAATCACAACTTGGCCCTCCACATATCTATGAACTGCAAGAATAATTCGTTGTCCAATGTGATAATTGATAACGGATTCGCGTTGAATGTTATACCAAGGAGTACTCTCATGAAGTTAACGTATCAAGGAACACCTATGTGCCCGAGTGGCATCATTGTGAAGGCTTTTGATGGGTCAAGGAAATCTGTCATCGGTGAAGTGGACTTACCCATCCATATAGGACCACATTTGTTCCTGATAACCTTCCAATTCATGGACATTATTCCCGCATATAGTTGTTTGCTAGGACGACCATGGATACACGAAGTAGGGGCTGTCACTTCAACTCTGCATCCGAAGCTAAAATTTGTGCGTGAAGGGAAGGTAGTGATTATAAATGGAGAGCATGCGTTTTTGATATCCCATATATCCTCTTTCAGTATTGTAGAAGCGGATGAGGTTATTGTTGGAACCCAGTTCCAAGCCCTATCCATTGACAACATAAGAAGGAATGAGAATTCTGTGGTTTCCCTGAAGGACGTGCAGTAGGTTGTGCGCAATGGTCATAATGCAGTTTGGGGACGACTTGTGGATCCATCCATGAACAAATATAGAGCTGGTTTGGGTTTCTCTTCGAGGAATGGCAAAGGCGAAAATTTGAAGTCAAAGTCTTCTGTGAACAGTTATCATGATGTTTTCCGCAGCGGAGGCTACCTCCATCCAATTGGTTCTGGAATTAATGTTGTTGAAGAGGATGAAGCAGAGCAGGGAGTACCGAATTATGTGACGCATAGAGTCCGAGTTCAGAAATGGGTCACCATTGATGTCCCTTCTTGCATGCATGTTTCAAAGTAATTTGTTTTGTTAATCTATTCCTTTCTTTTGAAAAGCTTTCACTCGGCCCAAGGTGGAAGTATTAATGTTGTAGGGCTTATCTATTTGCTATAACTTTTAAGATCATTAATAAAAGTTGTCTTTGCTTCCATAATTATGTCTTTTATTTTCTGTTTTTTTCTTGGGAAATGGTAATAAAAAAAAACCTTTCAAAATAAATAATAACTGAAAATTAATTTGCATGATCACTTGTTATATGTGTCAGTTTCTAAAAGCAATCATAAATCATATGTACAGATTAATTAAAAAACCCGTTGAATACAATGACCCTGCACCCTCTCCCAACTTTAATTATCTTGTGTTTGAGGCTGAATAAGAAGATTATGATGAGATTCCAGAAGAGGTCTCACGGTTCCTTGAGCACGAGGAAAATACCATTCAGCCATATAAGGAGCCTTTGGAAGTGATTAATTTGGGTTCAGAAGAAGATCCGGAGGAAGTTGAGATTGGAGCATCATTGTATTCTGATGTAAAGAGAGGGTTGATTGAGTTGTTGAAAGAGTATGTGGATATTTTATCTTAGTCTTATCAAGATATGCCTGGTCTAGATATAGACATTGTCGAGCATCATTTGTCGTTGAAGCCAGAGTGTCCGCCAGTTAAACAAAAGTTGAGAAGAACTCACCCGAATATGGCTGTAAAGATCAAAGAGGAGGTCCTAAAGCAGATTAATGCTGGTTTTCTTGTGACGTCAGTGTATCATCAATAGATTGCCAATATTGTTCCAGTACCAAAAAAAGATGAAAAAGTCCGCATGTGCGTAGATTACAGAGATCTAAATAAAGCTAGTCTAAAAGATGATTTTCCATTGCCTCACATCGACATGTTAGCGGACAGCACAACAAAATTCAAAGTATTCTCATTCATGGACGAATTTTCTGGGTATAATCAAATAAGAATGGCTCCAGAGGACATGGAAAAAACAACGTTTATCACACCCTGGGGAACATTCTGTTATAGAGTGATGCCCTTCGGGTTGAAGAACGCTGGTGCAACGTACAAGAGGGCTATGAAAACCCTATTCCATGATCTGATGCACAAAGAAATTTAAGTATATGTTGATGATATGATTTCCAAATCGCAAACTGAAGAAGGGCATATAGAAGATTTGTTGAAGTTGTTTCAGCGTTTAAGGAAGTATCGTCTCCACTTGAATCCAAATAAATGCAACTTCGGAGTTAGATCGGGGAAATTGTTGGGTTTTATTCTTAGCTAGAAAGGAATTGAATTTGACCCTGATAAAGTCAAAGCAATTCAAGAAATTCCAGCACCAAGAATTGAAAAGCAAGTCAGGGGTTTCCTCTGGCGTTTGAATTATATCTCCAGATTTATTTCCCATATAACTGCAACGTGTGAACCGATCTTTAAGTTGTTAAAGAAGGATCAGGGTTGTGTGTGGATGGATGACTGCCAAAGGGCATTTGAGAGTATTAAAGAGTATTTGCTTGAACCTCCTATCTTGCTCCCTTCTGTAGAAGGAAGACCGTTTATTATATATCTAACAGTGTTAGATAAGTCCATGGGTTGTTTTCTGGGACAACAGAATGAAACAGGGAAGAAGGAGTTCGCCATTTACTATCTCAGCAAAAAGTTCACTGATTCTGAGTCACTATAATCCATGCTAGAAAAAAAAGTTGTGCTTTGGCCTGGGCGGCAAAGCGTTTGCGGCAGTATATGTTGAATCATACCACTTGGTTGATCTCCAAAATGGATCCAATCAAGTATATTTTTAAGAAGCCTGCTCTTACTGGGAGAATTTCCCGCTGGCAGATGTTGTTATATGAATACGATATCGAGTACCACACTCAAAAGGCTATTAAAAGTAGTGTGTTGGCAGATTACCTTGCTCACCAACCGGTGGAAGATCATTAGTCTGCAGAGTATGAATTCCCTGATGAGGATGTGATGTTCCTGAAAGTGAAAGATTGTGATGAACCGTTGCCTGAGGAGGGCCCGGACCCTGAATATCGTTGGAATATGATATTTGATGGAGCTGTGAATGCTTATGGTAAAGGAATTGGTGTTGTGATTGTTACTCCTCATGGATCACATATTCCTTTTACCGCCAGGTTAACATTTGATTGCACTAATAATATGTCGGAATATGAGGCTTGCATCATGGGTCTTGAGGAAGCTATTGATCTCAGAATCAAAATTCTAGATGTGTATGGTGATTTAGCTTTGGTAATAAATCAAATTAAAGGAGAATAGGATACTCGCCACCCTGGCTTGATCCCTTACAAAGACTATGCTAGAAGATTATTACCCTTCTTCAATAAAGTTAAATTCCATCACATTCCTAGAGATGAAAATCAAATGGCGGATGCTCTGGCAACTCTGGGTTCCATGTACCAAGTGAATACTTGGAATGATATACCCCGAATTACAGTTTAACGACTAGATAGGTCCGCTCATGTGTTTGCAACAGAGGAAGTAGCAGATGAAAAACCTTGGTATTATGATATCAAGCATTTTCTTCTGACTCAGGAATACCCGATTGATGCGTCAAAGAAAGATAGAAAGACACTGAGAAGATTGGCAGGCAGTTTCTTCCTCAGTGAAAATGTGTTATACAAGAGAAATCATGACATAGTCTTACTCAGATGCGTGGATAGACACGAAGCAGACAAGTTGATGCATGAGATTCATGAAGGTTCATTTGGAACTCATGCTAATGGACATTCGATGGCTAAAAAGATACTAAGGGCAGGTTATTATTGGTGGACAATGGAATCTGACTGTTACAAATTTACAAAGAAGTGCCATAAATGCCAGATTTATGCAGATAAGGTCCATGTGCCTCCGACGCTTCTCAATGTGATTTCCTCCCCATGGCCTTTCTCTATGTGGGGTATTGACATGATTAGGATTATAGAACCCAAAGCTTCAAATGGACACCGTTTCATCTTGGTAGCAATTGACTACTTTACCAAATGGGTAGAGGCTGCTTCATATGCCAATGTTACCAAACAGGTGGTTGTGTGTTTCATCAAAAACAAACTTATATGCCGATATGGTGTGCCGAGCAGAATCATCACTAACAATGGTTCAAATTTGAACAAAAAGATGATGACAGAACTGTGCGAAGAATTCAAGATTTTCCATCACAATTCATCTCCATACATGCCAAAGATGAATGGGGATGTTGAAGCTTCTAATAAGAATATCAAGAGAATTATCCATAAAATGGTTGTTACTTATAAGGATTGGCATGAAATGCTCCCTTTTGCTCTGCATGGATATCGAACGTCTGTTCGCACTTCAACAGGAGCAACCCCATTCTCCGTAGTGTATGGAATGGAAGTTGTACTCCCTGTCGAGGTAGAGATTCGCTCGTTGCGTGTGATAATGGAAACCAAGTTGACAGAGGCTGAATGGGTCCAGAATAAGTTTGACCAATTGAATTTGATTGAAGCGAAGAGGATGACAGCTTTATGTCATGGGCAGTTATATCAGAAAAGATTGAAGAAGGCATTTGATAAAAAGGTCAAACCTCGTGAATTCAGAGAAGGAGACCTCGTGCTCAGGAAGATCATGTCTTTCAACACTGATTCTAGGGGCAAGTGGATTCCAAATTTTGAAGGCTCGTATGTTGTCAAGAAAGCCTTCTCTGGTGGTGCATTAATTCATGAAACTATGGATGGCGAGGAGTTCCCACGTCCCATGAATGCTGATGCAGTCAAGAAATACTTCGCCTAAAGAATTAAAAGAACAACTCGCTAAGTTGAAAACTCGAAAGGGCGGCTTAGGCAAAAAAGAGTGTCTCGGTACGCCGAAAACCCGAAAGGGCGGTCTAGGCAAAAATTAGAGACATAAACAGAATAAATTTCCCGCTAAGTTGAAAACCCGCAAGGGCAGCTTAGACAAAAGTTAGGGATTTTCTTGGCACGTAACTACGTCAGACAAGACTTGTTCATTGAAGCAACAATCTTCTCGGATCCTCACCATACTTCACCAAAAGCTGCTGCTCAGGATTTCAAAAGTTGTTAGGGGGAATAGTGGTCATTGTATCTCAATGTATCTCTTCCATTATGTATTACCATTTACCAAACTTTGTAATCATCCATGGAGTCTCGCCATTCGCAGACTACGATTCTATTAATGAAATTTGAACCTTTTCCCAATTCTTTGTGTTCTTATTTTTATTTAGCTTGCAAAGACTCCATTTATTACTGATAATAAATGTTAAAGCAAAAAGATTAAAAAAGCAAAATTTACTTTTAAAAAAAAAAGAAATCTTTACAATTCAATTTACTTTGGGATTTGTGATGAAACAATGACAACAAAAACGGTGATCCCAAGAATGAACAAACTCTGGTTGTTTTAAGAAGATTTACTTCCTTCATGAAGGTTTTCTCAGGTCATTTCGCTGGTATGTGCACAATCTTTGTGTGTTTCTCAGATGGTTAAAAACGATATCAGTGGGTGCAAGGTACAGTATTGGGTTTGTGGTCCCATTATCCCCAGTCAAGTATTGGTTCGCTTTTGATTTTGGGTTTGCATGGTCAGAAGCCTCCGTCCCAGATTCCCCAGTGAAGTCTTCCCTCGTATGATGAAAGGTTTTATTCCCTTGGTGTGTTGAGATGTCGCTCTTTTTGCAGTATTGGCACTAGTGTTGACTTCTTTATTTCCTGGGAAGGTTATCCCAGGGCATCTCTTATTGGAATGAGTGTTCATGATGAAAATTTTTAATCCGAATTTTTTCTCCAGGGAGGTGGGCTTGAATCCCCCAGTGAGGTTTGGTTGTGTCAGCGTCAGTCTGCTTTATTTGAGGCTGGTCTTGTAATCTCCAGTAGGCATGTTGCTTTTGGAAAACTTCTTCTCTGATGAAACCGGAAGAAGGATGTTCTATCCTGGTATCTGTTTGATCTGGCTACCTCCGGATTATGTTTCTCCTCAGTGAAGTTAAGGCATGCAATAGGTTTGGTTTCCGCAGTTGGTTTTTACCTTTCTTGGAATGATATTTCTGGTTGAAATTTAGCCCGATGTTGTTAGTACCTGAAGCGGTTTTGTTTGTTTGTACTGATTATGTATCCTTTTACCAGCATATGCACGATATCACTCATATATTCATACATACATCATGCATTTCTAAAAACCAATGTTCATTGACATTGTGTTCTGACCTTCCTGCAACGCTCCTTGCTTAGATGGATTTTAGTTTTCCCTCTTGAGTTTATTTCTCAAAGGATGTATCTTCATTGGCCGTCTTGCTCTAGTTTATTTCTGAATTGGGTTTGTGGTTGCATGACAATATTATTTACTTTGGATTTCTGAGAACTTTGAGTTTTGGTCTGTGCATTTATTTTGCACGGGAAGACTTTATCTCTTTGGCAAGAACATCGTGGCATTTCCCCGGGAATTCATATTTCTATCCCCAGAAAGTCTTTTCTCTTTGCAATTCCCCGTGACAATGAGTAACAAGTCTCGTTATTTGAGACAGCTTATGTTTGATCTTTTCCAGGCAGATTTCCTTGGTTAAAGAAGAAGTTGAGACCCGTTGTAGGTAAAACGCAATAATTTTGGGATAACTTGATATATTCTCTCTTTCTAACTTCAGTGAACGTTGGTAGTACGTCGGCAGTGAACGTTGGTGTTTGTTATCTTTTTGCTATCTTCAGTGAATGTTGATAGTTCATCGTCAGTGAACGGCGGTGATATGATATATTTTCTCTTTCTACCTTCAGTGAACGTTGGTAGTACATCGGTAGTGAACATCGGTGTTTGTTATCTTTTTGCTATCTTCAGTGAACATTGATAGTTCATCGTCAGTGAATGGCTGTGATATGATATATTCTCTCTTTCCACCTTCAGTGAACATTGGTAGTACATCGGCAGTGAACGTCGGTGTTCGTTATCTTTTTGCTATCTTCAGTGAACGTTGATAGTTTATCATCAGTGAATGGCGGTGATATGATATATTCTCTCTTTCTACCTTGAGTGAACGTTGGTAGTACATCGGCAGTGAACGTCGGTGTTTATTATCTTTTTGCTATCTTCAGTGAACATTGATATTTCATCGTCAGTGAACGGCGGTGATATGATATATTCTCTCTTTCTACCTTCAGTGAACGTTGGTAGTACATCGGTAGTGAATGTCAGAATTTGTTATCTTTTTGCTATCTTCAGTGAACGTTGATAGTTCATCGTCAGTGAACGGAGGTGATATGATATATTTTCTCTTTCTACCTTCAATGAACGTTGGTAGTACATCGGCAGTGAACGTCGATGCTTGTTATTTTCCTCTCTGATTCAGTTCTTGTGGTTCACCAATGATTTATTTTTCTGGCGGGGTTGCTCTTTTGTTTCTTCATTTTTGTTGCATCCCCAATGTTACTTGCGTCTCTTTGGTTATGTTCATATGCATTCATATGCATAAGCATTTGCATGGCATCTTAGGGCCAAAAATAGGGTTTGTTTTATATTTAAGTATCTTCGATCACGTCGACACGAAGATTTTTAACCTTCGTATCTCCGGATAGAAGAAACTTAAATAAGGGCAGCTGTTGTACCCCAATTTTTTGCCCCTAAGATCCCTTCATCATACCATATTATTTCAATCACAACAAGATCACATTAGGTTTTTTGGTTCTTCTTCCTATCTTTAGCCTTGCTCTTTTGACGAATTACCAAGCATCTTGACTTGTCTTCTTTTGTGATCATGGATATTTTGATTTGATTTTCTATCTAATTAATAAAATACAATGTTGGTTTTCCTTACTTATTAATAAAGTAGGTAAAGGCAAGGAGGTTTAGCAAGTTTGCTTCATGGGTTCATGAGTTTATTTCCATGCCCTAGTCAATCTTGAGAAATTCAAAACCTCACCATTGAAGTTGTTTTGGAAGAAATGGCATGACAAGGCTTATTTTGGTTCAACATATTTCAAAGTTATCAAAATTGATTCAAAAATACAAAGGGTTAAGGGAAGAAGTTGTCATGATTGAACAAGGTCTTGTTCCTATTGGTCACAAGGGAATATTTCTTTCTAATTTCAAGGTATGGAAGTGGTTTTGCTGACTATGAGTCCTCATCATCATCCTCAACAACTTCTATTCACAAAGGAAGAATATTGGCACAAAAAGTTTGTTCAAACTTGGCAAAGTTCCTCAAAGCATTATCTTGATCTAAAGGCTAGGGTTTTGGACTTCAAAGGAGCATATCTTGCTCATATTTTGGTATTTTTGAGTGATTCCAAAAACATCCTTCTCTTCATATAGTTATGAACAAATCACTTCAAAAGTTCCAAGGAGTTTTCACGTGGAAGGAACTTGATGAAGAAGAAAGATTACAAGTCATCTAGATGAATCCACAATTTTCCATATGTGACTTCAAATGGTCATAACTTGGTCAATTTTTATCACATTTAGTCCATTCTTTTTCCATGATAATCTTAAAGATGTACTTCATGCCTTCTTTTATATGCAAAGTGAGAACATGGATGGAAGTTTCCTTAAGAATGCAAAAGATTATAGGTCATTTCATGATTTTTGGCCAACTTCAACAAGTCATAACTTGCTCAATTTTTGGAGATTTTGAGTGGTTCAAATTGAAAAATGTCATTCAATAGATCTACTTCATTCCATCTTTTTTGGTCAAGAGCAAATTCTAAGTGGAAGGCCATGTTTGGATACAAAAGATTATGGGTCATTTTTAAAAAAGAATTTGAAATATTTCTAAGTATGGAAAGTCAACTCTTTTTCTTCAACTTTGACTCCATGTAACTTTCAGCTCAAACATCCATTTGATTCCATTCTTTTTCCATTGCAAAGCTTGTAACTTCAAATTTCTAAAGAATCAAGAATTATGCCCTAAGACCCCTTGAGTTGGAAAAGCCATGGATTTGAATTTGCTAGTTTGAAACTAAATTTTCCACAAAGTCACGATTTTGAAATCTTTGTTTTAGCTTCTAATCACAAGATTTCCACGTGTTTTTGTTTCTGATCATGTTTAGCAACTTGCCAGAAGTGATTAGCATCATGAAATGCACGATTTGACTGAGTTTTGATCAAGTTTCAGTCACACTTTCTTCATGATGCAAACCCACACGAATTCCATCCAAAATGCATCATTTGCTATTTCTTTTGATCCCATTTGCTTCCCTATAAATAGAGGGTCATTCCCCATTCAATTTCCCAAGCTTAGATAGCCAGAATCACCTTGCCAAACTTGCTTCACAACCCAGAATTCAGCAACTTCGAAATCTATTCTCAAGCCTTTTTCAATCCATTTTTTCCCCTCAATTCACCTTCATTGATCTTCCCTGAAGCTAACCATATAATTACATTCAAGAATCGTGCCCTATACTGCTCCATAGAAGTCCAGTTTCAGAGCTCTACAACTCAACTTCACTAGGTAGATTCCTTCATCAATTCTTCAAAACTCTGATATCATTGTGTTGCTCTCATTGCCCTGGTTCTAGTCGTAACACTTACAGTTCACTGGAAACACGTTTTGACCATGAATTTTCAAATCTCTTTTCAAAACTTTCTTTCCAAATTGCTTGAGCAACAATTTATATAAATTTGGCGCGAGGGTGTGGTTGTTTTCGTCTTGAAGAGACTAAGCGATTGGCATAGGTCTGAGCTTCTGATTTTACAGTTTGAGAGACCTGCAATTCACGTTGGCTGGAGGTTGAAGATGACCTACTGTCATCTTTCAACCAATGATGGCGTGCCATTTGTGTTTTTCAAAAATCTGATTTATTATTGATTCTGTACATTATTCATTAATGACCATGATATGCACAACGCTCCAGATCCCTTGGATTTGATTACTAATGTGTTTTGACTCTCATCCAATGGTCCACATCTTTTACTTTTATTTTCTTTTTCTGATTTTTATATTCTAATTGTTTTAAATTTCAAAAAATCATAGAAAATTCATTTTTAGTCCAAAAAATCTAAAAAAATTATGAAAAATATTTTTGATTATTATCTTTCTGATTTTTATTTTTTCACAATTTAATTTTGTGTTTTTGTATTTTTTTTATGAATTTTACACTTATTTGATTTGTTTAAAATGTTTGAAAATACTTTTATACACTTATTTTATTTTTGTTTCTGACTTTACTGTTTTTTACTATTTTTGTTTATTTTACACATTTATTTTAATTTTTAAAAAATAGTTTCTGACTTTTAAAAATTACCAAAATTTTTATAAAATTACTTGGCCTCTTTTCTGATTTTTCTATGGTCTTATTTTTTATTTCTTGATTAATTTGAATATAATTGATATTTTCCTCATTATTTTCCATTTTTTAACATTTTTAAACCTTTTAATGTATATATTAATTGTATTATTATTTTGTGATTATTTTCTGGCTGTCTTGGGTTTATTTTTTGATCATGGCTTTATTAACATCATTGGATCCATGGTGTTGAGTTTAACTCCACAAAAAATGGATGAATGATTTTAATAATAGTTTGAATAAATATTAATTCAAATGTGGTTTCTCTTTTGCCCTAATCCTCTTCATCCCATCCCCTTCTTATTGCACTAAATGTTGTTGGAGCATGATCTCTATATCATGTCTCAAAACAAATGGTGCATAGATTTCTATTGACCGGCCTCAAAATAGGTGCGACTTCTATATAAGTCCACTTACGATTGCTTAACATAGCGCTAAATTTTGTCCTGATTCGAATAAATGATCATTTGTGGCCCAAACATATGATTGCAAGCCCAAGTATGTTAATTTGATCTCTTTGATCCAATAACATTGAGATTTATTGTGTGGAGGCTTTGGTTCTACCAATCCTCTAATGGATCTACGACACTTTTGGTCAACGCAGATCACTTAAACATCGTTGATCATTAAATGGTACTTATGAGAATTTCAAATGGATGATATACTTGAATAAAAGAAAATGAAGCTTGTTGTGTGGAGGCTTTGGTTCTACCAATCCTCTAATGAGTTCCAAATGCAAGTTTCAATATGGTCATCCAACTAACCACTAATTATTGAATTGTTTATTTTATGCTTTTATTCTCTAATGTTTTATGTAGTATTTATTTTTTAGCATTTTTTCATTTCATGCCATTTTCATCTTTGCTCATTTGCGCATTTATCTTCTTTCCATTTTTTATTTTGCTCACTTGAGCTTTTATTTTTCTTTTCTTGAGATACTTAATAATCAACATAAACCCTAAAAAACTCTTAATGGTACTTGGACTATTTGGTTACTATCCTTTGCATTATGGAGCATGGGACTTTTTCTTGGACTTAGGATTAGAAACCTTGGCCTATCTTGGAGACCTTGTGATCTTATCTGATTATTTTGTCTGGAGCTCTTGAGGTTTACCTCAAGACATTGGGTTGCTTGTTTGTTTGTGTGTGCAGGTTTTTTGTGATTACATCCTTTGTTTGTAATATGGAATTCACCCGTATACAGCCGTTACTCTGCCCAATTTTTGTGAAGACTTAATACACTTGTAGAGGTCTAGTATGTTTGCTTGCTTGGTTTTAATCTAAAGAATGGGAATTCTATCTTGGATCATAATATCATGTTTTGGCTTCTTGTTGGTTAGATGGTTCTTATCCTTAGCTTTTACCTTATGCTTTAGGATAGTCTCTTCTTCTCCTCCCATTTTCTTTAATTTCAAAAATCTTCTCCCTCCTTTTGAAAACTCTTCTTGTTTTGAAACTTAAACCACTTTCATAATAAACTTGGACTTAGGTCCTTGCATTTTAAAAATATTTTCATAAATAAACTCCAATCAATTTAATAATACCTTAACATTTTTGTGAGAAGCCTAAAAGTCAAATAATCTCATTTCAAACTATTTTTCCACTTTGGCTTTTATTTCAAAACTTTTCTCAAAAGGTTAGACTCTTGTCAATCCTTGTAATGATGCAAACAAATATACTTCTACAATATGTAGTGATGTGAGATATTTTCCACTTGGATGTTGAGTGAGCCATTGTTGATTTTAAAATCCAAGCCATATCCTCCACCTTGAGATGATGCAAATTCTCCTTTCTCATGATTGTAGGTAGTAAGTATATTTTCCACACGGACAATGACAATGATGTCTTATCTCATAAAATTAACCAACACACTTGTGTTTCAATCTTTTAAAAGAGGAATTACGTGTATCCTGATCCCCTATTGCACAAAAGGTGGTACGTAGGCACTAAAGGTTCGCAACCGCGGCGGGTGCAAAAATCATAAAAAACAAATATATTTCTTTTGTCATCTCCACCATCTATCTTTTATAACACATTTTTTATAGCCAAAATATACAGATTTTACAAAGAGGTTCCTACGGAGTACTGTAGATGTTTAGGGTGCTAATATCTTCCCTTTGCATAACCAACCCCCTTACCTTTAATCTTTCCCCCTTTTTTGGGTTATTCGCTCTTTTCCCATTCCTTTGGAAACAAAAAAGCGCGGTGGAGATTTTTATTTTGATCTGTATAAAGTCTAGTCAATCCAATGGCGTAGTCTTGAACATTTCTAACGCTACAGTCGCCTTTTCAGGTTTTCGACTTGCCGGGTGTAAAGTTTTTCATTTTCATCCCTTACTTTTGCCCGAACCCTTTTGATTCGCTGGGAAGCCCTTATTTTTGCCTAGGCCAGTCAACCTAGCGGGTCTTTGATTATGCGTAGTATCTTTTCACTATGTCTGCATTGACGGGGTGAGGAAGGTCGTCACCATCCATAGTTGTTAGAATCATAGCTCCTCCCGAGAAAATGTTCTTAACCACAAATGGCCCTTTGTATGTGGGGGTCCATTTGCCCCTGGGATCACCTTGCGGTAATATGATGCGTTTGACCACTAGATCCCCGACTTGATATTCTTGACATCTGACTTTCTTGTTAAAAGCCTTGATCATTCTCTTTTGATACGTCTGACCATGACAGATATAATTAAGTCTTTTTTCATTGATTAGATTCAACTGATCAAGTTGGGTTTGGATCCAGTCGTCTTTGTTCAAACCCGCATCCTTCATAATCCTGAGAGAGGGTATCTGGACTTCGATGGGTAGGACTGCCTCCATGCCATACACCAAAGAGTAGGGTGTTGCCCCTGTCTACGTCCGTGCTGAGGTACGGTACCCATGAAGAGCGAATGGTAACATCTCGTGCCAGTCTTTGGATGTCACCGTCATCTTCTGCATAATTTTCTTGATGTTCTTGTTAGCTTCTTCAACAACGGCATTCATCTTCGGCCTGTAGGGAGAAGAGTTATGATGCTGAATCTTGAACTATTTGCAGAGCTTGGTGATCATTCTGTTATTGAGATTTGTACCATTGTCAGTAATAATTCTCTCTGGGACACCATATCGTCAGATCAGATTGTGTCGGATAAACCGCGCTACGACGTTCTTGGTTACTGTAGCAAAGGAAGCTGCCTCAACCCACTTCGTGAAATAATCAATAGCCACCAGAATGAAACGATGCCCGTTAGACGCAGTAGGTCTGATCTCACCAAACATGTCAATGCCCCACATCACAAAGGGCCATGGAGCTGTCAAAACATTTAAGGGAACCAGAGGTACATGCACCTTATCAGCATAGACTTGGCACTTATGACAGGTTCAAGAGTGCTGGTAACAATCGGCTTCCATAGTGGACCAGTAATATCCTTCCCGTAGGATTTTATTCGCCATGGTGTGTCCATTAGAATGGGTTCTGAAGGTGCCTTCATGTAACTCTTCCATGATCCTTTCTGCCTCGCTCTTGTCTACACACCGCAATAAGGTTGAATCATAATTATGCTTATAGAGGATTCCATTACTGATGAAGAACTTCACAGCGAACCTTCTCAGAAACTTCTTATCATTAACAGATGCCTCCTCGGGGTATTCCTGAACCTCAAGATACTTCTTTACCTCGTGAAACCAGGGTTTATCTACTACTTCTTCGGTGTCGATCCCACAGCAGTGTGCGGGTTCATCCAACCTCTAAATGGTAATCTGGGGAGCTTCATTGTCCCACCTAACCTTGAACATAGAAGACATGGTAGCTAGCACGGCCGCTAACTGGTTCTCCTCTCGTGGGAAATGTTCGAAGGTTACCTCCTCAAAGTGTGGGAGAAATGTCAGTACATACTCTTTGTAGGGAATAAGATTTGGGTGCTTCGTATCCCACTCGACTTTAATCTGGCTTATCACCAGAGTGGAATCTCCGAATACACTCAAGAACTTAATCCTTAGGTAAATAGCAGCTCAAAGACCCATGATACATGATTCATACTCCACCATATTGTTGGTACAGTTAAAACATAATCGGGCGGTGAATGGAGTATGACATCCCTCAGGAGATATAATTACAGCGCCAATGTTATTAACCAATTCATTAGAGGCTCCATCAAAATACATATACCATCGGGATCCTTCCTCAGGTCCTTCATCCGGTCCAGGTTCTTCGTAGTCGGTTACCAACATGATATTCTCATATGGGAACTCGAAATTCATGGACAGCTAGTCATCCACGGCCTGATGCGCCAAATGATCCGCCATACACTCCCCTTTATTGCTTTTTGGGTTGTATATTGTATTTCATACTCAATTAAGATCATCTTCCATCTTACTATTCTTCCGGATAAGGCGGGCTTCTCGAAAATATATTTGATCGGATCCATCTTCGATATCAACAAGGTAGTGTGAGTCAGCATATACTGTCTCAGTCGGCGAGCAGCCCATGCTAAAGCGCAACAAGTTTTCTCGAGCAATGAGTATCGGGTCTCACAGTCAGTAAAATTTTTGTTAGGGTAATAAATGGCGTGCTCTTTTCGACCAGACTCGTCATCCTGCCCCAGCACACACCCCATTGAATTGTATAGCACTGTCAAGTATAATATTAAAGGTCTTCCTTCAACTGGAGGCATCAAAATTGGTGGTTCTTGAAGGTATTCCTTGATTCTTTCAAAAGAGGTATGGCATTCATCATTCCACTTTACCACTTGATCTTTCTTTAACAACTTGAAGATTGGATCACAAGTAGCAGTCAGATGTGAAATGAACCTGGCGATGTAATTCAGACGTCCCAAGAAACCTCTAACTTCCTTCTCTGTGCGGGGAGCCGGCATCTCTTGTATGGCTTTTATCTTTGCAGGGTCCACCTGAATACCCTTATCACTGACAACAAAACCCAAAAGCTTACCAGACCTTACCTCGAAGGTACACTTGTTCAGATTCAACCTCAGCTTGTACGTCTTCAACCTGTCAAACAGTTTCTGGAGATGATCAAGGTGCTCTTCCTTAGTCTAGGACCTGGCTATCATGTAATCAACATAAACCTCAATCTCGTGGTGAATCATATCATGGAACAAAGTGACCATGGCGCGCTGATAAGTTTCCCCAACATTCTTCAACCCCAAAGGCATTACCTTGTAACAGAAGGTTCCCCACTGTGTAACGAAGGTTGTCTTCTCCATGTCCTCAGGAGCCATCTTGATCTGGTTGTAGCAAAAAAAACCATCCATGAAGGAGAAGATCTTGTGTTGCACGGTGTTTTCGACTAGAACATCAATGTGAGGAGGTGGGAAGTCATCATTGGGGCTTGCCCTATTTAGATCTCTGTAGTCCATACACATCTATACCTTATCGTCCTTCTTAAGTACCGGAACAACGTTGGCAACCCACTGCAGATAAGAAGTGACAACTAAGAATCCTGCGTCGAACTGTTTCATGAGCTATGCCTTGATTTTCTCTGACATTTCAGGGCGCATACGACGGACCTTCTGCTTTACCGGAGGGCAGTCTTCTTTAGTTGGCAGACAATGTACCATAATTTCAGTGTCCAAACCAGGCATGTCTTCATAGGACCAAGCGAAGATCTAAACATAGTCGTGTAGCATCTGTATTAACCATTGTTTGACACTAGTCTCCAGGTTTGCACCTATTTTAACTTCTTCCCTTTCTTCCTCTGTACCCAAATTCACTGACTCAACTAGCTCTTCATGAGGCTATATGGCCCTTTCTTCCTGCTGTAATAGTCTAGCAAGTTCTCCAGGAACCTCACAATCATCCCCACCTTCGTCCTCGGCTTGGTTGATCAAATTTTTGAAGTCATAATTGGAAGTAGCAGAGCTGTTATCAATGGGATCCAGAGTGGATATGGATCTGCAGTGTGATACGTGAGTGTATGTAAGAGAATAGCTATTTTGATAAAGTGCGAGACATAAAAGAAAAACAAGGAGCACAAAATTTGTATGCAAGAAACGTCCAATGCTTTATTAATGATATATAAAATGACAAATAATAGTCCTCACAAGCAAAGCCACGGTGCCTCGGGCAAGGCACTGGGCCGTAAAGTTTTCAAGTTGTTTATTACAAATCTTAAAACAAACGAGTCATTTACTGCAGAATAAAAGAAACAGGTATGAAGTCCCTAGCCGTCCAGTTATTCGGTCCACCGTTGGTTGTTGGGTAGATTAAATTGTCAATGTCTGAATCCTTTTCATTGTCTTTAATTGCATTAATTACCCGATTATTGATGTGTAGAGGAGGTCTTCCAGCCTGAGCACGCCTAACAGCCCTTTGAGCCCCTGTAGTAAAGCCTAAACCAAATTTGTCAGTTTTGTGAGTGAAATCTGGGAGCTGACCCCAATTGGTACACCCACCTTCTTCAACCACAGCCCTGGCGTCCTTGAGAGAAGCCATCTTCAACGGAGGTTTGTTGGTAGTAACTTCAGTTGATGCTAAGATCTGAGGGACCTCTTCGAAATTATGACAAGGAGTTTCTATGAATTCCCCGTCCATCTCTATGTAGAGGAAGGAATTGTGGTGGGTCACCATATATTCTTCTTCACCTCGCACTGTGACAATCTTTCCCTTCACCAGATACTTCAGCATTTCATGGAGTCTGGAAGTAACTTCCCCAGCCTCATGGATCCAAGGACGACCCAGCAAGCAAGAATACGACGGCCTGATATCCATTATGTAAATGGTGGACCCAAAAGTCTGAGAAGCCACTTTGACAGGGATGTCCACCTCCTCGTGCACCATTCTCTTTTATCCGTCAAAATCCTTTACCACAATGTTACTAGGCTTTAGAGTCAAACCCTCACAATCCAAACGGTCCAACGCTTTCTTCGGCAGAACATTCAGAAGACCCGGTATCTACCCACACATGAGCCATAGTGGTGCCCCTGCACTCAATCATGCAGAGCATCATTATGCTTCCTTCCTTTCGGTGTCAGATCCGCATCTGAAAAACCCAGCCCATTGTCAGTAGTCAGGATGGCCACACAATCTTTGAACTGATCTGCTGAAGTTTCCTGCAGCACATGCGCAGTCTTGAGAAATGCAATCAAAGCCTTCGCATGGGCTTCAGAACACAACAACAAAGACAACATGGATATCTTTGATGGGGTCTGCCCCAGCTTCTCGACCACATTGTAGTCACTCTTCTTAACGATTTTCAATATTTCCTCTATTTCTTGCTTAGAGGCTTCCACAACGATTTTCCTAGGTGCCTCCTTCAGGGCAGGCTCACCTGTAATTTCCTTGTCCCGAGTCCAAGATGGCTCAGCAGCAGGGGTAACAACTGGAGTAGGAACAAAAGAAATGTCAGGAGTGCTGGTTGGAGCAGCAGTTGGAACAATAGTAGGCTTGATGATCTTCGGAGCAATCTCAGGAGAGAAAACCCTTCCCCTTCGGGTAACCTTACTAGTCCCAACAATATTACTGACATCAGTATCAACTTCTTCATTCTTCAAATCTTGCTTAATGCCATGATAGTACACATCAGCACCATAATGCCATGGGACAGCCTTGTCTGAGGTGTACGGGATGGGACCAGGAACAGTGATTATCAACGGAGCAATTCTTTGAACATGTGTAATCCTAACAGGTATTCTCGAGGAAACCTTGGAAGGATTGGCGGAAATGGTTATAATAGCGACGTCTTCAATGGGCACAACAGGGATCACAGTATTCTCGAACAAAATCTCTTTATTATCCATTAGGCGCTGAACACCTGACTTCAACAAACGGAAACCAGAAGGTAGAATCAAAAACTTGTGGCAACCTTCACCACAACCCGAAAATAAACTGGCCAACAACAAATTCTTCTTAACAGTCATCAGAGGAGTAGAAATTTCTTCAACAGAGGTCACAAACAAATCGGTGTCAACAACATTAACTCCCCGACCATGTTTGGGCATGGGAGCAATTATAACATTCGGCTTTTCTAGAGCATCAAACTCTATCTCCTTGGCTTCGAGCAAGTCTTGTACTTTGTTTCTCAGAGCCCAGTAATCATTTTTATCGTGGCCAAGACTCTCAGAATGGTAGGCGCACCGCGCGTTGGGATTGTATCTGGGAGCGGTAGTGTTTGGATTCTTGGGAGCCTCTCTCAAGGTTGCCAAGTTGTATTTTAATAAATGAGGTAGAACTTCAGCCAAAGTCATGTTGATGCAGGTAAACTGCCGTTGTGGTCTTTCCACCCTTTGTTAGTTGTCGCGTTGTGGAGCAACTGCAGTTCTTGGTATCACTACAACATTTACCGTTTGACGGTGTTCAGATCTGCTTTGGCCCCTCGGGCTATAGACTGCATTAGCTACCTTCTTACCAGTGAAAGGCTTGTTTTCTGAACTCGAGGAGGCATCCTTCTGTATTTTACCATTTCGAATTCCAGCTTCTACTCTTTCTCCTATTAAAATCAACTCGGTGAAACCAGATGACGAGCTACCGATTAAGTGATTGAAAAATGGACCTGATAGCATTCCTACAAACATATCAACCAACTCCCTATCAGACAAAGAGGGTTGAACTCTCCCAGCCAAGTATCTCCATTTTTGAGCATAATATTTAAAACCTTCACCTGCAGCCATGGACATACTCTGGAGTTTAGTACGAGTGGGAGCAAGGTCGGCATTGTACTGATACTGCTTGTAGAAAGCAGCAGCAAGATCTTCCCAGTTTCGGACACTGGCTCCCTCCAATTGGTAGAACCATTCAAGCTGAGTCCATGACAGACTATCTTGAAAGAAGTGAACCCACAAATTTCTATCAGCGGTGTGGGGTTGGATTTTCCTGCATACGAGCAGAGATGGGGTTTTGGGCAGGACACCCCATCATACTTGGCAAAAACTGGAGCTTTGAACTTCTGAGGGATGACCACGCCTGATACCAATACCAATTCTCCGAAATCCAAACCAGGTATCTTCTGAACTTCTATAGCACTCAGACGGTCTTCTAACTGCTTGTATTTATCCTCAGCAGGAGGGTATTGCTCATCGTTGTAATCCGTATCGTTGTCAGAAACTGCACGACTAGGGTCCTTTTCTCCTTCTTGGTTCTCCCCTTCCTTGGATGAAGAGGTCAGATCAGTTTGTTGCTTCAACCTTTCTCCGAACCTTCTGCCCATATTCAGAATACCGATAACCTTCTTCTTCTTCTTCTTCTTCTATTTCAGAATGAGGGTCTTCAGGTCTTCCTGCCCCTTAGCCAGACTTATGAACATCTGTTGGAACTGGGCGTTCTGTGCCTGAAGATCTTTGATGGCTTGATCGAAAGACATTTTTGCATGTGCTAAACAGCAAAGAAGATGAGAAACCTGTAGTGGTACCTGTAATGGTGTGTATGATAATGGGATGCGCATGTAATGATTTCAAATACTTCGGGAAATTTAAATTTGCAAACCAAAGTAAACCAAAACTTTATTAGCTTATATTTTAAAGTTCAACATGCCTTTTAAGGCGTTACAAATAAGTAAATAAAAAAAATCTAAAACTAGAAAAGAAAAATCAAAAGTCCCATGGACGCTTTCTCTTTGTGTTGATATAGTCATTAAGCTTTCTTTCTTCCTGGAGCTTCCTGGTGAGCTTTAAAACCTTCCTATCTTGATCATGGAATTGTTCCCTGTAAGTATCCCGCTCATTCTTCAGCTGAATCCAAGACCTCTGTAACTCCCTAAGATCAGTGGGCATGTATGGATAAAGAACCGTGTAAGGTATTCCTTCTTCAATAGTGGGCTCCACAATCACTGGTAATACGGCCACATAAGGCATCATAAGCTTCTGGGAACGAGATCGTACCCATTGGAGGTAAGGATCCATAGGAATGGAAGTCTTCGGTCCCAACTCTTTGGGGTCAGATCTGTTTTCCATGCCCCAAGCTCGTATGAACCTCCGGCAATACTCATTAACATCATCCTCATAGTTGAATACAATGCCTTCAATAAGTAACTCATGGGGAACATCCCTCCGAGCATGACCAAATTGTCGCAAAGCTAGACAAGGATTGTAAGTTATACCCCCTTTGATACCAAGTAATGGGATATTAGGGTACTCCCCACAGCAGTCAATAATAGCAATGTTTTCCATAGCTCGGGAACACCAAATAATATCCGTATGAGCGAGTGACATTATCCTGTGCGACCAACCCAAACCTTCTTCATTTTTCAGTATAGACTTAGGGAGGTGAGAAATAAACCACCTCGACAGCAACGACATGCAGCACATAAGAGTCCCTCTTCTCTTCATGGTACGAGTATGGAGAGCGTGTAAAATATCTCCAAGAAAGGTAGGAACAGGGTTGCGAGAAAGAAAAATCTTAATAGCATTCACATCTACGAAGGAGTCCGGATTAGGGAAGAGAATGCAACCATAGATAAGAAGAGCAAAGACCTCCTCGAAAGCCTGAAAATCCAAATCATCCCAAAATAGCTGAGCCTTGTCTATCAGAAATTTGACTAGAAAACCCTCAACTCTGCTTCGAGTTTCCCAATTGGATACCACGTCGGCCCGTTTTAAATGCAAAGCTGAGACAATGACTTCTGGCTTAGGAACCTCTTCTATACCTGTGAAGGGTACCTGTTCAAGAATGGGTACGCCCAATAGCAGAGAGAATTCTTCCAAGGTGGGTACCAACTGATAATCTAGAAAGGTGAAGCAGTGATGTTTGGGATCGAAGAATTGAAAAAGTATGCTCATCATCTGTTCATCAAGGTTTAAAGTAATCAGGATGAGAAGTTGACCGTGTCTCTTAATGAAAGTAGAAGTTTCAGAAACTCTTAATACTAGCTTTTTGAGTTGGGAAGGTATCTGCACAAAGCTGATTCAGATAGTATTTCTACGCACGAAAGCCATGATCTGCAAAACAGAACAAAGATAAATTCCCTTGGTCTTTGAAATGGCTAGTGTAATGAAGCATGAATGCCTTGTTATGATGCATGATGTCATGATAAACCATAGGTATAGCAAACACAGGTATTGCAAACACAGTCAAATCACACAAAGCCCTTAAGTTTAAGGCTTCCATGAGGTCAAAGGTAATACCCTCTTGAAGTTAAGTTGGTTTCAAACCTATCCTAGAAAAGTAACCGGGTTCTAGAGGATCTCAATATCACCGACCATCCTTTATCGGTCATGGTTTCAGCTCACTCAATCTTTTCTTGCTGCCGAAATATTCCGAAAGTATGATCTCAATGAGTGTAGCATCGAGTATCAACCAGTTCTCAGCTCTACACCGAGGTCGGCTATCTCTCTACTTTCTAATGGCCAAGTTGGGCAATTAAAGGTTCTAAGGTCAGTTGATGCTTCACGACACCATGCAGCGGACCCGTATTCTCCTCGTTTCACCACAAGGGATACCGATACCAACCAAAGTTCCACACCAACGTAGCTACTGCTTCAACCGTATCGGTCTACGCCATACAGTTCCCTCATAGTCTATTGCTAATTACCTAAAAGGTGTTCCCCAGATCCAGGTGTAGGATCTATAGAAATCCCAAACAAAACCCTCAAAAATAAAGCAAACAAGGCAATCAAGAGAATCAATTGTAATGACCTAGATCCTAAGGTATACCCCACTTAAAAATCCACAACAGAGTCGCCAGTTCTGTGATACGGTGGCAGACCCGACTGTTTTTACTGGTTTGTGTTTTGCGTTTTGTGTTTGCAAAATGTCGCGGTAAGCAAGAGTCACCACCGACTTTTATTTCATCCAATCGGAAAGGAAAAAAGTACAGAAAAAAATCCTTTTTCGAGATATTCTTAGTACGGGGGGTAGATTATAGAAAGGGAAGGTATTAGCACCCTTTCTATCCATGATTTTCCATGTTCTCTTAGGTACTTGCTCATTTTTTAAAGTGCTTGTTTTTGAAAAATGTTTTACTTCGTGATAACCCTTGTATCAGTCCTCAAGGGTGTGACGAAGTTGTTTTGAAAAACTGTTTTGAAAGGTGTAAGTGCGAAAATTTTGATTTGAGCAAGTACCTACTAGCATCTACCTACTTGAAAAAAGATTGTTTCTATTCTTGTTTCCTTTAGACAGCGCTATCCTACTATTGAGAAATAGGTAGCACCGTCAATTCGAAAGGGACGTACGGTCACTGAAGCAATATTAGGACACCTTAGTAGTAAACCTAGATTCTTAAGATCGTATTCGAGGCAACATTTCTGAGGCAACATTCGAATGGGACATTTGATCTTTTTTAAACAGGAGGGCAACCACTAAGACACCCTATGCTTAATGATTGTTTACCGAAGGCAACCGAAGTGAGAGTATACTCTAAGAGTGAACATGTGCGAGTGATTCATTTTCAGTTTATTATCTTTGCACATTAGGGTTTTTTAGCCATTTTAATTTGTCATGCATTCTTACCATACAATCATATTAGCATACATCTAGACAGTTGAATATTTGCGGGAATTAAAAATGCGAGAAAATAAATCTAGTTATTACAAGGCTTCGGGGAGGGGGATTAATTACATAACCAAAAATCGGGGATTTAAACAGTAAATAAAAACCCCAGTAAAAACTATTACATCCTCAAAACAGTTACAAAAATAATAAAAGAATTAAATGCGCACGGTAAATTAAATGCGAGGTGATTAGGGTTTTGACCCTTTGACAAATCCTACTTGCGATTGATTAAAGAAAAATGTTTTTTGTCATGTCTTTGTTATTTGGGAAAAATAATGAATAATTAAATTAAAAAAGAAAATCCTAAATTCTAATTAATGTTAATTTTTGAAAATAAATTAATTAATTCTAACAACCTATTTTTGTTTTTTTTTTGTTTTATTTGAGAAGAAAGAGAAAAATTAAATCAAGAGTTAACCTAATTTTCTAATTTAATTTTAATTGTAAAAAAAACAAATTAAAGTTACCCTAATTTAAATATTAATCTAATTAATTAACAAAAATTTAATTTAATAAGAAAACAACTAAATCTAATTTTTTATGACTTTTCTTGATTTTTTATGATTTAATTAAAATTGATTTTAAAAAATAAAATGATTAAGAAAATTAAAATAGAAAATAAAAATCAAGAGAAATTGGGAATTGGGCCTGATAATGTTAGCAAATCTAGGGGTGTTGAACTGAAATCTTTGGCCCATAATGCTCCCAAGCCTGGTTGACCACGTCTGATCTGGTGTGTTGTTAAATTTGAGGAACACCATTGTCCTTCATTGCTGGCACGTTGGATCTGGGTATGAGCACATCAGATGGATGGATGTTGAGGTTGTATGGAATGTGCTTGAGAATGTGGTGCACCTGATCATATAAGAAAAAATAACACAAAGCAAATGTTGGGACCTGGGACCGAACCCAGGTCCTTATGCTCAATTCCAATGCTTGCTTTCTAGTTGAGCTATGCTGGTTAGTTGTAATTATAATAATAATAAAATATAATATAAGAAATACAAAAGAACTGATTCCAAAGCGCGCGAGATTCAAACGTCCCAATGGCTGGCTCACACGCAAGCGTCTTCTTCCTGGCAACCATCGTTTTAGAATGCAAGACTTTTACCTACAGACGTTCACTATAGGTATAACCATGCACATCTCAAAAATTGCATACGAGCAAGATAAATGAAAAGTAATGGTACCAATCAACTCGTCTCATCCTCACCGGCATCATGGTACCTGATTCAAAGCCTAATTTTTCCTGTACTGAAAACCCCTAGCAATGGAAACACCATGTACAAGCCTAAAAAATGTAATTCAATGGCATGGTTAGCTTGCAAACATGATGACAAACACGAATATAATAATCAAAAGTGATAATGATGCAAGAATCGCGATAATCGAATTGAAAAAAAATGCCAAATCGTGTAAGCTACAGTTGGTGATTCTGAGTGCTTCAAGCCTTGTAATTGATCCAATTTGCTTCTGGGAAGGTCCAGCAATGGATTAGTAACGTTGGAATGGTCTGAATTAATCTCTAGATGCAAAAACCAACCAACACTTTTTGTCACTTTTTTGAGTTTTGTTTTGTGCCTCTCACGACCTCTAAACCCCTGTTTTTTAATCTGTAATTCTTCATTATATAACCTAGAGTGAATTAGGTTAACAAACTTGGATCCAATCTTGAGAATTCATGAATGGAATATTTGATTTTTAAGCCATATGATATCTTTCTATTTTGAGCCAAACCATGCCTTTCTTGTATCAATTTCCCTTGATTCAATTTTCTCTTATTTACTCAGCATATCTTGATTGCCAAACTGTCAAAAAAACAAATCAAATCATACCTTTATTAATTTTCATCGTTTATTTGAATTTAATTCACTTTTTAATTAATGAAAAATCAAAATAAATTGAAAAATGAAGCACATAATGGGTGAGTGAACATTTGAGTCGTGTACCACATTATAATTGAGGTGCAAGCATAAAAAGTTGGGCCCATTTAGCAAAAAATGCAAATTTGAGCACATTTGACTTTTGGCAATTTTGCAAAAATGGTTAACTTGGATAATGCATAACTCTCTCAATTTTGACCCTAGAGATGTGTTCTTGGACTTTTTAGAAATCTTAGGGTGTCCTCTAAACAACCCTTTTCGTATCATCTCAATTCAGCCTTCCATGTTCATGTATGAAGCTTTGATCCAAAAGGTGTTTTTGTTGACTTTTCAAAAGAACCTATAATATCAAAATTCATATATTTTTGTGAGTGGATATTCTGAACTTGGGAGCTGAAGATGAATTGTAGGGAATTGCATGCTCTTCAAAATGAGCTTTTGATGGGTCATTTATGATAAAGTATGAGAAAGTTATGCTTGGTCAAAGTTGAGTTGACTTTACCTGTAAAACCCTAATTTAGCAACTTTTGGGTTTTGATGAATTGTGACCAATCCTTGAGGAATCATGATCAACCCTTGATCATATGATGGATAATACTTCAAAATGAGGATGTTGACCAAAAATCTTGAAGTTTGACTGTATGTGGGCCACAATTGACTTTTGACCTAGTACAGTTGATTTTCAGGCATTTGAGCAATTGACTGAGCAAACTTCTTCTGCAAGGATTGAAACTTGACATGGATGATCTTGAGAACATATTAGAACAGTGGTGATAATTTTAGTCCTTTGTGGTTCACATATCTTTATGAAGATGGAAACCCTAATTTGAGGTATGCTGCCTTAGGAGAGAGTTTGTCTGGTCAACTCTTGAACTTCCTTGAGCTAATTGGGGACATCACTTGACATTTGTTGAGTAAAATGAAAGGGAAAAATTTTGGGGTACAACACTCCTATATTTCTCCCTCCTGTTGAAGGAAGACCATTGATTATGTATCTGATAGTGTTAGATAATTCCATGGGTTATATTTTGGGACAATAAGATGAAACAAGGAAGAAAGAGTATGCCATTTATTATCTTAGTAAAAAGTTTACTGATTGTGAGTCACGGTATTCCATGTTGGAAAAGACATGTTGTGCTCTGGCCTGGGCGGAAAAACGTTTGCGGAAATATATGTTGAATCACACCACTTGGTTGATCTCCAAAATGGATCCAATCAAGTACATTTTTCAAAATCCTGCTCTTACCGAGAGAATTGCCCACTGGCAGATGCTGTTATCTGAATATGATATCAAATATCATACTCAAAAAGCTATTAAGAGCAGTGTGTTGGCAGATTATCTTTCTCACCAACCAGTTGAGGACTATCAGTCTGTGAAGTATGATTTCCCCGATGAGGATGTGATGTTTTTGAAAGTGAAAGATTGTGATGAACCATTGCCTGAGGAAGGTCCTGACCCTGAATCTTGTTGGAGTATGATATTTGATGGAGCCGTGAAAGCTTATGGTAAAGGAATTAGTGTTCTGATTGTCAACCACATGGATCGCACATTCCTTTTGCTGCAAGGTTGACATTTGATTGTACTAATAATATGGCAGAATATGAGGCTTTTATCATGGGTCTCGAGGAACCTATTGATCTCAGAATTAAAATTCTAGATGTGTATGGTGATTCAGCTTTGGTAATAAATCAGATTAAAGGAGAATGGGATACTCGTCACCCCGACTTGATCCCTTACAAAGATTATGCTAGAAGGTTGTTACCCTTCTTCAATAAAGTTGAATTCCATCACATTCCTAGAGATAAAAATTAAATGGCGGATGCTCTGGAAACTTTGGCTTCTATGTATCAAGTAAATACTTGGAATGATATTCCTCGAATTATGGTTCCGCGACTGGATAGGCCCGCTCATGTGTTTACAATAAAAGAGGTAGTAGACGAGAAACCTTGGTATTATGATATCAAGCATTTTCTCCAAACTCAGGAATACCCGATTGGTGCATCGAATAAAGATAGAAAGACATTGAAAAGATTGGCTCACAGCTTATTCCTCAGGGAAAATGTGTTGTACAAGAGAAATTATGACATGGTCTTGCTCAGATGCGTGGATAGACACGAAGCAGACATGTTGATGCATGAGGTTCATGAAGGATCATCTGGAACTCACGCCAATGGAAATTCGATGGCTAAAAAGATGTTAAGGGCAGGTTACTATTGGCTGACAATGGAATCTGATTATTATAAATTTGCAAAGAAGTGTCATAAATTCCAGATTTATGCGGACAAGGTTCATGTGCCTCTGACACTTCTCAATGTGATCTCTTCCCCATGGCCTTTCTCTATGTGGGTTATTGACATGATTGGGATGATAGAACCCAAAGCTTTGAATGGACACCATTTCATATTGGTAGTAATTGATTACTTCACCAAATGGGTGGAGGTTGCTTCATATGCTAATGTTACTAAGAAGGTAGTTGTGCGCTTCATTAAGAATAATCTCATATATCTGTATGGTGTTCCAAACATAATTATCACTGACAATGGCTCGAATTTGAACAACAAAATGTTGACAGAACTGTGTGAAGAACTCAAGATTGTCCATCACAATTCATCTCTGTATAGGCCGAAGATGAATGGGGTTGTTGAAGCTGCTAATAAGAATATCAAAAATATTATCCAAAAGATGGTAGTCACTTATATGGATTTTCATGAAATGCTCCCTTTTGCTTTGCATGGATATCGGAAATCTGTCTTCACTTCCACAGGAGCAACCCCGTTTTCGCTTGTGTATGGAATGAAGGTTGTTCTCCCAATTGAGGTTGAGATTCCCTCTTTGCGTGTGATAATAGAAACCAAGCTGTTAGAGGCTGAATGGGTCCATAACCAGTTTGCCCAATTGAATTTGATTGAAGAGAAGAGAATGACGGCTTTGTGTCATGGCCAATTATATCATAAAATAATGAAGAAAGCTTTTGATAAGAAGGTAAAACTTCGTGAATTTAGAGAAGGCGACCTCGTGCTCAGGAAGATCATGTCTTTTCACGCTGATTCTAGGGGCAAGTGGACTCCCAATTTTGAAGGCCCATATGTTGTCAAGAAAGCCTTCTCTGGCGGTGCATTAATTCTTGAAACTATGGATGGCGAGGAGTTCCCACGTCCCATGAATGCTGATGCAATGAAGAAATACTTCGCCTAAAGAAATAAAAGAACAACTCGCTAAGTTGAAAACCCGAAAGGGCGTCTTAGGTAAAAAAGAGCGTCTCGGTAGGCCGAAAACACGAAAGGGAGGTCTAGGAAAAAATTAGAGACATAAACATAATAAATTTCTCGCTAAGTTGAAAACCCGCAAGGGCTGCTTAGGCAAAAGTTAGGGACTTTCATGGCAAGTAACTACATCAGACAAGACTTGATCATGGGAGCAACAATCTTCTTGGATCCTCATCATACTTTAACAGAAGTTGCTGCTCGAGATTTCGAAATTTGTTAGAGAGGATAGTGGTCATTATATCTCAATGTATCTTTTCCATTATATATTACCATTTTCTGAACTTTGTAATTATCCATTGAAATCTCACCATTCGCAGACTACCATTCTATTAATTAAATTTGAGCTTTTACCCAATTCCTTGTATTTATTATTTTATTTAGCTTGCAAAGCCTCCATTTATTATTGATAATAACTTTCAAAGTGAAAAGATTAAATAACAAAATTGATTTTCAAAGAGAATTTACAATTTTCTTTTACTTTAAAACTTATGACGCAAGAGAAAAGCAAAAGTGGTGATCCCAGGAAAGGACAAACTCTAGTGTCTTTTAAGAAGTTTTGTTTCCCGAAGAAGTTTTTCTCAAGATGTTTCGCCATATAGGGTTTGTAACTCCAGTACCCCTGGTCATGTTTTTGTTCATTTCTCCTCTTTTCTGAGTTTGCATGATATGAAGATTCAATCCAAGATTTTCTCCAGTGAAGGTTTCGTTTGTTTAATAGAAGTCCTTTTTTTTAGAGAAGTTGGTACAATAATTACTCTCGAAGAATATGGGCCTCTGTTTTCCCCAGTGAACAACATATTTTGGTTTTCCCTTTGTGAATGTGGTGCTGACCTCCCCAATGAGGTCGACACGAATCCCCCAGTAAATGTTTTGATGATTTGATGTTCGTTTGGTCTATTTGAAATTGATTTTTCAAATCCCCAGTAGAGGCGTTACTTTTGAAAATATTTGATTCCCCGTTGAAGTTTGAGTGTTATTCCCTGGTAAAGCCTGGAGAAGGATGTTGTATCTCTATATCTATATTGTTTGGTCGTTATGTTTTATTTACTTCCGGATTACGTTTCTCCCCAGTAAAGTTAAACCAGGCAGTAGGTTTTGTTTCCTCAGTTGGAGCTTACTTTTTCTTGGATTATTCATCTTTGATGTAATTTAGTCGAGTGTTGATTGTGCCCGAATTGGTTTGGCCTGTTTACTCCCAATGTTATATATCTGTTTTGTCAGCATATGCGTGATAACACTCATACATTCATACATACATCATGCATAGCTAAAATTTGCAAATCATCGCTCATTCACATTTTTTGACATATTACCCTATTTTCCAGAGTTATGTTGTCCTCTCTCTAATAGAGTATGGGCCTTAAGCAGAAAGTATATATTCTTTCAATTTCCCCAATGAGTTATCCCTCGTGGAAGAATTTTTCTTTAGCCTTCTTGCACAGCTCTTTGTCTGGATGATTTGGGCTTCCCTCTTGAGTGTATTTCTCAAAGGATGTATTACGGTTCCCTGTCTCATTCCAGTTTATTTCTGGTTTGAATCTTTGATCCTCGGTAATATTATTATTTTGGATTTCTGCAAGCTTCGAGCATTGGTTTGAGAATGTGCATTTATTTTGCACGAGGAGACTTTATCTCCTGAGTAGGAGTATATTGGCATTTCCCCAGGAAGTCATGGTTCCCTCCCCAGGATGTCATATCGCTTTCCCCAGAAAGTCATTTTTACAATCCTTCCTATAACAATAAGTAACAGGTCTCTTTATTTGAGCAAATTATACTTCCCTGTAAAGGTCGACGTTACACTTTTTTTTGCTCTCTTCTCTATGAGTGGATAGTTTGTAGTTCGTTGTCAAATTACTCCCGTGGATGACAAGACTTCCAATATTGAAGAGACAGTTCATTATGAAATCTTTACAAATGGTACTCTCTTCATTTGAGACAGCTTATATATTTTCCTTTCCAGGAGGAGTGCCTTGGTTAAAGAAGTTGAGACCCGTTCTAGGTGAAATGACAGAATTTTGGGGAAACTTGTTATCTTTTTGCTACCTTTAGTGAATGCTGGTAGTTCAACGTCAGTGAACGACATTGCTATGATATATTTTCTCTCTACCTTCAGTGAAAGTTGGTAGGTCACCTTCAGTGAAAGTTGGTGATTGTTATATTTTTGCTACCCTCAGTGAATATTGGTAGTTCATCATCAGTGAACGACGGTGGTATGATATATTTTCTCTTTAGCTTTAGTGAAAGTTGGTAGGTCACCTTCAGTGAAAGTTGGTTATTGTTATCTTTTTGCTACCCTCAGTGAATGTTGGTAGTTCATCATCAGTGAACGGCGGTGCTATGATATATTTTCTCTCTACCTTCAGTGAAAGTTGGTAGGTCACCTTCAGTGAAAGTTAGTAGGTCACCTTCTGTGAAAGTTGGTGGTGTTATCTTTTTGCTACCCTTAGTGAACATTGGTAGTTCATCGTCAGTGAACGGCGGTGCTATGATATATTTTCTCTCTACCTTCAGTGAAAGTTGGTAGGTCGCCTTCAGTAAATCATGGTGATTGTTATCTTTTTACTACCCTTAGTGAACGTTGGTAGTTTATCGTCATTGAACGGCGGTGTTATGATATATTTTCTCTCTACCTTCAGTGAAAGTTGGTAGGTCACCTTCAGTGAAAGTTGGTGATTGTCATCTTTTTGCTACCCTCAGTGAACATTGGTAGTTCATCGTCAGTGAACAGCGGTGCTATGATATATTTTCTCTCTACCTTTAGTGAAATTTGGTAGGTTACCTTCAGTGAAAGTTGGTGATTGTTATATTTTTGCTACCCTCAGTGAACATTGGTAGTTCACCATCAGTGAATGGCGGTGCTATGATATAATTTCTCTTTACCTTCAGTGAAAGTTGGTAGGTCACCTTCAGTGAAAGTTGGTGCTTGCTATATTTTTTCTACCCTCAGTGAACGTTGGTAGTTCATCGTTAGTGAACGACGATGCTATGATATTTCTTTTCCTTCTACCTTCAGTGAAAGTTGGTAGTTCATTATCAGTGAACATCGATGACTCTTTCTCTCTACCTTCAGTGAAAGTTGGTAGTTCACCATTAGTAAATGTCGGTGTTGTTATTTCTTTCCTCTTTCTACCTTCAGTGAATGTTGGTAGTCTCGCCTTCAGTAGGAGTTGGTGTATCCTTTGACCATTCTACCATCCTTTCTAAGTCGGGTCTTTTGATGCACTAGTGATTTATTTTCCTGGTCGGGTTGCTCTCTTGTTTCTTTATTTTGTTACATCCCCAATGGTGTTTTGCGTCCCTTTAGAGTTGTCCATGCGCACTCATATTCATAAGCATTGCATGGCATCTTAGGGCCAAAAATAGGGTTTGTTTTATATTTAAGTATCTTCAATCGCGTCGACACGAACATTTTTAACCTTCGTATCTCTGGATAGAAGAAACTTAAACAAGGGCAGATGTTGTACCCTAATTTCCCCCCTAAGATCCCATCATTATACCATATTAATTCAATCACAACAAGATCACATTAGGGCTTTTGGTTCTTCTCCCTACCTTTAGCTTTGCTCTTTGAGGAATCACCAAGCACCTTGACTTGTTTTCTTTTGTGACCATGAATATTTTGTCTTGTTTTTTTCCTTTTAATTAATAAAATGCAATGTTAGGTTTGTCTTGCTTGTTACTAATGTAGGTGAAGGTAATGAGATTTACCAGGTTGTCCATGGGTTCATGAGTTTATTTCCATGACCTAGTCAATAAAGCTTTAGAAGTTTAAACCTCACCATTAAGGTTGTTTTGGAAGAAATGGCATGGCAAGGTTATTTTGGTTCACCATATTTCAAGTTTATCAAATTTGATTCAAAAGTACAAGGGGTTTATTGGAGAAGTTGTCATGCTTGGACAAGGCTTTATTCTCATTGGTCACAAGTGAATTTTTATCTCAATTCTCAAGATATGGAAGTGGTTTTGGTGGCTATTAATTCTCATTTTCATCCTCAACAACTTCTATTTACAAAGCATTTGTGTTGGTACAAGAATTTTGTTCAAAATTGTCAAAGTTCCTGAAGGCAATTTCTTGATCTAGGAGCTAGGGTTTTGAACTTCAAAGAAGTATATCTTGCACATCTTTTGGTATTTTTGAGTGATTCCAAAGACATCCTACTCTTCAAAGGGTTATTAATAAATCATTTCAAAAGTTTCAAGGAGTTTTCATGTGGAAGAAACTTGATGATGAAGAAAGATTACAAGCCCTCTAGATGAATCCCCAATTTCTCATGTGTGACTTCAAATGATCATAACTTGGTCAATGTTTATCACCTTGAGCCCATTATTTTTCTACAATGATCTTTAGGATGTGAACTTTATGCTTTATTTTATATGCAAAGTGAGAAAATGAATGGAAGTTGCCCTAAAGATACAAAAGATTATAGATGATTTCATGATTTTTTGCCAACTTCAATAACTCATAACTCTCTCAACTTTTTGAGATTTTGAATGGTTCAAGTTTCAAAATGTCATTCAATAGGTATATTTAATGCCATCTTTTTTGGTAAATAGCAAATTACAAGTGGGAGGCCATGTTTGGATGAAAAACATTATAGGTCACTTTTGAAGGAAAAGTTGAAATAGTTCTAGTATGGAAAGTCAACTTCTTTTTCCCAACTTTGACTCAATGCAACTTTCAGCTCAAGCATCCATTTTATTCCATTCTTTTTCCATTGCAAAGCCTGTAACCCCATATTTCTAAAACATCAAGAATCATGCCTTAAGACCCCTTGAGCTGAGAATGCCATTGGATTGAACTTGGTAACTTGGAACTGAAGTTTCTCCATAAGTCAGAATTTGAAATATTTGTTTTGGCTTCTAATCACAAGTTTTCCACGAGTTTTTGCCTCTAAACATGTTCAGTGAACTTCCAGAACTGATTAGCACAATAAACCGCGCCTTTTGGTTGAGTTTTGATCAAATTAGAAGTCACACTTTTCTTGTTTGCAACTTCACACGATTTCCCTCCAAACTTCATCATTTCACATGCTTGGACATTCCATTTGATTCCCTATAAATATAGGGTCATCCCCCATTCATTTCCTTAAGCTTGGATAGCCAGATTCACCCTGCCAAACTTGTTCCATAACTCAAAATTATGCTACTTAGAAATCTATTCTCAAGCCTTTTTTAATCCATTTTTTCCATCAATTCTCCTTCCTTGATCTTCCCTGAATCTAACCATATAATTACATTCAAGTATCGTGCCCTATATTGACCCATAGAAGTCCAGTTTTAGAGTTCTGCAACTAAACTTCAATAGGTAGATTCCTTCATCAATTCTTCAAAACTTTGATATCATTGTGATGCTCTCATTGCCCTGGTTCTAGTTGCAACACTTACTTTTATCTGGAAACATGTTTTAACCATGAATTTTCAAATCCCTTTTGAAAATATTCCTTCCAAATTGCTTGAGCTATAATTTATATAAATTTGTCGTAAAGGTGTGGTTGTCTTCGTCTTGAAGAGACGAAGCGAATGGCATAGGTCTGAGCTTCTGATTTTACAGTTTGAGAGACCTGCAATTCACGTTGGCTGGAGGTTGAAGATGACCAACGTGTCATCTTCCAACCAATGAAGGCGCGCCATCTGATTTTTTTGAAAATCTGATTTAATTAATGATTCTATGCTTTATTCACTAATGACCATGATATGCACAGCGCGCCAGATCCCTTGGATTTGATTACTAACACGTTTTGACTCTCATCCAATGGTCCACATATTTTGACTTTATATTTCTTTTCTGATTTTTATATTTAATTGTTTTAAATTTCAAAAAATCATAGAAAATCCATTTTTAGTCAAAAAATGTGAAAAAAATAATGAAATTTTTTTTTGATTTTTCTCTTTCTTATTTTTATTTTTTCAAAATTTTATTTTGTTTTTTGATATTTTTTTATAATTTCCACTTTATTTGATTTGTTTTAAATGTTTAAAAATACTTTTATGCATTTTTAAATTCTGAAAAAATTATGGAATGATCCAATGATATTGTGACAAATATTGGTGACCACATTTATTTTTTATTTCTGACTTTGTTATTTTTTCATCATTTTTGGTTTATTTTACTCATTTCTTTTAATTTAAAAAAAATATAGTTTATGACTTTTAAAAATTACCAAAAATTTTATAAAATCATTTTAGTTCATTTCTGATTTTTCTGTGTTCTTACTTTTATTTTCTTGATTAATTTGAATATAGTTGATATTTTTCTCTTTTATTTCTATTTTAAAACATTTTTAAAACCCTTTTTTATGTATATATTAAATGCAATATTATTTTGTGATTATTTTCTTGTTGATCTTGGATTAAACTTTTTGTCACGAACTTTGTTAACATCATTAGATCCATGATGTTTAGTCTAACTTCACAAAAATGGATGAATGATTTTAATAATAGTTTGATTTAAATTTAATTCAAATGTGGTTTGTATATTCTCTCCCACCCCTCTTCATCTCATCCCTTTCTCATTGCACTAAGTGTTATTGGAGCATGATCTTTATATCATGTCTTAAAACAAATGATGCATAGATTTCTATTGACCAACCTCAAAATAGGTGCGACTTCTACATAAGTCCACTTACAATTACTTAACATAGCGCTAAATTTTTTCCGATTAGAATAAATGATCATTTGTGGCCCAAACCTATGTTTGAAAGCCCAAGTATGTTAATTTGCTCTCTTTTATCCAATAACCTTGAGATTCATTGTGTGGAGGCTTTGGTTCTACCAATCCTCTAATGGATCTACAACACTTTTGGTCAACGCGGATCACTTAAACATCATTGATCATTAAATGGTACTTTTGAGGATTTCAAATGGATGATTTACTTGACAAAAAGCAAATGCAACTTGTTGCGTGGAGGCTTTGGTTCTACCAATCCTCTAATGAGTTCCAAATGCAAGTTTCAAGATGGTCTTCCAACTAACAACTAATTATTAAATTGTTTTTACTTTATGCCCTTTTATTTTTTATGCTTTGTGTACCATTTACTTTAAGCATTACATTTCATGTCATTTTTATTTTGCTCACTTGAGCCTTTTCTCTTCTCTTCTAAGACACCTAATAATCAACAAGAACCTTAAAAAACTTAAATGATACTTGGACTATTTGGTTACTATCCTTTGCATTATGGAATATTGGACTTCTTGAACTTAGAATTATAAACCATGGCCTATGTTGGAGACCTTATGACCTTAGTTGGTATTTTGTTTAGAGTTCTTGAGGTTTACCTCAAGACATTGGGTTGTTTGTTTTTTTTGTGTGCAGGTTATTGTGATTACATTATTTGTTTGTAATCTGGAACTCACCCGTATACAGCCGTTACTCTGCCCAATTTTTTTATAAAGACTTAATACACTTGAAGTTTGGTTCTCACAAGAGGTCTAGTATCTTTGCTTGCATGGTTATAATCCAAAGAATGAGAATTCTATCTTAGCTCATAATGTCAAGTATTGGCTTCTTGTTGGTTAGATGGTTCTTATCCCTAGCATTTACCTTATGCTTTAGGATAGCCTCTTCTTCTCCCCCCATCTTCTTAAATTTAAAAAATCTTCTCCCTCCTTTTGAAAACTCTTCTTATTTTTAAAATTGAACTACTTTCATAATAAAGTTGGACTTAGGTCCATGCATTTTCAAAACATCTTTCACAAATAAACTTCAATCAACAATAATAATACCTTAACATTTTTTGTGAAAAGACTAAAAATCAATCAATCTCATTCAAACCATTTTGCCATCTTGGCTTTCTTCTTAAAATTTTCACAAAATTTTTGACACTTGTCAATCCTTGTAGTGATGAAAACAACTATAGTTCTATGATATATGGTGAAATGAGATATTTTCCATTTTGGTGTTGAGTGAGGCATTTTTTATTTTAAAATCCAAGCCATATCCTCCACTTTGAGATGATGCAAATTCTCATTTCTCATGATCGTGGGTAGTAAGTATGTTTTCCACACGGACAATGACGACGATGTCTTATCCCTTAAAATCAACCAACACACTTGTGTTTATTTTTATAAAAAAAATTCAAAGAGGAACTACGTGTACCCTGATCCCCTATTGCCCAAAAGGTGGTACGTAGGCACTAAAGGTTCGCAATTGAGGCGGGTGCAAAAAAACATAAAAATATATTTCTTTTCTCAACTCCACCATCCATTTTTATACAACATTTTATAGCCAAAATATACAGATTTTACAAAGAGGTTCCTCCGGAGTATCGTAGATGATTAGGGTGTTAATACCTTCCCTTTGCATAACCAACCCCCTTACCTAGAATCTTTCCCCCTCTTTTTGGGTTATTCACTCTTTTCCCATTCCTTTGGAAACAATAAAGCATGGTGGCGATTTTTATTTTGATTTGTACAAGTCTTGTCAATCCAATGGCTTAGTCTTAAACATTTCTATCGCTACAGGCACAAAAGCTTCCCTGTTCAATCTTCTTAAGCCTGAAGAGTTAGATTGGCAGATCCGCCATTCATGACTTGAAGGTGAAAGATGATTGAACACTAGAGTGCCCAGAAATTTGCGCTTGATGATGCGATTGATCGTATCGGGAATGGGCTTAATGATGCCATTTTGAATGTCTATTGGTGGATACTGGAAGAAGCATCAGAATAAATCTTTGGTCGATTTATGCTGAAATTGTAGATGTCTTTTGCCTTTCTTTAACCGGGAGAGATAAATCTGATCCAGAAGAGGACTTGACTGATGATTGATTTCTTCCTGTAAGGAAAGGGGATTAGTTGTATGCAGGTGTATGCAATGTGTAATGATGTTCTCAAAATAAATGAGATTATGCTATATACATTTTTTATATATGTGATATGATGTATGAATGTGAAACACTAAAGTGTATCTTTGTCTGAAAATGAAACCCTGACAAATTGTTGGGGAGTTTTGGGAAATTAAATCCCGGATTGCTGCTGGAGATGAAAAGTATGTGTATCTTCAAACTTTATTCAGAGTGCTTCTTATTGGGAATTTTTGATTTTTAAGGAGAACTCCGCTGGGAAATAATGATTTTGGCTCTTTATTTTGAGGAAACTTTGCGGAGAGTGTTGATTTTCTGCTTGGGGGAAAGAGCTTAGGATTTCTAGTAGTATGATGCTCTAACGGGGAATTATCTCTAGAAAGTTAGTTGTTATCTGGTTGGATTCCAGGTTCCACACCAACTTGTTGGGGATAGTAGCAAACTTTACTAGGGAAGAGGAGTTTTGTTAGTCATTGAAGGAGTTAAACTAGTATCTGGTTGGGTCCAGGCTTTGCAGTAATTTGAACTTTAGGTTAACTGATATCCGTTCGGGTCCAGGTTTCAGAAATTTGAACTATTATCTGGTTGGGTACAGGCTTCATAGTAATTTGAACTGTTATCTGGTCAGATCCAGATTTCAGTAACTAGATAAGTTAAATTATTATATGGTCGGGTCCAGGCTTTAGTAACTTGATATTAGGTTTAACTATTATCTGGTAGGGTCCAGGCTTTAGTAATTTGGAGAAGTTAAACAACTATCTGGTCGGGTCCAGGCTTTAGTATCTTACAATTGAGATTAACTATCATCTGGTCGGGTCCAGGTTTCAGTAGAAACTTAAACTGTTCTCTGGTCGGGTCCAGTCTTCATAGTAAATTGAGGGTAGGATAAAGTTGAACTAATATCTTGTCGAGTCCAGGCTTCATAGTAACTTGTTTGGATAGGAATGAAATTAAACTATTATCTGGTCGGATCCAGGCTTCGTAGTAACTTTCTTGGATATGCATGACTCTGTTTAGGATTAAGGGGTTTTGCCCATTGACTTATAATAGTCTGAGAGGTAGACTCGACCTGGGGAATTTTCCATTTGTTGGAGAAATAAACCCTCGTTGAAAAGAATATTTGATGACCTGCGTGGAAGGTGTATCTTTCCACAAGGTTTCTTTTTAAGACCAACTCAGCTAGGGAAAGGGTTTTCAAGAGATTGGAACTCTGGCTAGGAATTGAGTGAATCCAACTCTGTGGGGATAATGTTAATGAGATAACTCTGTGGAGATATCTCAACTGTATTAAAGAGATGCTTGTTACTGCTTGCAAGCATACATTTGCTAAATAGGTTAATCATGTTTCCTATGCATATGTTCATTCGATTTTAGTCATTGGACATTTTGCACTCAAAATAGTAAAAACAAAAAGTTTTACATTTCAAAGTATTTTTGAATTGATGTTTTGCCCCTAAATAGTCATTTTTGTACAAACAGATGGAGATCCTAGTAAGAGGAAATCGTCAAGAGGAATACAAATTGGAAACCAAAATAAATATCCATGTGGAAGTGATCTCATTGTGTTCCAACTCCAATATTTCCCCAATGTCTTCGAACCTCCCTTGATGTTGAAAGAAGTTGATTGGATTAATCTTGGACCATTTGAATCTGGACCGTGGTAATAAAGTTGGCTGTAAAGACCCAACGAGACATAGTCATACACTTTCAATCCTTAACTTTTGCCTGGACCTCCCTGTAGGGTTTTCAACCCACCAGGATACCCATATAATCCCAAGTTTCCCTTTCGGGTTTTCGACTTGTAGGGTGTACAATATTTTGCATATATCCCTAACTTTTTCCCGAACCTTTTGCTTCACCGGGATGCCCTTATTTTTTCCTAGGTGTGTCAACCTAAAGGGTCATTTTATGCGTATTATTTTTTAACTATGTTCGTGTTCACATGATGTGGGAAGTCTTCACCATCCATAGTAGTCAGCATCATAGCACCACCAGGGAGACCTTTCTTTACAACGAATGGTCCTTCGTAAGTGGGAGTCCATTTTCCCCTGGGATCGCCTTGTGGAAGAATGATGTTCTTTATTACCAAGTCGCCAGCTTAATACACTCGAGGCTTGATCTTTTTGTTGAAAGCTTTGATCACATGTTTTTGATAGACTTGACCATGACAAACAGCAACCAATCTCTTCTCATCAATCAAGTTCAACTGATTCAACCTAGTCTGAATCCATTCATCTTCTCCTAAGTCTGCTTCCTTCATTATCCTTAGAGAAGGAATCTGAACTTCGACAAGGAGGACAACTTCCATTCCATAGACCAAGGAGAACGGGGTTTCCACAGTTGATGTTTGAGCTTAAGTATGGTAGCCATGGAGAGAAAACGGTAACATATCATGCTAGTCTTTATATGTTTCCACCATCTTTTGCACAATCTTCTTGATATTTTTATTGGCAGCTTCCACAATGCCATTCATCTTGGGTCTGTACAGAGAAGAATTGTGATGCTTGATTTTGAATTGAGTACAAAGTTCCATAATCATAGCATTGTTAAGGTTGGTTCCATTGTTATTGATGATCCTTTCTGGGATACCGTAACGGCATATGAGGTTATGCTTGATAAACCTGGCTACAACGTTCTTGGTAACTGAGGGATATGAGGCGGATTCGTCCCACTTGTTAAAATAATCAATGGCAATAAGGATGAAACGATGTCCATTAGAAGTGGTAGGTTTGATCTCTCAAATCATGCCAATGCCCTACATTGCAAACAACCACAAAACGGTCATGATATTCAGGGGAATTAGAGGTACATGAACCTTGTCAGCATAGATTTGACACTTGTGACAAACCCTTGGGTGACAATGACAATTAGTTTCCATTATGGACCAATAGTAACCTGCTCTCAGGATTTTCTTGGCCATAGTGTTCCCACTAGAGTGAGTCCCAAAGATTCATCATGCATGTCTTCCATAATTTTCTCTGCTTTCTTCTTGTCCACACACTTGAGTAGAGTAGAATCATGATTTCTCTTATACAAGATTCCATTGCTTAGGAAGAATTTAGCTGAGAATCTTCGTAAGATTTTATTATCATTGATGGAAGCTCCTTCAGGATACTCTTTTTCTTCAAGTTATCTCATTACTTCATGGTACCATGGTTTCTCTTCGTCAGTGTCAAGCTCATAGTAGTGTACAGGTTCGTCAAATTTTTCGATTGTAATCATAGGAGCTTCGTTGTCCCATTTGACCTTGAACATGGAAGACATTGTTGCCAAGGCGTCAGCAAACTGATTTTCTTCTCTAGGAAAATGTTCAAAGGTGATATATTCTAAGTATGGTACCAGGGTTAACACAAGCTCCTTCTAAGGAATAAGGTTATGATGCTTAGTGTCCCATTCTCCTTTGACTTGACTAATCACTAGAGCAGAATCTCCGAATACGTTCAAGAACTTGACTCTTAAGTCAATGGCAGCCTTTAAACCCAAGATGCACGCTTCATACTCAGCCACTTCATTCGTACAATCGAAGCATAACCTAGAAGTGAAATGATTATGACAACCTTAGGAGAAATAATCACAACACCAATTCCAATGGCCAAAGCGTTGGAAGCTCCTTCGAAAACCATAATCCATCGGGATCCTTGTTCAGGTCCGTCATACGGTCCATGTTTTTCACAATCAGTTACTAGCATAATATTATCATCCGGGAAGTCAAAGTTCATAGACTGGTAATCATTAACAGCTTGATGGGCCAAATGATCTGCCAATACACTTCCTTTGATGGCCTTTTGTATGGTATACAGGATGTCATATTCGGTAAGAATCATTTTCCATCTAGCTATTCTTCTGGAGAGAGTTGGTTTCTCGAATATGTACTTGATAGGTTCCATCTTAGAAATCAATAAAGTGGTGTGAGTCAACATATGTCTTAGCCGACGAGCAACCCATGCCAGAGCGCAACATGTTTTCTCGAGCAGTGAATATCTTATTTCACAGTCGGTAAACTTTTTTCTCAAGTAGTATATTGCATACTCTTTTCGGCCAGACTCGTCATGTAGGCCCAATACACACCCCATAGAATTATCTAGCACAGTCAAGTACATGATCAATAGTCTTCCTTCCGCTGGAGGCATAAGGATAAGAGGTTCTTGAAAATATTCCTTGGTCTTATCAAATGAAGCTTGGCAGTTGTCGTTCCTTTTGACTACTTGATCTTTTTTCAGGAGTTTGAAAATTGGCTCTCAATTAGCAGTTAGATGAGATATCAAATGGGAAATGTAATTAAGACGACCCAAGAATCCTCTAAATTCCTTCTCAGAGCGGAGAACTGGCATTTCTTGAATGGCTTTAACTTTTGCAAGATCAACTCTGATGCCTTTTCTAGTGACAACAAAACCTAGGAGCTTTCTAGACCATACCCTGAAGGTGCACGTGTTAGGATTTAGACTTAGCTTATACTTCTTCAACCTCTCGAACAACTTGTATAGGTGATCGAGGTGCTCTTCTTCAGTTTGTGACCTTGCAATCATACCATCCACATAGACCTCTATTTCATGATTGATCATATCATGAAATAAAGCTACCATAGGTATTTGATATGTTGCCCCTGCATTCTTTAATCTGAACATAATGACTTTGTAGCAAAAGTTTCCCCATTGTGTAACAAAGGTGGTCTTCTCCATGTCTTCGGGAGCCATCTTGATTTGATTGTAGCCTGAAAATCCATCCATAAAGGAGAAGACTTTATGTTGAGAGATGTTGTCAACCAAGACGTCGATATGAGGTAGATGGAAATCATCTTTGGGGCTTTCCTTATTTAAATCCCTATAGTCTACACACATACGAACCTTCCCATCTTTCATTGGTACGGAAACCGCGTTTACAACCCATTGAGGATAAGATGTCACAACCAGAAAACTTGCATCAAACTGCTTCATTACCTCAACCTTTATCTTTTCAGACATGTCTGGCTGCATGCGACGAACTTTTTGCTTTACAGGAGGGCAATCTTCCTTTGTCGGTAGACGATGAACCACCATGTCAGCATCCAACCCTGGCATGTCTTCATACGACCAAGAAAATACTTCAACATAGTCATGTAACATCTGAACTAACCTGCTCTTGATACTGTCTTCTAAGTTGGCACCGATCTTGACCTATTTCTTGTCTGTCTCAGCACCTAAGTTCATAACTTCGACTGGCTCTTCATGAGGTTGAATAACTTTCGCCTCTTGCATTAGAAGTCTGGCTAGTTCCCCTGGTATTTCACAATCTTCCTCGCCTTTGTCTTCAGCTTGGTTAATTGGATGTTCGAAGTCATAACTGGAAATAGTAGAGTCGTTGGCAATGAGATCCAGAGTGGATGAGGATCTGCAAGTGTGTGTGTGCATGTAAGATACATGGATATTTGAAAATGCAAATAAATAAAAATAAAGACAATGAGCATAAAAATTGAGTGCAAAGGTCCAATGTTTTCCGTTAAATGATCATATGATAAATGAACATGAACAAAAACCTCAACAAATAGACCACAGTGCCCCGGGAAAGGCATATGGCTTAAAAGACATTGCTTGGAATTTAAAATTACAGACAAAAATTATTGAATTGACAGAAAACAATAAACATTAATTACTCCTCAATGAAGGAGATGGGAGTGAAGTCCTTTGTATGCCAATTGTTGAGCTTTCCTCTGGAAGTAGGGTAAATCCATTCTTCAAATGGGCATTCATCATCAGAGTCTTCCACATCGTTTACTTCATGATTTACGATGCAGAGAAGTAGCTTTCCCATGCGAGCGCGCCTGACCTCTTTATGAGCTTTGGTGGTGAAACCCAACCCAAATTTGTCTTCTTTAAACAGAATGTCGGGATGTTGTCCCCAGATATTAGAACTTCCATCTTCGACCACGACACAAGCATCTTTAAGTGAAACCATTCTTGGTATAACTTCATCAGCTTTTGATATGTCGGATGAGATTTTGGTGGAAAAAACCATAGGAGGAACAACTTCGAAAGCCTGGCATGGAGTTTCTATGAACTCACCATCAATTTCCACATACTTGAAGGAATTGAGATGGCTCACCATAAATTCTTCTTCGCCGCAAACAGTAACGATCTTCCCTTTGACTGGATATTTTAATTTTTGATGAAGGGTGGATGTTACTGCCCCTGCCCTATGGATCCAAGGGCGCCCAAGCAAACAAGATTAGGCGGGACGTATGTACCTTATATAAAAATTGGAGTTAAAAATTTATGATCCCACCTTAATAGGGAGATCCACCTCTCCATGCACCATCCTTCTAGACCCATCGAAAGCTCTTACAACTATATCACTTGGTTTCAACATTAGGCCTTCATGATCTAATCGGTCCAAAGAACCTTTGGTTAGAACATTTAGAGAGGAACCAGTATAAATCAAGACATGAGCCAGAGACATGCAAGGCCTTGTTATGATTCCTTCCAACCGGTGTCAAGTTAGCGTCAGAGAAACCTAAATTGTTGTCATCCATTAAACTCACCACACAATTCTTGAACTGGTCAGCTGTAGTCTGTTGGGGTACATGAGCTTTCTTCAAAAACTTGATTAAAGCTTGGGCATGAGCATCGGAACAAAGTAGTAATGATAGCATATAGATTTTTTAGGGGGTTTTCCCCAATTGTTCGACTATTTTGAAATCACTCTTCTTTATAATTTTCAGGATTTCCTCCATCTCTCGAGTGGAGGGATCTTCAGCATAATCATCTTTGGAAGGTGCATCTATCACAGCATGCTCACTTACTTTTTCTTTGCCGCTAGTGTTGGCATTAGGCTTGTTATTGGTTATGTGAACAAAAGTTATTGTAGTAGTTAGAGTTGAGATGTCAGGGGAGAATATCCTCCCCGTTATTGTTGCCTTACTAGAACCTACAATATTTGTAACATTGTTGGTCTTGTCTTCATTGATCCAGGAATCTTGCTTTATTCGATGATAGTAAACTTCGGCACCATAGTTCCATGGAACTGCTTTATCGGAGGAGTAAAGAATTGGTCCAGAGGCAGTGATTATTAAAGGAGAAATTGTTGATTCATTTGAAATCCTAATAGGACCCTTTGAGGAGATCCTAAGAGGCTTGTTGGAGATTGTTATTATGGAAAGGTCTTCAACTTTGTTGGTCAAACTCTTGATGGTAGGAACTTTTTCAAACATGATCTAGTGACTATCTATCAGGAATTGAACACCTTCCTTCATCTACTTACATCCATTTATTTGTTAAGCACAACAATCACAATCTTTTAAACAGCCAGGGAACACCCCAACTCTCAGCATATTTTCCTTCCTAATAGTGAATCGAGTAGTCAAATCCTCAATGGAGGAAACAAAAGTAATGTCATCAATCGCATTGAAACCTTTGACATGGTTCGACATTGGTAAAGTTATCACATTTGGAGTTGTATTTGGATCGAACTCAATAGTTTTATTATCTATCAGATCTTGAATCTTATTCTTCAGAGCCCAGCATTGATCAGTTTCATGCCTAGAGCTGTTGAAATGATACGCGCACTTGGAATTCGGATTGTACTTCGATGATGTAATATTTGGATTGGATGGTGGATAACACAATGTCACTAAGTTGTCCTTCAACAGATGTTGTAAGGCTTGGGATAACGACATTCTTATCCTTCTGAACTGTCTTCGAGGAATTTTGGATCGTTGATGGTTGGATGATTGTCTTTGAGTAGATGGAGGGTTGGAGATTAAAACAAAATTAACAGATGGACGGTGATCCTTCTTGGTGTGGGCCCTTGACCCATAAACAACATTGGCTTCTTTCTTGCCAGTAAAGGGTTTCTTTATAGTGCTTGATGTAGAAGCAGATGCCATGGTAATTTTTCCACTCTTGATTCCACTCTCGACCCTTTCACCAGTCAGAATTAACTCGGTGAAACCGGAAGAGGAACTACCAATTAGCAAGTTGAAATAGGGACACTTAGTTTTCCCATTAACATGTCCACCAACTCTCTATCAGTCAGTGGTGGTTGAACACTACCAGCAAGATCCCTCCATTTTTGCGCGTACTCTTTAAACCATTCATTAGTACCCATTGTCATTCCTTAAAGTTGAACTCTTGTCGGTACTAAATCAGCGTTGTGTTGATATTGATGATAAAAAGCAGTGGCCAAATCTTCCCATGTGTGAATACGGGAACCCTCCAATTGATAAAACCATTCTAACTGAGTCCCAGCCACACTCTCTTGGAAGAAATGGACCCAGAGCCTCTTATGAATAATATGTGGTTGTATCTTGCGGACGTAGGACCTTAGATGAAGTTTTGGGCATGAAACTCCGTCATACTTCGCAAAGACTAGTATTATGAATTTATGGGGAATGACAACCCCAGGTACTAAGTCCAAATCACCAAAATCCAAACCAGGTATGGCTTGAATTTCAACAGCTTTCAGTCTATCCTCTAACTGCTTGTATTTAACCTCGATCGGTGGATAATTTTCATCAAAGTAGTCTTCATCCTCGGAAGCTTGATCATTTGCACCCCCAGCATGGGTGCTTTTTGCCTCTTCTACATGGTTCTCATCTTCCTCGGATGACTATTCAACTATTTGCACCTGACGTACTGGGCATTTAAACCTTTTCCCCATGTTGATGAAGGCATCCTTCTTAGTCTTCTTTTTGGCTGCTAGCAGTGTCATCAGCTTTTGTTGTCCCTTGGCCAGGGTCAGCAAGGTTGCTTGGAATTAGGAATTTTGTGCTTGCAGATACTTTAGGGTCTGCTTAATATCCATCTTACTGAAATAAACAATAGAAGATGAAGAAACCTATTATGGAAATCTTGCTTATGTTATGATGCATGAAATGCATATGCAAATGATTTCAAGGACTTAGAAGATTTAAATTTGTTTAGACAAAGAAGGAACGAACGCTAATTGCATTAATAAGTTCAGATTGATTACAACATGCATATCAGACTTATATTGGAAAAAGTAAAAATAAAATACAAAATAGACTACTAAAACTAGAAAAAGAATCAGGCTTCCCATGAGCGCATCCTCTTTGGTGCAATGTAGGCATTCAAACTTTTCTCCTCATGAAGTTGTCTCGTAAGCTCCAAAACCTTCTTCTCGCTTACATAGAACTGAGTTTCGAAGGTGTATTGCTCTCCTTTGAGTTGAATCCATGATCTTTTCAAATATTCACGAGAAGTAGGCATATCGGGATGAAGGACAGTATATGGAACATCTTCCTCGGCAACAGGCTCTACGATGATAGGTAAGATGGCTTCATAAGGAATCATGAGGTTTTGAGCGCGAGGTCGCACCCACTTGAGATAAGGATCCAAAGGAATGGAGTTTTTATGCCCCATAGTCTTGATATCAATTTTGTTTACCATGTCCCAAGCTCGTATGAATCTTTGACGGTAACCTTGGACATCGCTCTCATAGTCAAATGAAATTCCTTGGACAAGTGCATTATGAGTACCATCCCTCCTAGCATATCCAAAATGTCGTAAATCTAAGCAAGGGTTATAAGTTATACCTCCCCTAATTCCAAGGAGAGGGACATTGGGGAATTCGCTACAATGGTCAATGATGATAACGTCCTCCAAAAATCGAGAACACCGATGAATATCTGAATTCGTAAGTGACATCATCCTTTGAGACCATGTCAAGCCTCTCTTATTCTTCAACGTTGATTGAGGTAGGCAGGAAATAAACCAACTAGACAATAATGGAATGCAACACAAAAGAGTACCCCTTTTCTTCATAGTGCGAGTGTGGAAACAATGTAGAATGTCTCCAAGAAAGTAGGTACGAGATTACGAGAGAGAAAAACCTTAATGGAATTATCATCTATGAGTTGGTCCGAATTGGGAAATAGAAGCAAACCATAGATTAAAATAGCCAAGACGTCCTCAAAATCTTGAAAATCCATATCTTCCCAGAACAAACAATCCTTCTCCAACAGAAATTTGGCTAAGAAACCCTTAACTCCACTTCTTATCACCCAATTTGCCACAATGTCAGATCTCTTCAAATGCAAAGCTTTGGCAATAACTTCAGGTTTTGGAGTCTCTTCTAAACCGGTAAATGGTATTTGATCAAGCACATGCACTCCTAATACTTGAGAGAATTATTCTAATGTAGGCACCAATTGGTAGTCGGGAAAGGTGAAGCAATGATGCATAGGATCAAAGGATTGGAAAAGCACACACATCATTTCCTCTTGGAAGTTTGAGGTAGCCAAGTTGAGAAGCCGACCATATTTCTTTGTGAAGGGAGAATCTCCAGGCACTCTTGATGCTAACTCTTGAAGTTGAGGATACACTTTCATGAAGTTAATTCGGATGGTATTCCTACGAGTGAAAGTCATGACCTATAAAACAGAATAAAGATAAATTCCTAAATCCTTTAAATGGTTAGTGAGAACGCTTATGATGTTATGATGTTTATGATGCCATGAATAATAATCACAAACAAAGCACACGAAGACCTTAGGTTTAGGCTTGCACGGGTTTCATAGGTAAGTACCCTCTTGAAGTTTAGTTGGTTTAACCTGTCCTACAAAGTAATCGAGTTCTAAGGAATCTAAATATCATTGATCTTTCTTCATTAGGCATTTTTTTAACACAATATATCTTTTCTTGCGGCCAAAATATCCCAAAATCCCGATCTCAATGAGCGTAATATCGAGTATCAACCAATTTTCAGCTTTCCACTAAAATCGGATATCTCACTACTTCCTAATGGCCAAGTTGTTCAATTAAAGGTTCTAAGGTTAGTTAGTACTTTATGACACCGCTCAGCAACCCCGCATTCTCCTCGATTCAACACAAGGGATACTGGTACCAACGCATGTGTCACACTAACGTAGCCATTGCTTCAACCATATCGGTCTATGTCATACAGTTTCCATAATCTATTGCTACTTACCTAATTATGTTCCCAGATCCGGGTAGAGGATCAATACAAACCCAAGCAAGGACCTACAAATGTAAAGCAAACAAATCAAATAATGATAGAAATTAAATGTGATATATATCTAAGGTAACCCCACTTTTTTTTATATTCCCCAACAGAGTCGCCATTTCTGTAATACGGTGGAAGAACTGACTTGGATGTTTTGCATTTTATCATAATTATTGCAGATAGCAAGAGTCGCCACTGATTTTTTCTTTTATCCAACAAGGAAAGGGTGAAAATAACAGGAAAGAACTTTGAAATATTTTCTTGAGTTCGGGGGGTAGGTTATGAAAAGGGAAGGTGTTATCACCCTTTTCATCCATAGTTATCTATGGGCTCTTAGTTGCTTGCTAGCTCACTTTTGAAATTATTTTGTTTGAAATGTGTTTGTGGTGGGTTTTGAAAGTATTTTTTGAAAAGCACCTTCGTTTAGGCAAACTTTGTAATGATTCTTGTCTCTATAAGAATGCATACAAAGTGTTTGGATTTTTGAAAATATTTCATGTTTTTGAAAGTGTTTGGTGTGTTTGAAAAGATGTTTGTTTTTTGAAGATATATTGTGAGCAAGCAACTAAGAATGTTTTACCTACTCAAAAGTCTTTTGTTCATTTCCTCCTTCCTTTGATATTGTTATATCACCATTGATTGATAAATAACCCTATCTTTGGATGTGAAGGGACGGACGTGGGTCATCGTATAGTCATAAAATACAATGTCGTGAGATACCTTAGTATTTTTCTGAAGGGTCTAAGATCATTTTGAAGGCAACATTCGAAGCGTCATCGAGGGACTATGATCTTATATTTTTGATTGATTTTGGCTAAGATGTCTCACATGCCTAACATGATCTTTTTCTCAAGGTAACAAAGTGGAGTTAACCCTAGAGGTGCAACTGTGCAAGTGTTTTGTATTTCATGCTTGATTTAACTTCGATTAGGGTTTTCTAAGTATTGATTTTATCTTTCCATGCAAACCCTAATTAACTAGCTTTTATATTTGAAAGCAGTAAATTGAAGAAAGTAAATATCTACGCTATTACATCATTAGGGGATGGGGTATAGAAATTTTCAAATGGGAATTGCAAGAAATTAAATCCTAATTATCTATTACAACCATATTTAATTTGAATAAATGTACAAGAAATGAAATGAATATAATGTAAAAGTATAAAGGGATAAGGAATGGATTTTGTTAAGAAAAATAATTTTGACCTAATTGACATAAGAGAAAAATAATTACCTAAAGTAAGAAAGTCAAAATTAAGTTAATAAAAGAAATTAAATTATTAAATAAAACAAGTTTTTTAGGGTTTTGTTTGTAAAAATTTTAAATAAATTAAACTAGTATAAAAATTAACTAATTTAAAGAAAACCTATGTTCTAAGTTAATTTTTAATTAAAAGGAAATAAATAAATAAAATCATAATCTAAATATTAATTGATTAAGAAATAAAATAAACTAAGTTTGTAAGAAATTTTTTTTTTGATTAATATTTTTGGTCCATTTTTATTAATAAAAATAAATATTATAATAATATTAATAATAATAAAATAAAGATAAAATAAAAATAAAATAAGTCAGGGGGTGAAATTTGAATTTGGTGTGTTTAGATGTAAAACTAATTTATTTTAGGCCCAAAACTTGTTTTTAATAAACAAAAATAAAAATGATAAAAAAAGGTTAGGCTGGGTTGTTATAAGTGAAACAGGGGGGTTAGCTAGAGTAAAAAGGGCAAAGCCCGATGATGAGGGCCCAAGCGTGCTTGGCTGAAACAAAAAAAGAAAACAAAATGAAAATTGTTAGGAAAAATGGCAGCGCTGGGGCTTGTAACCACGCCCTTTGCATAATATGCACGCTGACTTGCCATTGGGGTGACTATACATCTGTTAACTTAAACAAAACCATAAATATATAATACAAAATACTTCCATGGCCTGAACTTCATCTTCAACCTTACGCCACCCAGACCACCTGTATCTCATTCATTTCTCACCCAAAATAGAAAATGCAAACATGAAAGTTGTGTAAAATCTCATCACGATTTCAAATATATAACTCATTAAAAATATAAGTCAAATATGAATGAGAATTTTGCTGGCTCAAATCTGAACCCTAATTTTTCCAAAAATTTCAATATCAAAATTCTCTAAGCTCAGGCAATATAAATGAAAATTATGGACATGTTTAGTTTCAGGGCAATGATGTCTACATTTTGTCTTTGAGAATGCAAGTCTAACAATGCCTAATGAAGAGATAAAAGTTCAGAAAAATACTTCAAAAACTGGAAATCATGAAATGAGTTTGAGCTTGTTTCAAGTGATGGTGATGATCAGGTTAGCTTCCTTGGACCTCTAGGAAGCTAATGCAATAGTTTCCTTGAGCTGAGGATGGCTGAATCGTGCTGGAGAAGTCCAAGTGAAAAGCTTAATTTTTTGTTATGGAGGAAGGTGATGGAGGTATTACAGTTGTGTAACAGGGTGTTGGATTGTTTGTAGATGATGTTTAGGAACTTTTGGAAGTGAAAGGCCAAGAAACACACAAGTTGATTAGGTGTTTGGGATTTCTGGCCAGAAAGTGCAACAATGGAGGTTGTTTATGCAATCCTGAATTTGAGAGGGTTTTAGGGCTTAAGAATTTGTGTGTTGGATTGAAAATGACGTATATATTTATATGCAAGAGGTTTCAAGTGTTACCACAACTCAGAATTTGAATTCTCAAGTTGTGGCAACTTTACTTGTTTTTGAAGCAATGTTGAAACATCTTGTTCCAACACATGGTACAGGGCTGTATAGAGTGGTTAGAACATTGAATATGCTTGATTTTGGTTTATAGGGGTTGTGTGTGCAGAAAGAACAAGTCCAAGGCTCAATACAAGTTGACTTTTCATAAAGCTTGCTTTTCTAAAATGACAATGGCAACTTTGTGCCATTAATGGAAAATTGGTTTGGACAATGCTTCAAGCACTTGTATAAGAGCTTAATCAATTATGTAAACCATTAATTATGGAGTGAAACACAAGTTTGAGGCCTGTAAATTAGGATTTGTACAGCATGCTTAAAGATTGGATAATTGTTCATCACAAATATGCCTTGTAAATCAAGTTTGAAACCCTAACTTCTTGCCTTTGATTCTCTCAGCTCATGTATGATCTTAATGAATTCTTTGACATTTTGGAAAGCTTATAACATCCTCTAAAACCTTTATGTTGGACATTTTTGAAAACTCCAATTGGAACTATGTGAAATTTGGCCAAAGAAGTTAGGTCAAAATCCTGACTAAAATACTCAAAATTTCACTAAGTGTTTTTGTTTCATGTACATGTCTTCATGAATTTATAACTTAAAATCCAAGAATTTTTAGAAATTTATTACTTATACAAAGTTTTAGATCTCATAAAAATATACAACTTTTATGTTGGAAGTTTTTCTTGTATCATCTTGTATCATCTTGTATCATGGTTAAAATTTGGCACAAAGTCATGAAAAAAGTTAACTTTCCAACACTTAGAAAAATTTCTAAGTCTTAGAATTTTGACTTTTCAAAGATAATTTTCACTTTTTTTGATTTCTTGATGAACAATCTTCATATTTTGACATTTCTTGATGAAATATGATTTTTGAAACTTGATTTTGATCAAGAAGTCAAAGTTTGACTTTTTAGTGTGCAATTGACTTTTTCATCAGTTGACAAAATTTCAATTATCAATCAATTGATCTTGAGAAATGTTTTGAAATATGAAATTTGGTCAATGTGATGCATTTGAATCCTTGACATCATGTCTCAAACCAATAAGTCATGTATTTGGTCAAAAGTCAAAAATCAAGTCTTCTCAGTCAAAACCCTAATTTTGACCATTTTGCCCCTTTGGTGATCTAATCAAATTTCTTGAGGACTTATAATCCAATATTGAAAAAATGGTTCATATGAGTTCTGTAACACCCTGTTTTTTGATTAAATGTTAATTCGGTTATTTGAAATAAAAATATTCATAATGATAAAATACTATTTTGAGTAATATTATTTTGGTGTGTATTTGGCTTCGTTTGATTTATCGGTATAATTTAGTTTGTATGGAATAAATATTAATTAAATGTAATATGGTTTTAATAGAATTATATGATATAATTTGAATTAAATAATTGTTGGGGCCAAATTATAATTTTAGAAAGATAGAGGGAGGAAAGTTAGTAGTAGAAGGATAGTTTTATAAAATAGAAAAGGAGAGTTAGTAAGAGTAGTTGGTAAGAAGAGAAAGAAGAAAGAAAAGAAGAGAGAAAGAGGAGAAGAGAAGAAAGGAAGCTAGGTTTGGAGTTGCAACATCTTCATCATCTTGTTTCAAGAAAACCCACACCAAGGTAAGGGGTTTGATTTTCTAATGCTTATAGTTAGGGTTTAATTTGATATATTTTGGATTTGGGGAAAAATTGATGTTAGGGTTCTTGAGTTTTATTGAGATAGAAATTATAAGAGTTAATTAGGTGGTGTTGTTGTTGTTGAATTAGTATTAAGTTAATTGAAATTGGAATGAAACAAGAACTAGTAGCATATGCATTTAAATGAAGTTTAGAAACTAGAAGAACTAGTGGCATATGCAATTGAAATGGAGTTTTGGAACTAAAAACTAGCGGTTAGTAATTGAAATGATGATAAGCTTCTAAAACTAAGTACTAGCAGTAGAGTTTAGTTTAGATATAGTTTAGAAGAAATAAAAACTTGCAGTATGTTTATTAATTAAGTTTAGTATAACTAAAAGATATAACGGTATACTATATTTCAATAGCAAATTAGCTTATGCAGTATGTCCATTTGATGAAGTTGGAAATTGTATGTCCATTTGATGAAGTTGGAAATTATGCAGTATTGGTATCAGAGTAAGAACAAGACGGTGGAAGACTAACGTAAACTATGCAGTATAATTAAGTTTATAAACTAAAGAAAAACTAACAGTAGGCATAATTGAAAGTAAATTTAGAAATTAATTAATTAATTTATGTTTTGTTTTTCTTTTCTTAATTTAATATATTAAATATTTATATTAATTAAATACAAATATGATATAAGTTAGGCGATTTAATTTGGAATTCGATTATGTTCCGATTTCCCGATTTCGGCAATTTCGGCGACGGAGCAAGTTACTCCGAATTTAACGAGAATTGACGTGCTAGCATAATCCGACGTGTAGATTAACGTAGTGAAGTTCGTTTTGCGAAATTTCGACTTTTTAAGAATCGACCCGATTTTAGTACGAATGAAATAAGTTGAGTTTAATCCCGAATTTAACCGTTCGAGTTACATTCCGGTGACTCGATCGCGATGAGAAACATTGAGAGTAATGCCGGTTCATTGATAATGACTTTATGTTGAAATATACTTTCCGATTTGGAATTGTTGATAGTTGATGGTTTATGTTTTGGTTGAGTAAGTAACTTGTTTGTATACATTTTACTTGACGTTGAGATTGTTAAATTATATGTATGCATGCATGTACAATAGTTGATGTTCCATTGGTTGGATTTGATGGTATGTGTATGTTAAGATTATTGTGAATCTTAATTGCATGAATTGGTTATATTGTACATTGCATGGCATGGTTGGACTTGAAACAGAGACGGTGAGACTGTGGGTTCACATGATTTTATAGACGGTGACCCTATTATGGGAAAAGACGTAGTGACCTTGATCCGGAAGGGAGATATAGGTGGTGGAACATTGGGTCCACAATATCTAGACGGTGACCCTATTATGGGAAAAGACGTAGTGACCTTGATCCGGAAGGGAAACATAGGTGGTGGAACCTTGGGTCCACGAGTCGGTATCGTATTCGCATACGTTGAGTCGTGTTGTGAGTCACATGTATATTTGTGCATGTTATGTATGTGTGTTGATGTGTTTGATTATGTGCCAGTATTGTTGTTGTTGGAATTATGGTTATGTGCCAAGGATGTGAGTATTCGGATAATCGGTTTACATGGTTAATGTGTTGGAAATGGATTCCTTGAGTAAGGATACTACAGGTGATAAAATGAACATGATCATTATGTATTGCTTTATTTATTGCCATTTCATTTACTTAAAATTACATGTTATATGATTATTGGAATTCTCACACTTTTGTTGGCCAATGCTTTTGATGGCATTGTGCGGGTACCGAGGACGATAGCGCGAGGCGCTAGCTAACGGATGCATTGGATTGCAATCTGTTTTATTTTGATTAGAGTCGAGTCGATGCTATGGTAGTAACACATGGGGGGGGGGATTTATTTAGTGTCGAACTCGATTATTTTGTATTTGGATTATGATGTATATAATCCTTATTCGTGTATATGATGTTTTGTATATGTGAGACTTGATAACATATGCTTATGTGAATTATGATGGCTTGATGCCTTGAATTATGTTTTGATTCCTCCATAAATGGAGATGATGTGAAATTATGAAACTCCGTTGCGTTTTCACGAGAGAATGAAGTAAATATTTATTGTATGTTTGTTTTGTGTTGGAATGCTTATACTTTCAAACATACCATGTCCGTTTTTCCTTAAAGACTTTGGAATGTGATGTGTGTTGTGGCATCCCTTCCGTGCAATTTTATTTCTCTGATTTTAATCTTTACCTTTAATTGGGGTATTTAGAAGGGGTGTTACAAGTTCAAAATATTTATATGGATCAAAAATCATGAAGTTTGATTGTAAGTTGGCCACAATTGACTTTTTACCCAATACAGCTGATTTTAGTTCATCTAATCAATAGAATGAGCAAACTTGAACTTCAAGACTTGAAATTTGACATGAGCATTCCTGAAGGTCCAAAATGATCCATGAAAGTCATATTGGGCATTAAAATTCCATTTATCCTTGTGCAAACTCAAACCCTAATTTGAGTCATTAGTGTTGAGGAGGTGTCTTGAGTTGATCAATCCTTGTGCAATTTTGAGAAGTTGAAAATATTGTGAGAAATTTCTTAAGAAATGAGAGTGAAAATTTTGGGGTACACCACAAATGATGTGCTAATTTTTTTGTAAAGGTAGTGTCGCAATCATAAGGATGTTTGTTTCGGTCTACAACTCTTATGCGGTTGTTTCTGGTCAAGTTGTAAATTGTGGTAAGTCCTTTATATATGGAGGATCCAAGAAGAATAAAATTAGATGACGAAGATATGTCGCTTGATACTTTAAAACCCATAAAGAAAAGTAATAAGTCAAAGTTATCAGATGCCTCTTCCCATCCTAATCTTGCAAATTAAATTAAGGTGTCGAAACCCAAATCTCAATAATCAATCAATGTCGATCTTGAACCATTTGTCGATGATGCGCATGGCCAGGATGAGAGGGACAATTCCAGTCCCAGTGATGAGGGTCCCAGTGTAATGTATTTTCATCTTTTTTTTTCAATAATCTTTCCATTTTCGATTAAAACCAATTTTTCTCTTCTTCCAGGAAGATCGAACGGGTACTGAGTATTCCAACATCAAATACGAAATTCCCAGAAGATCTAGTACCCCTTCATTTCATCCCATTTCCAACAAAGGGTTGATTAAAGGATCTAGGGACGATGTGAACCAACTTGTCGAAGATTAACCCAATGTTCCACCATATTTTGTCTCAGGTCAACAATCTCAAACATCTGACTTTGAAACGGATTGCAAACAGATGGAGCACCTAAACATGGAGATTCCAGACATAGCGAAACAAAATCAAGAGGAACCCACTAATTTTTATCCCAAAATACCTCCCTAGAGAGAAGGTGAAAAATATGATGAGGATAAACAAATGTCCAACAACTCTGAAGAATGCCCAAACAAAGAGGACACGAACAAAAATGTTGGTCAACAATATGACGGTACTTATGCCAACCTACCCTTTGGGATGACTAATGACTTCAAGATTCCTTCAAACACCACCAAATTTCTCCCTTCCCAGGTAAGAACTAGAACTTCAGAAGAAGATCAAACCCCTTGGCATGGTTTTTATGACAAATCCATGAATTTTTGGAAGTCATATCCTTATGAATTTCCATACCAAGAATAATCTTACCAACACCTAAGTTTTTCATGTCAAACTCCTTTCTCAACATGTTTCCAATTCATTTACATTATGTAAATTATTATGAACAATTAACATATATTCAATATACACTAACAGGAAAATAAAAGAGCTATCATATAGATTTCCTAACATAAACATAAGAGTATTGCTCACACATTCTATAATCAATCTGAAGCATGTATGAATCAAAACACTCGTACCATTTCCTTGAATAAGTATCACATTTTTGTATCTAAACTTCCATAACTATAAATACATCATTCATGCATCATTCCAACTCGATGATACCATAAGAATTTCCTGCAATTGCACTTCACCATCAACCTCCAACCTATGCATACACATTAATAAATCACACATAATATTCTTTTGTTGGGGTGCCATATGGATGAGGTTTGATAACATCCAATTAGGTTCTTGTGTAGCTGAGAATATTACGTTGAGATTTGTAGGGTTCTTCATCCGGAACTACCGCGGAATTATCCTCCAAGACCATAAATCGCTTTTGGGGTTTTCGTGCATGACGTTCAAGAAAGGATTGCGGCTTAGTGAAACATTTGGAGATAAAGAATGTGTATGAACCTTTAGATATAAAGAACACAAAGGAAGTAGCGCAAGAACATAGAATTGAATAGAAGTCTTGTGTCACTCTCTATTATATCTTTATTCCCTTTTGTTTTGATTAGGTAATTTATCGAATATCATTGTTTGATTGATTAACTCGTAAGAATTCTTCTGCAATTGTTTTGTTTAGAGTGGTGTGTTGATTAGCTTATAATCACTTTTATTATAATTGATTTTCATATCAACATAACTCAAAGGAAAAATTATGAAAAGTCGAACGCACACCTAGTGTTTGAAAAATTACAATGTTTTATATTTTTATTTAAATTTCATTGGAAATAGGAAACCTTTGTTTTTGATATTAAATTGTTAACTGAGATATGTTGATTGCTTTTATCATTATCTTAATTCTATATGGCTTATGCTAATTCGAGTTTCCAATAACTAGGTTTGTTTAGACTACTATTTTGATCTAGGACAAAAACCTTTCGCTCAACATTGTTTTTCAATTAAGGTTTTAAATAACCATTTTTGAAAGGTGGTTTTTAATTTGGGATCTATTCACCCCCACCCAACTAGATAAGTTATCATAGTCTAGCAAGTGGTATCAGAGCTCAGGTTCATTCCGTTCTTCGAAACTCTAATTAGAAAATGGCATACGAACCTAAAGGGGACTACAAAATAGCCCCAATCTTTTCGGGAGAAAACTATATTTATTGGAAAGGTTGTATGTAAATTCATGTTAATTCATATGACAAGGATATGTGTGACAATATTACTCAAACCAATGCTAGTGGCATTGTCACATCTAAGCCGAAAGCACTATGAAATAATGTTGATAATAAAAATACATTAAATCTCATTAATCGTTTGAACGCACTTGATAATCTTATTTCCAATGCAATTTCTACTAAAAAAGTTGTGAATGTCTTATTAGGAATTGGTAACCGAAGTTCACTGCGATCAAGGAAGTCAATGATCTTACAACACTTGATCTCACTAAATTGTTTGGTAAGTTTGAAGAACATGAGTAAGAACTCACTTTCTTATACAAGTATGACAAAAATCTTGAGAAGAAGAAGAGAAAGGAGAAATTCACGAATACGGAGAAAGTAACTAAGTCTCAAGCTCTTAGGACTTCTTTTCCAAGGTTCTCAAAAGATGAGAACATTGACAGTGATTCTAGTGACGATGAAGATTTAAATCGTCTTTATGGTTGCAAGAAAGGCAACGCTATTGAAAAATTCAAATTTAGAAGTTTTTGGTTCCTAAAGGTGTTTTTCAATGGCTTCCCAAATGCAACAAATTTTTCACTAACCCCCAAGAACCGAATGAAGATTGGGTACCTAACTTGTCTTGTTGTTTTTGTAGGAACGTTGTCTTGACTCTATGTTGTATCCCAAAATTAGCCCTCTTCATTATGATCCTAATTGGTTTATATTTCATTATCATATGCATACATGCATTCCATGGGATCAAGATATTTTTATCAACACTACAAAGCTCCCGTATTTGTTCAGCGCATGTCGAGTTGTAGAAGACTTGGGTGTTTTCGGTGAATTTTAAGCAGTGCGAATATGAAACCATTTTTCAGTTGATTTGAGTTTGGAAACTCATATCTACCATTTGGAATGATTTTTTGGATTGATTCTTGAGGTTTTGAAACTGTCTCGACATTCTCTTCAATTTTCATGTTCGGACCAAAATCTAAATCTCAAAAGAAGGTCTCCGAATACACCATTCTTTTGGAAGTTATACAGTGAAAAAATACAACGGATGTGGGTTGAATTGTTATTTCGTGTGCACTAAAAAATTTGTAATTATCGGATGGAATGTCGTACGTGCATAGTTCTGATTGCCAAAGTTCTGTCTCGATGTCATATTGATATTGTCTATGGAGGATAAAAGTTGATTAATAAAGGAAGAACCTGTGAATTTTGAGTTTCTGAAGACATGTTTGTGTTGAACCGGAATTCAGTTGTATTAATGTTTGATACGGTAAAATTCGTATCTCACTCGATTGTTATCGTATTGAGTTGGGCCCAGTGGCGTTGGTTCATGAATTTCTTATACTACAACTTATATTCAAATGCTAAAAGCAAACAGTGACCCTAAGGTTCTCATTTTTTATCTTCTTCGCGCACGATGCAATAAAATTCTGAACAAGAAATTACTTTTGCCTGACACAACGCCAATGAAACTTCAAAAATTCATAACTTTCTCGTCGTTTATTCGATTGAGCCTATTATTTTGGCAATGCATCACAAATTTGATTATCTTTATTTTTCGTGTTGAGACTTTTTGAAGATTTCGTACGGATGATAACGTGGAACTTTTGATACGTGTCGGGCTCACACTTTCAAGTCAAGGCCCAATCCAATTGCACATCCAAAGCCCAATTATCCCATGTATATAATCTCAAATCTTATGTTTTTTAAGGAGGATCTCATAATTCACAAAAACACACAAACACTCTAATATTTTCTCTGAAGTCTCAAAAGGATCAAATCAAGGTTCTACACTTTTTTGATCAAGAACACAACAACAACTTCATCAAGATCCAAAAGTCAAGATCAAGAGCAATTCTTCTCCGATTGTTGATCCGTTTGTTGTGATCTCTATACCTAAGCCTCCTCTTCACTTATATCAGTGAGTTTAATTGAATTAAGCACTTTTGAAACAAGTGATTATTTGAGAAGCACTTTTTAATCAAGCATGAATTGAATCTAGGTTGAATTTTAAATTGAGAATATAGATCTAAGCCTAGAATTGCAAATTGATTTGATCATCATGTGTAAATCTAGAATTGGATAGTTGAATTGAGTGCTTATTGAATTAAGTTGATTCTCTTAAAAGTGCTTAATTGATGAAACAAATTGATGATGTTGCATGAGGTTTAATTGTTGATCTTAATCAATCATGTGGAGCTTGAATTTAGACATTGAATTATGAAAAATCATGTATTGAATGTGTGGAAACTTTGTGTTTGATCAATTGCCTAATCCTTGAGCCAAACCTCAAAAACTTGAATGAAAATGCTTTTTGCCCGTGGGTAACCGGTTACCACCCTTTCCAGTAACTAAAATTTGAAATATTTGCACGCAGTAACCGGTTACCCTATTATGGTAACCAGTTACCTCAAGGCAGTAGCGATTTTCTCAATTTTTTGAGTTATGGTAACCGATTACCCAATTATGGTAACCTTGACAGAAATAGAATTTTTTACTTTGCTTTAATGCATGTTTGCACATATTGCCTTGTTAATTCTAACTCCTTTTGTGGATGCTTTGCAAGGTACATTGTTAGACCTTTCTTCTTTAATAAGAACATGATTATTGGTTGAAAGGAACCTTATGCGATCACTTAGTTAAAATTTGCGTACGACGCGCACGCCGATTTTGTTCTTGTATTAATATTGTTTTATGCATGTAACCTTGCATTACACGGACGTGTCTATGACACATTCCACCGTATGATTGTTATTTGCGTACATTGTATGAACTGTGTTTTATGCAGGTGTATTTTTTATATTCGGATGTGTCTGCCATGCATTCTAATCTTGATGTGTTTGATGTGTTGACACTTATGTTGATGGTATTTTCTTTATTTGTGATAGCAGCACGTGAAGTTTCACAGGTTTCTTTGTTATCGCTTAGCATCTATGAATTGCTATTTGTTGGGTACATCTCCCTTATGTTTTCTTTCTACATTTTGTTGCTTTCTAGAGATCATGTCGAGTGGAATTTTATCGCTTTCCTTGCCACGAGAAGTAGGAATAAAGATTTATGATGGGGATCACCGTTACTGATAATGTCAAGAATCCCTCTGGTTTATTTAAAGACCCGTTTAGGGAAATTCTACATATGTGCCTTGTGTTCTACTTGTGCTTGTTTAAAATCCTACCTTTGGATTAGGTATTCTGCAGGTGTGTTTACATTTGTGCTCGCATATTACCCCACCCCAATAAGTCCTCAAAAGGAGGCGAGCAAAAAGGGTTCACAATTGACCCCCGTGTTTCATTTGTGTCATCCTTTTCTCACGTTATACGTTGATTGTTTAGATTTGTGCAGATCATATGTATTGAGTCGGTCATGTGGAAAATGGTTAGGTAATCAAACCCCCACCATTTGTCATGAGTTCACAATGGCCATTGCTGACACTTCGCTACCCGCTTCTTTGCTTCGGGTGATCCTTTCCCCTTAGCTAAAGTAATGCTTTTCTTTTTTATTTCATCTTAGTCTCCCGCTTGTTTGCTACGGGTTATCCGCTCCCCTTAGCTAATGCATTTTCTCTTCATACCCGCTTCCCCTGAGTCAGTTTACCCTGATTGTGTGCTTTTTCCAAAGCACTTATTTGATATGCCATGCTCCTTTAGAATTGCTCATCTAGGATTAGTCTTCGAGCTAGATATTAGGATATTTATCCATGTATGTTCACTTCGGTAGATATTTTCCCTATAGATCTGGAAAATGTGGCTCTCCTCATCTATGGGATGATTTTGTTTCCAAATCCTGACCAACTCATAGATGTGAACGCCGTCAAAATCTTCATGTCTCGTAACCCGGTGCCTACTTTGTTAGGGGACATCCTACATTCTTTTCACACTTGCACTATGAGGAAATGAGGTATCCTTATGTGTTGTACTCCTCTTTTGGCAAGATGGTTTATTTCGCATCTTCCCCAATTTGTATTGAAGAACGAGCAAGGTTCAAGGTGGTCATGTAGGTTGATGACGCTCAAACATTCAGACATTCATTGGTGTTCCCGATCTATAGAGAATGTTTACACTATGGATAAAGATTAGGATAGTCTCCGTTAGTTTTTTTTTTTGCATATTCCATCTTAAAACAAAAACTTTCTTTTTCTTGGAAAATCATAAAACATCTCTAATGAACTTAAATCCTTCTTCAAGGTAAAAAATACAAACCAATCTTAATTGTTTGCGCGCATTTTGGCTCTGTTCTAAACCTTGTTAAGTTGACATCTTACTATCTTTTCCATGATATTTTGCTATCTTTGTGTCACTGCTTCGCCATCGCATGTGTTTGTTATCCTACTTTGATTTTTAATATCATTGTTTGGTGTGATGTTTTATCATCTAAATTTATGTTTTTCCATCCTTGCCATGATATTTTTCTATCTTTGTGTCAATGTTTCACCATCACATATGATTGTTATCCTACTTTTGATTTTTAATGTCATTGTTATGTGTGATGTTTTATCATCTAAATTGATGTTTTTCCATCATTGCCATGATATTTTGTTATCTTTGTGTCGATGCTTCACCATCGCATGTGTTTGTTATCCTACTTTGATTTTTAATATCATTGTTAGGTGTGATATTTTATCATCTAAGTTTTAATGTTTTTCCATCCTTGCCATGATATTTTTCTCCCTATGTGTCGAGGCTTCGCCATCGCATATGTTTGCTATCCTACTTTGAGTTTTAATATCATTGTTAGGTGTGATGTTTTATTATCTAAATTGTAATGTTTTTCCATCCTTGTCGTGATATTTTTCTATCTTTGTGTCGATGTTTCGCCATCCCTTATGTTTTTTATCCACCTTTGATTTTTAATATCATTGTTAGGTGTGATGTTTTGCCATCATTGTTGAGGTTTTACCATCATTATTGTTATCTTGTCATTTGTTGATGTTTTGTCATCATATCTGATGTTTTGCCATCATGTTTATTGCTTTTATCTTTTTAACTAAAACACAAAAACCAACCAAAATAATTGAGCCAAAAAACACCTGCTCTTATTCCTTAAAATGAGATACGTAGGAAGAGGCTTTTTGTGGGGCCTAATCGAGCATATCTTTAAAAAAATATCTTTCTTTTCCCTACACTTTCTTTTCCTTTACTTTTTCATGCATTCCCTCTTTCCTTTTGCTTTAAAACTTAGACATAGACTTTGACAACACCCATTAGATAAGAATAACAAGAGTGGATATCGTAGAGTACTACGGGCGTGTTAGGTGCTAATACCTTCCCATCGCGTAACAGACTCCCTTACCCATATCTCTTGGTCGTTCGACCATGATTTCACCCTTCTCAGGTTTACTCGATGTTTACCTTTCCCTTCTTGTGGGATAAAAAACGTTTGATCGCGACATCATTGATTTCATATCGATGATTTGTTCGGCCGGTTGTTTCAGCTGACAACTTCACTAGGGACGTGGTCGACCAAATGCTGGTCCATCCTGGAGTCGCTCCTAGCTCTTGTTTTATTTTCTTTGGGTGTTTATTTTATGTGTCTTACAGCTTTTCTAATTTCATACCTGTTTTCCTGAGCATATATGTGCATTTCATTTTACTGTTTCCTATATATTGTTGATGTGTTGTCTCTGTTTCATGACGGGTAGGTGTTACAAGAGGTAAAAGGCTTAGTAGCTAAGCTAAGTGACAAACAATAGGAACACTAGGAATAGAGTGGAACATGATCGGTAGGGGATGTAGATCTCCTATTCAGTTATGTTTTCCATGCTCATATGAGGTCCCATGATGCCATCATTATCACGTAGGTGTACAGTGATGGCACTCTCTAAGTGGATCCAGGGTTTTAAGTTACCCTTTCCTTACCCTGACCTAGTTTTGACCTGTGAGCGGGGCAGGAATGAATGCAATCTTTTACAGGTACAAATGATGATTGTTATGTTACGTCAGTGAATGTTTGTTTCTCAGATTTATTTTCTTTCTCTGATCTGGTGTCTCCGAGGTTTCTTTGATTGGTGTTATGGGCCTTTGATCCTGATATTCATAGTATTGAGGATGCTTTGATTCCATGGTCATTGTATTTGCATCATAGCATATTTAGTTTTACAAAAGAAATGTACAAAAAAATATGTGAAAAAGAAACTAATCTGCATATGCATACCATTTCCAGGTTTATATGTGTTAGTCATCAAGAATGGATGATAACACCGGTGTAGGAAAAAAGCTGATCAAGAAGATATCTTGCTACCATTTTCATGGTTTTCCGCTTGCTCAGTTGAATGAATTGGATTTTCTTGTAACTGGTCCGAATGAGAAGAACTTCAGAGCTAGATATGGGAATCTGTTTCCATTACTATATGATGGTTATGAACATTGGGGTATGGTATCTCTTCTGTAATTTTACAATCCTCTGTTGCGTTGCTTTACATTCTAGGATTACCAACTAGAATCAATGCTTGAGGAGTATGCATAAATACTTGATGTCAATATTCCGAGTTGCACACCCTTTATTTGCTTGCTTGAAGTCCCTGATTATGTGGATATCAATAAGGCTCTTTATTTGAACCTTAGCAACGTGAGAAGTAATTCGGCAATAAGAGATGACACGTCTAGTTTTCATTTGTACTTTTTGGTAGCTAAAGCTAGAGAATTTGCGGGAAATGATTATTGGATCGCGTTTAATGCGTTACTAGCCGTCATGGTCTATGGCATCATCCTTTTGCCTAATATGGATGATTTCATGGATTTCTCAGCCATATATATGTTCATGAGTGGAAATCGGTACCGACAATTCTTGCAAATACTTAGTATTCCATTCATTCCCAGCATGGTAAGAAAGTGTGTGTTCTTTGTTGCATTCCTTTTCTTTACAAATGGTTCATGTCGCACATGCCCACCAAGGGACCATTGGTTGACACTGCAAACACTTTTTTATGATCACGAAGGATTATGGCTCTTACTTCTTATGATGTTGTCTGGAATAACATAAGGTACATAAAAGAAACAATAGTAAGTTGCAGAAGGTTCCCTAATGTGCCGCTCGTGGGGACTAAGGGTTGTATCAATTATTATCCCATCTTAGCACGACGACGGCTAGGACATCATGACAGATAAACTAACCGATCATGAAGTGGAAACTGTTTATTTTGGCAAAGGTAAGAACCTTATATTGCTGGAGAGTATGAGAAGAGCGTGGAATCATGTTCATCAGCATGGAATAACTCTTTTTGGTAAAAAGGGATTCTTGGTTGTTGATCCTTACGTGCAATGGGTCAAAGATCGAGTGAAGATGAAATTGTTGCCTTATATAAGATAAGTGTTGTTGTACCCACAACCTACTGTTGGACAACCACCCGATGGTTCATCAGCATCAGACACCATAATTAGTCAGTCACTTCCACGTAAATCGTCCCTTCTACAACCTGTTTCATGTGAATCCAAGCTTGTGCCGGTGGGATTCCTTAGGAAGGTTGAAGCAGATAACCTTAACTTAGAGTTGCACAAGAAGGATTTGAATTTCTTGATTGCTTTTGTTGCACAGGAAAAAGAAAAGTTGCTTCATGAGGATAAAATGAAAGATAGTGTGTTAGAGGAATATGGTTTGCTTGAACAATTGAAAAGGCCGAGAGTCGAAAGTTCTCACGTCCCAATTCAAACGAAAGCCATGAGAAAAATTCAAAGTGATCTTGTTAAGAGACAACATAAGTTTGAAAGTCTCAGAGCATCCAAAGACCGTATGCAAGTCGATCATAAAGCTGAAGTCAAATATTTAAGGAAAAAACTTTGTGAGGAAGGTTCCAAATCATATGAAGCCGTCAAACTACAAGAGAGCTTGGAGAAACAGGTCCAAAGGAAACATGTGCAGATTGATGAGCTCTAGGCGCAAATTAGAGAGAAGGATGCCTTTAGGCTTGCGACGGATAGCCGATTGAAGAAGAAGAAGGATACTCAAAGCTCGGCCGGGAGTTTCATATTGTCTTTTACCTCTGTTGATCTCTTTGTATTTGATTGGTTCACTACTAGTTTTTTTGGACGGGTTCCTTTGATTTTATTTGTATGATACCATCTTGAGATGTCTTTTTGTATGGATGATCTTTTCCTATGATATATGCAGTCTCTTTCTTTAATGATGATTTGTCCATATCCTGTTATTTCTGTTATTGATGAAAATCTAAGATTTCCCTGGAATCTGTAAAACATTACATTCGTATATCATTCATTCATACATTTTGCATCATGATAGGTTTATGGCCGGTACTCTTTTCTTGATTCTTCCTTTATTATCAGAGTTCAAGACGACTACTCATTGCTACTCTATCAGGAACAACTTAGTGTAGCGGTAGAAATGTTCAAGACTAAGCCATTGGATTGACTAGACTTTATACAAATGAAAATAAAAATCACCACCGCGCTTTATTGTTTCCAAAGGAATGGGAAAAGAGCGAATAACCAAAAAAGAGGGAGAAAGATTCAAGGTAAGGGGGTTGGTTATGAAAAGGGAAGGTATTAACACCCTAAGCATCTACGGTACTCCGCAGGAACCTCTTTGTAAAATCTGTATATTTTGGCTATAAAAATGTGTTGTATAGAAAATGGATGGTGGAAGTGAGAAGAGAAATATTTTTTATGATTTTTTCACCCTCCGCGGTTGCGAATCTTTAGTGCCTACGTACCACCTTTCATGCAATAGGGGATCAGGGTACACGTAGTTCCTCTTTTAAAAATTTTAAACACAAGTGTGTTGGCTAATTTTAAGAGATAAGACATCATCGTCATTGTCCGTGTGGAAAACATACTTATAAGCCATAATCATGAGAAAGGAGAATTTGCATCATCTCAAAGTGGAGGATATGGCTTGGATCTTAAAATCAACAATGCCTCACTAACACTCAAGTGGAAAATATCTCACTTCACTACATATTGTAGAAGTATAGTTGTTTGCATCACTACAAGGATTGAAAAGAGTCTAATCTTTTGAGAAAACGTTTAAAGATAAAAAATCCAAAGTTGAAAAATGGTTTGAAATGAGATTGATTGACTTTTAGTCTTCTCACAAAAAATGTCAAGGTATTATTAAATTGATTGAAGTTTATTTATGAAAATATTTTTGAAAATGCATGGAAATAAGTCCAAGTTTATTATGAAAGTATTTCAAGTTTAGAAATAAGAAGAATTTTCAAAAGGAGGGAGAAGATTTTTTAAATTAAAGAAGATGGGAGGAGAAGAAGAGGCTATCCTAAAGCATAAGGTAAAAGCTAATGATAAAAACCATCTAACCAACAAGAAGCCAAAACTTGACATTATGAGCCAAGGTAGAATTCATATTCTTTGGATTGAAACCAAGCAAGCAAAGATACTAGACCTCTTGAGAGAACCAAAATTCAAGTGTATTAAGTCTTCACAAAAATTGGGCAGAGTAACGGCTGTATACGGGTGAATTCCAGATTACAAACAAAGAATGTAATCACAAAAACCTGTACACAAAATCAAACAAGCAACCCAGTGTCTTGAGGTAAACCTCAAGAACTCCAGACAAAATAATCAGATAAGATCACAAGGTCTCCAAGATAGGCCAAAGTTTCTAATCCTAAGTCAAAGAAAAAGTCCCATGCTCCATCATGCCAAGGATAGTAACCAAATAGTCCAAGTGCCATTAAAAGTTTTTTAGGGTTTATGTTGATTATTAAGTATCTTAAGAAAAGAAAAGAAAAGCTCAAGTGAGCAAAGTAAAAATGGCAAGAAAATAAATACTCAAATGAGCAAAGATGAAAATGGCATGAAATGTAAATGCTAAAAAATAAATAGTACATAAAGCATAAAAAAGAATAAAAGCTTAAGATAAAACAAGTCAATAATTAGTGGTTAGTTGGATGACCATCTTGAAACTTGCATTTGGAACTCATTAGAGGATTGGTAGAAGCAAAGCCTCCACACAACAAGTTGCATTTTCTTTTTGTCAAGTATATTATCCATTTGGAATTCTCACAAGTACCATTTAATGATCAACGATGTTTAAGTGAACCGCGTTGACCAAAGGTGTTGTAGATCCATTAGAGGATTGGTAGAACCAAAGCCTCCATACAATGAATCTCAAAGTTATTGGATCAAAGAGATCAAATTAACATACTTGGGCTTGCAATCATAAGTTTGGTCCACGAATGATCATTTATTTGAATCGGGACAAAATTTAGCGCTATGTTAAGCAATTGTAAGTGGACTTATATAGTAGTCACACCTATTTTGAGGCCGGTCAATAACAATTTATGCACCATTTGTTTTGACACATGATATAGAGATCATGCTCAAACAACACTTAGTGCAATAAGAAGGGGATGAGATGAAGAGGATTAGGGTAAGAAAGAATATACAAACCACATTTGAATTAAATTTAAATCAAACTATTATTAAAAACATTCATCCATTTTTTGTGGAGTTAAACTCAATACCATGGATTCAATGATGTTAATAAAGTTCATGATCCAAAACCTAACCCAAGATTAGCCAGAAAATAATCACAAAATAATATTATATTTAATATATACATTAAAAAATGTTTAAAAATAGAAAATAATGAGGAAAATATCAATTATGTTCAAATTAATCAAGAAGTGAAAAATAAGGCCATAAAAAAATCAAAAATGGATCCAAATATTTTTATAAAAATTTTGGTAATTTTTATAAGTCAGAAACTATTTTTAAACTATTTAAAATTGTTCAAACAAACATAAAATAGGTAAAAAATAGTAAACCTCAACATAAAATTTTCAGAAAGTCAAAAATATGCAAAACAATATTTATGAATTTTTTCAGAATTAAAAAAATGTCAGAGAGTATTTTTTAGGTAATTAAAAGGAAGAAAATAATACAAAAAATATAAAAAAAATACCAAATGTCAAAATAAAAATGTGAAAAAATATTCATGAGATAAAAAATAATTAAAAGTATTTTTTTGAATTTTTTAATAATTTTTGGATAAAAAATAAAAGAGTTATGAATTTTTGAAAATTTAATCAATAAAAATATAAAATCAGAAAATAAAATAAAACCAAAAAGATGTGGACCATCAGATCATAGTCAAAACGCGTTAGTAAGCCAATCCAATGGACCAGACGCGCTGTGCTTGATATGGACCTTAGTGAAACACACATGTGATCAGAAAAAGAGCAACCAATCAAATTAAAACGTTTGACACGCTATCATTGGCTGAGACGAGACATGTCATCGTCTTCAACCTCCAGACACCCTGCAATGGGGATTTTGTGAGATCCTTCAAATGGAAAAATTAGGATCCCAAGTTAGAATCATTGAACTCGTCTCTTCAATACGATTCTAACACAACCATCACGCCAAATTTATATAAGGTATGGAGAGATATATGAATCAAAAACCCAGAAAATAGCGAGCACCTTCAATTTGAGATTTCTCTCTCAATTCTCAATGGATTTAAAAATTGTAAGCAGCATTAGAATCAGACAAAGGAGTAGAATATATTAGTGCTTGATTTGGATTCGAATGGTGGAGAACTATACCTTTTCGAAGTTCAAGTAAGAAGCTCTGAAACTGGACTTCTGTAGTTTGAATTATGGCTCGTTTTGATTGGTTTAAGTGCTGGAGAGTTTGTATGATGCTCAAGGATGATGAATGCGCAAAGAATTTTGGAAAAAGAAGCTTAAATTTGAGAAAATGAATTCAAAAAAGTGGGTTCGTGTGAGGTTTTGGCAGGGTGTTCTTGGCTCTCTAAGCTTGGGAAAATGGATGAGGGATGACCCTCTATTTATAGGAAAGTGAATGGGAATGAAAATTTGAAGAAAGAAGGAAGTTTTGAGGGAAATTGAGTAAGGGTCGAGCACGAGTGAAGTGTGACTTCATTTCCATCAAAACTCAGCCAAACCTTGTGTTTTGGGGTGCTAATCACTTCTGGAAAGTTTGCTAATCAAGTTTAAATCAAAAACATGCACAAATCTTGTGTTTAGAAGTCACATTATGGATTTCAAAATTCTGACTTTGTGAAAAATTCAGTTTCAAGTTACCAAACTCAAATCCATGGCATTTCCAACTCAAGGGGTCTTAGGGCATAATTATTGATGCTTTGGAAAGATGATGTTACAAGATTTGCAATGGAAAAATAATGGAATCAAATGGATTCTTGAGCTGAAAGTTACATAGAGTCAAAGTTGAAGAAAAAGAGTTGACTTTCCATACTTAGAAATATTTCAAATTCTTCTTCATAAATGACCTATAATCTTTTGTAGAAAAACATGGCCTTCCACTTAGAATTTTCTCTTGACCAAAAAATATGGAATGAAGTAGATCTCTTGAATGACATTTTGAAATTTGAACCACTCAAAATCTCCAAAAAATGAGCAAGTTATGACTTGTTGAAGTTGTCCAAAAATCATGAAATGACCTATAATATTTTGCATATTTAAGGCAACTTCCATCCATTTTCTCACTTTGCACATAAAAGAAGGCATAAATTAAACATCTTTAAGATCATCATGGAAAACGAATGGACTCAAGGTGATAAAAATTGACCAAGTTATGACCATTTGAAGTCACATATGGAAAATTATGGATTCATCTGGATGACTTGTAATCTTTCTTCTTCACCAAGTTCCTTCCACATGAAAACTCCTTGGAACTTTTGAAGTTATTTGTTGGTAACTCTTTGAAGATAAATATGTCTTTGGAATCACTCAAAAATACCAAAAGGTGAGCAAGATATGCTCCTTTGAAGTTCAAAACCCTAGCCTCTAGATCAAGAGAATGCTTTGAGGAACTTTGACAAATTTGAACAAACTTGTTGTGCCAATATTCTTTCATTGTGAATAGAAGTTGTTGAGGATGATGACGAGGACTCATATCCACTAAAACCACTTACATATCTTGAAATTTGAGATAAATGTGCTCTTGTGACTAACAGGAACAAGACCTTGTCCAATCATGATAACTTCTTCCCTCAACCCCTTGTACTTTTGAATCAATTTTGATAACTTTGAAATATGTTGAGCCAAAATAAGCCTTGTCATGGCATTTCTTCCAAAACAAATTCATTGGTGAGGTTTGAATTTCTCAATATTTATTTACTAGGGCATGGAAATAAACTCATGAACCCATGAAGCAACTTGCTAAACCTCATTGCCTTTACCTACATTATTAACAAGTAAGACAAACCAACATTGCATTTTAAGAAAATCAAAGCAAAATATTCATGATCACAAAAGAAAACAAGTCAAGGTGCTTGGTAACTCCTCAAAAGAGAAAAGCTAAAGATAGGTAGAAGAATCAAAAGCCCTAATGTGATCTTGTTGTGATTTAATCAACATGGTATGATGAAGGGATCTTAGGGGCAAAAATTGGGGTACAACAGCTACCCTTATTTAAGTTTCTTTTATCCGAAGATACGAAGGTTAAAAATCTTCGTGTCGACGTGATCGAAGATACTTAAATATAAAACAAACCCTATTTTTTGCCTTAAGATGCCATGCAAATGCTTATGCATATGAATGCATATGAACAGTACCAAAGAGACGCAAAGTATCACTGGGGATGCAACAAAAATAAAGAAACAAAGGAGCAACCCCACTAGGAAAATAAATCACCGGTGGACCAAAAGAACTGAATCAGAGAGGAAGATAACAAGCATCGATGTTCACTACCAATGGTCTACCAACTTTCACTAAAGGTAGAAAGAGAATATATATCATATCATCGCTGTTCACTGATGATGAAATATCAACATTAACTGAAGATAGCAAAAAGATAATAAACATCGACGTTCATTGTCGATGTCCTACCAACGTTCACTGAAGGTAGAAAGAGAAAATATATCATACCATCATTGTTCACTGATGATGAACTATCAACGTTCACTGAAGATAGCAAAAAGATAATAAACACCGACGTTCACTGCCGATGGTCTACCAACATTCACTGAAGGTAGAAAGAGAAAATATATCATATCACCGCCGTTCACTGATGATGAACTATCAACGTCCACTGAAGATAGTAAATAGATAATAAACACTGACTTTCACTGGCGACGTCCTACCAACATTCACTGAAGGTAGAAAGAGAATATCATATCATCGTTGTTCACTGACGATGAACTATCAACATTCATTGAAGATAGCAAAAAGATAACAAACACCAACCTTCATTGTCGATGGTCTACCAACATTCACTGAAGGTAGAAAGAGAAAATATATCATATCATCGCCGTTCACTGATGATGAACTATCAACGTTCACTGAAGATAGCAAAAAGATAATAAACACCTATGTTCACTGTCGACATCCTACCAACGTTCATTGAAGGTAGAAAGAGAATATAATATCACTGTCGTTCACTAACGATGAACTATCTACGTTCACTGAAGATAGCAAAAAGATAATAAACATCGATGTTCACTGCCGATGTCCTACCAACGTTCACTGAAGGTAGAAAGAGAAAATATATCATATCACCGCCGTTCACTAACGATGAACTATCAACGTTCACTAAAGATAGCAAAAAGATAATAAACATCAACGTTCACTGCCGATGTCCTACCAACATTCACTAAAGGTAGAAAGAGAAAATATATAAAGTTTTCCAAAATTCTGGTGTTTCACCTAGAACGGGTCTCAACTTCTTCTTTAACCAAGGAAATCTGCCTGGAAAGGATCAAACATAAACTGTCTCAAATAAAGAGACTTGTTACTTGTTGTCATGGAGAATTGCAAAAAGAAATGACTTTCTGGGGATAGAAATATGACTTCCCGGGGAAATACCACGATATTCCTGCTGAGGAGATAAAGTCTTCTCGTGCAAAATAAATGCACAAAATAAAACTCAAAGTTTTCAGAAATCCAAAGTAAATAATATTGTCATGCAACCACATATCCAAATCAGAAATAAATTGGAGCAAGACAGCCAACGAAGATACATCTTTTGAGAAATAAACTCAAGAGGGAAAGCCAAATCCACCTAAGCAAGGAGCGTAGGAAAGTCAGAACATAGTGTCAATGAACAATGATTTATCAACTTTAGACATGCATGATGTATGTATGAATGTATGAGTGCTATCGTGCGTATGTTGGTAAAACAGATACACAATCACTAGGAAAAAACAAACAAAACCGCCTCAGGTACTAACTACTCTTGGCTAAACTTCAACCAGAAAGATCATTCCAAGAAAGGTAAAAGCCAAATGCGGAAACCAAACCTACTGCCTACCTTTAACTTTACTAAGGAGAAACATAATTCGGAGGTAGACAAATCAAACAGATACCGGGATAAAACATCCTTCTTACGGCTTTATCGGAGAAACCAGTTCTTTTTTCCAAAAGCAACAAGCCTACTGGAGATTTCAAGAACACCCTCAAATAAAGCAGACTGACGCTGAAACAATCAAACCTCACTGGGGAATTCAAGCCTAACTCCCTGGAGAAAGATGCAGATTGAAACTTTACATCATGAAAACTTATTCCAACAAAAGATGCCCTGGGATATCCTTCCTGGGGAATCAAGAAGTCAACATTAATGCCAATACTGCAGAAAGAGCGACATCTCAGCACACCAAGGGAATAAAACCTTTCATCATACGAGGGGAAACTTCGCTGGGGAATCTGGGACAGAGGCTTCTGACCATGAAAACCCAACATCAAACATGAACTAAGACCTGACTGGAGACAATGGGATCACAAACCCAATACTGCACCTTACACCGATTGGTATCGTCTTTAACTATCTGAGAAACATAAAAAGATCGTGCACATACCAGCAAAATGACCTGAGAGAACCTTCATGAAGGAAGTAAATCTTCTCAAAACAACCAGAGTTTGTTCATTCATGGGATCACCATTTTTTGTTGTCATTGTGTCGTCACAAATCTCAAAGTAAATTGAATTGTAAAGATCTCTTTTTTTTGAAAAGTTAATTTTTCTTTTTAATATTTTTGCTTTGAAAGTTATCATCAGTAATAAATGGAGTCTTTGCAAGCTAAATAAAATAAGAATACAAAGAATTGGGTAAAAGCTCAAATTTCATTAATAGAATGGCAGTCTGCGAATGGCGAGACTCCATGGATGATTACAAAGTTTGGGAAATGGTAATACATAATGGAAAAGATACATTGAGATACAATGACCACTATTCCCCCTAACAACTTTTGAAATACTGAGCAGTAACTTTTTTTGAAGTATGGTGAGGACCCGAGAAGATTGTTGCCTCAATGATCAAATCTTGTCTGACGTAGTTACTTGCCAAGAAAAATCCCTAACTTTTGCCTAAGCTGCCCTTGCGGTTTTTCAACTTAGCGGGAAATTTATTCTGTTTATGTCTCTAATTTTTTCCTAAACCGCCCTTTCGGGTTTTCGGCCTACCGAGACGCTCCTTTTTATCTAAGCCGCCATTTTTTATTTTCAACTTAGCGAGTTGTTCTTTTATTTCTTTAGGCGAAGTACTTCTTGACTGCGTCAACATTCATGGGACGTGGGAACTCCTCGCCATCCATAGTTTTAAGAATTATAGCACCACCAGAGAAGGCTTTCTTGACAACATACGGGCCTTCAAAATTGGGAGTCCACTTTCCCCTAAAATCAGTGTTGAAAGACATGATTTTCCTGAGCACGAGGTCGCCTTCTCTGAATTCACGAGGTTTGATCTTTTTATCAAATGCTTTCTTCATTCTTCTCTGATATAATTTCCCATGACATAAAGCTGTCATTCTCTTTTCCTCAATCAAATAGAATTGGTCAAACCTGTTCTGGACCCATTCAGCCTCTATCAATTTGGTTTCCATTATCACACGCAATGAGGGAATCTCTACATCGACAGTGAGTACAGCTTCCATTCCATACACCAGGGAGAACGGGGTTGCTCCTGTTAAAGTGAAAACAAATGTTCGATATCCATACAAAGCAAAAGGGAGCATTTCATGCCAATCCTTATAAGTAACAACCATTTTCTGGATAATTCTCTTGATATTCTTATTAGCAGCTTCGACAGCCCCATTAATCTTTGGCCTATATGGAGATGAGTTATATGGATAATCTTGAATTCTTCACACAGTTCTGTCATCTTCTTGTTGTTCAAATTCAGGCCATTGTCGGTGATGATTCAGCTCGGCACACCATACCGGCATATAAGATTATTTTTTATGAAACACACAACCACTTGTTTGGTAACATGGGCATATGAAGCAGCCTCTACCCATTTGGTAAAGTAATCAATTGCTACCAAGATAAAACGGTGCCCATTCGAAGCTTTGAGTTCTATCATCCCGATCATGTCTATACCCCACATAGAGAAAGGCCATGGGGAGGAAATCACATTGAGAAGTGTCGGAGGCACATGGACCTTATCTGCATAAACCTAGCATCTATGGCACTTCTTTGCAAATTTGTAACAGTCAGATTCCATCATCAACCAATAATAACCTGCCCTTAGCATCTTTTTAGCCATCGGATGTCCATTAGAATGAGTGCCAAATGAACCTTCATGAATCTCATGCATCAACATGTCTGCTTCGTGTCTATCCACGCATCTGAGCAAGACCATGTCATAATTTCTATTGTATAACACATTTTCATTGAGGAAGAAACTGTCTGCCAATTTTCTCAGTGTCTTTCTATCTTTCCTCGACGCACCAATCGGGTATTCCTGAGTCTGAAGAAAATGCTTGATATCATAATACCAAGGTTTTTCATCTGCTACCTCCTCTGTCGTAAACACATGAGCGGGCCTATCCAGCCGTCGAACTGTAATTTGGGGTATATCATTCCAAGTATTCACTTGGTACATGGAAGCCAGAGTTACCATAGCATCCGCCATTTGATTTTCATCTCTAGGGATGTGATGGAATTCAACTTTATTGAAGAAAGGTAATAATCTTCTAGCATAATCTTTGTAAGGGATCCATCCAGGGTGACGAGTATCCCATTCTCCTTTGATCTGATTTATTACCAAAGCTGAATCACCATACACATCTAGAATTTTGGTTCTGAGATCAATAGCTTCCTCAAGACCCATGATGCAAGCCTCATATTCTGCCATATTATTAGTGCAATCGAATGTTAACCTTGCAGTAAAACGAATGTGCGATCCGTGAGGAGTGACAATCACAACACCAATTCCTTTACCATAAGCATACACAGCTCCATCAAATACCATACTCCAACGAGATTCAGCGTCAGGGCCTTCCTCAGAAAATGGTTCATCATAATCTTTCACTTTCAGAAACATCACATCCTCATCGGGGAATTCATATTCTGCAGACTGATGATCTTCCACCGGTTGGTGAGCAAGGTAATCTGCCAACACACTACTTTTAATAGATATTTGAGTGCGGTACTCGATATCATATTAAGATAACAACATCTGTCAGTGTGCAATTCTCCCAGTAAGACCAGGCTTTTCAAAAATATACTTGATTGGATCCATTTTGGAGATCAACCAAGTGGTATGATTCGACATATACTGCCGTAAACGCTTTTCCGCCCAGGCCAAAGCACAACACATCTTTTCTAGCGTGGAATACCGTGACTCACAATCAGTGAACTTTTTGCTGAGATAGTAAATGGCGAACTCCTTCTTCCCTGTTGTCGTACCCCAAATTTGCCCTATCTCGTTTATTCTTGTTTGGCTTTGAACTTTGCATTCCATTTGCATCATTTTATTACTCAGTCATTTGCATATCCCACATCTCATGGGATCAGGCGCTTTGGTTTGAAGTATTAGGGCTGCACCCTCTTTTTGTCTAATCTTGTTTTGAGGTTTTCTTATCAGGTAAAAAGGAAGCCCATCTGGTTCTCGATTAGTGGATCGTGGAACGAATTTTGTCATCATGTTACAAGGTTGGTTCTTGCTCAATTTTATCAGAGCCTGGATTAGGGTTTATTTCCCTATGTGTGTTGGTCAAGATGCTAGGGTTTCGAGTTTTTAGTTTATGTGAAGATTTTTCTGTCGCCTGCCTCGAGGGTGGCTCAAAGCTCAGTATATTAGGCCTTTCTCACAAGGATTCTCAGGGTTTAAGTCTGCACAAGTACAAATGGATCATATTGGATTTTCAAGCATCAAGTCAAAGAGGAAACTATTGAAAGAGCAAAGCAGATAAATTTGTTTTTTTGACAAAATTGAAGAAGAGCAGGTTTGCTTCGATTTAGAGGTTTCGATTGAGCATCTGGCTTCCTTCGAGCAAGCTGGATTTAGGGGCTTCGATTGAGCATGTGGCTTCCTTCGATCAAGCTGGATTTCGAGGCTTCGATTGAGCATCTGGCTTCCTTTGAGCAAGTTGGATTCAGGGGCTTCGATTGAGCATTTGGCTTCCTTAGAGCAAGCTCTGATCCATAAGCTTCGATTAAGAAATTATTTCCTTCATTTGTTTTTGCTCCAATTCATAAAGCATTGACCTTCTACTGACTTGCTTTGATTCAGAAGGCAACGACTTCCTACAGGTTTTCTTTTATTCTCAAAGAAGGGGTTCCCGTCATGCTAGCTTCGACTTAACTCCTTCTTCCCTGCTAGCTTCGACTGGGCAATGTTTCCCTTTGAAACAACTAGCTTCAATTCAGATAACAATGGCCTCCTGCAAGTTTGTTTTGATTCACCAAGCAGCAACCTCTTACATGAAAACTTCGACCAAGCTATGGCTTCCTGCATGCAAGCTTAGATTGGATAATGGCTCTTCATGCAAGCTTTGTTTAAGCAATGTCCTCTTGCATGCTTTCTTTGATTCACAAAAGTTGTAGCCTCCTGCATGCTTTGTTTCGATTCACAAGAAGTACATCCTTTATGCCTGCTTGCTTTTGACCCACAAGTAAATGGATTCCTCTGTGCTTGCCTTCTACGCACAAGTCAATGGCTTCCCTTCATGCTAGCATCCATAAAGAAAATATCTCTGCCTGCAAGCCTGCTTCGACTGGACAAGTTTACTGCCTGCAAGCCTGCTTCGACTGGACAAGTTTACTGCCTGCAAACATGCTTTGATTGGGCAACATTGCTTCCTTCGAACACGGGCTTTCGATTGGGAAATATGTTTGTTTCGTTCCACATGCTTCGATTGGGCAACACTGCTTCCTTCGAACACGGGCTTTCGATTGGGAAATATGTTTGTTTCAATCCACATGCTTCGATTGGGCAATACAGTCTCCTTTCAGTCACAAGCTTCGATTTGGAAATACAGTCTCCCTTCAGTCACAAGCTTCGATTTGGCCATGTAGTTTCCTTCGAAGTGACCCCCTTTGATCCACAAGCTGGACATGTGATTTCCTTCAAGGTAGCCTCCTTCGATTCACAAGTTGGACCACTAAACCCTTCGAAGCAACGTACTTAGAGCACACATTGTTTGGAAACAAACATTTTTGTGTAATCATGAAGCTGGTCGAAGTGATCAAAACGAAAGGGGGAAGTATTCAAGGATTTTGTTGACTAAAGTCCCATATACTGCCAAACTCAAGCCAGCTGTGCTGCTATGCAGCAGTCCTGCACCAACCTGCCACTAAGCTCCAAAATACTGATAAGCCTGCGTTGTCTCAGTCCTGTACTTGCACAAAAAAGGAGTGCACAAGAGCTGCATTGAAGAAAACAAGGGGGAAATATACCCAAATAATTCAAATACTATTTGATTTCCCCCCAAAACCATATCAAAACTCGCCTATAAATAAAGAGGCTCCACCATATATTTTGGGGAGGATTTTTGGGACCAGAGGAACTAACCCCCCCAAATTTTCTCAAACACAGAAAATCTCTCAAGTCCCTTCAACACTTGTGAGAACAAACCCAAACACTTACTTCCTTCGATTCTGAAGAACAACAACACTCTAGTCTCCTTCGAATCAAAGAAGCATCACACTTGCTTTTTCTTTTCCTTCAAATCCAGCGCTCCAAGCACAGCCTGTGACCCCTCTTTCGAATCCAACATCCAGGGCCAACACTCAAGGCCCAGCACACGTTCCAGCCTGAAGCAAGGTAAGTCACTCTTACCCTTGAACTTTTCGTTTCATGTCATAACATGTAAATAATACTTTTGTTCGTTTCAAACATGTACATAACACTTTGTTTCTTTTCGTTTCCACCCTGTTAACATGGTTTTAAAAGTTAACCCTTTCGTTTTGCTTTCTGTTTACCTGAACTAGCTTTAGTCATTAAACTGTTTGAAAGATAAATACTAGCATGGCCTCAGGCCATGTTGTCATTTAATGTTTGAAATGAAAGAAACAGGAAATAGGAAATAGGAAACGAAGCTTCTGGCTTCTACCATCTTTTTCCAGGTCGAACGAAAGAGACAACCAGGAGGCAAACCATGTCCAATCGAAAGGCATTCCCTCACTACTTTCAACCTCCAGTCGAAGAAGGCAGCAAAGCAGAACCAGAAGGCTTCGCCATACACTGACTGCCAGGCCAATCGAAGGACAAAACCTCGCTGGTGCGAACTCCCAGTCGAAGGATACAACTTGCTGCTGCCTTTTCCCAATCGAAGGACAGGACCTCGCCCCTGCCAAGGCCCAATCGAAAGACGTGACTTTGCTGTTGCTAGCCCCAATCGAAGGAGGCCAACAGAATGCAGGTCAAAGTGTGCTACTGCCTGGGTCGAAATACACTCTTTTTTCTTACTTTTATCTTTTTTTCCTTCGTATTTTTTATACCTTTTGATAAGGTTTTAATAGCGTAGGATTTTATCTTTCTGCATTTTATTTACTTTGTACAAATGCTAGTAATTAGGCGTGTTTGGCAAGATAAAATCAACATGTAAACAAACCAAAAAAATCCAAAAAAACACTCTTTAATCATTACTTGAACATGCTTTAAAACATGAAAAAACACTCAACAAATCAAAACTCCCCCCAAGGGCATGTTATCTCCGTTCTACCGCGATACCGGCCGTGCCTATTGCTAGAATGCGTGCGTTAACGTCGCCCACTAAAAAAACACAAACAAACCAACCATTTTCGAAGAGGAACTACGATGTTCTGATTCCTTCATTGGATACGTAGGCAAAGGGTCGCGAAACCCTCACGAACGCAATAATCAAAAACCATCCATTTCCCTGTAGCAAGCATAGTTGTAGATAAACACACCCTTTAAGACAAACAAACAAAATGGATCCCGTTGAGTACAACGGATGTGAGGGGTGCTAATACCTTCCCCTCGCATAACCGAACCCCTTACCCTTTCTCTTGGTCACAAGACCATCTTATCCATTCCCTTGTGGTTTTATCGATATTTCCCCTTCCTTCGGGATAAATAAAGTTCGGTGGCGGCTCTGTGTTTTCTGCCGGTTGTTTCAGCTGGAGACTCTGCTGGGGAGTTTTTAGCGAGTATCTCCTAGTTTTGTTTACTTGTTGTTTTGGGTGTTTATTTATTTGTTTTATCTTGCTTTACTGTTTTATTTCTTTATTTATTCTTTTGTATATATTGCATATTTGTTGCTACTCACATATTCTGGTTATATTTTGTTGTTGGGTTTGATGAGTCCTCTACCCGGACTTGGGTTACACATAGGATTAGGACGGGCGGTATAGTCATGTTAACTTTGAGGGAGTAATCCCGAAGAAGGAGGCATGAGAATCCCCCAGTCAGTGGAGGTCCCCTTGAAGGTAATGATGTTTACCGAGTAATCGGGAAGATGTCGTTGCTTTCGACCTGGGAGCTTGAGAAGCTGAGGGCCGTAGAACCATTAACCCATCTTGGCCTTTTAGGTTCAATGCGGAGACTGTAACGGAGTAATCCGGAAGTAGTTGTCACGCGATATTGCACTCGGACGAGTTTTTCCCGCGAATATTACTGATTACTAAGTAATTGGGACGTCGGTAATATCCAAAGGAAGAATATAGACTTCTAGAACTCTTTAGAACCTTGTTTGGCAGGTGATAAACCCCTAGTACATACCTCGTGGGTGGTTACTCTGACTCCATGCCTGTGACATCGAACTTTTGATCCTGTTGCTTTCAGCTTGTGCAACAGACTACACAGTGGTTATCCAGAATATGTGGAGCTGAGACTTCATACCATATCATACCATAACATCATATCATCATGTATATATATCTCATATTTAGAGAAATCCAAAGACAAGTCTTGTTGGTATAACTTTTCAAAAGGGAAATTTTAAAAAGATAGACGAGTCTTTGGGTCTCATTAGAAATGAAGATAAAGCATTCATCCATATTACCATGCATTCACTTCTCACAACAAAAACTCATTGGGGTCCCCTTTCTGAGAATCCAGTAAACAGCAAATACGACTCATCAACATCAGTACACACAGAGACAACTGTATGTTCAACGAGCACGATCTGGTTCTTTTCAGCCGAGTCATCAACCCCAGGGGAAAAAAGGACGAAAGAGGAAGAAAGTCATTGAAAGGAGGGTGGATCCCATTCCCATGTCTTATGCTCAACTTTTCCCTCAGTTGTTTGCCAATCAGTTGGTTCAACTGCGTGAACTTGGTCCTACACCAAATCCTCTCCCACGAGGGTATGATGCCAGTGCTTGTTGCGAATTCCATCCAGGGGCTCCAGACCACACAATTGAGAATTGTAGGGCATTAAAAAACAACGTTCAAGACCTCCTTGATGCCAAAGTTATCACGTTCACTCCAAAGGGTCTGATCATGGATTGAATCCCCTTGCTGAGACAGGTGTCAAGACTGCAAGAGCGTCTCCTCATTTGAGCCAGGGATGAAGAAGTCTCCGGAGCATGGCAAGTTCTAATTTCATTTGCATTATCATTTGTAACCTTTCTTGTTTTGTTCAGTACCCATTGTATGCAAAATTGTTTGTCTTTTTATATTGAATCACCATGCATTGACTGTGTTTGTCTTGAACTAATCCATTCGTATTCACTCATTTACGTTTTGGTATTGTACTTGCTTTTGATGCTAAACTCTTTTTTTAATTTAAAGAAGAAAAAAAACTTGAGGGAGGATGATGAAGATCTGATACTTAGATTCTCAAACGGTATGCTTTTGAATAAAACCTTGTTGACAATGTACATGCATTGTTTCAAATCCCCAAACACCAGAGTTATAAGGAAGATAGACCCTCGTCAACCCTTTCGAGCTTTGAAGTAGGAGTTTCTTTTACACAGAAAAACCCTCATTTTTAACCCCGGGGTGGGTAGATTTCAGTTAATCCGATCGAGCATCTAGAACTCGTCAAGAGGGAGTTCCTAGGGATACAACAATGATTATCCATCAAAGGGCTAGGAGAAGTCAATGCCATAATGACAAATTGTCACCTACCAGCAGCGTGCATCGAAGAGAACGATATCCCGATGGGTATCCCTTGCACAATTAGGAGGTCAACAAATGACAATACCACAACAGTTATTCTTCATCTATCCAGGACTCAGACAACCACAACCATTTCCAACAAATCAAAGATGGCGCAAAGATCAATAACCTGTTCAAAAAGAAAGAGACAAAAAGCCCCGTTAAGTCAAAACTTGAAAAAATAGGAGACTTAGGCAAAAGTCAGGGCATCCCGCTGGACTGCAACTTCAAAATCAAGAAATTGTCCAGAAAAAAATTAGGGAAAGCGAAATTAAAAAATAATAATAATCCTCAGCAAAGAACAAGATCGAGTGATCAGACGCCAAGAAGCCAGTGATTGTTGGGTCTTGGAAACCCTTGCGGTTCCTCAATCATCACAAACTCCCTTGTCAGGAGATGAGTGCTCGTATCAAGTTAACTGAACATAGGAATGGAGAACATCATGGAGAATGGGGGGTACCAAATAATTTTGAGCCTTAAATCTTTTTTCTAAAACCGTGAACCAGGCCACGTTACAACCCTTAAAATTCCTAACTGAAGCATGGGTTAATTCGAAAGCAATACTGTAGTGAGAATACGGAAACCTGACTCCTCGGGGATGTACTAAAATTTGATTTGGTAACACGTCACCTATTCACAAAAATACAATAAAAAAAACTGATGCTTCGACATCTTTTCAATAAAAGTTTTTCGAACTTCAAGACAAGCATAGAATTTGCATTAGAATCATCATTCTTAGACAAACATTAGTTGCATATAAATAAGTTCTTGAGCATCAAGTAAGCTTGCGTGGTGAGCATCAATTGAAAACATGGTCACCTCGAAGGACGAATTGCTGCAGAAACTCGTCAAAAAACAAAGTTGGATCTTATTCTGGGGCATTCCCTCAAGCTGCCAATCAGAGGCTATCACGTCGATGAATCTCTCCCATATTTTGCTAGTCGATCAGAAGCAATCATGTCGATAAATCTCTTTAAACTTCAAACTGGGGGAATCAGGCTGAGTAACCTATTCAAAATTTGTGCAACCTGGGGAAGTTACGTCTAGATTCGACAAATCTCGACAAGAATCCATGATTAGAGACAGATTTTGGGGCATGCCACTTTGTGCAGTATTATGACACGAATCTTCCAGAATTCCACTCGAAGAGATCCTTGCAGGCAGGGGCATTCCTCCTCCCCTCTTATGGAGCTACTCAAGCAAATTCCTGTCATCCATACAAATACAATCAAGCTAAAAGCGTCATGACGTTCACTTTGGTTCAGATAACGTCCTCAGAATCATCATCATTCCCTGAAGATGTTTAAGCACGCAACTCCCCAGTAATGAAGTGAACTCGGGGAATTTGAAGACACTAATGTCCATTTCCTAATCCCCAAGTGGTTCGTGAAGTAAGGAAAGTCAGACGGGGCCCTTTCCTCCCTGGCAATAGAGAAAACTCGGGGCATTTGATGAGATCCATGTCTCTATTCAGTCATTCACAAGCATTCCAGCAGGTGAAGAAAGTCAGATCAAGCTACTCCTCCTCAACAAGATTTAATCCCCAGTGAACTCGGCAAGGCTAACTCTTTCTCTCAATTTCAAGCACCAGTCCATATTGGTACCTCAAGAGGATGAGCAACGGATCCCAATGAGTTTTTGAATTTTACATACAATAATCATCACGACATACTGCATTGCATTCTCAAACGCATAGCATAACCATGGATCATCATGTCACACTTCAAATGCATATGAAGCATGAGCCAGATCAATCCCAAATCAACAAAACAGCCTCACAAAGAATTCCATCCTCATAATTCCCAGTTAACATTTGTTATTACATTACCAACTAAAATAAACCATGGTGCCAGTACGTCGTACATCTCCCCAACTCTCAACGCTCATGTTATCTTTCATAGGGTCGTAGGTCGCTCGTAGGTCTTACACACACGTTATCTTTTATAGGGTCGTAGATCGCTCGTAGGTCTTACCCTCACGTTATCTTTCATAGGGTCGTAGGTCGCTCGTAGGTCTTACCCTCATGTTATCTTTTCATAGGGTCGTAGGTCGCTCGTAGGTCTTACCCGCACGTTATCTTTCATAGGGTCGTAGGTCGCTCATAGGTCTTACCCGCACGTTATCTTTTCATAGGGTCGTAGGTCGCTCGTAGGTCTTACCCGCACGTTATCTTTTCATAGGGTCGTAGGTCGCTCGTAGGTCTTACCCGCACGTTATCTTTTCATAGGGTCGTAGGTCGCTCGTAGGTCTTACCCGCATGTTATCTTTCATAGGGTCGTAGGTCTTACCCTCGCGTTATCTTTTCATAGGGTCGTAGGTCGCTCGTAGGTCTTACCCGCACGTTATCTTTCATAGGGTCGTAGGTCGCTCGTAGGTCTTACCCTCGCGTTATCTTTTCATAGGGTCGTAGGTCGCTCGTAGGTCTTACCCGCACGTTATCTTTCATAGGGTCGTAGGTCGCTTGTAGGTCTTACCCGCATGTTATCTTTTCATAGGGTCATAGGTCGCTCGTAGGTCTTACCCGCACGTTATCTTTTCATAGGGTCGTAGGTCGCTTGTAGGTCTTACCCGCACGTTATCTTTTCATAGGGTCGTAGGTCGCTCGTAGGTCTTACCCGCATGTTATCTTTCATAGGGTCGTAGGTCGTTCGTAGGTCTTACCCTCGCGTTATCTTTTCATAGGGTCGTAGGTCACTCGTAGGTCTTACCCGCACGTTATCTTTCATAGGGTCGTAGGTCGCTCGTAGGTCTTACCCTCGCGTTATCATTTCATAGGGTCGTAGGTCACTCGTAGGTCTTACCCGCACGTTATCTTTCATAGGGTAGTAGGTCGCTCGTAGATCTTACCCGCATGTTATCTTTTCATAGGGTCGTAGGTCGCTCGTAGGTCTTACCCGCACGTTATATTTTCATAGGGTCGTAGGTCGCTCGTAGGTCTTACCCGCACGTTATCTTTTCATAGGGTCATAGGTCGCTCATAGGACTTACCCGCACGTTATCTTTCATAGGGTCGTAGGTCGCTCGTAGGTCTTACCCTCATGTTATCTTTTCATAGGGTCGTAGGTCGCTCGTAGGTCTTACCCGCACGTTATCTTTCATAGGGTCGTAGGTCGCTCATAGGTCTTACCCGCACGTTATCTTTTCATAGAGTCGTAGGTCGCTCGTAGGTCTTACCCGCACGTTATCTTTTCATAGGGTCGTAGGTCGCTCATAGGTCTTACCCGCACGTTATCTTTTCATAGGGTCGTAGGTCGCTCGTAGGTCTTACCCGCACGTTATCTTTTCATAGGGTCGTAGGTCGCTCGTAGGTCTTACCCGCACGTTATCTTTTCATAGGGTCGTAGGTCGCTCGTAGGTCTTACCCGCATGTTATCTTTCATAGGGTCGTAGGTCGTTCGTAGGTCTTACCCTCGCGTTATCTTTTCATAGGGTCGTAGGTCGCTCGTAGGTCTTACCCGTACGTTATCTTTCATAGGGTCGTAGGTCGCTCGTAGGTCTTACCCTCGCGTTATCTTTTCATAGGGTCGTAGGTCGCTCGTAGGTCTTACCCGCACGTTATCTTTCATAGGGTCGTAGGTCGCTTGTAGGTCTTACCCGCATGTTATCTTTTCATAGGGTCATAGGTCGCTCGTAGGTCTTACACGCACGTTATCTTTTCATAGGGTTGTAGGTCGCTTGTAGGTCTTACCCGCACGTTATCTTTTCATAGGGTCGTAGGTCGCTCGTAGGTCTTACCCGCATGTTATCTTTCATAGGGTCGTAGGTCGTTCGTAGGTCTTACCCTCGCGTTATCTTTTCATAGGGTCGTAGGTCACTCGTAGGTCTTACCCGCACGTTATCTTTCATAGGGTCGTAGGTCGCTCGTAGGTCTTACCCTCGCGTTATCATTTCATAGGGTCGTAGGTCACTCGTAGGTCTTACCCGCACGTTATCTTTCATAGGGTCGTAGGTCGCTCGTAGATCTTACCCGCATGTTATCTTTTCATAGGGTCGTAGGTCGCTCGTAGGTCTTACCCGCACGTTATCTTTTCATAGGGTCGTAGGTCGCTCGTAGGTCTTACCCGCACGTTATCTTTTCATAGGGTCGTAGGTCGCTCATAGGACTTACCCGCACGTTATCTTTCATAGGGTCGTAGGTCGCTCGTAGGTCTTACCCTCGCGTCATCTTTTCATAGGGTCGTAGGTCTTACCCGCACGTTATCTTTCATAGGGTCGTAGGTCGCTCGTAGGTCTTTCCCTCATGTTATCTTTTCATAGGGTCGTAGGTCGCTCGTAGGTCTTACCCGCACGTTATCTTTTCATAGGGTCGTAGGTCGCTCGTAGGTCTTACCCGCACATTATCTTTTCATAGGGTCGTAGGTCGCTCGTAGGTCTTACCCGCATGTTATCTTTCATAGGGTCGTAGGTTGCTCGTAGGTCTTACCCGCACGTTATCTTTTCATAGGGTCGTAGGTCGCTCGTAGGTCTTACCCGCATGTTATCTTTCATAGGGTCGTAGGTCGTTCGTAGGTCTTACCCTCGCGTTATCTTTTCATAGGGTCGTAGGTCGCTCGTAGGTCTTACCCGCACGTTATCTTTCATAGGGTCGTAGGTCGCTCGTAGGTCTTACCCTCGCGTTATCTTTTCATAGGGTCGTAGGTCGCTCGTAGGTCTTACCCGCACGTTATCTTTCATAGGGTCGTAGGTCGCTTGTAGGTCTTACCCGTATGTTATCTTTTCATAGGGTCATAGGTCGCTCGTAGGTCTTACCCGCACGTTATCTTTTCATAGGGTCGTAGGTCGCTTGTAGGTCTTACCCGCACGTTATCTTTTCATAGGGTCGTAGGTCGCTCGTAGGTCTTACCCGCATGTTATCTTTCATAGGGTCGTAGGTCGTTCGTAGGTCTTACCCTCGCGTTATCTTTTCATAGGGTCGTAGGTCACTCGTAGGTCTTACCCGCACGTTATCTTTCATAGGGTCGTAGGTCGCTCGTAGATCTTACCCGCATGTTATCTTTTCATAGGGTCGTAGGTCGCTCGTAGGTCTTACCCGCACGTTATCTTTTCATAGGGTCGTAGGTCGCTCGTAGGTCTTACCCGCACGTTATCTTTTCATAGGGTCGTAGGTCGCTCATAGGACTTACCCGCATGTAATCTTTCATAGGGTCGTAGGTCGCTCGTAGGTCTTACCCTCGCGTTATCTTTTCATAGGGTCGTAGGTCTTACCCGCACGTTATCTTTCATAGGGTCGTAGGTCGCTCGTAGGTCTTACCCTCACGTTATCTTTTCATAGGGTCGTAGGTCGCTCGTAGGTCTTACCCGCACGTTATCTTTTCATAGGGTCGTAGGTCGCTCGTAGGTCTTACCCGCACGTTATCTTTTCATAGGGTCGTAGGTCGCTCGTAGGTCTTACCCGCACATTATCTTTTCATAGGGTCGTAGGTCGCTCGTAAGTCTTAACCTCACTTTATCTTTCATAGGGTCGTAGGTCGCTCATAGGTCTTACCCTCATGTTATCTTTGCTAGGGTCGTAGGTCGCTCGTAGGTCTTACCCACACGTTATCTTTCATAGGGTCGTAGGTCTCTCGTAGGTCTTACCCGCACGTTATCTTTTCATAGGGTCGTAGGTCGCTCGTAGGTCTTACCCGCACGTTATCTTTCATAGGGTCGTAGGTCGTTCGTAGGTCTTACCCTCGCGTTATCTTTTCATAGGGTCGTAGGTCGCTCGTAGGTCTTATCCGCACGTTATCTTTCATAGGGTCGTAGGTCGCTCGTAGGTCTTACCCTCGCGTTATCTTTTCATAGGGTCGTAGGTCGCTCGTAGGTCTTACCCGCACGTTATCTTTCATAGGGTCGTAGGTCGCTTGTAGGTCTTACCCGTATGTTATCTTTTCATAGGGTCATAGGTCGCTCGTAGGTCTTACCCGCACGTTATCTTTTCATAGGGTCGTAGGTCGCTCGTAGGTCTTACCCGCACGTTATCTTTTCATAGGGTCGTAGGTCGCTCGTAGGTCTTACCCGCACGTTATCTTTCATAGGGTCGTAGGTCGCTCGTAGGTCTTACCCTCGCGTTATCTTTTCATAGGGTCGTAGGTCACTCGTAGGTCTTACCCGCACGTTATCTTTCATAGGGTCGTAGGTCGCTCGTAGATCTTACCCGCATGTTATCTTTTCATAGGGTCGTAGGTCGCTCGTAGGTCTTACCCGCACGTTATCTTTTCATAGGGTCGTAGGTCGCTCGTAGGTCTTACCCGCACGTTATCTTTTCATAGGGTCGTAGGTCGCTCATAGGACTTACCCGCATGTTATCTTTCATAGGGTCGTAGGTCGCTCGTAGGTCTTACCCTCGCGTTATCTTTTCATAGGGTCGTAGGTCTTACCCGCACGTTATCTTTCATAGGGTCGTAGGTCGCTCGTAGGTCTTACCCTCACGTTATCTTTTCATAGGGTCGTAGGTCGCTCGTAGGTCTTACCCGCACGTTATCTTTTCATAGGGTCGTAGGTCGCTCGTAGGTCTTACCCGCACGTTATCTTTTCATAGGGTCGTAGGTCGCTCGTAGGTCTTACCCGCACATTATCTTTTCATAGGGTCGTAGGTCGCTCGTAAGTCTTAACCTCACTTTATCTTTCATAGGGTCGTAGGTCGCTCATAGGTCTTACCCTCATGTTATCTTTGCTAGGGTCGTAGGTCGCTCGTAGGTCTTACCCACACGTTATCTTTCATAGGGTCGTAGGTCTCTCGTAGGTCTTACCCTCGCGTTATCTTTTCATAGGGTCGTAGGTCGCTCGTAGGTCTTACCCGCACGTTATCTTTTCATAGGGTCGTAGGTCGCTCATAGGTCTTACCTGCATGTTATATTTCATAGGGTCGTAGGTCGCTCGTAGGTCTTACCCGCATGTTATCTTTCATAGGGTCGTAGGTCGCTCTTAGGTCTTACCCCCAAGTTATCTTTCATAGGGTCGTAGGTCGCTCGTAGGTCTTACCCGCACGTTATCTTTCATAGGGTCGTAGGTCGCTCCTAGGTCTTACCCGCACGTTATCTTTCATAGGGTCGTAGGTCGCTCGTAGGTCTTACCCGCACGTTATCTTTCATAGGGTCGTAGGTCGCTCGTAGGTCTTACCCGCACGTTATCTTTCATAGGGTCGTAGGTCGCTCGTAGGTCTTACCCGCACGTTATCTTTTCATAGGGTCGTAGGTCGCTCGTAGGTCTTACCCGCATGTTATCTTTTCATAGGGTCGTAGGTCGCTCGTAGGTCTTACCCGCATGTTATCTTTCATAGGGTCGTAGGTCGTTCGTAGGTCTTACCCTCGCGTTATCTTTTCATAGGGTCGTAGGTCGCTCGTAGGTCTTACCCGCACGTTATCTTTCATAGGGTCGTAGGTCGCTCGTAGGTCTTACCCTCGCGTTATCTTTTCATAGGGTCGTAGGTCGCTCGTAGGTCTTACCCGCACGTTATCTTTCATAGGGTCGTAGGTCGCTTGTAGGTCTTACCCGCATGTTATCTTTTCATAGGGTCATAGGTCGCTCGTAGGTCTTACCCGCACGTTATCTTTTCATAGGGTCGTAGGTCGCTTGTAGGTCTTACCCGCACGTTATCTTTTCATAGGGTCGTAGGTCGCTCGTAGGTCTTACCCGCATGTTATCTTTCATAGGGTCGTAGGTCGTTCGTAGGTCTTACCCTCGCGTTATCTTTTCATAGGGTCGTAGGTCACTCGTAGGTCTTACCCGCACGTTATCTTTCATAGGGTCGTAGGTCGCTCGTAGGTCTTACCCTCGCGTTATCATTTCATAGGGTCGTAGGTCACTCGTAGGTCTTACCCGCACGTTATCTTTCATAGGGTCGTAGGTCGCTCGTAGATCTTACCCGCATGTTATCTTTTCATAGGGTCGTAGGTCGCTCGTAGGTCTTACCCGCACGTTATCTTTTCATAGGGTCGTAGGTCGCTCGTAGGTCTTACCCGCACGTTATCTTTTCATAGGGTCGTAGGTCGCTCATAGGACTTACCCGCACGTTATCTTTCATAGGGTCGTAGGTCGCTCGTAGGTCTTACCCTCGCGTCATCTTTTCATAGGGTCGTAGGTCTTACCCGCACGTTATCTTTCATAGGGTCGTAGGTCGCTCGTAGGTCTTTCCCTCACGTTATCTTTTCATAGGGTCGTAGGTCGCTCGTAGGTCTTACCCGCACGTTATCTTTTCATAGGGTCGTAGGTCACTCGTAGGTCTTACCCGCACATTATCTTTTCATAGGGTCGTAGGTCGCTCGTAGGTCTTACCCGCATGTTATCTTTCATAGGGTCGTATCGTAGGTCTTACCCGCACGTTATCTTTTCATAGGGTCGTAGGTTGCTCGTAGGTCTTACCCGCATGTTATCTTTCATAGGGTCGTAGGTCGTTCGTAGGTCTTACCCACGCGTTATCTTTTCATAGGGTCGTAGGTCGCTCGTAGGTCTTACCCGCACGTTATCTTTCATAGGGTCGTAGGTCGCTCGTAGGTCTTACCCTCGCGTTATCTTTTCATAGGGTCGTAGGTCGCTCGTAGGTCTTACCCGCACGTTATCTTTCATAGGGTCGTAGGTCGCTTGTAGGTCTTACCCGCATGTTATCTTTTCATAGGGTCATAGGTCGCTCGTAGGTCTTACCCGCACGTTATCTTTTCATAGGGTCGTAGGTCGCTTGAAGGTCTTACCCGCACGTTATCTTTTCATAGGGTCGTAGGTCGCTCGTAGGTCTTACCCGCATGTTATCTTTCATAGGGTCGTAGGTCGTTCGTAGGTCTTACCCTCGCGTTATCTTTTCATAGGGTCGTAGGTCACTCGTAGGTCTTACCCACACGTTATCTTTCATAGGGTCGTAGGTCGCTCGTAGGTCTTACCCTCGCGTTATCTTTTCATAGGGTCGTAGGTCACTCGTAGGTCTTACCCGCACGTTATCTTTCATAGGGTCGTAGGTCGCTCGTAGATCTTACCCGCATGTTATCTTTTCATAGGGTCGTAGGTCGCTCGTAGGTCTTACCCGCACGTTATCTTTTCATAGGGTCGTAGGTCGCTCGTAGGTCTTACCCGCACGTTATCTTTTCATAGGGTCGTAGGTCGCTCATAGGACTTACCCGCATGTTATCTTTCATAGGGTCGTAGGTCGCTCGTAGGTCTTACCCTCGCGTTATCTTTTCATAGGGTCGTAGGTCTTACCCGCACGTTATCTTTCAAAGGGTCGTAGGTCGCTCGTAGGTCTTACCCTCACGTTATCTTTTCATAGGGTCGTAGGTCGCTCGTAGGTCTTACCCGCACGTTATCTTTTCATAGGGTCGTAGGTTGCTCGTAGGTCTTACCCGCACGTTATCTTTTCATAGGGTCGTAGGTCGCTCGTAGGTCTTACCCGCACATTATCTTTTCATAGGGTCGTAGGTCGCTCGTAGGTCTTAACCTCACTTTATCTTTCATAGGGTCGTAGGTCGCTCATAGGTCTTACCCTCATGTTATCTTTGCTAGGGTCGTAGGTCGCTCGTAGGTCTTACCCACACGTTATCTTTCATAGGGTCGTAGGTCTCTCGTAGGTCTTACCCTCGCGTTATCTTTTCATAGGGTCGTAGGTCGCTCGTAGGTCTTACCCGCACGTTATCTTTTCATAGGGTCGTAGGTCGCTCATAGGTCTTACCTGCATGTTATATTTCATAGGGTCGTAGGTCGCTCGTAGGTCTTACCCGCATGTTATCTTTCATAGGGTCGTAGGTCGCTCTTAGGTCTTACCCCCAAGTTATCTTTCATAGGGTCGTAGGTCGCTCGTAGGTCTTACCCGCACGTTATCTTTCATAGGGTCGTAGGTCGCTCGTAGGTCTTACCCGCACGTTATCTTTCATAGGGTCGTAGGTCGCTCGTAGGTCTTACCCGCACGTTATCTTTCATAGGGTCGTAGGACGCTCGTAGGTCTTACCCGCACGTTATCTTTCATAGGGTCGTAGGTCGCTCGTAAGTCTTACCCGCACGTTATATTTCATAGGGTCGTAGGTCGCTCGTAGGTCTTACCCGCATGTTATCTTTCATAGGGTCGTAGGTCGCTCGTAGGTCTTACCCGCACGTTATCTTTCATAGGGTCGTAGGTCGCTCGTAGGTCTTACCCGCACGTTATCTTTTCATAGGGTCGTAGGTCGCTTGTAGGTCTTACCCGCACGTTATCTTTTCATAGGGTCGTAGGTCGCTCGTAGGTCTTACCCGCATGTTATCTTTCATAGGGTCGTAGGTCGTTCGTAGGTCTTACCCTCGCGTTATCTTTTCATAGGGTCGTAGGTCACTCGTAGGTCTTACCCGCACGTTATCTTTCATAGGGTCGTAGGTCGCTCGTAGGTCTTACCCTCGCGTTATCATTTCATAGGGTCGTAGGTCACTCGTAGGTCTTACCCGCACGTTATCTTTCATAGGGTCGTAGGTCGCTCGTAGATCTTACCCGCATGTTATCTTTTCATAGGGTCGTAGGTCGCTCGTAGGTCTTACCCGCACGTTATCTTTTCATAGGGTCGTAGGTCGCTCGTAGGTCTTACCCGCACGTTATCTTTTCATAGGGTCGTAGGTCGCTCATAGGACTTACCCGCACGTTATCTTTCATAGGGTCGTAGGTCGCTCGTAGGTCTTACCCTCGCGTCATCTTTTCATAGGGTCGTAGGTCTTACCCGCACGTTATCTTTCATAGGGTCGTAGGTCGCTCGTAGGTCTTTCCCTCACGTTATCTTTTCATAGGGTCGTAGGTCGCTCGTAGGTCTTACCCGCACGTTATCTTTTCATAGGGTCGTAGGTCACTCGTAGGTCTTACCCGCACATTATCTTTTCATAGGGTCGTAGGTCGCTCGTAGGTCTTACCCGCATGTTATCTTTCATAGGGTCGTATCGTAGGTCTTACCCGCACGTTATCTTTTCATAGGGTCGTAGGTTGCTCGTAGGTCTTACCCGCATGTTATCTTTCATAGGGTCGTAGGTCGTTCGTAGGTCTTACCCTCGCGTTATCTTTTCATAGGGTCGTAGGTCGCTCGTAGGTCTTACCCGCACGTTATCTTTCATAGGGTCGTAGGTCGCTCGTAGGTCTTACCCTCGCGTTATCTTTTCATAGGGTCGTAGGTCGCTCGTAGGTCTTACCCGCACGTTATCTTTCATAGGGTCGTAGGTCGCTTGTAGGTCTTACCCGCATGTTATCTTTTCATAGGGTCATAGGTCGCTCGTAGGTCTTACCCGCACGTTATCTTTTCATAGGGTCGTAGGTCGCTTGAAGGTCTTACCCGCACGTTATCTTTTCATAGGGTCGTAGGTCGCTCGTAGGTCTTACCCGCATGTTATCTTTCATAGGGTCGTAGGTCGTTCGTAGGTCTTACCCTCGCGTTATCTTTTCATAGGGTCGTAGGTCACTCGTAGGTCTTACCCACACGTTATCTTTCATAGGGTCGTAGGTCGCTCGTAGGTCTTACCCTCGCGTTATCTTTTCATAGGGTCGTAGGTCACTCGTAGGTCTTACCCGCACGTTATCTTTCATAGGGTCGTAGGTCGCTCGTAGATCTTACCCGCATGTTATCTTTTCATAGGGTCGTAGGTCGCTCGTAGGTCTTACCCGCACGTTATCTTTTCATAGGGTCGTAGGTCGCTCGTAGGTCTTACCCGCACGTTATCTTTTCATAGGGTCGTAGGTCGCTCGTAGGTCTTACCCGCATGTTATCTTTCATAGGGTCGTAGGTCGTTCGTAGGTCTTACCCTCGCGTTATCTTTTCATAGGGTCGTAGGTCGCTCGTAGGTCTTACCCGCACGTTATCTTTTCATAGGGTCGTAGGTCGCTCGTAGGTCTTACCCGCACGTTATCTTTTCATAGGGTCGTAGGTCGCTCGTAGGTCTTACCCGCATGTTATCTTTCATAGGGTCGTAGGTCGTTCGTAGGTCTTACCCGCATGTTATCTTTTCATAGGGTCGCAGGTCGCTCGTAGGTCTTACCCGCACGTTATCTTTTCATAGGGTCGTAGGTCGCTCGTAGGTCTTACCCGCATGTTATCTTTCATAGGGTCGTAGGTCGTTCGTAGGTCTTACCCTCGCGTTATCTTTTCATAGGGTCGTAGGTCGCTCGTAGGTCTTACCCGCACGTTATCTTTTCATAGGGTCGTAGGTCGCTCGTAGGTCTTACCCGCACGTTATCTTTTCATAGGGTCGTAGGTCGCTCGTAGGTCTTACCCGCATGTTATCTTTCATAGGGTCGTAGGTCGTTCGTAGGTCTTACCCGCATGTTATCTTTTCATAGGGTCGTAGGTCGCTCATAGGTCTTACCTGCATGTTATATTTCATAGGGTCGTAGGTCGCTCGTAGGTCTTACCCGCATGTTATCTTTCATAGGGTCGTAGGTCGCTCTTAGGTCTTACCCCCAAGTTATCTTTCATAGGGTCGTAGGTCGCTCGTAGGTCTTACCCGCACGTTATCTTTCATAGGGTCGTAGGTCGCTCCTAGGTCTTACCCGCACGTTATCTTTCATAGGGTCGTAGGTCGCTCGTAGGTCTTACCCGCATGTTATCTTTCATAGGGTCGTAGGTCGCTCGTAGGTCTTACCCGCACGTTATCTTTCATAGGGTCGTAGGTCGCTCGTAGGTCTTACCCGCACGTTATCTTTCATAGGGTCGTAGGACGCTCGTAGGTCTTACCCGCACGTTATCTTTCATAGGGTCGTAGGTCGCTCGTAAGTCTTACCCGCACGTTATATTTCATAGGGTCGTAGGTCGCTCGTAGGTCTTACCCGCATGTTATCTTTCATAGGGTCGTAGGTCGCTCGTAGGTCTTACCCGCACGTTATCTTTCATAGGGTCGTAGGTCGCTCGTAGGTCTTACCCGCACGTTATCTTTCATAGGGTCGTAGGTCGCTCGTAGGTCTTACCCGCACGTTATCTTTCATAGGGTCGTAGGTCGCTCGTAAGTCTTACCCGCACGTTATATTTCATAGGGTCGTGGGTCGCTCGTAGGTCTTACCCGCACGTTATCTTTCATAGGGTCGTAGGTCGCTCGTAGGTCTTACCCGCATGTTAACTTTCATAGGGTCGTAGGTCGCTCGTAAGTCTTACCCGCACGTTATCTTTCATAGGGTCGTAGGTCGCTCGTAGGTCTTACCCTCGCGTTATCTTTCATAGGGTCGTAGGTCGCTCGTAGGTCTTACCCTCACGTTATCTTTCATAGGGTCGTAGGTCACTCGTAGGTCTTACCCGCAATTTATCTTTCATAGGGTCGTAGGTCGCTCGTAGGTCTTACCCGGACGTTATATTTCATAGGTTCGTAGGTCGCTCGTAGGTCTTACCCGCACGTTATCTTTCATAGGGTCGTCGGTCACTCGTAGGTCTTACCTGCATGTTATCTTTCATAGGGTCGTAGGTCGCTCGTAGGTCTTACCCGCACGTTATCTTTTATAGGGTCGTAGGTCGCTCGTAGGTCTTACCCGCACGTTATCTTTCATAGGGTCGTAGGTCGCTCGTAGGTCTTACCCGCATGTTAACTTTCATAGGGTCGTAGGTCACTCGTAGGTCTTACCCGCACGTTATCTTTCATAGGGTCGTAGGTCGCTCGTAGGTCTTACCGGCATGTTATATTTCATAGGGTCGTAGGTCGCTCGTAGGTCTTACCCGCACGTTATCTTTCATAGGGTCGTAGGTTGCTCGTAGGTCTTACCCGCACGTTATCTTTCATAGGGTCGTAGGTCGCTCGTAGGTCTTACCCGCACGTTATCTTTCATAGGGTCGTAGGTCGCTCGTAGGTCTTACCCGCACGTTATCTTTCATAGGGTCGTAGGTCGCTCGTAAGTCTTACCCGCACGTTATATTTCATAGGGTCGTAGGTCGCTCGTAGGTCTTACCCGCACGTTATATTTCATAGGGTCGTAGGTCGCTCGTAGGTCTTACCCGCATGTTAACTTTCATAGGGTCGTAGGTCGCTCGTAGGTCTTACCCGCACGTTATCTTTCATAGGGTCGTAGGTCGCTCGTAGGTCTTACCCTCGCGTTATCTTTCATAGGGTCGTAGGTCGCTTGTAGGTCTTACCCTCACGTTATCTTTCATAGGGTCGTAGGTCACTCGTAGGTCTTACCCGCAATTTATCTTTCATAGGGTCGTAGGTCGCTCGTAGGTCTTACCCGGACGTTATATTTCATAGGGTCGTAGGTCGCTCGTAGGTCTTACCCGCACGTTATCTTTCATAGGGTCGTCGGTCACTCGTAGGTCTTACCTGCATGTTATCTTTCATAGGGTCGTAGGTCGCTCGTAGGTCTTACCCGCACGTTATCTTTTATAGGGTCGTAGGTCGCTCGTAGGTCTTACCCGCACGTTATCTTTGATAGGGTCGTAGGTTGCTCGTAGGCTTACCCGCATGTTAACTTTCATAGGGTCGTAGGTCGCTCGTAGGTCTTACCCGCACGTTATCTTTCATAGGGTCGTAGGTCGCTCGTAGGTCTTACCCTCGCGTTATCTTTCATAGGGTCGTAGGTTGCTCGTAGGTCTTACCCTCACGTTATCTTTCATAGGGTCGTAGGTCACTCGTAGGTCTTACCCGCAATTTATCTTTCATAGGGTCGTAGGTCGCTCGTAGGTCTTACCCGGACGTTATATTTCATAGGGTCGTAGGTCGCTCGTAGGTCTTACCAGCACGTTATCTTTCATAGGGTCGTAGGTCACTCGTAGGTCTTACCCGCACGTTATCTTTCATAGGGTCGTAGGTCGCTCGTAGGTCTTACCCGTACGTTATCTTTTATAAGTTCATAGGTCGCTCGTAGGTCTTACCCGCACGTTATCTTTCATAGGGTCGTTGGTCGCTCGTAGGTCTTACCCGCACGTTATCTTTCATAGGGTCGTAGGTCGCTCGTAGGTCTTACCCTCGCGTTATCTTTTCATAGGGTCGTAGGTCTTACCCGCACGTTATCTTTTATAGGGTCGTAGGTCGCTCGTAGGTCTTACCCACACGTTATCTTTCATAGGGTCGTAGGTCGCTCGTAGGTCTTACCCGCACGTTATCTTTCATAGGGTCGTAGGTTGCTCGTAAGTCTTACCCGCACGTTATCTTTCATAGGGTCGTAGGTCGCTCGTAGGTCTTACCCGCACGTTATCTTTCATAGGGTCGTAGGTCGCTCGTAGGTCTTACCCTCACTTTATCTTTCATAGGGTCGTAGGTCGCTCGTAGGTCTTACCCGCATGTTATCTTTTCTAGGGTCATAGGTCACTCGTAGGTCTTACCCGCACGTTATCTCATAGGGTCGTAGGTCGCTCGTAGGCCTTACCCGCATGTTATCTTTCATAGGGTCGTAGGTCGTTTGTAGGTCTTACCCGCACATTATCTTTCATAGGGTCGTAGGTCGCTTGTAGGTCTTACCCTCACGTTATCTTTCATGGGGTCGTAGGTCGCTCGTAGGTCTTACCCTCATGTTATCTTTGCTAGGGTCGTAGGTCGTTCGTAGGTCTTACCCTCACGTTATCTTGCTAGGGTCGTAGGTCGCTCGTAGGTCTTACCCTCACGTTATCTTTCATAGGGTCGTAGGTCGCTCGTAGGTCTTACCCTCACGTTATCTTTCCTAGGGTCGTAGGTCGCTCTTAGGTCTTACCCTCACATTATCTTTGCTAGGGTCGTAGGTCGCTCGTAGCTCTTACCCTCACGTTATCTTTCATAGGGTCGTAGGTCGCTCGTAGGTCTTACCCGCATGTTATCTTGCTAGGGTCGTAGGTCGCTCGTAGGTCTTACCCGCAAGTTATCTTTCATAGGGTCGTGGGTCGCTCGTAGGTCTTACCCGCACGTTATCTTTCATAGGGTCGTAGGTCGCTCGTAGGTCTTACCCGCACGTTATCTTTCATAGGGTCGTAGGTCGCTCGTAGCTCTTACCCCCACGTTATCTTTCATAGGGTCGTAGGTCGCTCGTAGGTCTTACCCTCACATTATCTTTCATAGGGTCGTAGGTCGCTCGTAGGTCTTACCCGCATGTTATCTTTTCTAGGGTCATAGGTCACTCGTAGATCTTACCCGCACGTTATCTCATAGGGTCGTAGGTCGCTCGTAGGCCTTACCCGCACATTATCTTTCATAGGGTCGTAGGTCGCTCATAGATCTTACCCGCATGTTATCTTTTCATAGGGTCGTAGGTCGCTCGTAGGTCTTACCCGCACGTTATCTTTTCATAGGGTCGTAGGTCGCTCGTAGGTCTTACCTGCACGTTATCTTTTCATAGGGTCGTAGGTCGCTCGTAGGACTTACCCACACGTTATCTTTCATAGGGTCGTAGGTCGCTCGTAGGTCTTACCCTCGCGTTATCTTTTCATAGGGTCGTAGGTCTTACCCGCACGTTATCTTTCATAGGGTCGTAGGTCGCTCGTAGGTCTTACCCTCACGTTATCTTTTCATAGGGTCGTAGGTCGCTCGTAGGTATTACCCGAACGTTTTCTTTTCATAGGGTCGTAGGTCGCTCGTAGGTCTTACCCGCACATTATCTTTTCATAGGGTCGTAGGTCGCTCGTAGGTCTTACCCTCACTTTATCTTTCATAGGGTCGTAGGTCGCTCATAGGTCTTACCCTCATGTTATCTTTGCTAGGGTCGTAGGTCGCTCGTAGGTCTTACCCACACGTTATCTTTCATAGGGTCGTAGGTCTCTCGTAGGTCTTACCCTCGCGTTATCTTTTCATAGGGTCGTAGGTCGCTCGTAGGTCTTACCCGCACGTTATCTTTTCATAGGGTCGTAGGTCGCTCATAGGTCTTACCTGCATGTTATATTTCATAGGGTCGTAGGTCGCTCTTAGGTCTTACCCGCACGTTATCTTTCATAGGGTCGTAGGTCGCTCGTAGGTCTTACCCGCACGTTATCTTTCATAGGGTCGTAGGTCGCTCTTAGGTCTTACCCCCAAGTTATCTTTCATAGGGTCGTAGGTCGCTCGTAGGTCTTACCCGCACGTTATCTTTCATAGGGTCGTAGGTCGCTCGTAGGTCTTACCCGCACGTTATCTTTCATAGGGTCATAGGTCACTCGTAGGTCTTACCCACACGTTATCTTTCATAGGGTCGTAGGTCGCTCGTAGGTCTTACCCGCATGTTATCTTTCATAGGGTCGTAGGTCGCTCGTAGGTCTTACCCGCACGTTATATTTCATAGGGTCGTAGGTCGCTCGTAGGTCTTACCCGCATGTTATCTTTCATAGGGTCGTAGGTCGCTCGTAGGTCTTACCCGCATGTTTTCTTTCACAGGCTCGTAGGTCGCCCGTAGGTCTTACCCGTACGTTATCTTTCATAGGGTCGTAGGTCACTCGTAGGTCTTACCTGCACGTTATCTTTCATAGGGTCGTAGGTCGCTCGTAGGTCTTACCCGCACGTTATCTTTTATAGGGTCGTAGGTCGCTCGTAGGTCTTACCCGCACTTTATCTTTCATAGGTTCGTAGGTCGCTCGTAGGTCTTACCCGCACGTTAACTTTCATAGGGTCATAGGTCGCTCGTAGGTCTTACCCGCACGTTATCTTTCATAGGGTCGTAGGTCGCTCGTAGGTCTTACCCTCGCATTATCTTTCATAGGGTCGTAGGTCGCTCGTAGGTCTTACCCTCACGTTATCTTTCATAGGGTCGTAGGTCACTCGTAGGTCTTACCCGCACGTTATCTTTCATAGGGTCGTAGGTCGCTCGTAGGTCTTACCCGCACGTTATATTTCATAGGGTCGTAGGTCGCTCGTAGGTCTTACCCGCACGTTATCTTTCATAGGGTCGTAGGTCACTCGTAGGTCTTACCCGCAAGTTATCTTTCATAGGGTCGTAGGTCGCTCGTAGGTCTTACCCGCACGTTATCTTTTATAGGGTCATAGGTCGCTCGTAGGTCTTACCCGCATGTTATCTTTCATAGGGTCGTAGGTCGCTCGTAGGTCTTACCCGCACGTTATCTTTCATAGGGTCGTAGATCACTCGTAGGTCTTACCCGCACGTTATCTTTCATAGGGTCGTAGGTCGCTCGTAGGTCTTACCCGCACGTTATCTTTCATAGGGTCGTAGGTCGCTCTTAGGTCTTACCCCCACGTTATCTTTCATAGGGTCGTAGGTCGCTCGTAGGTCTTATCCGCACGTTATCTTTCATAGGGTCGTAGGTCACTCGTAGGTCTTACCCGCACGTTTTCTTTCATAGGGTCGTAGGTCGCTCGTAGTTCTTACCCGTACGTTATCTTTCATAGGGTCGTAGGTCACTCGTAGGTCTTACCCGCACGTTATCTTTCATTGGGTCGTAGGTCGCTCGTAGGTCTTACCCGGACGTTATCTTTCATAGGGTCGTAGGTCGCTCTTAGGTCTTACCCCCATGTTATCTTTCATAGGGTCGTAGGTCGCTCGTAGGTCTTACCTGCACGTTATCTTTCATAGGGTCGTAGGTCGCTCGTAGGTCTTACCCGCACGTTATCTTTCATAGGGTCGTAGGTCGCTTGGAGGTCTTACCCACACGTTATCTTTTATAGGGTCGTAGGTCGCTCGTAGGTCTTATCCGCACGTTATCTTTCATAAGGTCGTAGGTCGCTTGTAGGTCTTACCCTCACGTTATCTTTCATGGGGTCGTAGGTCGCTCGTAGGTCTTACCCTCATGTTATCTTTGCTAGGGTCGTAGGTCGTTTGTAGGTCTTACCCTCATGTTATCTTGCTAGGGTCGTAGGTCGCTCGTAGGTCTTACCCTCACGTTATCTTTCATAGGGTCGTAGGTCGCTCGTAGGTCTTACCCTCACGTTATCATTCATAGGGTCGTAGGTCGCTCGTAGGTCTTACCCTCACATTAACTTTGCTAGGGTCGTAGGTCGCTCGTAGGTCTTACCCTCACGTTATATTTCATAGGGTCGTAGGTCACTCGTAGGTCTTACCCGCATGTTATCTTGCTAGGGTCGTAGGTCGCTCGTAGGTCTTACCCGCAAGTTATCTTTCATAGGGTCGTGGGTCGCTCGTAGGTCTTACCCGCACGTTATCTTTCATAGGGTCGTAGGTCGCTCGTAGGTCTTACCCGCACGTTATCTTTCATAGGGTCGTAGGTCGCTCGTAGGTCTTACCCGCACGTTATCTTTCATAGGGTCGTAGGTCACTCGTAGGTCTTACCCGCAAGTTATCTTTCATAGGGTCGTAGGTCGCTCGTAGGTCTTACCCGCACGTTATCTTTTATAGGGTCATAGGTCGCTCGTAGGTCTTACCCGCATGTTATCTTTCATAGGGTCGTAGGTCGCTCGTAGGTCTTACCCGCACGTTATCTTTCATAGGGTCGTAGGTCACTCGTAGGTCTTACCCACACGTTATCTTTCATAGGGTCGTAGGTCGCTCGTAGGTCTTACCCGCACGTTATCTTTCATAGGGTCGTAGGTCGCTCTTAGGTCTTACCCCCATGTTATCTTTCATAGGGTCGTAGGTCGCTCGTAGGTCTTACCTACACGTTATCTTTCATAGGGTCGTAGGTCGCTCGTAGGGCTTACCCGCACGTTATCTTTCATAGGGTTGTAGGTCGCTTGGAGGTCTTACCCACACGTTATCTTTCATAGGGTCGTAGGTCGCTCGTAGGTCTTACCCGCACGTTATCTTTCATAGGGTCGTAGGTTGCTCGTAGGTCTTACCCGCACGTTATCTTTCATAGGGTCGTAGGTTGCTAGTAGGTTTTACCCGCACGTTATCTTTCATAGGGTCGTAGGTCCCTCGTAGGTCTTACCCGCACGTTATCTTTCATAGGGTCGTAGGTCGCTCGTAGGTCTTACCCGCACGTTATATTTCATAGGGTCGTAGGTCGCTCGTAGGTCTTACCCGCACGTTATCTTTCATAGGGTCGTAGGTCACTCGTAGGTCTTACCCGCACGTTTTCTTTCATAGGGTCGTAGGTCGCTCGTAGTTCTTACCCGTACGTTATCTTTCATAGGGTCATAGGTCACTCGTAGGTCTTACCCGCACGTTATCTTTCATTGGGTCGTAGGTCGCTCGTAGGTCTTACCCGCACGTTATCTTTCATAGGGTCGTAGGTCGCTCTTAGGTCTTACCCCCATGTTATCTTTCATAGGGTCGTAGGTCGCTCGTAGGTCTTACCTGCACGTTATCTTTCATAGGGTCGTAGGTCGCTCGTAGGTCTTACCCGCACGTTATCTTTCATAGGGTCGTAGGTCGCTTGGAGGTCTTACCCACATGTTATCTTTTATAGGGTCGTAGGTCGCTCGTAGGTCTTACCCGCACGTTATCTTTCATAGGGTCGTAGGTTGCTCGTAGGTCTTACCCGCACGTTATCTTTCATAGGGTCGTAGGTCGCTCGTAGGTCTTACCCGCACGTTATCTTTCATAGGGTCGTAGGTCCCTCGTAGGTCTTACCCGCATGTTATCTTTCATAGGGTCGTAGGTCGCTCGTAGGTCTTAGCCGCATGTTATATTTCATAGGGTCGTAGGTCGCTCGTAGGTCTTACCCGCACGTTATCTTTCATAGGGTCGTAGGTCACTCGTAGGTCTTACCCGCACGGTTTCTTTCATAGGGTCGTAGGTCGCTCGTAGGTCTTACCCGCGCGTTATCTTTCATAGGGTCGTAGGTCACTTGTAGGTCTTACCCGCACGTTATCTTTCATAGGGTCGTAGGTCGCTCGTAGGTCTTACCCGCACGTTATCTTTTATAGGGTCGTAGGTCGCTCGTAGGTCTTACCCACACGTTATCTTTCATAGGGTCGTAGGTCGCTCGTAGGTCTTACCCGTACGTTATCTTTCATAGGGTCGTAGGTCGCTCGTAGGTCTTACCCGCACGTTATCTTTCATAGGGTCGTAGATCGCTCGTAGGTCTTACCCGCAAGTTATCTTTCATAGGGTCGTAGGTCGCTCGTAGGTCTTACCCTCACTTTATCTTTCATAGGGTCGTAGGTCGCTCGTAGGTCTTACCCGCATGTTATCTTTTCTAGGGTCATAGGTCACTCGTAGGTCTTACCCGCACGTTATCTCATAGGGTCGTAGGTCGCTCGTAGGCCTTACCCGCATGTTATCTTTCATAGGGTCGTAGGTTGCTCGTAGGTCTTACCCGCACGTTATCTTTCATAGGGTCGTAGGTCGCTCATAGGTCTTACCCTCACATTATCTTTCATAGGGTCGTAGGTCGTTTGTAGGTCTTATCCGCACGTTATCTTTCATAAGGTCGTAGGTCGCTTGTAGGTCTTACCCTCACGTTATCTTTCATGGGGTCGTAGGTCGCTCGTAGGTCTTACCCTCATGTTATCTTTGCTAGGGTCGTAGGTCGTTTGTAGGTCTTACCCTCACGTTATCTTGCTAGGGTCGTAGGTCGCTCGTAGGTCTTACCCTCACGTTATCTTTCATAGGGTCGTAGGTCGCTCGTAGGTCTTACCCTCACGTTATCATTCATAGGGTCGTAGGTCGCTCGTAGGTCTTACCCTCACATTAACTTTGCTAGGGTCGTAGGTCGCTCGTAGGTCTTACCCTCACGTTATATTTCATAGGGTCGTAGGTCGCTCGTAGGTCTTACCAGCATGTTATCTTGCTAGGGTCGTAGGTCGCTCGTAGGTCTTACCCGCAAGTTATCTTTCATAGGGTCGTGGGTCGCTCGTAGGTCTTACCCGCACGTTATCTTTCATAGGGTCGTAGGTCGCTCGTAGGTCTTACCCGCACGTTATCTTTCATAGGGTCGTAGGTCGCTCGTAGGTCTTACCCGCACGTTATCTTTCATAGGGTCGTAGGTCGCTCGTAGGTCTTACCCTCACGTTATCTTTCATAGGGTCGTAGGTCGCTCGTAGGTCTTACCCGCATGTTATCTTTTTTAGGGTCATAGGTCACTCGTAGGTCTTACCCGCACGTTATCTCATAGGGTCGTAGGTCGCTCGTAGGCCTTACCCGCACATTATCTTTCATAGGGTCATAGGTTGCTCGTAGGTCTTACCCGCACGTTATCTTTCATAGGGTCGTAGGTCGCTCATAGGTCTTACCCTCACATTATCTTTCATAGGGTCGTAGGTCGTTTGTAGGTCTTACCCGCACGTTATCTTTCATAAGGTCGTAGGTCGCTTGTAGGTCTTACCCTCACGTTATCTTTCATGGGGTCGTAGGTCGCTCGTAGGTCTTACCCTCATGTTATCTTTGCTAGGGTCGTAGGTCGTTTGTAGGTCTTACCCTCACGTTATCTTGCTAGGGTCGTACGTCGCTCGTAGGTCTTACCCTCACGTTATCTTTCATAGGGTCGTAGGTCGCTCGTAGGTCTTACCCTCACGTTATCATTCATAGGGTCGTAGGTCGCTCGTAGGTCTTACCCTCACATTAACTTTGCTAGGGTCGTAGGTCGCTCGTAGGTCTTACCCTCACGTTATATTTCATAGGGTCGTAGGTCGCTCGTAGGTCTTACCCGCATGTTATCTTGCTAGGGTCGTAGGTCGCTCGTAGGTCTTACCAGCATGTTATCTTGCTAGGGTCGTAGGTCGCTCGTAGGTCTTACCCGCAAGTTATCTTTCATAGGGTCGTGGGTCGCTCGTAGGTCTTACCCGCACGTTATCTTTCATAGGGTCGTAGGTCGCTCGTAGGTCTTACCCGCACGTTATCTTTCATAGGGTCGTAGGTCGCTCGTAGGTCTTACCCGTACGTTATCTTTCATAGGGTCGTAGGTCGCTCGTAGGTCTTACCCTCACGTTATCTTTCATAGGGTCGTAGGTCGCTCGTAGGTCTTACCCGCATGTTATCTTTTTTAGGGTCATAGGTCACTCGTAGGTCTTACCCGCACGTTATCTCATAGGGTCGTAGGTCGCTCGTAGGCCTTACCCGCACATTATCTTTCATAGGGTCATAGGTTGCTCGTAGGTCTTACCCGCACGTTATCTTTCATAGGGTCGTAGGTCGCTCATAGGTCTTACCCTCACATTATCTTTCATAGGGTCGTAGGTCGTTTGTAGGTCTTACCCGCACGTTATCTTTCATAAGGTCGTATGTCGCTTGTAGGTCTTACCCTCACGTTATCTTTCATGGGGTCGTAGGTCGCTCGTAGGTCTTACCCTCATGTTATCTTTGCTAGGGTCGTAGGTCGTTTGTAGGTCTTACCCTCACGTTATCTTGCTAGGGTCGTACGTCGCTCGTAGGTCTTACCCTCACGTTATCTTTCATAGGGTCGTAGGTCGCTCGTAGGTCTTACCCTCACGTTATCATTCATAGGGTCGTAGGTCGCTCGTAGGTCTTACCCTCACATTAACTTTGCTAGGGTCGTAGGTCGCTCGTAGGTCTTACCCTCACGTTATATTTCATAGGGTCGTAGGTCGCTCGTAGGTCTTACCCGCATGTTATCTTGCTAGGGTCGTAGGTCGCTCGTAGGTCTTACCCGCAAGTTATCTTTCATAGGGTCGTGGGTCGCTCGTAGGTCTTACCCGCACGTTATCTTTCATAGGGTCGTAGGTCGCTCGTAGGTCTTACCCGCACGTTATCTTTCATAGGGTCGTAGGTCGCTCGTAGGTCTTACCCGCACGTTATCTTTCATAGGGTCGTAGGTCGCTCGTAGGTCTTACCCTCACGTTATCTTTCATAGGGTCGTAGGTCGCTCGTAGGTCTTACCCGCATGTTATCTTTTCTAGGGTCATAGGTCACTCGTAGGTCTTACCCGCACGTTATCTCATAGGGTCGTAGGTCGCTCGTAGGCCTTACCCGCACATTATCTTTCATAGGGTCGTAGGTCCCTCGTAGGTCTTACCCTCACGTTATCTTTCATAGGGTCATAGGTCACTCGTAGGTCTTACCCTCATGTTATCTTTGCTAGGGTCGTAGGTCGTTTGTAGGTCTTACGCTCACGTTATCTCGCTAGGGTCGTAGGTTGCTCGTAGGTCTTACCCTCACGTTATCTTTCATAGGGTCGAAGGTCGCTCGTAGGTCTTACCCTCCCATTATCTTTGCTAGGGTCGTAGGTCGCTCGTAGGTCTTACCCTCACGTTATCTTTCATAGGGTCATCGGTCGCTCGTAGGTCTTACCCGCATGTTATCTTGCTAGGGTCGTAGGTCGCTCGTAGGTCTTACCCGCATGTTATCTTTCATAGGGTCGTAGGTCGCTCGTAGGTCTTACCCTCGCGTTATCTTTTCATAGGGTCGTAGGTCGCTCGTAGGTCTTACCAACACGTTATCTTTTCATAGGGTCGTAGGTCGATCGTAGGTCTTACCCGCATGTTATCTTTTCATAGGGTCGTAGGTCGCTCGTAGGTCTTACCCTCACTTTATCTTTCATAGGGTCGTAGGTCGCTCGTAGGTCTTAGCCGCATGTTATATTTCATAGGGTCGTAGGTCGCTCGTAGGTCTTACCCGCACGTTATCTTTCATAGGGTCGTAGGTCACTCGTAGGTCTTACCCGCACGGTTTCTTTCATAGGGTCGTAGGTCGCTCGTAGGTCTTACCCGCACGTTATCTTTCATAGGGTCGTAGGTCACTTGTAGGTCTTACCCGCACGTTATCTTTCATAGGGTCGTAGGTCGCTCGTAGGTCTTACCCGCACGTTATCTTTTATAGGGTCGTAGGTCGCTCGTAGGTCTTACCCACACGTTATCTTTCATAGGGTCGTAGGTCGCTCGTAGGTCTTACCCGTACGTTATCTTTCATAGGGTCGTAGGTCGCTCGTAGGTCTTACCCGCACGTTATCTTTCATAGGGTCGTAGGTCGCTCGTAGGTCTTACCCGCAAGTTATCTTTCATAGGGTCGTAGGTCGCTCGTAGGTCTTACCCTCACTTTATCTTTCATAGGGTCGTAGGTCGCTCGTAGGTCTTACCCGCATGTTATCTTTTCTAGGGTCATAGGTCACTCGTAGGTCTTACCCGCACGTTATCTCATAGGGTCGTAGGTCGCTCGTAGGCCTTACCCGCATGTTATCTTTCATAGGGTCGTAGGTTGCTCGTAGGTCTTACCCGCACGTTATCTTTCATAGGGTCGTAGGTCGCTCATAGGTCTTACCCTCACATTATCTTTCATAGGGTCGTAGGTCGTTTGTAGGTCTTATCCGCACGTTATCTTTCATAAGGTCGTAGGTCGCTTGTAGGTCTTACCCTCACGTTATCTTTCATGGGGTCGTAGGTCGCTCGTAGGTCTTACCCTCATGTTATCTTTGCTAGGGTCGTAGGTCGTTTGTAGGTCTTACCCTCACGTTATCTTGCTAGGGTCGTAGGTCGCTCGTAGGTCTTACCCTCACGTTATCTTTCATAGGGTCGTAGGTCGCTCGTAGGTCTTACCCTCACGTTATCATTCATAGGGTCGTAGGTCGCTCGTAGGTCTTACCCTCACATTAACTTTGCTAGGGTCGTAGGTCGCTCGTAGGTCTTACCCTCACGTTATATTTCATAGGGTCGTAGGTCGCTCGTAGGTCTTACCAGCATGTTATCTTGCTAGGGTCGTAGTACTCGTAGGTCTTACCCGCAAGTTATCTTTCATAGGGTCGTGGGTCGCTCGTAGGTCTTACCCGCACGTTATCTTTCATAGGGTCGTAGGTCGCTCGTAGGTCTTACCCGCACGTTATCTTTCATAGGGTCGTAGGTCGCTCGTAGGTCTTACCCGCACGTTATCTTTCATAGGGTCGTAGGTCGCTCGTAGGTCTTACCCTCACGTTATCTTTCATAGGGTCGTAGGTCGCTCGTAGGTCTTACCCGCATGTTATCTTTTTTAGGGTCATAGGTCACTCGTAGGTCTTACCCGCACGTTATCTCATAGGGTCGTAGGTCGCTCGTAGGCCTTACCCGCACATTATCTTTCATAGGGTCATAGGTTGCTCGTAGGTCTTACCCGCACGTTATCTTTCATAGGGTCGTAGGTCGCTCATAGGTCTTACCCTCACATTATCTTTCATAGGGTCGTAGGTCGTTTGTAGGTCTTACCCGCACGTTATCTTTCATAAGGTCGTATGTCGCTTGTAGGTCTTACCCTCACGTTATCTTTCATGGGGTCGTAGGTCGCTCGTAGGTCTTACCCTCATGTTATCTTTGCTAGGGTCGTAGGTCGTTTGTAGGTCTTACCCTCACGTTATCTTGCTAGGGTCGTACGTCGCTCGTAGGTCTTACCCTCACGTTATCTTTCATAGGGTCGTAGGTCGCTCGTAGGTCTTACCCTCACGTTATCATTCATAGGGTCGTAGGTCGCTCGTAGGTCTTACCCTCACATTAACTTTGCTAGGGTCGTAGGTCGCTCGTAGGTCTTACCCTCACGTTATATTTCATAGGGTCGTAGGTCGCTCGTAGGTCTTACCCGCATGTTATCTTGCTAGGGTCGTAGGTCGCTCGTAGGTCTTACCCGCAAGTTATCTTTCATAGGGTCGTGGGTCGCTCGTAGGTCTTACCCGCACGTTATCTTTCATAGGGTCGTAGGTCGCTCGTAGGTCTTACCCGCACGTTATCTTTCATAGGGTCGTAGGTCGCTCGTAGGTCTTACCCGCACGTTATCTTTCATAGGGTCGTAGGTCGCTCGTAGGTCTTACCCTCACGTTATCTTTCATAGGGTCGTAGGTCGCTCGTAGGTCTTACCCGCATGTTATCTTTTCTAGGGTCATAGGTCACTCGTAGGTCTTACCCGCACGTTATCTCATAGGGTCGTAGGTCGCTCGTAGGCCTTACCCGCACATTATCTTTCATAGGGTCGTAGGTCCCTCGTAGGTCTTACCCTCACGTTATCTTTCATAGGGTCATAGGTCACTCGTAGGTCTTACCCTCATGTTATCTTTGCTAGGGTCGTAGGTCGTTTGTAGGTCTTACGCTCACGTTATCTCGCTAGGGTCGTAGGTTGCTCGTAGGTCTTACCCTCACGTTATCTTTCATAGGGTCGAAGGTCGCTCGTAGGTCTTACCCTCCCATTATCTTTGCTAGGGTCGTAGGTCGCTCGTAGGTCTTACCCTCACGTTATCTTTCATAGGGTCATCGGTCGCTCGTAGGTCTTACCCGCATGTTATCTTGCTAGGGTCGTAGGTCGCTCGTAGGTCTTACCCGCATGTTATCTTTCATAGGGTCGTAGGTCGCTCGTAGGTCTTACCCTCGCGTTATCTTTTCATAGGGTCGTAGGTCGCTCGTAGGTCTTACCAACACGTTATCTTTTCATAGGGTCGTAGGTCGATCGTAGGTCTTACCCGCATGTTATCTTTTCATAGGGTCGTAGGTCGCTCGTAGGTCTTACCCTCACTTTATCTTTCATAGGGTCGTAGGTCGCTCGTAGGTCTTAGCCGCATGTTATATTTCATAGGGTCGTAGGTCGCTCGTAGGTCTTACCCGCACGTTATCTTTCATAGGGTCGTAGGTCACTCGTAGGTCTTACCCGCACGGTTTCTTTCATAGGGTCGTAGGTCGCTCGTAGGTCTTACCCGCACGTTATCTTTCATAGGGTCGTAGGTCACTTGTAGGTCTTACCCGCACGTTATCTTTCATAGGGTCGTAGGTCGCTCGTAGGTCTTACCCGCACGTTATCTTTTATAGGGTCGTAGGTCGCTCGTAGGTCTTACCCACACGTTATCTTTCATAGGGTCGTAGGTCGCTCGTAGGTCTTACCCGTACGTTATCTTTCATAGGGTCGTAGGTCGCTCGTAGGTCTTACCCGCACGTTATCTTTCATAGGGTCGTAGGTCGCTCGTAGGTCTTACCCGCAAGTTATCTTTCATAGGGTCGTAGGTCGCTCGTAGGTCTTACCCTCACTTTATCTTTCATAGGGTCGTAGGTCGCTCGTAGGTCTTACCCGCATGTTATCTTTTCTAGGGTCATAGGTCACTCGTAGGTCTTACCCGCACGTTATCTCATAGGGTCGTAGGTCGCTCGTAGGCCTTACCCGCATGTTATCTTTCATAGGGTCGTAGGTTGCTCGTAGGTCTTACCCGCACGTTATCTTTCATAGGGTCGTAGGTCGCTCATAGGTCTTACCCTCACATTATCTTTCATAGGGTCGTAGGTCGTTTGTAGGTCTTATCCGCACGTTATCTTTCATAAGGTCGTAGGTCGCTTGTAGGTCTTACCCTCACGTTATCTTTCATGGGGTCGTAGGTCGCTCGTAGGTCTTACCCTCATGTTATCTTTGCTAGGGTCGTAGGTCGTTTGTAGGTCTTACCCTCACGTTATCTTGCTAGGGTCGTAGGTCGCTCGTAGGTCTTACCCTCACGTTATCTTTCATAGGGTCGTAGGTCGCTCGTAGGTCTTACCCTCACGTTATCATTCATAGGGTCGTAGGTCGCTCGTAGGTCTTACCCTCACATTAACTTTGCTAGGGTCGTAGGTCGCTCGTAGGTCTTACCCTCACGTTATATTTCATAGGGTCGTAGGTCGCTCGTAGGTCTTACCAGCATGTTATCTTGCTAGGGTCGTAGTACTCGTAGGTCTTACCCGCAAGTTATCTTTCATAGGGTCGTGGGTCGCTCGTAGGTCTTACCCGCACGTTATCTTTCATAGGGTCGTAGGTCGCTCGTAGGTCTTACCCGCACGTTATCTTTCATAGGGTCGTAGGTCGCTCGTAGGTCTTACCCGCACGTTATCTTTCATAGGGTCGTAGGTCGCTCGTAGGTCTTACCCTCACGTTATCTTTCATAGGGTCGTAGGTCGCTCGTAGGTCTTACCCGCATGTTATCTTTTTTAGGGTCATAGGTCACTCGTAGGTCTTACCCGCACGTTATCTCATAGGGTCGTAGGTCGCTCGTAGGCCTTACCCGCACATTATCTTTCATAGGGTCATAGGTTGCTCGTAGGTCTTACCCGCACGTTATCTTTCATAGGGTCGTAGGTCGCTCATAGGTCTTACCCTCACATTATCTTTCATAGGGTCGTAGGTCGTTTGTAGGTCTTACCCGCACGTTATCTTTCATAAGGTCGTAGGTCGCTTGTAGGTCTTACCCTCACGTTATCTTTCATGGGGTCGTAGGTCGCTCGTAGGTCTTACCCTCATGTTATCTTTGCTAGGGTCGTAGGTCGTTTGTAGGTCTTACCCTCACGTTATCTTGCTAGGGTCGTACGTCGCTCGTAGGTCTTACCCTCACGTTATCTTTCATAGGGTCGTAGGTCGCTCGTAGGTCTTACCCTCACGTTATCATTCATAGGGTCGTAGGTCGCTCGTAGGTCTTACCCTCACATTAACTTTGCTAGGGTCGTAGGTCGCTCGTAGGTCTTACCCTCACGTTATATTTCATAGGGTCGTAGGTCGCTCGTAGGTCTTACCCGCATGTTATCTTGCTAGGGTCGTAGGTCGCTCGTAGGTCTTACCCGCAAGTTATCTTTCATAGGGTCGTGGGTCGCTCGTAGGTCTTACCCGCACGTTATCTTTCATAGGGTCGTAGGTCGCTCGTAGGTCTTACCCGCACGTTATCTTTCATAGGGTCGTAGGTCGCTCGTAGGTCTTACCCGCACGTTATCTTTCATAGGGTCGTAGGTCGCTCGTAGGTCTTACCCTCACGTTATCTTTCATAGGGTCGTAGGTCGCTCGTAGGTCTTACCCGCATGTTATCTTTTCTAGGGTCATAGGTCACTCGTAGGTCTTACCCGCACGTTATCTCATAGGGTCGTAGGTCGCTCGTAGGCCTTACCCGCACATTATCTTTCATAGGGTCGTAGGTCCCTCGTAGGTCTTACCCTCACGTTATCTTTCATAGGGTCATAGGTCACTCGTAGGTCTTACCCTCATGTTATCTTTGCTAGGGTCGTAGGTCGTTTGTAGGTCTTACGCTCACGTTATCTCGCTAGGGTCGTAGGTTGCTCGTAGGTCTTACCCTCACGTTATCTTTCATAGGGTCGAAGGTCGCTCGTAGGTCTTACCCTCCCATTATCTTTGCTAGGGTCGTAGGTCGCTCGTAGGTCTTACCCTCACGTTATCTTTCATAGGGTCATCGGTCGCTCGTAGGTCTTACCCGCATGTTATCTTGCTAGGGTCGTAGGTCGCTCGTAGGTCTTACCCGCATGTTATCTTTCATAGGGTCGTAGGTCGCTCGTAGGTCTTACCCTCGCGTTATCTTTTCATAGGGTCGTAGGTCGCTCGTAGGTCTTACCAACACGTTATCTTTTCATAGGGTCGTAGGTCGATCGTAGGTCTTACCCGCATGTTATCTTTTCATAGGGTCGTAGGTCGCTCGTAGGTCTTACCCTCACTTTATCTTTCATAGGGTCGTAGGTCGCCCGTAGGTCTTACCCTCATGTTATCTTTGCTAGGGTCGTAGGTCGCTCGTAGGTCTTACCCACATGTTATCTTTCATAGGGTCGTAGGTCGCTCGTAGGTCTTACCCTCGCGTTATCTTTTCATAGGGTCGTAGGTCGCTCGTAGGTCTTATCCGCACGTTATCTTTTCATAGGGTCGTAGGTCGCTCGTAGGCCTTACCTGCACGTTATCTTTCATAGGGTCGTAGGTCGCTCGTAGGTCTTACCCGCACGTTATCTTTCATAGGGTCGTAGGTCGCTCGTAGGTCTTACCCGCACGTTATCTTTCATAGGGTCGTAGGTCGCTCTTAGGTCTTACCCGCACGTTATCTTTAATAGGGTCGTAGGTCGCTCGTAGGTCTTACCTGCATGTTATCTTTCATAGGGTCGTAGGTCGCTCGTAGGTCTTACCCGTACGTTATCTTTCATAGGGTCGTAGGTCGCTCGTAGGTCTTACCCGTACGTTATCTTTCATAGGGTCGTAGTTCGCTCGTAGGTCTTACCCGCACGTTATCTTTCATAGGGTCGTAGGTCGCTCGTAGGTCTTACCCGCACGTTATCTTTCATAGGGTCGTAGGTCACTCGTAGGTCTTACCGGAACGTTATCTTTTCATAGGGTCGTAGGTCGCTCGTAGGACTTACCCGCACGTTATCTTTCATAGGGTCGTAGGTCGCTCGTAGGTCTTACCCGCATGTTATCTTTCATAGGGTCGTAGGTCGCTCGTAGGTCTTACCCGCACGTTATATTTCATAGGGTCGTAGGTCGCTCGTAGGTCTTACCCGCATGTTATCTTTCATAGGGTCGTAGGTCGCTCGTAGGTCTTACCCGCATGTTTTCTTTCACAGGGTCGTAGGTCGCTCGTAGGTCTTACCCGTACGTTATCTTTCATAGGGTCGTAGGTCACTCGTAGGTCTTACCTGCACGTTATCTTTCATAGGGTCGTAGGTCGCTCGTAGGTCTTACCCGCACGTTATCTTTTATAGGGTCGTAGGTCGCTCGTAGGTCTTACCCGCACGTTATCTTTCATAGGGTCGTAGGTCGCTCGTAGGTCTTACCCGCACGTTAACTTTCATAGGGTCATAGGTCGCTCGTAGGTCTTACCCGCACGTTATCTTTCATAGGGTCGTAGGTCGCTCGTAGGTCTTACCCTCGCATTATCTTTCATAGGGTCGTAGGTCGCTCGTAGGTCTTACCCTCACGTTATCTTTCATAGGGTCGTAGGTCACTCGTAGGTCTTACCCGCACGTTATCTTTCATAGGGTCGTAGGTCGCTCGTAGGTCTTACCCGCACGTTATATTTCATAGGGTCGTAGGTCGCTCGTAGGTCTTACCCGCACGTTATCTTTCATAGGGTCGTAGGTCACTCGTAGGTCTTACCCGCAAGTTATCTTTCATAGGGTCGTAGGTCGCTCGTAGGTCTTACCCGTACGTTATCTTTTATAGGGTCATAGGTCGCTCGTAGGTCTTACCCGCATGTTATCTTTCATAGGGTCGTAGGTCGCTCGTAGGTCTTACCCGCACGTTATCTTTCATAGGGTCGTAGGTCACTCGTAGGTCTTACCCGCACGTTATCTTTCATAGGGTCGTAGGTCGCTCGTAGGTCTTACCCGCACGTTATCTTTCATAGGGTCGTAGGTCGCTCTTAGGTCTTACCCCCACGTTATCTTTCATAGGGTCGTAGGTCGCTCGTAGGTCTTACCTACACGTTATCTTTCATAGGGTCGTAGGTCGCTCGTAGGTCTTACCCGCACGTTATCTTTCATAGGGTCGTAGGTCGCTTGGAGGTCTTACCCACACGTTATCTTTCATAGGGTCGTAGGTCGCTCGTAGGTCTTACCTGCACGTTATCTTTCATAGGGTCGTAGGTTGCTCGTAGGTCTTACCCGCACGTTATCTTTCGTAGGGTCGTAGGTCGCTCGTAGGTCTTACCCGCACGTTATCTTTCATAGGGTCGTAGGTCCATCGTAGGTCTTACCCGCACGTTATCTTTCATAGGGTCGTAGGTCGCTCGTAGGTCTTACCCGAACGTTATATTTCATAGGGTCGTAGGTCGCTCGTAGGTCTTACCCGCACGTTATCTTTCATAGGGTCGTAGGTCACTCGTAGGTCTTACCCGCAAGTTATCTTTCATAGGGTCGTAGGTCGCTCGTAGGTCTTACCCGTACGTTATCTTTTATAGGGTCATAGGTCGCTCGTAGGTCTTACCCGCATGTTATCTTTCATAGGGTCGTAGGTCGCTCGTAGGTCTTACCCGCACGTTATCTTTCATAGGGTCGTAGGTCACTCGTAGGTCTTACCCGCACGTTATCTTTCATAGGGTCGTAGGTCGCTCGTAGGTCTTACCCGCACGTTATCTTTCATAGGGTCGTAGGTCGCTCTTAGGTCTTACCCCCACGTTATCTTTCATAGGGTCGTAGGTCGCTCGTAGGTCTTACCTACACGTTATCTTTCATAGGGTCGTAGGTCGCTCGTAGGTCTTACCCGCACGTTATCTTTCATAGGGTCGTAGGTCGCTTGGAGGTCTTACCCACACGTTATCTTTCATAGGGTCGTAGGTCGCTCGTAGGTCTTACCTGCACGTTATCTTTCATAGGGTCGTAGGTTGCTCGTAGGTCTTACCCGCACGTTATCTTTCGTAGGGTCGTAGGTCGCTCGTAGGTCTTACCCGCACGTTATCTTTCATAGGGTCGTAGGTCCATCGTAGGTCTTACCCGCACGTTATCTTTCATAGGGTCGTAGGTCGCTCGTAGGTCTTACCCGAACGTTATATTTCATAGGGTCGTAGGTCGCTCGTAGGTCTTACCCGCACGTTATCTTTCATAGGGTCGTAGGTCACTCGTAGGTTTTACCCACATGTTATCTTTCATAGGGTCGTAGGTCCCTCGTAGGTCTTACCCTCACGTTATCTTTCATAGGGTCATAGGTCACTCGTAGGTCTTACCCTCATGTTATCTTTGCTAGGGTCGTAGGTCGTTTGTAGGTCTTACGCTCACGTTATCTTGCTAGGGTCGTAGGTTGCTCGTAGGTCTTACCCTCACGTTATCTTTCATAGGGTCGAAGGCCGCTCGTAGGTCTTACCCTCACATTATCTTTGCTAGGGTCGTAGGTCGCTCGTAGGTCTTACCCTCACGTTATCTTTCATAGGGTCATCGGTCGCTCGTAGGTCTTACCCGCATGTTATCTTGCTAGGGTCGTAGGTCGCTCGTAGGTCTTACCCGCATGTTATCTTTCATAGGGTCGTAGGTCGCTCGTAGGTCTTACCCTCGCGTTATCTTTTCATAGGGTCGTAGGTCGCTCGTAGGTCTTACCAACATGTTATCTTTTCATAGGGTCGTAGGTCGCTCGTAGGTCTTACCCGCATGTTATCTTTTCATAGGGTCGTAGGTCGCTCGTAGGTCTTACCCTCACTTTATCTTTCATAGGGTCGTAGGTCGCCCGTAGGTCTTACCCTCATGTTATCTTTGCTAGGGTCGTAGGTCGCTCGTAGGTCTTACCCACACGTTATCTTTCATAGGGTCGTAGGTCGCTCGTAGGTCTTACCCTCGCGTTATCTTTTCATAGGGTCGTAGGTCGCTCGTTGGTCTTATCCGCACGTTATCTTTTCATAGGGTCGTAGGTCGCTCGTAGGCCTTACCTGCACGTTATCTTTCATAGGGTCGTAGGTCGCTCGTAGGTCTTACCCGCACGTTATCTTTCATAGGGTCGTAGGTCGCTCGTAGGTCTTACCCGCACGTTATCTTTCATAGGGTCGTAGGTCGCTCTTAGGTCTTACCCGCACGTTATCTTTAATAGGGTCGTAGGTCGCTCGTAGGTCTTACCTGCATGTTATCTTTCATAGGGTCGTAGGTCGCTCGTAGGTCTTACCCGCACGTTATCTTTCATAGGGTCGTAGGTCGCTGTTAGGTCTTACCCGCACGTTATCTTTCATAGGGTCGTAGTTCGCTCGTAGGTCTTACCCGCACGTTATCTTTCATAGGGTCGTAGGTTGCTCGTAGGTCTTACCCGCACGTTATCTTTCATAGGGTCGTAGGTCGCTCGTAGGTCTTACCCGTACGTTATCTTTCATAGGGTCGTAGGTCACTCGTAGGTCTTACCGGAATGTTATCTTTTCATAGGGTCGTAGGTCGCTCGTAGGACTTACCCGCACGTTATCTTTCATAGGGTCGTAGGTCGCTCGTAGGTCTTACCCTCGCGTTATCTTTTCATAGGGTCGTAGGTCTTACCCTCACGTTATCTGTCATAGGGTCGTAGGTCACTCGTAGGTCTTACCCGCAAGTTATCTTGCTAGGGTCGTAGGTCGCTCGTAGGTCTTACCCGCATGTTATCTTTCATTTGGTCGTAGGTCGCTCGTAGGTCTTACCCTCGCGTTATCTTTTCATAGGGTCGTAGGTCGCTCGTAGGTCTTACCAGCACATTATCTTTTCATAGGATCGTAGGTCGCTCGTAGGTCTTACCCGCACGTTATCTTTTCATAGGGTCGTAGGTCGCTCGTAGGTCTTACCCTCACTTTATCTTTCATAGGGTCGTAGGTCGCCCGTAAGTCTTACCCTCATGTTATCTTTGCTAGGGTCGTAGGTCGCTCGTAGGTCTTACCCACACGTTATCTTTCATAGGGTCGTATGTCGCTCGTAGGTCTTACCCTCGCGTTATCTTTTCATAGGGTCGTAGGTCGCTCGTAGGTCTTACCCGCACGTTATCTTTTCATAGGGTCGTACGTCGCTCGTAGGTCTTACCCGCACGTTATCTTTCATAGGGTCGTAGGTCGCTCGTAGGTCTTACCCGCACGTTATCTTTCATATGGTCAGAGGTTGCTCGTAGGTCTTACCCGCACGTTATCTTTCACAGGGTCATAGGTCGCTCTTAGGTCTTACCCCCATGTTATCTTTCATAGGGTCGTAGGTCGCTCGTAGGTCTTACCTGCACGTTATCTTTCATAGGGTCGTAGGTCGCTCGTAGGTCTTACCCGCACGTTATCTTTCATAGGGTCGTAGGTCGCTCGTAGGTCTTACCCGCACGTTATCTTTCATAGGGTCATAGGTCGCTCGTAGGTCTTACCCGCACGTTATCTTTCATAGGGTCGTAGGTCGCTCGTAGGTCTTACCCGCACGTTATCTTTCATAGGGTCGTAGGTTGCTCGTAGGTCTTACCCGCACGTTATCTTTCATAGGGTCGTAGGTCGCTCGTAGGTCTTACCCGCACGTTATCTTTCATAGGGTCGTAGGTCGCTCTTAGGTCTTACCCCCATGTTATCTTTCATAGGGTCGTAGGTCGCTCGTAGGTCTTACCTGCACGTTATCTTTCATAGGGTCGTAGGACGCTCGTAGGTCTTACCCGCACGTTATCTTTCATAGGGTCGTAGGTCGCTCGTAGGTCTTACCCGCACGTTATCTTTCATAGGGTCGTAGGTCGCTCGTAGGTCTTACCCGCAAGTTATCTTTCATAGGCTCGTAGGTCGCTCGTAGGTCTTACCGGCATGTTATATTTCATAGGGTCGTAGGTCGCTCGTAGGTCTTACCCGCACGTTATCTTTCATAGGGTCGTAGGTCGCTCGTAGGTCTTACCCGCACGTTATCTTTCATAGGGTCGTAGGTCGCTCGTAGGTCTTACCCTCGCGTTATCTTTCATAGGGTCGTAGGTCGCTCGTAGGTCTTACCCGCATGTTATCTTTTCTAGGGTCATAGGTCACTCGTAGGTCTTACTCGCACGTTATCTCATAGGGTCGTACGTCGCTCGTAGGCCTTACCCGCACGTTATCTTTCATAGGGTCGTAGGTTGCTCGTAGGTCTTACCCACACGTTATCTTTCATAGGGTCGTAGGTCGCTCATAGGTCTTACCCTCACATTATCTTTCATAGGGTCGTAGGTCGTTTGTAGGTCTTACCCGCACGTTATCTTTCATAGGGTCGTAGGTCGCTCGTAGGTCTTACCCTCACGTTATCTTTCATAGGGTCGTAGGTCGCTCGTAGGTCTTACCCTCATGTTATCTTTGCTAGGGTCGTAGGTCGTTCGTAGGTCTTACCCTCACGTTATCTTGCTAGGGTCGTAGGTCGCTCGTAGGTCTTACCCGCACGTTATCTTTCATAGGGTCGTAGGTCGCTCGTAGGTCTTACCCTCACGTTATCTTTCATAGGGTCGTAGGCCGCTCGTAGGTCTTACCCTCACATTATCTTTGCTAGGGTCGTAGGTCGCTCGTAGGTCTTACCCTCACGTTATCTTTCATAGGGTCGTAGGTCGCTCGTAGGTCTTACCCTCATGTTATCTTTGCTAGGGTCGTAGGTCGCTCGTAGGTCTTACCCGCACGTTGTCTTTCATAGGGTCGTAGGTCGCTCGTAGGTCTTACCCTCGCGTTATCTTTTCATAGGGTCGTAGGTCACTCGTAGGTCTTACCAGCACGTTATCTTTTCATAGGGTCGTAGGTCGCTCGTAGGTCTTACCTGCACGTTATCTTTAATAGGGTCGTAGGTCGCTCGTAGGTCTTACTCGCACGTTATCTTTCATAGGGTCGTAGGTCGCTCGTAGGTCTTACCCGCACGTTATCTTTCATAGGGTCGTAGGTCGCTCTTAGGTCTTACCCCCATGTTATCTTTCATAGGGTCGTAGGTCGCTCGTAGGTCTTACCTGCAAGTTATCTTTCATAGGGTCGTAGGTCGCTCGTAGGTCTTACCCGCACGTTATCTTTCATAGGGTCGTAGGTCGCTCGTAAGTCTTACCCGCACGTTATCTTTCATAGGGTCGTAGGTCGCTCGTAGGTCTTACCCGCACGTTATCTTTCATAGGGTCGTAGGTTGCTCGTAGGTCTTACCCGCACGTTATCTTTCATAGGGTCGTAGGTCGCTCGTAGGTCTTACCCGCACGTTATCTTTCATAGGGTCGTAGGTCGCTCGTAGGTCTTACCCGCACGTTATCTTTCATAGGGTCGTAGGTCGCTCGTAGGTCTTACCCTCATGTTATCTTTGCTAGGGTCGTAGGTCGTTCGTAGGTCTTACCCTCACTTTATCTTGCTAGGGTCGTAGGTCGCTCGTAGGTCTTACCCGCGCGTTATCTTTCATAGGGTCGTAGGTCGCTCATAGGTCTTACCCTCACGTTATCTTTCATAGGATCGTAAGTCGCTCGTAGGTCTTACCCTCACATTATCTTTGCTAGGGTCGTAGGTCGCTCGTAGGTCTTACCCTCACGTTATCTTTCATAGGGTCGTAGGTCGCTCGTAGGTCTTACCCGCATGTTATCTTGCTAGGGTCGTAGGTCGCTCGTAGGTCTTACCCGCATGTTATCTTTCATAGGCTCGTAGGTCGCTCGTAGGTCTTACCCTCGCGTTATCTTTTCATAGGGTCGTAGGTCGCTCGTAGGTCTTACCAGCACGTTATCTTTTCATAGGGTCGTAGGTCGCTCGTAGGTCTTACCCGCACGTTATCTTTTCATAGGGTCGTAGGTCGCTCGTAGGTCTTACCCTCACTTTATCTTTCATAGGGTCGTAGGTCGCCCGTAGGTCTTACCCTCATGTTATCTTTGCTAGGGTCGTAGGTCGCTCGTAGGTCTTACCCACACGTTATCTTTCATAGGGCCGTATGTCGCTCGTAGGTCTTACCCTCGCGTTATCTTTTCATAGGGTCGTAGGTTGCTCGTAGGTCTTACCCGCACGTTATCTTTTCATAGGGTCGTAGGTCGCTCATAGGTCTTACATGCACGTTATCTTTCATAGGGTCGTAGGTCGCTCGTAGGTCTTACCTGCACGTTATCTTTCATAGGGTCGTAGGTCGCTTGTAGGTCTTACCCGCACGTTATCTTTCATAGGGTCGTAGGTCGCTCTTAGGTCTTACCCCCATGTTATCTTTCATAGGGTTGTAGGTCGCTCGTAGGTCTTACCTGCACATTATCTTTCATAGGGTCGTAAGTCGCTCGTAGGTCTTACCCGCACGTTATCTTTCATAGGGTCGTAGGTTGCTCGTAGGTCTTACCCGCACGTTATCTTTCATAGGGTCGTAGGTCACTCGTAGGTCTTACCCGCACGTTATCTTTCATAGGGTCGTAGGTTGCTCGTAGGTCTTACCCGGACGTTATCTTTCATAGGGTCGTAGGTCGCTCGTAGGTCTAACCCGCACGTTATCTTTCATAGGGTCGTAGGTCGCTCTTAGGTCTTACCCCCATGTTATCTTTCATAGGGTCGTAGGTCGCTCGTAGGTCTTACCTGGACGTTATCTTTCATAGGGTCGTAGGTCGCTCGTAGGTCTTACCCGCACGTTATCTTTCATAGGGTCGTAGGTCGCTCGTAGGTCTTACCCGCACGTTATCTTTCATAGGGTTGTAGGTCGCTTGTAGGTCTTACCCGCATGATATATTTCATAGGGTCGTAGGTCGCTCGTAGGTCTTACCCGCACGTTATCTTTCATAGGGTCGTAGGTCGCTCGTAGGTCTTACCCGCACGTTATATTTCATAGGGTCGTAGGTCGCTCGTAGGTCTTACCCGCACGTTATCTTTCATAGGGTCGTAGGTCGCTCGTAGGTCTTACCCTCACGTTATCTTTCATAGGATCGTAGGTCGCTCGTAGGTCTTACCCTCACATTATCTTTGCTAGGGTGGTAGGTCGCTCGTAGGTCTTACCCTCACGTTATGTTTCATAGGGTCGTAGGTCACTCGTAGGTCTTACCCGCATGTTATCTTGCTAGGGTCGTAGGTCGCTCGTAGGTCTTACCCGCATGTTATCTTTCATAGGGTCGTAGGTCGCTCGTAGGTCTTACCCTCGCGTTATCTTTTCATAGGGTCGTAGGTCGCTCGTAGGTCTTACCAGCACGTTATCTTTTCATAGGTTCGTAGGTCACTCGTAGGTCTTACCCGCATGTTATCTTTTCATAGGGTCGTAGGTCGCTCGTAGGTCTTACCCTCACTTTATCTTTCATAGGGTCGTAGGTCGCCCGTAGGTCTTACCCTCATGTTATCTTTGCTAGGGTCGTAGGTCGCTCGTAGGTCTTACCCACACGGTATCTATCATAGGGCCGTATGTCGCTCGTAGGTCTTACCCTCGCGTTATCTTTTCATAGGGTCGTAGGTCGCTCGTAGGTCTTACCCGCACGTTATCTTTTCATAGGGTCGTAGGTCGCTCGTAGGTCTTACCTGCACGTTATCTTTCATAGGGTCGTAGGTCGCTCGTAGGTCTTACCCGCACGTTATCTTTCATAGGGTCGTAGGTCGCTTGTAGGTCTTACCCGCACGTTATCTTTCATACGGTCGTAGGTCGCTCTTAGGTCTTACCCCCATGTTATCTTTCATAGGGTCGTAGGTCGCTCGTAGGTCTTACCTGCACATTATCTTTCATAGGGTCGTAGGTCGCTCGTAGGTCTTACCCGCACGTTATCTTTCATAGGGTCGTAGGTCGCTGGTAGGTCTTACCTGCACGTTATCTTTCATAGGGTCGTAGGTCACTCGTAGGTCTTACCCGCACGTTATCTATCATAGGGTCGTAGGTTGCTCGTAGGTCTTACCCGCATGTTATCTTTCATAGGGTCGTAGGTCGCTCGTAGGTCTTACCCGCACCTTATCTTTCATAGGGTCGTAGGTCGCTCTTAGGTCTTACCCCCATGTTATCTTTCATAGGGTCGTAGGTCGCTCGTAGGTCTTACCTGTACGTTATCTTTCATAGGGTCGTAGGTCGCTCGTAGGTCTTACCCGCACGTTATCTTTCATAGGGTCGTAGGTCGCTCGTAGGTCTTACCCGCACGTTATCTTTCATAGGGTCGTAGGTCGCTCCTAGGTCTTACCCGCACGTTATCTTTCATAGGGTCGTAGGTCGCTCGTAGGTCTTACCCGCACGTTATCTTTCATAGGGTCGTAGGTCGCTCGTAGGTCTTACCCGCACGTTATCTTTCATAGGGTCGTAGGTCGCTCGTAGGTCTTACCTGCACGTTATCTTTCATAGAGTCGTAGGTCGCTCGTAGGTCTTACCCTCATGTTATCTTTCATAGGGTCGTAGGTCGCTCGTAGGTCTTACCCGCATGTTATCATTTCTAGGGTCATAGGTCACTCGTAGGTCTTACCTGCACGTTATCTCATAGGGTCGTTAGTCGCTAGTAGGCCTTACCCGCACGTTATCTTTCATAGGGTCGTAGGTTGCTCGTAGGTCTTACCCACACGTTATCTTTCATAGGGTCGTAGGTCGCTCATAGGTCTTACCCTCACATTATCTTTCATAGGGTCGTAGGTCGTTTGTAGGTCTTACCCGCACGTTATCTTTCATAGGGTCATAGGCCGCTCGTAGGTCTTACCCGCAAGTTATCTTTTCATAGGGTCGTAGGTCGCTCGTAGGTCTTACCTGCACGTTATCTTTCATAGGGTCGTAGGTCGCTCGTAGGTCTTACCCGCACGTTATCTTTCATAGGGTCGTAGGTCGCTCGTAGGTCTTACCCGCACGTTATCTTTCATAGGGTCGTAGGTCGCTGTTAGGTCTTACCCCCATGTTATCTTTCATAGGGTCGTAGGTCGCTCGTAGGTCTTACCTGCACGTTATCTTTCATAGGGTCGTAGGTCGCTCGTAGGTCTTACCCGCGCGTTATCTTTCATAGGGTCGTAGGTCGCTCATAGGTCTTACCCTCACGTTATCTTTCATAGGATCGTAAGTCGCTCGTAGGTCTTACCCTCACATTATCTTTGCTAGGGTCGTAGGTCGCTCGTAGGTCTTACCCTCACGTTATCTTTCATAGGGTCGTAGGTCGCTCGTAGGTCTTACCCGCATGTTATCTTGCTAGGGTCGTAGGTCGCTCGTAGGTCTTACCCGCATGTTATCTTTCATAGGCTCGTAGGTCGCTCGTAGGTCTTACCCTCGCGTTATCTTTTCATAGGGTCGTAGGTCGCTCGTAGGTCTTACCAGCACGTTATCTTTTCATAGGGTCGTAGGTCGCTCGTAGGTCTTACCCGCACGTTATCTTTTCATAGGGTCGTAGGTCGCTCGTAGGTCTTACCCTCACTTTATCTTTCATAGGGTCGTAGGTCGCCCGTAGGTCTTACCCTCATGTTATCTTTGCTAGGGTCGTAGGTCGCTCGTTGGTCTTACCCACACGTTATCTTTCATAGGGCCGTATGTCGCTCGTAGGTCTTACCCTCGCGTTATCTTTTCATAGGGTCGTAGGTTGCTCGTAGGTCTTACCCGCACGTTATCTTTTCATAGGGTCGTAGGTCGCTCATAGGTCTTACATGCACGTTATCTTTCATAGGGTCGTAGGTCGCTCGTAGGTCTTACCCGCACGTTATCTTTCATAGGGTCGTAGGTCGCTTGTAGGTCTTACCCGCACGTTATCTTTCATAGGGTCGTAGGTCGCTCTTAGGTCTTACCCCCATGTTATCTTTCATAGGGTTGTAGGTCGCTCGTAGGTCTTACCTGCACATTATCTTTCATAGGGTCGTAAGTAGCTCGTAGGTCTTACCCGCACGTTATCTTTCATAGGGTCGTAGGTTGCTCGTAGGTCTTACCCGCACGTTATCTTTCATAGGGTCGTAGGTCACTCGTAGGTCTTACCCGCACGTTATCTTTCATAGGGTCGTAGGTTGCTCGTAGGTCTTACCCGGACGTTATCTTTCATAGGGTCGTAGGTCGCTCGTAGGTCTAACCCGCACGTTATCTTTCATAGGGTCGTAGGTCGCTCTTAGGTCTTACCCCCATGTTATCTTTCATAGGGTCGTAGGTCGCTCGTAGGTCTTACCTGGACGTTATCTTTCATAGGGTCGTAGGTCGCTCATAGGTCTTACCCGCACGTTATCTTTCATAGGGTCGTAGGTCGCTCGTAGGTCTTACCCGCACGTTATCTTTCATAGGGTTGTAGGTCGCTTGTAGGTCTTACCCGCATGATATATTTCATAGGGTCGTAGGTCGCTCGTAGGTCTTACCCGCACGTTATCTTTCATAGGGTCGTAGGTCGCTCGTAGGTCTTACCCGCACGTTATATTTCATAGGGTCGTAGGTCGCTCGTAGGTCTTACCCGCACGTTATCTTTCATAGGGTCGTAGGTCACTCGTAGGTCTTACCCTCACGTTATCTTTCATAGGATCGTAGGTCGCTCGTAGGTCTTACCCTCACATTATCTTTGCTAGGGTGGTAGGTCGCTCGTAGGTCTTACCCTCACGTTATGTTTCATAGGGTCGTAGGTCACTCGTAGGTCTTACCCGCATGTTATCTTGCTAGGGTCGTAGGTCGCTCGTAGGTCTTACCCGCATGTTATCTTTCATAGGGTCGTAGGTCGCTCGTAGGTCTTACCCTCGCGTTATCTTTTCATAGGGTCGTAGGTCGCTCGTAGGTCTTACCAGCACGTTATCTTTTCATAGGTTCGTAGGTCACTCGTAGGTCTTACCCGCATGTTATCTTTTCATAGGGTCGTAGGTCGCTCGTAGGTCTTACCCTCACTTTATCTTTCATAGGGTCGTAGGTCGCCCGTAGGTCTTACCCTCATGTTATCTTTGCTAGGGTCGTAGGTCGCTCGTAGGTCTTACCCACACGGTATCTATCATAGGGCCGTATGTCGCTCGTAGGTCTTACCCTCGCGTTATCTTTTCATAGGGTCGTAGGTCGCTCGTAGGTCTTACCCGCACGTTATCTTTTCATAGGGTCGTAGGTCGCTCGTAGGTCTTACCTGCACGTTATCTTTCATAGGGTCGTAGGTCGCTCGTAGGTCTTACCCGCACGTTATCTTTCATAGGGTCGTAGGTCGCTTGTAGGTCTTACCCGCACGTTATCTTTCATACGGTCGTAGGTCGCTCTTAGGTCTTACCCCCATGTTATCTTTCATAGGGTCGTAGGTCGCTCGTAGGTCTTACCTGCACATTATCTTTCATAGGGTCGTAGGTCGCTCGTAGGTCTTACCCGCACGTTATCTTTCATAGGGTCGTAGGTCGCTGGTAGGTCTTACCTGCACGTTATCTTTCATAGGGTCGTAGGTCACTCGTAGGTCTTACCCGCACGTTATCTATCATAGGGTCGTAGGTTGCTCGTAGGTCTTACCCGCATGTTATCTTTCATAGGGTCGTAGGTCGCTCGTAGGTCTTACCCGCACGTTATCTTTCATAGGGTCGTAGGTCGCTCTTAGGTCTTACCCCCATGTTATCTTTCATAGGGTCGTAGGTCGCTCGTAGGTCTTACCTGTACGTTATCTTTCATAGGGTCGTAGGTCGCTCGTAGGTCTTACCCGCACGTTATCTTTCATAGGGTCGTAGGTCGCTCGTAGGTCTTACCCGCACGTTATCTTTCATAGGGTCGTAGGTCGCTCCTAGGTCTTACCCGCACGTTATCTTTCATAGGGTCGTAGGTCGCTCGTAGGTCTTACCCGCACGTTATCTTTCATAGGGTCGTAGGTCGCTCGTAGGTCTTACCCGCACGTTATCTTTCATAGGGTCGTAGGTCGCTCGTAGGTCTTACCTGCACGTTATCTTTCATAGAGTCGTAGGTCGCTCGTAGGTCTTACCCTCATGTTATCTTTCATAGGGTCGTAGGTCGCTCGTAGGTCTTACCCGCATGTTATCATTTCTAGGGTCATAGGTCACTCGTAGGTCTTACCTGCACGTTATCTCATAGGGTCGTTAGTCGCTAGTAGGCCTTACCCGCACGTTATCTTTCATAGGGTCGTAGGTTGCTCGTAGGTCTTACCCACACGTTATCTTTCATAGGGTCGTAGGTCGCTCATAGGTCTTACCCTCACATTATCTTTCATAGGGTCGTAGGTCGTTTGTAGGTCTTACCCGCACGTTATCTTTCATAGGGTCATAGGCCGCTCGTAGGTCTTACCCGCAAGTTATCTTTTCATAGGGTCGTAGGTCGCTCGTAGGTCTTACCTGCACGTTATCTTTCATAGGGTCGTAGGTCGCTCGTAGGTCTTACCCGCACGTTATCTTTCATAGGGTCGTAGGTCGCTCGTAGGTCTTACCCGCACGTTATCTTTCATAGGGTCGTAGGTCGCTGTTAGGTCTTACCCCCATGTTATCTTTCATAGGGTCGTAGGTCGCTCGTAGGTCTTACCTGCACGTTATCTTTCATAGGGTCGTAGGTCGCTCGTAGGTCTTACCCGCACGTTATCTTTCATAGGGTCGTAGGTCGCTCCTAGGTCTTACCCGCACGTTATCTTTCATAGGGTTGTAGGTCGCTCGTAGGTCTTACCCGCACGTTATCTTTCATAGGGTCGTAGGTCGCTCGTAGGTCTTACCCGCACGTTATCTTTCATAGGGACGTAGGTCGCTCGTAGGTCTTACCCGCATGTTATCTTTCATAGGGTCGTAGGTTGCTCGTAGGTCTTACCCGCACGTTATCTTTCATAGGGTCGTAGGTCGCTCGTAGGTCTTACCCGCACGTTATCTTTCATAGGGTCGTAGGTCGCTCTTAGGTCTTACCCCCATGTTATCTTTCATAGGGTCGCAGGTCGCTCGTAGGTCTTACCTGCACGTTATCTTTCATAGGGTCGTAGGTCGCTCGTAGGTCTTACCCGCACGTTATCTTTCGTAGGGTCGTAGGTCGCTCGTAGGTCTTACCCGCACGTTATCTTTCATAGGGTCCTAGGTCGATCGTAGGTCTTACCCGCATGTTATCTTTCATAGGGTCGTAGGTCGCTCGTAGGTCTTACCCGCACGTTATCTTTCATAGGGTCGTAGGTCGCTCGTAGGTCTTACCCGTACGTTATCTTTCATAGGGTCATAGGTCGCTCGTAGGTCTTACCTGCACGTTATCTTTCATAGGGTCGTAGGTCGCTCGTAGGTCTTACCCTCACGTTATCTTTCATAGGGTCGTAGGTCGCTCGTAGGTCTTACCCGCATGTTATCTTTTCTAGGGTCATAGGTCACTCGTAGGACTTACCCGCACGTTATCTCATAGGGTCGTAGGTCGCTCGTAGGCCTTACCCGCACGTTATCTTTCATAGGGTCGTAGGTTGCTTGTAGGTCTTACCCACACGTTATCTTTCATAGGGTCGTAGGTCACTCATAGGTCTTACCCTCACATTATCTTTCATAGGGTCGTAGATCGTTTGTAGGTCTTACCCGCACGTTATCTTTCATAGGGTCGTAGGTCGCTCGTAGGTCTAACCCTCACGTTATCTTTCATAGGGTCGTAGGTCGCTCGTAGGTCTTACCCTCATGTTATCTTTGCTAGGGTCGTAGGTCGTTCGTAGGTCTTACCCTCACGTTATCTTGCAAGGGTCGTAGGTCGCTCGTAGGTCTTACCCGCACTTTATCTTTCATAGGGTCGTAGGTCGCTCGTAGGTCTTACCCTCACGTTATCTTTCATACGGTCGTAGGCCGCTCGTAGGTCTTACCATCACATTATCTTTGCTAGGGTCGTAGGTCGCTCGGAGGTCTTACCCTCACGTTATCTTTCATAGGGTCGTAGGTCGCTCGTAGGTCTTACCCGCATGTTATCTTTGCTAGGGTCGTAGGTCGCTCGTAGGTCTTACCCACACGTTATCTATCATAGGGCCGTATGTCGCTCGTAGGTCTTACCCTCGCGTTATCTTTTCATAGGGTCGTAGGTCGCTCGTAGGTCTTACCCGCACGTTATCTTTTCATAGGGTCGTAGGTCGCTCGTAGGTCTTACCTGCACGTTATCTTTCATAGGGTCGTAGGTCGCTCGTAGGTCTTACCCGCACGTTATCTTTCATAGGGTCGTAGGTCGCTTGTAGGTCTTACCCGCACGTTATCTTTCATACGGTCGTAGGTCGCTCTTAGGTCTTACCCCCATGTTATCTTTCATAGGGTCGTAGGTCGCTCGTAGGTCTTACCTGCACATTATCTTTCATAGGGTCGTAGGTCGCTCGTAGGTCTTACCCGCACGTTATCTTTCATAGGGTCGTAGGTCGCTGGTAGGTCTTACCTGCACGTTATCTTTCATAGGGTCGTAGGTCACTCGTAGGTCTTACCCGCACGTTATTTATCATAGGGTCGTAGGTTGCTCGTAGGTCTTACCCGCATGTTATCTTTCATAGGGTCGTAGGTCGCTCGTAGGTCTTACCCGCACGTTATCTTTCATAGGGTCGTAGGTCGCTCTTAGGTCTTACCCCCATGTTATCTTTCATAGGGTCGTAGGTCGCTCGTAGGTCTTACCTGTACGTTATCTTTCATAGGGTCGTAGGTCGCTCGTAGGTCTTACCCGCACGTTATCTTTCATAGGGTCGTAGGTCGCTCGTAGGTCTTACCCGCACGTTATCTTTCATAGGGTCGTAGGTCGCTCCTAGGTCTTACCCGCACGTTATCTTTCATAGGGTCGTAGGTCGCTCGTAGGTCTTACCCGCACGTTATCTTTCATAGGGTCGTAGGTCGCTCGTAGGTCTTACCCGCACGTTATCTTTCATAGGGTCGTAGGTCGCTCGTAGGTCTTACCTGCACGTTATCTTTCATAGAGTCGTAGGTCGCTCGTAGGTCTTACCCTCATGTTATCTTTCATAGGGTCGTAGGTCGCTCGTAGGTCTTACCCGCATGTTATCATTTCTAGGGTCATAGGTCACTCGTAGGTCTTACCTGCACGTTATCTCATAGGGTCGTTAGTCGCTAGTAGGCCTTACCCGCACGTTATCTTTCATAGGGTCGTAGGTTGCTCGTAGGTCTTACCCACACGTTATCTTTCATAGGGTCGTAGGTCGCTCATAGGTCTTACCCTCACATTATCTTTCATAGGGTCGTAGGTCGTTTGTAGGTCTTACCCGCACGTTATCTTTCATAGGGTCATAGGCCGCTCGTAGGTCTTACCCGCAAGTTATCTTTTCATAGGGTCGTAGGTCGCTCGTAGGTCTTACCTGCACGTTATCTTTCATAGGGTCGTAGGTCGCTCGTAGGTCTTACCCGCACGTTATCTTTCATAGGGTCGTAGGTCGCTCGTAGGTCTTACCCGCACGTTATCTTTCATAGGGTCGTAGGTCGCTGTTAGGTCTTACCCCCATGTTATCTTTCATAGGGTCGTAGGTCGCTCGTAGGTCTTACCTGCACGTTATCTTTCATAGGGTCGTAGGTCGCTCGTAGGTCTTACCCGCACGTTATCTTTCATAGGGTCGTAGGTCGCTCCTAGGTCTTACCCGCACGTTATCTTTCATAGGGTTGTAGGTCGCTCGTAGGTCTTACCCGCACGTTATCTTTCATAGGGTCGTAGGTCGCTCGTAGGTCTTACCCGCACGTTATCTTTCATAGGGACGTAGGTCGCTCGTAGGTCTTACCCGCATGTTATCTTTCATAGGGTCGTAGGTTGCTCGTAGGTCTTACCCGCACGTTATCTTTCATAGGGTCGTAGGTCGCTCGTAGGTCTTACCCGCACGTTATCTTTCATAGGGTCGTAGGTCGCTCTTAGGTCTTACCCCCATGTTATCTTTCATAGGGTCGCAGGTCGCTCGTAGGTCTTACCTGCACGTTATCTTTCATAGGGTCGTAGGTCGCTCGTAGGTCTTACCCGCACGTTATCTTTCATAGGGTCGTAGGTCGCTCGTAGGTCTTACCCGCACGTTATCTTTCATAGGGTCCTAGGTCGATCGTAGGTCTTACCCGCATGTTATCTTTCATAGGGTCGTAGGTCGCTCGTAGGTCTTACCCGCACGTTATCTTTCATAGGGTCGTAGGTCGCTCGTAGGTCTTACCCGTACGTTATCTTTCATAGGGTCGTAGGTCGCTCGTAGGTCTTACCTGCACGTTATCTTTCATAGGGTCGTAGGTCGCTCGTAGGTCTTACCCTCACGTTATCTTTCATAGGGTCGTAGGTCGCTCGTAGGTCTTACCCGCATGTTATCTTTTCTAGGGTCATAGGTCACTCGTAGGACTTACCCGCACGTTATCTCATAGGGTCGTAGGTCGCTCGTAGGCCTTACCCGCACGTTATCTTTCATAGGGTCGTAGGTTGCTTGTAGGTCTTACCCACACGTTATCTTTCATAGGGTCGTAGGTCACTCATAGGTCTTACCCTCACATTATCTTTCATAGGGTCGTAGATCGTTTGTAGGTCTTACCCGCACGTTATCTTTCATAGGGTCGTAGGTCGCTCGTAGGTCTAACCCTCACGTTATCTTTCATAGGGTCGTAGGTCGCTCGTAGGTCTTACCCTCATGTTATCTTTGCTAGGGTCGTAGGTCGTTCGTAGGTCTTACCCTCACGTTATCTTGCAAGGGTCGTAGGTCGCTCGTAGGTCTTACCCGCACGTTATCTTTCATAGGGTCGTAGGTCGCTCGTAGGTCTTACCCTCACGTTATCTTTCATACGGTCGTAGGCCGCTCGTAGGTCTTACCATCACATTATCTTTGCTAGGGTCGTAGGTCGCTCGGAGGTCTTACCCTCACGTTATCTTTCATAGGGTCGTAGGTCGCTCGTAGGTCTTACCCGCATGTTATCTTGCTAGGGTCGTAGGTCGCTCGTAGGTCTTACCCGCATGTTATCTTTCATAGGGTCGTAGGTCGCTCATAGGTCTTACCCTCGCGTTATCTTTTCATAGGGTCGTAGGTCGCTCGTAGGTCTTACCAGCACGTTATCTTTTCATAGGGTCGTAGGTCGCTCGTAGGTCTTACCCGCACGTTATCTTTCATAGGGTCGTAGGTCGCTCGTAGGTCTTACCCGCACGTTATCTTTCATAGGGTCGTAGGTCGCTGTTAGGTCTTACCCCCATGTTATATTTCATAGGGTCGTAGGTCGCTCGTAGGTCTTACCTGCACGTTATCTTTCATAGGGTCGTAGGTCGCTCGTAGGTCTTACCCGCACGTTATCTTTCATAGGGTCGTAGGTCGCTCGTAGGTCTTACCCGCACGTTATCTTTCATAGGGTTGTAGGTCGCTCGTAGGTCTTACCCGCACATTATCTTTCATAGGGTCGTAGGTCGCTCGTAGGTCTTACCCGCACGTTATCTTTCATAGGGTCGTAGGTCGCTCGTAGGTCTTTCCCGCACGTTATCTTTCATAGGGTCGTAGGTTGCTCGTAGGTCTTACGCGCACGTTATCTTTCATAGGGTCGTAGGTCGCTCGTAGGTCTTACCCGCACGTTATCTTTCATAGGGTCGTAGGTCGCTCTTAGGTCTAACCCCCATGTTATCTTTCATAGGGTCGTAGGTCGCTCGTAGATCTTACCTGCACGTTATCTTTCATAGGGTCGTAGGTCGCTCGTAGGTCTTACCCGCACGTTATCTTTCATAGGGTCGTAGGTCGCTCGTAGGTCTTACCCGCACGTTATCTTTCATAGGGTCGTAGGTCGATCGTAGGTCTTACCCGCATGTTATCTTTCATAGGGTCGTAGGTCGCTCGTAGGTCTTACCCGCACGTTATCTTTCATAGGGTCGTAGGTCGCTCGTAGGTCTTACCCGTACGTTATCTTTCATAGGGTCGTAGGTCGCTCGTAGGTCTTACCTGCACGTTATCTTTCATAGGGTCGTAGGTCGCTCGTAGGTCTTACCCTCACGTTATCTTTCATAGGGTCGTAGGTCGCTCGTAGGTCTTACCCGTATGTTATCTTTTCTAGGGTCATAGGTCACTCGTAGGACTTACCCGCACGTTATCTCATAGGGTCGTAGGTCGCTCGTAGGCCTTACCCGCACGTTATCTTTCATAGGGTCGTAGGTTGCTTGTAGGTCTTACCCACACGTTAACTTTCATAGGGTCGTAGGTCACTCATAGGTCTTACCCTCACATTATCTTTCATAGGGTCGTAGGTCGTTTGTAGGTCTTACCCGCACGTTATCTTTCATAGGGTCGTAGGTCGCTCGTAGGTCTTACCCTCACGTTATCTTTCATAGGGTCGTAGGTCGCTCGTAGGTCTTACCCGCATGTTATCTTTCATAGGGTCGTAGGTCGCTCGTAGGTCTTACCCGCACGTTATATTTCATAGGGTCGTAGGTCGCTCGTAGGTCTTACCCGCACGTTATCTTTCATAGGGTCGTAGGTCGCTCGTAGGTCTTACCCTCACGTTATCTTTCATAGGATCGTAGGTCGCTCGTAGGTCTTTCCCTCACATTATCTTTGCTAGGGTCGTAGGTCGCTCGTAGGTCTTACCCTCACGTTATCTTTCATAGGGTCGTAGGTCGCTCGTAGGTCTTACCCGCATGTTATCTTGCTAGGGTCGTAGGTCGCTCGTAGGTCTTACCCGCATGTTATCTTTCATAGGGTCGTAGGTCGCTCGTAGGTCTTACCCTCGCGTTATCTTTTCATAGGGTCGTAGGTCGCTCGTAGGTCTTACCAGCACGTTATCTTTTCATAGGGTCGTAGGTCGCTCGTAGGTCTTACCCGCACGTTATCTTTTCATAGGGTCGTAGGTCGCTCGTAGTTCTTACCCTCACTTTATCTTTCATAGGGTCGTAGGTCGCCCGTAGGTCTTACCCTCATGTTATCTTTGCTAGGGTCGTAGGTCGCTCGTAGGTCTTACCCACACGTTATCTTTCATAGGGTCGTAGGTCGCTCGTAGGTCTTACCCTCGCGTTATCTTTTCATAGGGTCGTAGGTCGCTCGTAGGTCTTACCTACACGTTATCTTTCATAGGGTCGTAGGTCGCTCGTACGTCTTACCCGCACGTTATCTTTCATAGGGTCGTAGGTCGCTCGTAGGTCTTACCTGCACGTTATCTTTCATAGGGTCGTAGGTCGCTCTTAGGTCTTACCCCCATGTTATCTTTCATAGGGTCGTAGGTCGCTCATAGGTCTTACCTGCACGTTATCTTTCATAGGGTCGTAGGTCGCTCGTAGGTCTTACCCGCACGTTATCTTTCATAGGGTCGTAGGTCGCTCGTAGGTCTTACCCACACGTTATCTTTCATAGGATCGTAGGTCGCTCGTAGGTCTTACCCGCACGTTATCTTTCATAGGGTCGTAGGTTGCTCGTACGTCTTACCCGCACGTTATCTTTCATAGGGTCGTAGGTTGCTCGTAGGTCTTACCCGCACGTTATCTTTCATAGGTTCGTAGGTCGCTCGTAGGTCTTACCCGCACGTTATCTTTCATAGGGTTGTAGGTCGCTCGTAGGTCTTACCCGTACGTTATATTTCATAGGGTCGTAGGTCGCTTGTAGGTCTTACCCGCACGTTATCTTTCATAGGGTCGTAGGTCGCTCGTAGGTCTTACCCGCACGTTATATTTCATAGGGTCGTAGGTCGCTCGTAGGTCTTACCCGCACGTTATCTTTCATAGGGTCGTAGGTCGCTCGTAGGTCTTACCCTCACGTTATCTTTCATAGGATCGTAGGTCGCTCGTAGGTCTTTCCCTCACATTATCTTTGCTAGGGTCGTAGATCGCTCGTAGGTCTTACCCTCACGTTATCTTTCATAGGGTCGTAGGTCGCTCGTAGGTCTTACCCGCATGTTATCTTGCTAGGGTCGTAGGTCGCTCGTAGGTCTTACCCGCATGTTATCTTTCATGGGGTCGTAGGTCGCTCGTAGGTCTTACCCTCGCGTTATCTTTTCATAGGGTCGTAGGTCGCTCGTAGGTCTTACCAGCACGTTATCTTTTCATAGGGTCGTAGGTCGCTCGTTGGTCTTACCCGCACGTTATCTTTTCATAGGGTCGTAGGTCGCTCGTAGTTCTTACCCTCACTTTATCTTTCATAGGGTCGTAGGTCGCCCGTAGGTCTTACCCTCATGTTATCTTTGCTAGGGTCGTAGGTCGCTCGTAGGTCTTACCCACACGTTATCTTTCATAGGGCCGTATGTCGCTCGTAGGTCTTACCCTCGCGTTATCTTTTCATAGGGTCGTAGCTTGCTCGTAGGTCTTACCCGCACGTTATCTTTTCATAGGGTCGTAGGTCGCTCGTAGGTCTTACCTGCACGTTATCTTTCATAGGGTCGTAGGTCGCTCGTAGGTCTTACCCGCACGTTATCTTTCATAGGGTCGTAGGTCGCTTGTAGGTCTAACCCGCACGTTATCTTTCATAGGGTCGTAGGTCGCTCTTGGGTCTTACCCCCATGTTATCTTTCATAGGGTCGTAGGTCGCTCGTAGGTCTTACCTGCACATTATCTTTCATAGGGTCGTAGGTCGCTCGTAGGTCTTACCCGCACGTTATCTTTCATAGGGTCGTAGGTCGCTCGTAGGTGTTACCGCACGTTATCTTTCATAGGGTCGTAGGTCGCTCGTAGGTCTTACCCGCACGTTATCTTTCATAGGGTCGTAGGTTGCTCGTAGGTCTTACCCGCACGTTATCTTTCATAGGGTCGTAGGTCGCTCGTAGGTCTTACCCACATGTTATCTTTCATAGGGTCGTAGGTCACTCTTAGGTCTTACCCCCATGTTATATTTCATAGGGTCGTAGGTCGCTCGTAGGTCTTACCTGCACGTTATCTTTCATAGGGTCGTAGGTCGCTCGTAGGTCATACCCGCACGTTATCTTTCATAGGGTCGTAGGTCGCTCGTAGGTCTTACCCGCACGTTATCTTTCATAGCGTCGTAGGTCGCTCGTAGGTCTTAACCGCACGTTATCTTTCATAGGGTCGTAGGTCGCTCGTAGGTCTTACCCGCATGTTATCTTTCATAGGGTCGTAGGTCGCTCGTAGGTCTTACCCGCACGTTATATTTCATAGGGTCGTAGGTCGCTCGTAGGTCTTACCCGCACGTTATCTTTCATAGGGTCGTAGGTCGCTCGTAGGTCTTACCCTCACGTTATCTTTCATAGGATCGTAGGTCGCTCGTAGGTCTTTCCCTCACATTATCTTTGCTAGGGTCGTAGGTCGCTCGTAGGTCTTACCCTCACATTATCTTTCATAGGGTCGTAGGTCGCTCGTAGGTCTTACCCGCATGTTATCTTGCTAGGGTCGTAGGTCGCTCGTAGGTCTTACCCGCATGTTATCTTTCATAGGGTCGTAGGTCGCTCGTAGGTCTTACCCTCGCGTTATCTTTTCATAGGGTCGTAGGTCGCTCGTAGGTCTTACCAGCACGTTATCTTTTCATAGGGTCGTAGGTCGCTCGTAGGTCTTACCCGCACGTTATCTTTTCATAGGGTCGTAGGTCGCTCGTAGTTCTTACCCTCACTTTATCTTTCATAGGGTCGTAGGTCGCCTGTAGGTCTTACCCTCATGTTATCTTTGCTAGGGTCGTAGGTCGCTCGTAGGTCTTACCCACACGTTATCTTTCATAGGGTCGTAGGTCGCTCGTAGGTCTTACCCTCGCGTTATCTTTTCATAGGGTCGTAGGTCGCTCGTAGGTCTTACCTACACGTTATCTTTCATAGGGTCGTAGGTCGCTCGTACGTCTTACCCGCACGTTATCTTTCATAGGGTCGTAGGTCGCTCGTAGGTCTTACCTGCACGTTATCTTTCATAGGGTCGTAGGTCGCTCTTAGGTCTTACCCCCATGTTATCTTTCATAGGGTCGTAGGTCGCTCATAGGTCTTACCTGCACGTTATCTTTCATAGGGTCGTAGGTCGCTCGTAGGTCTTACCCGCACGTTATCTTTCATAGGGTCGTAGGTCGCTCGTAGGTCTTACCCACACGTTATCTTTCATAGGATCGTAGGTCGCTCGTAGGTCTTACCCGCACGTTATCTTTCATAGGGTCGTAGGTTGCTCGTACGTCTTACCCGCACGTTATCTTTCATAGGGTCGTAGGTTGCTCGTAGGTCTTACCCGCACGTTATCTTTCATAGGTTCGTAGGTCGCTCGTAGGTCTTACCCGCACGTTATCTTTCATAGGGTTGTAGGTCGCTCGTAGGTCTTACTCGTACGTTATATTTCATAGGGTCGTAGGTCGCTCGTAGGTCTTACCCGCACGTTATATTTCATAGGGTCGTAGGTCGCTCGTAGGTCTTACCCGCACGTTATCTTTCATAGGGTCGTAGGTCGCTCGTAGGTCTTACCCTCACGTTATCTTTCATAGGATCGTAGGTCGCTCGTAGGTCTTTCCCTCACATTATCTTTGCTAGGGTCGTAGATCGCTCGTAGGTCTTACCCTCACGTTATCTTTCATAGGGTCGTAGGTCGCTCGTAGGTCTTACCCGCATGTTATCTTGCTAGGGTCGTAGGTCGCTCGTAGGTCTTACCCGCATGTTATCTTTCATGGGGTCGTAGGTCGCTCGTAGGTCTTACCCTCGCGTTATCTTTTCATAGGGTCGTAGGTCGCTCGTAGGTCTTACCAGCACGTTATCTTTTCATAGGGTCGTAGGTCGCTCGTTGGTCTTACCCGCACGTTATCTTTTCATAGGGTCGTAGGTCGCTCGTAGTTCTTACCCTCACTTTATCTTTCATAGGGTCGTAGGTCGCCCGTAGGTCTTACCCTCATGTTATCTTTGCTAGGGTCGTAGGTCGCTCGTAGGTCTTACCCACACGTTATCTTTCATAGGGCCGTATGTCGCTCGTAGGTCTTACCCTCGCGTTATCTTTTCATAGGGTCGTAGCTTGCTCGTAGGTCTTACCCGCACGTTATCTTTTCATAGGGTCGTAGGTCGCTCGTAGGTCTTACCTGCACGTTATCTTTCATAGGGTCGTAGGTCGCTCGTAGGTCTTACCCGCACGTTATCTTTCATAGGGTCGTAGGTCGCTTGTAGGTCTAACCCGCACGTTATCTTTCATAGGGTCGTAGGTCGCTCTTGGGTCTTACCCCCATGTTATCTTTCATAGGGTCGTAGGTCGCTCGTAGGTCTTACCTGCACATTATCTTTCATAGGGTCGTAGGTCGCTCGTAGGTCTTACCCGCACGTTATCTTTCATAGGGTCGTAGGTCGCTCGTAGGTGTTACCGCACGTTATCTTTCATAGGGTCGTAGGTCGCTCGTAGGTCTTACCCGCACGTTATCTTTCATAGGGTCGTAGGTTGCTCGTAGGTCTTACCCGCACGTTATCTTTCATAGGGTCGTAGGTCGCTCGTAGGTCTTACCCACATGTTATCTTTCATAGGGTCGTAGGTCACTCTTAGGTCTTACCCCCATGTTATCTTTCATAGGGTCGTAGGTCGCTCGTAGGTCTTACCTGCACGTTATCTTTCATAGGGTCGTAGGTCGCTCGTAGGTCATACCCGCACGTTATCTTTCATAGGGTCGTAGGTCGCTCGTAGGTCTTACCCGCACGTTATCTTTCATAGCGTCGTAGGTCGCTCGTAGGTCTTAACCGCACGTTATCTTTCATAGGGTCGTAGGTCGCTCGTAGGTTTTACCCGCATGTTATCTTTCATAGGGTCGTAGGTCGCTCGTAGGTCTTACCCGCACGTTATATTTCATAGGGTCGTAGGTCGCTCGTAGGTCTTACCCGCACGTTATCTTTCATAGGGTCGTAGGTCGCTCGTAGGTCTTACCCTCACGTTATCTTTCATAGGATCGTAGGTCGCTCGTAGGTCTTTCCCTCACATTATCTTTGCTAGGGTCGTAGGTCGCTCGTAGGTCTTACCCTCACGTTATCTTTCATAGGGTCGTAGGTCGCTCGTAGGTCTTACCCGCATGTTATCTTGCTAGGGTCGTAGGTCGCTCGTAGGTCTTACCCGCATGTTATCTTTCATAGGGTCGTAGGTCGCTCGTAGGTCTTACCCTCGCGTTATCTTTTCATAGGGTCGTAGGTCGCTCGTAGGTCTTACCAGCACGTTATCTTTTCATAGGGTCGTAGGTCGCTCGTAGGTCTTACCCGCACGTTATCTTTTCATAGGGTCGTAGGTCGCTCGTAGTTCTTACCCTCACTTTATCTTTCATAGGGTCGTAGGTCGCCCGTAGGTCTTACCCTCATGTTATCTTTGCTAGGGTCGTAGGTCGCTCGTAGGTCTTACCCACACGTTATCTTTCATAGGGTCGTAGGTCGCTCGTAGGTCTTACCCTCGCGTTATCTTTTCATAGGGTCGTAGGTCGCTCGTAGGTCTTACCTACACGTTATCTTTCATAGGGTCGTAGGTCGCTCGTACGTCTTACCCGCACGTTATCTTTCATAGGGTCGTAGGTCGCTCGTAGGTCTTACCTGCACGTTATCTTTCATAGGGTCGTAGGTCGCTCTTAGGTCTTACCCCCATGTTATCTTTCATAGGGTCGTAGGTCGCTCATAGGTCTTACCTGCACGTTATCTTTCATAGGGTCGTAGGTCGCTCGTAGGTCTTACCCGCACGTTATCTTTCATAGGGTCGTAGGTCGCTCGTAGGTCTTACCCACACGTTATCTTTCATAGGATCGTAGGTCGCTCGTAGGTCTTACCCGCACGTTATCTTTCATAGGGTCGTAGGTTGCTCGTACGTCTTACCCGCACGTTATCTTTCATAGGGTCGTAGGTTGCTCGTAGGTCTTACCCGCACGTTATCTTTCATAGGTTCGTAGGTCGCTCGTAGGTCTTACCCGCACGTTATCTTTCATAGGGTTGTAGGTCGCTCGTAGGTCTTACCCGTACGTTATATTTCATAGGGTCGTAGGTCGCTTGTAGGTCTTACCCGCACGTTATCTTTCATAGGGTCGTAGGTCGCTCGTAGGTCTTACCCGCACGTTATATTTCATAGGGTCGTAGGTCGCTCGTAGGTCTTACCCGCACGTTATCTTTCATAGGGTCGTAGGTCGCTCGTAGGTCTTACCCTCACGTTATCTTTCATAGGATCGTAGGTCGCTCGTAGGTCTTTCCCTCACATTATCTTTGCTAGGGTCGTAGATCGCTCGTAGGTCTTACCCTCACGTTATCTTTCATAGGGTCGTAGGTCGCTCGTAGGTCTTACCCGCATGTTATCTTGCTAGGGTCGTAGGTCGCTCGTAGGTCTTACCCGCATGTTATCTTTCATGGGGTCGTAGGTCGCTCGTAGGTCTTACCCTCGCGTTATCTTTTCATAGGGTCGTAGGTCGCTCGTAGGTCTTACCAGCACGTTATCTTTTCATAGGGTCGTAGGTCGCTCGTTGGTCTTACCCGCACGTTATCTTTTCATAGGGTCGTAGGTCGCTCGTAGTTCTTACCCTCACTTTATCTTTCATAGGGTCGTAGGTCGCCCGTAGGTCTTACCCTCATGTTATCTTTGCTAGGGTCGTAGGTCGCTCGTAGGTCTTACCCACACGTTATCTTTCATAGGGCCGTATGTCGCTCGTAGGTCTTACCCTCGCGTTATCTTTTCATAGGGTCGTAGCTTGCTCGTAGGTCTTACCCGCACGTTATCTTTTCATAGGGTCGTAGGTCGCTCGTAGGTCTTACCTGCACGTTATCTTTCATAGGGTCGTAGGTCGCTCGTAGGTCTTACCCGCACGTTATCTTTCATAGGGTCGTAGGTCGCTTGTAGGTCTAACCCGCACGTTATCTTTCATAGGGTCGTAGGTCGCTCTTGGGTCTTACCCCCATGTTATCTTTCATAGGGTCGTAGGTCGCTCGTAGGTCTTACCTGCACATTATCTTTCATAGGGTCGTAGGTCGCTCGTAGGTCTTACCCGCACGTTATCTTTCATAGGGTCGTAGGTCGCTCGTAGGTCTTACCGCACGTTATCTTTCATAGGGTCGTAGGTCGCTCGTAGGTCTTACCCGCACGTTATCTTTCATAGGGTCGTAGGTTGCTCGTAGGTCTTACCCGCACGTTATCTTTCATAGGGTCGTAGGTCGCTCGTAGGTCTTACCCACATGTTATCTTTCATAGGGTCGTAGGTCACTCTTAGGTCTTACCCCCATGTTATCTTTCATAGGGTCGTAGGTCGCTCGTAGGTCTTACCTGCACGTTATCTTTCATAGGGTCGTAGGTCGCTCGTAGGTCATACCCGCACGTTATCTTTCATAGGGTCGTAGGTCGCTCGTAGGTCTTACCCGCACGTTATCTTTCATAGCGTCGTAGGTCGCTCGTAGGTCTTAACCGCACGTTATCTTTCATAGGGTCGTAGGTCGCTCGTAGGTCTTACCCGCACGTTATCTTTCATAGGGTCGTAGGTCGCTCGTAGGTCTTACCCGCACGTTATCTTTCATAGGGTCGTAGGTTGCTCGTAGGTCTTACCTGCACGTTATCTTTCATAGGGTCGTAGGTCGCTCGTAGGTCTTACCCTCACGTTATCTTTCATAGGGTCGTAGGTCGCTCGTAGGTCTTACCCGCATGTTATCTTTTCTAGGGTCATAGGTCACTCGTAGGTCTTACCCGCACGTTATCTCATAGGGTCGTAGGTCGCTCGTAGGCCTTACCCGCACGTTATCTTTCATAGGGTCGTAGGTTGCACGTAGGTCTTACCCATACGTTATCTTTCATAGTGTCGTAGGTCGCTCATAGGTCTTACCCTCACATTATCTTTCATAGGGTCGTAGGTCGTTTGTAGGTCTTACCCGCACGTTATCTTTCATAGGGTCGTAGGTCGCTCGTAGGTCTTACCCGCACGTTATCTTTTCATGGGGTTGTAGGTCGCTCGTAGGTCTTACCTGCACGTTATCTTTCATAGAGTCGTAGGTCGCTCGTAGGTCTTACCCGCACGTTATCTTTCATAGGGTTGTAGGTCGCTCGTAGGTCTTACCCGCACGTTATCTTTCATAGGGTCGTAGGTCGCTGTTAGGTCTTACCCCCATGTTATCTTTCATAGGGTCGTAGGTCGCTCGTAGGTCTTACCTGCACGTTATCTTTCATAGGGTCGTAGGTCGCTCGTAGGTCTTACCCGCACGTTATCTTTCATAGGGTCGTAGGTCGCTCGTAGGTCTTACCCGCACGTTATCTTTCATAGGGTCGTAGGTCGCTCGTAGGTCTTACCCGCACGTTATCTTTCATAGGGTCGTAGGTCGCTCGTAGGTCTTACCCCCATGTTATCTTTCATAGGGTCGTAGGTCGCTCGTAGGTCTTACCCGCACGTTATCTTTCATAGGGTCGTAGGTTGCTCGTAGGTCTTACCCGCACGTTATCTTTCATAGGGTCGTAGGTCGCTCGTAGGTCTTACCCACATGTTATCTTTCATAGGGTCGTAGGTCACTCTTAGGTCTTACCCCCATGTTATCTTTCATAGGGTCGTAGGTCGCTCGTAGGTCTTACCTGCACGTTATCTTTCATAGGGTCGTAGGTCGCTCGTAGGTCATACCCGCACGTTATCTTTCATAGGGTCGTAGGTCGCTCGTAGGTCTTACCCGCACGTTATCTTTCATAGCGTCGTAGGTCGCTCGTAGGTCTTAACCGCACGTTATCTTTCATAGGGTCGTAGGTCGCTCGTAGGTCTTACCCGCATGTTATCTTTCATAGGGTCGTAGGTCGCTCGTAGGTCTTACCCGCACGTTATATTTCATAGGGTCGTAGGTCGCTCGTAGGTCTTACCCGCACGTTATCTTTCATAGGGTCGTAGGTCGCTCGTAGGTCTTACCCTCACGTTATCTTTCATAGGATCGTAGGTCGCTCGTAGGTCTTTCCCTCACATTATCTTTGCTAGGGTCGTAGGTCGCTCGTAGGTCTTACCCTCACGTTATCTTTCATAGGGTCGTAGGTCGCTCGTAGGTCTTACCCGCATGTTATCTTGCTAGGGTCGTAGGTCGCTCGTAGGTCTTACCCGCATGTTATCTTTCATAGGGTCGTAGGTCGCTCGTAGGTCTTACCCTCGCGTTATCTTTTCATAGGGTCGTAGGTCGCTCGTAGGTCTTACCAGCACGTTATCTTTTCATAGGGTCGTAGGTCGCTCGTAGGTCTTACCCGCACGTTATCTTTTCATAGGGTCGTAGGTCGCTCGTAGTTCTTACCCTCACTTTATCTTTCATAGGGTCGTAGGTCGCCCGTAGGTCTTACCCTCATGTTATCTTTGCTAGGGTCGTAGGTCGCTCGTAGGTCTTACCCACACGTTATCTTTCATAGGGTCGTAGGTCGCTCGTAGGTCTTACCCTCGCGTTATCTTTTCATAGGGTCGTAGGTCGCTCGTAGGTCTTACCTACACGTTATCTTTCATAGGGTCGTAGGTCGCTCGTACGTCTTACCCGCACGTTATCTTTCATAGGGTCGTAGGTCGCTCGTAGGTCTTACCTGCACGTTATCTTTCATAGGGTCGTAGGTCGCTCTTAGGTCTTACCCCCATGTTATCTTTCATAGGGTCGTAGGTCGCTCATAGGTCTTACCTGCACGTTATCTTTCATAGGGTCGTAGGTCGCTCGTAGGTCTTACCCGCACGTTATCTTTCATAGGGTCGTAGGTCGCTCGTAGGTCTTACCCACACGTTATCTTTCATAGGATCGTAGGTCGCTCGTAGGTCTTACCCGCACGTTATCTTTCATAGGGTCGTAGGTTGCTCGTACGTCTTACCCGCACGTTATCTTTCATAGGGTCGTAGGTTGCTCGTAGGTCTTACCCGCACGTTATCTTTCATAGGTTCGTAGGTCGCTCGTAGGTCTTACCCGCACGTTATCTTTCATAGGGTTGTAGGTCGCTCGTAGGTCTTACCCGTACGTTATATTTCATAGGGTCGTAGGTCGCTTGTAGGTCTTACCCGCACGTTATCTTTCATAGGGTCGTAGGTCGCTCGTAGGTCTTACCCGCACGTTATATTTCATAGGGTCGTAGGTCGCTCGTAGGTCTTACCCGCACGTTATCTTTCATAGGGTCGTAGGTCGCTCGTAGGTCTTACCCTCACGTTATCTTTCATAGGATCGTAGGTCGCTCGTAGGTCTTTCCCTCACATTATCTTTGCTAGGGTCGTAGATCGCTCGTAGGTCTTACCCTCACGTTATCTTTCATAGGGTCGTAGGTCGCTCGTAGGTCTTACCCGCATGTTATCTTGCTAGGGTCGTAGGTCGCTCGTAGGTCTTACCCGCATGTTATCTTTCATGGGGTCGTAGGTCGCTCGTAGGTCTTACCCTCGCGTTATCTTTTCATAGGGTCGTAGGTCGCTCGTAGGTCTTACCAGCACGTTATCTTTTCATAGGGTCGTAGGTCGCTCGTTGGTCTTACCCGCACGTTATCTTTTCATAGGGTCGTAGGTCGCTCGTAGTTCTTACCCTCACTTTATCTTTCATAGGGTCGTAGGTCGCCCGTAGGTCTTACCCTCATGTTATCTTTGCTAGGGTCGTAGGTCGCTCGTAGGTCTTACCCACACGTTATCTTTCATAGGGCCGTATGTCGCTCGTAGGTCTTACCCTCGCGTTATCTTTTCATAGGGTCGTAGCTTGCTCGTAGGTCTTACCCGCACGTTATCTTTTCATAGGGTCGTAGGTCGCTCGTAGGTCTTACCTGCACGTTATCTTTCATAGGGTCGTAGGTCGCTCGTAGGTCTTACCCGCACGTTATCTTTCATAGGGTCGTAGGTCGCTTGTAGGTCTAACCCGCACGTTATCTTTCATAGGGTCGTAGGTCGCTCTTGGGTCTTACCCCCATGTTATCTTTCATAGGGTCGTAGGTCGCTCGTAGGTCTTACCTGCACATTATCTTTCATAGGGTCGTAGGTCGCTCGTAGGTCTTACCCGCACGTTATCTTTCATAGGGTCGTAGGTCGCTCGTAGGTCTTACCGCACGTTATCTTTCATAGGGTCGTAGGTCGCTCGTAGGTCTTACCCGCACGTTATCTTTCATAGGGTCGTAGGTTGCTCGTAGGTCTTACCCGCACGTTATCTTTCATAGGGTCGTAGGTCGCTCGTAGGTCTTACCCACATGTTATCTTTCATAGGGTCGTAGGTCACTCTTAGGTCTTACCCCCATGTTATCTTTCATAGGGTCGTAGGTCGCTCGTAGGTCTTACCTGCACGTTATCTTTCATAGGGTCGTAGGTCGCTCGTAGGTCATACCCGCACGTTATCTTTCATAGGGTCGTAGGTCGCTCGTAGGTCTTACCCGCACGTTATCTTTCATAGCGTCGTAGGTCGCTCGTAGGTCTTAACCGCACGTTATCTTTCATAGGGTCGTAGGTCGCTCGTAGGTCTTACCCGCACGTTATCTTTCATAGGGTCGTAGGTCGCTCGTAGGTCTTACCCGCACGTTATCTTTCATAGGGTCGTAGGTTGCTCGTAGGTCTTACCTGCACGTTATCTTTCATAGGGTCGTAGGTCGCTCGTAGGTCTTACCCTCACGTTATCTTTCATAGGGTCGTAGGTCGCTCGTAGGTCTTACCCGCATGTTATCTTTTCTAGGGTCATAGGTCACTCGTAGGTCTTACCCGCACGTTATCTCATAGGGTCGTAGGTCGCTCGTAGGCCTTACCCGCACGTTATCTTTCATAGGGTCGTAGGTTGCACGTAGGTCTTACCCATACGTTATCTTTCATAGTGTCGTAGGTCGCTCATAGGTCTTACCCTCACATTATCTTTCATAGGGTCGTAGGTCGTTTGTAGGTCTTACCCGCACGTTATCTTTCATAGGGTCGTAGGTCGCTCGTAGGTCTTACCCGCACGTTATCTTTTCATGGGGTTGTAGGTCGCTCGTAGGTCTTACCTGCACGTTATCTTTCATAGAGTCGTAGGTCGCTCGTAGGTCTTACCCGCACGTTATCTTTCATAGGGTTGTAGGTCGCTCGTAGGTCTTACCCGCACGTTATCTTTCATAGGGTCGTAGGTCGCTGTTAGGTCTTACCCCCATGTTATCTTTCATAGGGTCGTAGGTCGCTCGTAGGTCTTACCTGCACGTTATCTTTCATAGGGTCGTAGGTCGCTCGTAGGTCTTACCCGCACGTTATCTTTCATAGGGTCGTAGGTCGCTCGTAGGTCTTACCCGCACGTTATCTTTCATAGGGTCGTAGGTCGCTCGTAGGTCTTACCCGCACGTTATCTTTCATAGGGTCGTAGGTCGCTCGTAGGTCTTACCCGCACGTTATCTTTCATAGGGTCGTAGGTCGCTCGTAGGTCTTACCCGCACGTTATCTTTCATAGCGTCGTAGGTTGCTCGTAGGTCTTACCCGCACGTTATCTTTCATAGGGTCGTAGGTCGCTCGTAGGTCTTACCCGCACGTTATCTTTCATAGGGTCGTATGTCGCTCTTAGGTCTTACCCCCATGTTATCTTTCATAGGGTCGTAGGTCGCTCGTAGGTCTTACCTGCACGTTATCTTTCATAGGGTCGTAGGTCGCTCGTAGGTCTTACCCGCACGTTATCTTTCATAGGGTCGTAGGTCGCTCGTAGGTCTTACCCGCACGTTATCTTTCATAGGGTCGTAGGTCGCTCGTAGGTCTTACCCGCATGTTATCTTTCATAGGGTCGTAGGTCGCTCGTAGGTCTTACCCGCATGTTATCTTTCATAGGGTCGTAGGTCGCTCGTAGGTCTTACCCGCACGTTATCTTTCATAGGGTCGTAGGTCGCTCGTAGGTCTTACCTGCACGTTATCTTTCATAGGGTCGTAGGTCGCTCGTAGGTCTTACCCTCACGTTATCTTTCATAGGGTCGTAGGTCGCTCGTAGGTCTTACCCGCATGTTATCTTTTCTAGGGTCATAGGTCACTCGTAGGTCTTACCCGCACGTTATCTCATAGGGTCGTAGGTCGCTCGTAGGCCTTACCCGCACGTTATCTTTCATAGGGTCGTAGGTTGCTCGTAGGTCTTACCCACATGTTATCTTTCATAGGGTCGTAGGTCACTCATAGGTCTTACCCTCACATTATCTTTCATAGGGTCGTAGGTCGTTTGTAGGTCTTACCCGCACGTTATCTTTCATAGGGTCGTAGGTCGCTCGTAGGTCTTACCCTCACGTTATCTTTCATAGGGTCGTAGGTCGCTCGTAGGTCTTACCCTCATGTTATCTTTGCTAGGGTCGTAGGTCGTTCGTAGGTCTTACCCTCACGTTATCTTGCAAGGGTCGTAGGTCGCTCGTAGGTCTTATCCGCACGTTATCTTTCATAGGGTCGTAGGTCGCTTGTAGGTCTTACCCTCACGTTCTCTTTCATACGGTCGTCGGCCGCTCGTAGGTCTTACCCTCGCATTATCTTTGCTAGGGTCGTAGGTCGCTCGTAGGTCTTACCCTCACGTTATCTTTCATAGGGTCGTAGGTCGCTCGTAGGTCTTACCCGCATGTTATCTTGCTAGGGTCGTAGGTCGCTCGTAGGTCTTACCCGCATGTTATCTTTCATAGGGTCGTAGGTCGCTCGTAGGTCTTACCCTCGCGTTATCTTTTCATAGGGTCGTAGGTCGCTCGTAGGTCTTACCAGCACGTTATCTTTTCATAGGTTCGTAGGTCGCTCGTAGGTCTTACCCGCACGTTATCTTTTCATAGGGTCGTAGGTCGCTCGTAGGTCTTACCCTCACTTTATCTTTCATAGGGTCGTAGGTCGCCCGTAGGTCTTACCCTCATGTTATCTTTGCTAGGGTCGTAGGTCGCTCGTAGGTCTTTTCCACACGTTATCTTTCATAGGGTCGTAGGTCGCTCGTAGGTCTTACCCTCGCGTTATCTTTTCATATGGTCGTAGGTCGCTCGTAGGTCTTACCCGCACGTTATCTTTTCATAGGGTCGTAGGTCGCTCGTAGGTCTTACCTGCACGTTATCTTTTATAGGGTCGTAGGTCGCTCGTAGGTCTTACCCGCACGTTATCTTTCATAGGGTCGTAGGTCGCTCGTAGGTCTTACCCACACGTTATATTTCATAGGGTCGTAGGTCGCTCTTAGGTCTTACCCCCATGTTATCTTTCATAGGGTCGTAGGTCGCTCGTAGGTCTTACCTGCACGTTATCTTTCATAGGGTCATAGGTCGCTCGTAGGTCTTACCCGCACGTTATCTTTCATAGGGTCGTAGGTCGCTCGTAGGTCTTACCCGCACGTTATCTTTCATAGGGTCGTAGGTTGCTCGTAGGTCTTACCCGCACGTTATCTTTCATAGGGTCGTAGGTCGCTCGTAGGTCTTACCCGCACGTTATCTTTCCTAGGGTCGTAGGTCGCTCGTAGGTCTTACCCGCACGTTATCTTTCATAGGGTTGTAGGTCGCTCGTAGGTCTTACCCGCACGTTATATTTCATAGGGTCGTAGGTCGCTCGTAGGTCTTACCCGCATGTTATCTTTCATAGGGTCGTAGGTCGCTCGTAGGTCTTACCCTCACGTTATCTTTCATAGGGTCGTAGGTCGCTCGTAGGTCTTACCCGCATGTTTTCTTTCATAGGGTCGTAGGTCGCTCGTAGGTCTTACCCGTATGTTATCTTTCATAGGGTCGTAGGTCTTACCCGCACGTTATCTTTCATAGGGTCGTAGGTCGCTCGTAGGTCTTACCCGCACGTTATCTTTTATAGGGTCGTAGGTCGCTCGTAGGTCTTACCCGCACGTTATCTTTCATAGGGTCGTAGGTCGCTCGTAGGTCATACCCGCACGGTAACTTTCATAGGGTCGTAGGTCTCTCGTAGGTCTTACCCGCACGTTATCTTTCATAGGGTCGTAGGTCGCTTGTAGGTCTTACCCTCGCGTTATCTTTCATAGGGTCGTAGGTCGCTCGTAGGTCTTACCCTCACGTTATCTTTCATAGGGTCGTAGGTCACTCGTAGGTCTTACCTGCACGTTATCTTTCATAGGGTCGTAGGTCGCTCGTAGGTCTTACCCGCACGTTATATTTCATAGGGTCGTAGGTCGCTCGTAGGTCTTACCCGCACGTTATCTTTCATACGGTCGTAGGTCACTCGTAGGTCTTACCCGCACGTTATCTTTCATAGGGTCGTAGGTCGCTCGTAGCTCTTACCCGCATGATATCTTTTATAGGGTCGTAGGTTGCTCGTAGGTCTTACCCGCACGTTATCTTTCATAGGGTCGTAGGTCGCTCGTAGGTCTTACCCTCATGTTATCTTTCATAGGGTCGTATGTCGCTCGAAGGTCTTACCCGCACGTTATCTTTCATAGGGTCGTAGGTCGCTCGTAGGTCTTACCCGCACGTTATCTTTCATAGGGTCGTAGGTTGATTTTAGGTCTTACCCCCATGTTATCTTTCATAGGGTCGTAGGTCGCTCGTAGGTCTTACCCGCACGTTATCTTTCATAGGGTCGTAGGTTGCTCGTAGGTCTTACCCGCACGTTATCTTTCATAGGGTCGTAGGTCGCTCGTAGGTCTTACCCGCACGTTATCTTTCATAGGGTCGTAGGTTGCTCGTAGGTCTTACCCGCATGTTATCTTTCATAGGGTCGTAGGTCGCTCGTAGGTCTTACCCGCACGTTATCTTTCATATGGTCGTAGGTCGCTCGTAGGTCTTACCCGCACGTTATCTTTCATAGGGTTGTAGGTCGCTCGTAGGTCTTACCCGCACGTTAGATTTCATAGGGTCGTAGGTCGCTCGTAGGTCTTACCCGCACGTTATCTTTCATAGGGTCGTAGGTCGCTCGTAGGTCTTACCAGCACGTTATCTTTTCATAGGTTCGTAGGTCGCTCGTAGGTCTTACCCGCACGTTATCTTTTCATAGGGTCGTAGGTCGCTCGTAGGTCTTACCCTCACTTTATCTTTCATAGGGTCGTAGGTCGCCCGTAGGTCTTACCCTCATGTTATCTTTGCTAGGGTCGTAGGTCGCTCGTAGGTCTTTTCCACACGTTATCTTTCATAGGGTCGTAGGTCGCTCGTAGGTCTTACCCTCGCGTTATCTTTTCATATGGTCGTAGGTCGCTCGTAGGTCTTACCCGCACGTTATCTTTTCATAGGGTCGTAGGTCGCTCGTAGGTCTTACCTGCACGTTATCTTTTATAGGGTCGTAGGTCGCTCGTAGGTCTTACCCGCACGTTATCTTTCATAGGGTCGTAGGTCGCTCGTAGGTCTTACCCACACGTTATATTTCATAGGGTCGTAGGTCGCTCTTAGGTCTTACCCCCATGTTATCTTTCATAGGGTCGTAGGTCTTACCTGCACGTTATCTTTCATAGGGTCATAGGTCGCTCGTAGGTCTTACCCGCACGTTATCTTTCATAGGGTCGTAGGTCGCTCGTAGGTCTTACCCGCACGTTATCTTTCATAGGGTCGTAGGTTGCTCGTAGGTCTTACCCGCACGTTATCTTTCATAGGGTCGTAGGTCGCTCGTAGGTCTTACCCGCACGTTATCTTTCATAGGGTCGTAGGTCGCTCGTAGGTCTTACCCGCACGTTATCTTTCATAGGGTTGTAGGTCGCTCGTAGGTCTTACCCGCACGTTATATTTCATAGGGTCGTAGGTCGCTCGTAGGTCTTACCCGCATGTTATCTTTCATAGGGTCGTAGGTCGCTCGTAGGTCTTACCCTCACGTTATCTTTCATAGGGTCGTAGGTCGCTCGTAGGTCTTACCCGCATGTTTTCTTTCATAGGGTCGTAGGTCGCTCGTAGGTCTTACCCGTATGTTATCTTTCATAGGGTCGTAGGTCTTACCCGCACGTTATCTTTCATAGGGTCGTAGGTCGCTCGTAGGTCTTACCCGCACGTTATCTTTTATAGGGTCGTAGGTCGCTCGTAGGTCTTACCCGCACGTTATCTTTCATAGGGTCGTAGGTCGCTCGTAGGTCATACCCGCACGGTAACTTTCATAGGGTCGTAGGTCTCTCGTAGGTCTTACCCGCACGTTATCTTTCATAGGGTCGTAGGTCGCTTGTAGGTCTTACCCTCGCGTTATCTTTCATATGGTCGTAGGTCGCTCGTAGGTCTTACCCTCACGTTATCTTTCATAGGGTCGTAGGTCACTCGTAGGTCTTACCTGCACGTTATCTTTCATAGGGTCGTAGGTCGCTCGTAGGTCTTACCCGCACGTTATATTTCATAGGGTCGTAGGTCGCTCGTAGGTCTTACCCGCACGTTATCTTTCATACGGTCGTAGGTCACTCGTAGGTCTTACCCGCACGTTATCTTTCATAGGGTCGTAGGTCGCTCGTAGCTCTTACCCGCATGATATCTTTTATAGGGTCGTAGGTTGCTCGTAGGTCTTACCCGCACGTTATCTTTCATAGGGTCGTAGGTCGCTCGTAGGTCTTACCCTCATGTTATCTTTCATAGGGTCGTATGTCGCTCGAAGGTCTTACCCGCACGTTATCTTTCATAGGGTCGTAGGTCGCTCGTAGGTCTTACCCGCACGTTATCTTTCATAGGGTCGTAGGTCGATTTTAGGTCTTACCCCCATGTTATCTTTCATAGGGTCGTAGGTCGCTCGTAGGTCTTACCCGCACGTTATCTTTCATAGGGTCGTAGGTTGCTCGTAGGTCTTACCCGCACGTTATCTTTCATAGGGTCGTAGGTCGCTCGTAGGTCTTACCCGCACGTTATCTTTCATAGGGTCGTAGGTTGCTCGTAGGTCTTACCCGCATGTTATCTTTCATAGGGTCGTAGGTCGCTCGTAGGTCTTACCCGCACGTTATCTTTCATATGGTCGTAGGTCGCTCGTAGGTCTTACCCGCACGTTATCTTTCATAGGGTTGTAGGTCGCTCGTAGGTCTTACCCGCACGTTAGATTTCATAGGGTCGTAGGTCGCTTGTAGGTCTTACCCGCACGTTATCTTTCATAGGGTCGTAGGTCGCTCGTAGGTCTTACCCGCACGTTATCTTTCATAGGGTCGTAGGTCGCTCTTAGGTCTTACCCGCATGTTTTCTTTCATAGGGTCGTAGGTCGCTCGTAGGTCTTACCCGTACGTTATCTTTCATAGGGTCGTAGGTCTTACCCGCACGTTATCTTTCATAGGGTCGTAGGTCGCTCGTAGGTCTTACCCGCACGTTATCTTTTATATGGTCGTAGGTCGCTCGTAGGTCTTACCCGCACGTTATCTTTCATAGGGTCGTAGGTCGCTCGTAGGTCTTACCCGCACGGTAACTTTCATAGGGTCGTAGGTCGCTCGTAGGTCTTACCCGCACGTTATCTTTCATAGGGTCGTAGGTCGCTTGTAGGTCTTACCCTCGCGTTATCTTTCATAGGGTCGTAGGTCGCTCGTAGGTCTTACCCTCACGTTATCTTTCATAGGGTCGTAGGTCACTCGTAGGTCTTACCTGCACGTTATCTTTCATAGGGTCGTAGGTCGCTCGTAGGTCTTACCCGCACGTTATATTTCATAGGGTCGTAGGTCGCTCGTAGGTCTTACCCGCACGTTATCTTTCATAGGGTCGTGGGTCACTCGTAGGTCTTACCCGCACGTTATCTTTCATAGGGTCGTAGGTCGCTCGTAGGTCTTACCCGCACGATATCTTTTATAGGGTCGTAGGTTGCTCGTAGGTCTTACCCGCACGTTATCTTTCATAGGGTCGTAGGTCGCTCGTAGGTCTTACCCTCATGTTATCTTTCATAGGGTCGTATGTCGCTCGAAGGTCTTACCCGCACGTTATCTTTCATAGGGTCGTAGGTCGCTCGTAGGTCTTACCAGCACGTTATATTTCATAGGGTCGTAGGTCGCTCTTAGGTCTTACCCCCATGTTATCTTTCATAGGGTCGTAGGTCGCTCGTAGGTCTTACCTGCACGTTATCTTTCATAGGGTCGTAGGTCACTCGTAGGTCTTACCCGCACGTTATCTTTCATAGGGTCGTAGGTCGCTCGTAGGTCTTACCCGCACGTTATCTTTCATAGGGTCGTAGGTTGCTCGTAGGTCTTACCCGCAGGTTATCTTTCATAGGGTCGTAGGTCGCTCGTAGGTCTTACCCGCACGTTATCTTTCATAGGGTCGTAGGTCGCTCGTAGGTCTTACCCGCACGTTATCTTTCATAGGGTTGTAGGTCGCTCGTAGGTCTTACCCGCACGTTATATTTCATAGGGTCGTAGGTCGCTCGTAGGTCTTACCCGCATGTTATCTTTCATAGGGTCGTAGGTCGCTCGTAGGTCTTACCCGCACGTTATCTTTCATAGGGTCGTAGGTCGCTCGTAGGTCTTACCCGCATGTTTTCTTTCATAGGGTCGTAGGTCGCTCGTAGGTCTTACCCGTATGTTATCTTTCATAGGGTCGTAGGTCTTACCCGCACGTTATCTTTCATAGGGTCGTAGGTCGCTCGTAGGTCTTACCCGCACGTTATCTTTTATAGGGTCGTAGGTCGCTCGTAGGTCTTACCCGCACGTTATCTTTCATAGGGTCGTAGGTCGCTCGTAGGTCATACCCGCACGGTAACTTTCATAGGGTCGTAGGTCTCTCGTAGGTCTTACCCGCACGTTATCTTTCATAGGGTCGTAGGTCGCTTGTAGGTCTTACCCTCGCGTTATCTTTCATAGGGTCGTAGGTCTTACCCTCACGTTATCTTTCATAGGGTCGTAGGTCACTCGTAGGTCTTACCTGCACGTTATCTTTCATAGGGTCGTAGGTCGCTCGTAGGTCTTACCCGCACGTTATATTTCATAGGGTCGTAGGTCGCTCGTAGGTCTTACCCGCACGTTATCTTATATACGGTCGTAGGTCACTCGTAGGTCTTACCCGCACGTTATCTTTCATAGGGTCGTAGGTCGCTCGTAGGTCTTACCCGCATGATATCTTTTATAGGGTCGTAGGTTGCTCGTAGGTCTTACCCGCACGTTATCTTTCATAGGGTCGTAGGTCGCTCGTAGGTCTTACCCTCATGTTATCTTTCATAGGGTCGTATGTCGCTCGAAGGTCTTACCCGCACGTTATCTTTCATAGGGTCGTAGGTCGCTCGTAGGTCTTACCCGCACATTATCTTTCATAGGGTCGTAGGTCGATTTTAGGTCTTACCCCCATGTTATCTTTCATAGGGTCGTAGGTCGCTCGTAGGTCTTACCCGCACGTTATCTTTCATAGGGTCGTAGGTTGCTCGTAGGTCTTACCCGCACGTTATCTTTCATAGGGTCGTAGGTCGCTCGTAGGTCTTACCCGCATGTTATCTTTCATAGGGTCGTAGGTTGCTCGTAGGTCTTACCCGCACGTTATCTTTCATAGGGTCGTAGGTCGCTCGTAGGTCTTACCCGCACGTTATCTTTCATATGGTCGTAGGTCGCTCGTAGGTCTTACCCGCATGTTATCTTTCATAGGGTTGTAGGTCGCTCGTAGGTCTTACCCGCACGTTAGATTTCATAGGGTCGTAGGTCGCTCGTAGGTCTTACCCGCACGTTATCTTTCATAGGGTCGTAGGTCGCTCGTAGGTCTTACCCGCACGTTATCTTTCATAGGGTCGTAGGTCGCTCTTAGGTCTTACCCGCATGTTTTCTTTCATAGGGTCGTAGGTCGCTCGTAGGTCTTACCCGTACGTTATCTTTCATAGGGTCGTAGGTCGCTCGTAGGTCTTACCCGCACGTTATCTTTTATAGGGTCGTAGGTCGCTCGTAGGTCTTACCCGCACGTTATCTTTCATAGGGTCGTAGGTCGCTCGTAGGTCTTACCCGCACGGTAACTTTCATAGGGTCGTAGGTCGCTCGTAGGTCTTACCCGCACATTATCTTTCATAGGGTCGTAGGTCGCTTGTAGGTCTTACCCTCGCGTTATCTTTCATAGGGTCGTAGGTCGCTCGTAGGTCTTACCCTCACGTTATCTTTCATAGGGTCGTAGGTCACTCGTAGGTCTTACCTGCACGTTATCTTTCATAGGGTCGTAGGTCGCTCGTAGGTCTTACCCGCACGTTATATTTCATAGGGTCGTAGGTCGCTCGTAGGTCTTACCCGCACGTTATCTTTCATAGGGTCGTGGGTCACTCGTAGGTCTTACCCGCACGTTATCTTTCATAGGGTCGTAGGTCGCTCGTAGGTCTTACCCGCACGATATCTTTTATAGGGTCGTAGGTTGCTCGTAGGTCTTACCCGCATGTTATCTTTCATAGGGTCGTAGGTCGCTCGTAGGTCTTACCCTCATGTTATCTTTCATAGGGTCGTATGTCGCTCGAAGGTCTTACCCGCACGTTATCTTTCATAGGGTCGTAGGTCGCTCGTAGGTCTTACCCGCACGTTATCTTTCATAGGGTCGTAGGTCGCTCTTAGGTCTTACCCCCATGTTATCTTTCATAGGGTCGTAGGTCGCTCGTAGGTCTTACCCGCACGTTATCTTTTATAGGGTCGTAGGTCGCTCGTAGGTCTTACCCGCACGTTATCTTTCATAGGGTCGTAGGTCGCTCGTAGGTCTTACCCGCACGGTAACTTTCATAGGGTCGTAGGTCGCTCGTAGGTCTTACCCGCACGTTATCTTTCATAGGGTCGTAGGTCGCTTGTAGGTCTTACCCTCGCGTTATCTTTCATAGGGTCGTAGGTCGCTCGTAGGTCTTACCCTCACGTTATCTTTCATAGGGTCGTAGGTCACTCGTAGGTCTTACCTGCACGTTATCTTTCATAGGGTCGTAGGTCGCTCGTAGGTCTTACCCGCACGATATCTTTTATAGGGTCGTAGGTTGCTCGTAGGTCTTACCCGCACGTTATCTTTCATAGGGTCGTAGGTCGCTCGTAGGTCTTACCCTCATGTTATCTTTCATAGGGTCGTATGTCGCTCGAAGGTCTTACCCGCACGTTATCTTTCATAGGGTCGTAGGTCGCTCGTAGGTCTTACCAGCACGTTATATTTCATAGGGTCGTAGGTCGCTCTTAGGTCTTACCCCCATGTTATCTTTCATAGGGTCGTAGGTCGCTCGTAGGTCTTACCTGCACGTTATCTTTCATAGGGTCGTAGGTCGCTCGTAGGTCTTACCCGCACGTTATCTTTCATAGGGTCGTAGGTCGCTCGTAGGTCTTACCCGCACGTTATCTTTCATAGGGTCGTAGGTTGCTCGTAGGTCTTACCCGCACGTTATCTTTCATAGGGTCGTAGGTCGCTCGTAGGTCTTACCGGCACGTTATCTTTCATAGGGTCGTAGGTCGCTCGTAGGTCTTACCCGCACGTTATCTTTCATAGGGTTGTAGGTCGCTCGTAGGTCTTACCCGCACGTTATATTTCATAGGGTCGTAGGTCGCTCGTAGGTCTTACCCGCATGTTATCTTTCATAGGGTCGTAGGTCGCTCGTAGGTCTTACCCGCACGTTATCTTTCATAGGGTCGTAGGTCGCTCGTAGGTCTTACCCGCATGTTTTCTTTCATAGGGTCGTAGGTCGCTCGTAGGTCTTACCCGTATGTTATCTTTCATAGGGTCGTAGGTCTTACCCGCACGTTATCTTTCATAGGGTCGTAGGTCGCTCGTAGGTCTTACCCGCACGTTATCTTTTATAGGGTCGTAGGTCGCTCGTAGGTCTTACCCGCACGTTATCTTTCATAGGGTCGTAGGTCGCTCGTAGGTCATACCCGCACGGTAACTTTCATAGGGTCGTAGGTCTCTCGTAGGTCTTACCCGCACGTTATCTTTCATAGGGTCGTAGGTCGCTTGTAGGTCTTACCCTCGCGTTATCTTTCATAGGGTCGTAGGTCTTACCCTCACGTTATCTTTCATAGGGTCGTAGGTCACTCGTAGGTCTTACCTGCACGTTATCTTTCATAGGGTCGTAGGTCGCTCGTAGGTCTTACCCGCACGTTATATTTCATAGGGTCGTAGGTCGCTCGTAGGTCTTACCCGCACGTTATCTTATATACGGTCGTAGGTCACTCGTAGGTCTTACCCGCACGTTATCTTTCATAGGGTCGTAGGTCGCTCGTAGGTCTTACCCGCATGATATCTTTTATAGGGTCGTAGGTTGCTCGTAGGTCTTACCCGCACGTTATCTTTCATAGGGTCGTAGGTCGCTCGTAGGTCTTACCCTCATGTTATCTTTCATAGGGTCGTATGTCGCTCGAAGGTCTTACCCGCACGTTATCTTTCATAGGGTCGTAGGTCGCTCGTAGGTCTTACCCGCACATTATCTTTCATAGGGTCGTAGGTCGATTTTAGGTCTTACCCCCATGTTATCTTTCATAGGGTCGTAGGTCGCTCGTAGGTCTTACCCGCACGTTATCTTTCATAGGGTCGTAGGTTGCTCGTAGGTCTTACCCGCACGTTATCTTTCATAGGGTCGTAGGTCGCTCGTAGGTCTTACCCGCATGTTATCTTTCATAGGGTCGTAGGTTGCTCGTAGGTCTTACCCGCACGTTATCTTTCATAGGGTCGTAGGTCGCTCGTAGGTCTTACCCGCACGTTATCTTTCATATGGTCGTAGGTCGCTCGTAGGTCTTACCCGCATGTTATCTTTCATAGGGTTGTAGGTCGCTCGTAGGTCTTACCCGCACGTTAGATTTCATAGGGTCGTAGGTCGCTCGTAGGTCTTACCCGCACGTTATCTTTCATAGGGTCGTAGGTCGCTCGTAGGTCTTACCCGCACGTTATCTTTCATAGGGTCGTAGGTCGCTCTTAGGTCTTACCCGCATGTTTTCTTTCATAGGGTCGTAGGTCGCTCGTAGGTCTTACCCGTACGTTATCTTTCATAGGGTCGTAGGTCGCTCGTAGGTCTTACCCGCACGTTATCTTTTATAGGGTCGTAGGTCGCTCGTAGGTCTTACCCGCACGTTATCTTTCATAGGGTCGTAGGTCGCTCGTAGGTCTTACCCGCACGGTAACTTTCATAGGGTCGTAGGTCGCTCGTAGGTCTTACCCGCACATTATCTTTCATAGGGTCGTAGGTCGCTTGTAGGTCTTACCCTCGCGTTATCTTTCATAGGGTCGTAGGTCGCTCGTAGGTCTTACCCTCACGTTATCTTTCATAGGGTCGTAGGTCACTCGTAGGTCTTACCTGCACGTTATCTTTCATAGGGTCGTAGGTCGCTCGTAGGTCTTACCCGCACGTTATATTTCATAGGGTCGTAGGTCGCTCGTAGGTCTTACCCGCACGTTATCTTTCATAGGGTCGTGGGTCACTCGTAGGTCTTACCCGCACGTTATCTTTCATAGGGTCGTAGGTCGCTCGTAGGTCTTACCCGCACGATATCTTTTATAGGGTCGTAGGTTGCTCGTAGGTCTTACCCGCATGTTATCTTTCATAGGGTCGTAGGTCGCTCGTAGGTCTTACCCTCATGTTATCTTTCATAGGGTCGTATGTCGCTCGAAGGTCTTACCCGCACGTTATCTTTCATAGGGTCGTAGGTCGCTCGTAGGTCTTACCCGCACGTTATCTTTCATAGGGTCGTAGGTCGCTCTTAGGTCTTACCCCCATGTTATCTTTCATAGGGTCGTAGGTCGCTCGTAGGTCTTACCCGCACGTTATCTTTTATAGGGTCGTAGGTCGCTCGTAGGTCTTACCCGCACGTTATCTTTCATAGGGTCGTAGGTCGCTCGTAGGTCTTACCCGCACGGTAACTTTCATAGGGTCGTAGGTCGCTCGTAGGTCTTACCCGCACGTTATCTTTCATAGGGTCGTAGGTCGCTTGTAGGTCTTACCCTCGCGTTATCTTTCATAGGGTCGTAGGTCGCTCGTAGGTCTTACCCTCACGTTATCTTTCATAGGGTCGTAGGTCACTCGTAGGTCTTACCTGCACGTTATCTTTCATAGGGTCGTAGGTCGCTCGTAGGTCTTACCCGCACGTTATATTTCATAGGGTCGTAGGTCGCTCGTAGGTCTTACCCGCACGTTATCTTTCATAGGGTCGTGGGTCACTCGTAGGTCTTACCCGCACGTTATCTTTCATAGGGTCGTAGGTCGCTCGTAGGTCTTACCCGCACGATATCTTTTATAGGGTCGTAGGTTGCTCGTAGGTCTTACCCGCACGTTATCTTTCATAGGGTCGTAGGTCGCTCGTAGGTCTTACCCTCATGTTATCTTTCATAGGGTCGTATGTCGCTCGAAGGTCTTACCCGCACGTTATCTTTCATAGGGTCGTAGGTCGCTCGTAGGTCTTACCAGCACGTTATATTTCATAGGGTCGTAGGTCGCTCTTAGGTCTTACCCCCATGTTATCTTTCATAGGGTCGTAGGTCGCTCGTAGGTCTTACCTGCACGTTATCTTTCATAGGGTCGTAGGTCGCTCGTAGGTCTTACCCGCACGTTATCTTTCATAGGGTCGTAGGTCGCTCGTAGGTCTTACCCGCACGTTATCTTTCATAGGGTCGTAGGTTGCTCGTAGGTCTTACCCGCACGTTATCTTTCATAGGGTCGTAGGTCGCTCGTAGGTCTTACCCGCACGTTATCTTTCATAGGGTCGTAGGTCGCTCGTAGGTCTTACCCGCACGTTATCTTTCATAGGGTTGTAGGTCGCTCGTAGGTCTTACCCGCACGTTATATTTCATAGGGTCGTAGGTCGCTCGTAGGTCTTACCCGCATGTTATCTTTCATAGGGTCGTAGGTCGCTCGTAGGTCTTACCCGCACGTTATCTTTCATAGGGTCGTAGGTCGCTCGTAGGTCTTACCCGCATGTTTTCTTTCATAGGGTCGTAGGTCGCTCGTAGGTCTTACCCGTATGTTATCTTTCATAGGGTCGTAGGTCTTACCCGCACGTTATCTTTCATAGGGTCGTAGGTCGCTCGTAGGTCTTACCCGCACGTTATCTTTTATAGGGTCGTAGGTCGCTCGTAGGTCTTACCCGCACGTTATCTTTCATAGGGTCGTAGGTCGCTCGTAGGTCATACCCGCACGGTAACTTTCATAGGGTCGTAGGTCTCTCGTAGGTCTTACCCGCACGTTATCTTTCATAGGGTCGTAGGTCGCTTGTAGGTCTTACCCTCGCGTTATCTTTCATAGGGTCGTAGGTCTTACCCTCACGTTATCTTTCATAGGGTCGTAGGTCACTCGTAGGTCTTACCTGCACGTTATCTTTCATAGGGTCGTAGGTCGCTCGTAGGTCTTACCCGCACGTTATATTTCATAGGGTCGTAGGTCGCTCGTAGGTCTTACCCGCACGTTATCTTTCATACGGTCGTAGGTCACTCGTAGGTCTTACCCGCACGTTATCTTTCATAGGGTCGTAGGTCGCTCGTAGGTCTTACCCGCATGATATCTTTTATAGGGTCGTAGGTTGCTCGTAGGTCTTACCCGCACGTTATCTTTCATAGGGTCGTAGGTCGCTCGTAGGTCTTACCCTCATGTTATCTTTCATAGGGTCGTATGTCGCTCGAAGGTCTTACCCGCACGTTATCTTTCATAGGGTCGTAGGTCGCTCGTAGGTCTTACCCGCACATTATCTTTCATAGGGTCGTAGGTCGATTTTAGGTCTTACCCCCATGTTATCTTTCATAGGGTCGTAGGTCGCTCGTAGGTCTTACCCGCACGTTATCTTTCATAGGGTCGTAGGTTGCTCGTAGGTCTTACCCGCACGTTATCTTTCATAGGGTCGTAGGTCGCTCGTAGGTCTTACCCGCATGTTATCTTTCATAGGGTCGTAGGTTGCTCGTAGGTCTTACCCGCACGTTATCTTTCATAGGGTCGTAGGTCGCTCGTAGGTCTTACCCGCACGTTATCTTTCATATGGTCGTAGGTCGCTCGTAGGTCTTACCCGCATGTTATCTTTCATAGGGTTGTAGGTCGCTCGTAGGTCTTACCCGCACGTTAGATTTCATAGGGTCGTAGGTCGCTCGTAGGTCTTACCCGCACGTTATCTTTCATAGGGTCGTAGGTCGCTCGTAGGTCTTACCCGCACGTTATCTTTCATAGGGTCGTAGGTCGCTCTTAGGTCTTACCCGCATGTTTTCTTTCATAGGGTCGTAGGTCGCTCGTAGGTCTTACCCGTACGTTATCTTTCATAGGGTCGTAGGTCGCTCGTAGGTCTTACCCGCACGTTATCTTTTATAGGGTCGTAGGTCGCTCGTAGGTCTTACCCGCACGTTATCTTTCATAGGGTCGTAGGTCGCTCGTAGGTCTTACCCGCACGGTAACTTTCATAGGGTCGTAGGTCGCTCGTAGGTCTTACCCGCACATTATCTTTCATAGGGTCGTAGGTCGCTTGTAGGTCTTACCCTCGCGTTATCTTTCATAGGGTCGTAGGTCGCTCGTAGGTCTTACCCTCACGTTATCTTTCATAGGGTCGTAGGTCACTCGTAGGTCTTACCTGCACGTTATCTTTCATAGGGTCGTAGGTCGCTCGTAGGTCTTACCCGCACGTTATATTTCATAGGGTCGTAGGTCGCTCGTAGGTCTTACCCGCACGTTATCTTTCATAGGGTCGTGGGTCACTCGTAGGTCTTACCCGCACGTTATCTTTCATAGGGTCGTAGGTCGCTCGTAGGTCTTACCCGCACGATATCTTTTATAGGGTCGTAGGTTGCTCGTAGGTCTTACCCGCATGTTATCTTTCATAGGGTCGTAGGTCGCTCGTAGGTCTTACCCTCATGTTATCTTTCATAGGGTCGTATGTCGCTCGAAGGTCTTACCCGCACGTTATCTTTCATAGGGTCGTAGGTCGCTCGTAGGTCTTACCCGCACGTTATCTTTCATAGGGTCGTAGGTCGCTCTTAGGTCTTACCCCCATGTTATCTTTCATAGGGTCGTAGGTCGCTCGTAGGTCTTACCCGCACGTTATCTTTTATAGGGTCGTAGGTCGCTCGTAGGTCTTACCCGCACGTTATCTTTCATAGGGTCGTAGGTCGCTCGTAGGTCTTACCCGCACGGTAACTTTCATAGGGTCGTAGGTCGCTTGTAGGTCTTACCCGCACGTTATCTTTCATAGGGTCGTAGGTCGCTTGTAGGTCTTACCCTCGCGTTATCTTTCATAGGGTCGTAGGTCGCTCGTAGGTCTTACCCTCACGTTATCTTTCATAGGGTCGTAGGTCACTCGTAGGTCTTACCTGCACGTTATCTTTCATAGGGTCGTAGGTCGCTCGTAGGTCTTACCCGCACGTTATATTTCATAGGGTCGTAGGTCGCTCGTAGGTCTTACCCGCACGTTATCTTTCATAGGGTCGTGGGTCACTCGTAGGTCTTACCCGCACGTTATCTTTCATAGGGTCGTAGGTCGCTCGTAGGTCTTACCCGCACGATATCTTTTATAGGGTCGTAGGTTGCTCGTAGGTCTTACCCGCATGTTATCTTTCATAGGGTCGTAGGTCGCTCGTAGGTCTTACCCTCATGTTATCTTTCATAGGGTCGTATGTCGCTCGAAGGTCTTACCCGCACGTTATCTTTCATAGGGTCGTAGGTCGCTCGTAGGTCTTACCCGCACGTTATCTTTCATAGGGTCGTAGGTCGCTCTTAGGTCTTACCCCCATGTTATCTTTCATAGGGTCGTAGGTCGCTCGTAGGTCTTACCCGCACGTTATCTTTCATAGGGTCGTAGGTCGCTCGTAGGTCTTACCCGCATGTTATCTTGCTAGGGTCGTAGGTCGCTCGTAGGTCTTACCCGCATGTTATCTTTCATAGGGTCGTAGGTCGCTCGTAGGTCTTACCCGCATGTTATCTTTCATAGGGTCGTAGGTCGCTCGTAGGTCTTACCCGCACGTTATCTTTCATTGGTTCGTAGGTCGCTCGTAGGTCTTACCCGCACGTTATCTTTCATAGGGTCGTAGGTCGCTCGTAGGTCTTACCTGCACGTTATCTTTCATAGGGTCGTAGGTCGCTCGTAGGTCTTACCCTCACGTTATCTTTCATAGGGTCGTAGGTCGCTCGTAGGTCTTACCCGCATGTTATCTTTTCTAGGGTCATAGGTCACTCGTAGGTCTTACCCGCACGTTATCTCATAGGGTCGTAGGTCGCTCGTAGGCCTTACCCGCATGTTATCTTTCATAGGGTCGTAGGTTGCTCGTAGGTCTTACCCACACGTTATCTTTCATAGGGTCGTAGGTCATTCATAGGTCTTACCCTCACATTATCTTTCATAGGGTCGTAGGTCGTTTGTAGGTCTTACCCGCACGTTATCTTTCATAGGGTCGTAGGTCGCTCGTAGGTCTTACCCTCACGTTATCTTTCATAGGGTCGTAGGTCGCTCGTACGTCTTACCCTCATGTTATCTTTGCTAGGGTCGTAGGTCGTTCGTAGCTCTTACCCTCACGTTATCTTACAAGGGTCGTAGGTCGCTCGTAGGTCTTACCCGCACGTTATCTTTCATAGGGTCGTAGGTCGCTCGTAGGTCTTACCCTCATGTTATCTTTCATACGGTCGTAGGCCGCTCGTAGGTCTTACCCTCACATTATATTTGCTAGGGTCGTAGGTCGCTCGTAGGTCTTACCCTCACGTTATCTTTCATAGGGTCATAGGTCGCTCGTAGGTCTTACCCGCATGTTATCTTGCTAGGGTCGTAGGTCGCTCGTAGGTCTTACCCGCATGTTATCTTTCATAGGGTCGTAGGTCGCTCGTAGGTCTTACCCTCGCGTTATCTTTTCATAGGGTCGTAGGTCGCTCGTAGGTCTTACCAGCACGTTATCTTTTCATAGGGTCGTAGGTCGCTCGTAGGTCTTACCCGCACGTTATCTTTTCATAGGGTCGTAGGTCGCTCGTAGGTCTTACCCTCACTTTATCTTTCATAGGGTCGTAGGTCGCCCGTAGGTCTTACCCTCATGTTATCTTTGCTAGGGTCGTAGGTCACTCGTAGGTCTTACCCACACGTTATCTTTCATAGGGTCGTAGGTCGCTCGTAGGTCTTACCCTCGCGTTATCTTTTCATAGGGTCGTAGGTCGCTCATAGGTCTTACCCGCACGTTATCTTTTCATAGGGTCGTAGGTCGCTCGTAGGTCTTACCTGCACGTTATCTTTCATAGGGTCGTAGGTCGCTCGTAGGTCTTACCCGCACGTTATCTTTCATAGGGTCGTAGGTCGCTCGTAGGTCTTACCCGCACGTTATATTTCATAGGGTTGTAGGTCGCTCTTAGGTCTTACCCCCATGTTATCTTTCATAGGGTCGTAGGTCGCTCGTAGGTCTTACCTGCACGTTATCTTTCATAGGGTTGTAGGTCGCTCGTAGGTCTTACCCGCACGTTATCTTTCATCGGGTCGTAGGTCTTACCCGTATGTTATCTTTCATAGGGTCGTAGGTCGCTCGTAGGTCTTACCCGCACGTTATCTTTCATAGGGTCGTAGGTCCCTCGTAGGTCTTACCCGCAAATTATCTTTCATAGGGTCGTAGGTCGCTCGTAGGTCTTACCCGCACGTTATCTTTCATAGGGTCGTAGGTCGCTCGTAGGTCTTACCCGCACGTTATCTTTCATAGGGTCGTAGGTCGCTCGTAGGTCTTACCCGCACGTTATATTTCATAGGGTCGTAGGTCGCTCGTAGGTCTTACCTGCACGTTATCTTTCATAGGGTCGTAGGTCGCTCGTAGGTCTTACCCGCACGTTATCTCATAGGGTCGTAGGTCGCTCGTAGGCCTTACCCGCACGTTATCTTTCATAGGGTCGTAGGTTGCTCGTAGGTCTTACCCACACGTTATCTTTCATAGGGTCGTAGGTCACTCATAGGTCTTACCCTCACATTATCTTTCATAGGGTCGTAGGTCGTTTGTAGGTCTTACCCGCACGTTATCTTTCATAGGGTCGTAGGTCGCTCGTACGTCTTACCCTCACGTTATCTTTCATAGGGTCGTAGGTCGCTCGTTGGTCTTACCCTCATGTTATCTTTGCTAGGGTCGTAGGTCGTTCGTAGTTCTTACCCTCACGTTATCTTGCAAGGGTCGTAGGTCGCTCGTAGGTCTTACCCGCACGTTATCTTTCATAGGGTCGTAGGTCGCTCGTAGGTCTTACCCTCACGTTATATTTCATACGGTCGTAGGCCGCTCGTAGGTCTTACCCTCACATTATCTTTGCTAGGGTCGTAGGTCGCTCGTAGGTCTTACCCTCATGTTATCTTTCATAGGGTCATAGGTCGCTCGTAGGTCTTACCCGCATGTTATCTTGCTAGGGTCGTAGGTCGCTCGTAGGTCTTACCCGCATGTTATCTTTCATAGGGTCGTAGGTCGCTCGTAGGTCTTACCCTCGCGTTATCTTTTCATAGGGTCGTAGGTCGCTCGTAGGTCTTACCAGCACGTTATCTTTTCATAGGGTCGTAGGTGGCTCGTAGGTCTTACCCGCATGTTATCTTTTCATAGGGTCGTAGGTCGCTCGTAGGTCTTACCCTCACTTTATCTTTCATAGGGTCGTAGTTCGCACGTAAGTCTTACCCTCATGTTATCTTTGCTAGGGTTGTAGGTCGCTCGTAGGTCTTACCCACACGTTATCTTTCATAGGGTCGTAGGTCGCTCGTAGGTCTTACCCTCGCGTTATCTTTTCATAGGGTCGTAGGTCGCTCGTAGGTCTTACCCGCACGTTATCTTTTCATAGGGTCGTAGGTCGCTCGTAGGTCTTACCTGCACGTTATCTTTCATAGGGTCGTAGGTCGCTCGTAGGTCTTACCCGCACGTTATCTTTCATAGGGTCGTAGGTCACTCGTAGGTCTTACCCGCACGTTATATTTCATAGGGTCGTAGGTCGCTCTTAGGTCTTACCCCCATGTTATCTTTCATAGGGTCGTAGGTCGCTCGTAGGTCTTACCTGCACGTTATCTTTCATAGGGTCGTAGGTCGCTCGTAGGTCTTACCCGCACGTTATCTTTCATAGGGTCGTAGGTCGCTCGTAGGTCTTACCCGCATGTTATCTTTCATAGGGTCGTAGGTCGCTCGTAGGTCTTACCCGCACGTTATCTTTCATAGGGTCGTAGGTCGCTCATAGGTCTTACCCGCACGTTATCTTTTCATAGGGTCGTAGGTCGCTCGTAGGTCTTACCTGCACGTTATCTTTCATAGGGTCGTAGGTCGCTCGTAGGTTTTACCCGCACGTTATCTTTCATAGGGTCGTAGGTCGCTCGTAGGTCTTACCCGCACGTTATATTTCATAGGGTTGTAGGTCGCTCTTAGGTCTTACCCCCGTGTTATCTTTCATAGGGTCGTAGGTCGCTCGTAGGTCTTACCTGCACGTTATCTTTCATAGGGTCGTAGGTCGCTCGTAGGTCTTACCCGCACGTTATCTTTCATCGGGTCGTAGGTCGCTCGTAGGTCTTACCCGTATGTTATCTTTCATAGGGTCGTAGGTCGCTCGTAGGTCTTACCCGCACGTTATCTTTCATAGCGTCGTAGGTCGCTCGTAGGTCTTACCCGCACGTTATCTTTCATAGGGTCGTAGGTCGCTCGTAGGTCTTACCCGCACGTTATCTTTCATAGGGTCGTAGGTCGCTCGTTGGTCTTACCCGCATGTTATCTTTCATAGGGTCGTAGGTCGCTCGTAGGTCTTACCCGCACGTTATATTTCATAGGGTCGTAGGTCGCTCGTAGGTCTTACCTGCACGTTATCTTTCATAGGGTCGTAGGTCGCTCATAGGTCTTACCCGCACGTTATCTTTCATAGGGTCGTAGGTCGCTCGTAGGTCTTACCCGCACGTTATCTTTCATTGGGTCGTAGGTCACTCGTAGGTCTTACCCGCACGTTATCTTTCATAGGGTCGTAGGTCGCTCGTAGGTCTTACCTGTACGTTATCTTTCATAGGGTCGTAGGTCGCTCGTAGGTCTTACCCTAACGTTATCTTTCATAGGGTCGTAGGTTGCTCGTAGGTCTTACCCGCATGTTATCTTTTCTAGGGTCATAGGTCACTCGTAGGTCTTACCCGCACGTTATCTCATAGGGTCGTAGGTCGCTCGTAGGCCTTACCCGCACGTTATCTTTCATAGGGTCGTAGGTTGCTCGTAGGTCTTACCCACACGTTATCTTTCATAGGGTCGTAGTTCACTCATAGGTCTTACCCTCACATTATCTTTCATAGGGTCGTAGGTCGTTTGTAGGTCTTACCCGCACGTTATCTTTCATAGGGTCGTAGGTCGCTCGTAGGTCTTACCCTCACGTTATCTTTCATAGGGTCGTAGGTCGCTCGTTGGTCTTACCCTCATGTTATCTTTGCTAGGGTCGTAGGTCGTTCGTAGTTCTTACCCTCACGTTATCTTGCAAGGGTCGTAGGTCGCTCGTAGGTCTTACCCGCACGTTATCTTTCATAGGGTCGTAGGTCGCTCGTAGGTCTTACCCTCACGTTATCTTTCATACGGTCGTAGGCCGCTCGTAGGTCTTACCCTCACATTATCTTTGCTAGGGTCGTAGGTCGCTCGTAGGTCTTACCCTCATGTTATCTTTCATAGGGTCATAGGTCGCTCGTAGGTCTTACCCGCATGTTATCTTGCTAGGGTCGTAGGTCGCTCGTAGGTCTTACCCACATGTTATCTTTCATAGGGTCGTAGGTCGCTCGTAGGTCTTACCCTCGCGTTATCTTTTCATAGGGTCGTAGGTCGCTCGTAGGTCTTACCAGCACGTTATCTTTTCATAGGGTCGTAGGTCGCTCGTAGGTCTTACCCGCACGTTATCTTTTCATAGGGTCGTAGGTCGCTCGTAGGTCTTACCCTCACTTTATCTTTCATAGGGTCGTAGTTCGCACGTAGGTCTTACCCTCATGTTATCTTTGCTAGGGTCGTAGGTCGCTCGTAGGTCTTACCCACACGTTATCTTTTATAGGGTCGTAGGTCGCTCGTAGGTCTTACCCTCGCGTTATCTTTTCATAGGGTCGTAGGTCGCTCGTAGGTCTTACCCGCACGTTATCTTTTCATAGGGTCGTAGGTCGCTCGTAGGTCTTACCTGCACGTTATCTTTCATAGGGTCGTAGGTCGCTCGTAGGTCTTACCCGCACGTTATCTTTCATAGGGTCGTAGGTCACTCGTAGGTCTTACCCGCACGTTATATTTCATAGGGTCGTAGGTCGCTCTTAGGTCTTACCCCCATGTTATCTTTCATAGGGTCGTAGGTCGCTCGTAGGTCTTACCTGCACGTTATCTTTAATAGGGTCGTAGGTCGCTCGTAGGTCTTACCCGCACGTTATCTTTCATAGGGTCGTAGGTCGCTCGTAGGTCTTACCCGCATGTTATCTTTCATAGGGTCGTAGGTCGCTCGTAGGTCTTACCCGCACGTTATCTTTCATAGGGTCGTAGGTCGCTCATAGGTCTTACCCGCACGTTATCTTTTCATAGGGTCGTAGGTCGCTCGTAGGTCTTACCTGCACGTTATCTTTCATAGGGTCGTAGGTCGCTCGTAGGTTTTACCCGCACGTTATCTTTCATAGGGTCGTAGGTCGCTCGTAGGTCTTACCTGCACGTTATATTTCATAGGGTTGTAGGTCGCTCTTAGGTCTTACCCCCATGTTATCTTTCATAGGGTCGTAGGTCGCTCGTAGGTCTTACCTGCACGTTATCTTTCATAGGGTCGTAGGTCGCTCGTAGGTCTTACCCGCACGTTATCTTTCATCGGGTCGTAGGTCGCTCGTAGGTCTTACCCGTATGTTATCTTTCATAGGGTCGTAGGTCGCTCGTAGGTCTTACCCGCACGTTATCTTTCATAGAGTCGTAGGTCGCTCGTAGGTCTTACCCGCACGTTATCTTTCATAGGGTCGTAGGTCGCTCGTAGGTCTTACCCGCACGTTATCTTTCATAGGGTCGTAGGTCGCTCGCAGGTCTTACCCGCACGTTATCTTTCATAGGGTCGTAGGTCGCTCGTAGGTCTTACCCGCACGTTATATTTCATAGGGTCGTAGGTCGCTCGTAGGTCTTACCTGCACGTTATCTTTCATAGGGTCGTAGGTCGCTCATAGGTCTTACCCGCACGTTATCTTTCACAGGGTCGTAGGTCGCTCGTAGGTCTTACCCGCACGTTATCTTTCATTGGGTCGTAGGTCACTCGTAGGTCTTACCCGCACGTTATCTTTCATAGGGTCGTAGGTCGCTCGTAGGTCTTACCTGTACGTTATCTTTCATAGGGTCGTAGGTCGCTCGTAGGTCTTACCCTAATGTTATCTTTCATAGGGTCGTAGGTCGCTCGTAGGTCTTACCCGCATGTTATCTTTTCTAGGGTCATAGGTCACTCGTAGGTCTTACCCGCACGTTATCTCATAGGGTCGTAGGTCGCTCGTAGGCCTTACCCGCACGTTATATTTCATAGGGTCGTAGGTCGCTCGTAGGTCTTACCCGCACGTTATCTTTCATAGGGTCGTAGGTCGCTCGTAGGTCTTACCCGTACGTTATCTTTTATAGGGTCGTAGGTTGCTCGTAGGTCTTACCCGCACGTTATCTTTCATAGGGTCGTAGGTCGCTCGTAGGTCTTACCCGCACGTTATCTTTCATAGGGTCGTAGGTCGCTTGTAGGTCTTACCCTCGCGTTATCTTTCATAGGGTCGTAGGTCGCTCGTAGGTCTTACCCTCACGTTATCTTTCATAGGGTCGTAGGTCACTCGTAGGTCTTACCCGCATGTTATCTTTCATAGGGTCGTAGGTCGCTCGTAGGTCTTACCCGCACGTTATCTTTCATAGGGTCGTAGGTCGCTTGTAGGTCTTACCCTCGCGTTATCTTTCATAGGGTCGTAGGTCGCTCGTAGGTCTTACCCTCACGTTATCTTTCATAGGGTCGTAGGTCACTCGTAGGTCTTACCCGCATGTTATCTTTCATAGGGTCGTAGGTCGCTCGTAGGTCTTACCCGCACATTATATTTCATAGGGTCGTAGGTCGCTCGTAGGTCTTACCCGCACGTTATCTTTCATAGGGTCGTAGGTCACTCGTAGGTCTTACCCGCACGTTATCTTTCATAGGGTCGTAGGTCGCTCGTAGGTCTTACCCGTACGTTATCTTTTATAGGGTCGTAGGTTGCTCGTAGGTCTTACCCGCACGTTATCTTTCATAGGGTCGTAGGTCGCTCGTAGGTCTTACCCGCACGTTATCTTTCATAGGGTCGTAGGTCGCTTGTAGGTCTTACCCTCGCGTTATCTTTCATAGGGTCGTAGGTCGCTCGTAGGTCTTACCCTCACGTTATCTTTCATAGGGTCGTAGGTCCCTCGTAGGTCTTACCCGCATGTTATCTTTCATAGGGTCGTAGGTCGCTCGTAGGTCTTACCCGCACATTATATTTCATAGGGTCGTAGGTCGCTCGTAGGTCTTACCCGCACGTTATCTTTCATAGGGTCGTAGGTCACTCGTAGGTCTTACCCGCACGTTATATTTCATAGGGTCGTAGGTCGCTCTTAGGTCTTACCCCCATGTTATCTTTCATAGGGTCGTAGGTCGCTCGTAGGTCTTACCTGCACGTTATCTTTCATAGGGTCGTATGTCGCTCGTAGGTCTTACCCGCACGTTATCTTTCATAGGGTCGTAGGTCGCTCGTAGGTCTTACCCGCATGTTATCTTTCATAGGGTCGTAGGTCGCTCGTAGGTCTTACCCGCATGTTATCTTTCATAGGGTCGTAGGTCGCTCGTAGGTCTTACCCGCACGTTATCTTTTCATAGGGTCGTAGGTCGCTCGTAGGTCTTACCTGCACGTTATCTTTCATAGGGTCGTAGGTCGCTCGTAGGTCTTACCCGCACGTTATCTTTCATAGGGTCGTAGGTCGCTCGTAGGTCTTACCCGCACGTTATATTTCATAGGGTTGTAGGTCGCTCTTAGGTCTTACCCCCATGTTATCTTTCATAGGGTCGTAGGTCGCTCGTAGGTCTTACCTGCACGTTATCTTTCATAGGGTCGTAGGTCGCTCGTAGGTCTTACCCGCACGTTATCTTTCATCGGGTCGTAGGTCGCTCGTAGGTCTTACCCGTATGTTATCTTTCATAGGGTCGTAGGTCGCTCGTAGGTCTTACCCGCACGTTATCTTTCATAGGGTCGTAGGTCGCTCGTAGGTCTTACCCGCACGTTATCTTTCATAGGGTCGTAGGTCGCTCGTAGGTCTTACCCGCACGTTATCTTTCATAGGGTCGTAGGTCGCTCGTAGGTCTTACCCGCACGTTATCTTTTATAGGGTCGTAGGTCTTACCCGCACGTTATATTTCATAGGGTCGTAGGTCGCTCGTAGGTCTTACCTGCACGTTATCTTTCATAGGGTCGTAGGTCGCTCGTAGGTCTTACCCGCACGTTATCTTTCATAGGGTCGTAGGTCGCTCGTAGGTCTTACCCGCACGTTATCTTTCATTGGGTCGTAGGTCACTCGTAGGTCTTACCCGCACGTTATCTTTCATAGGGTCGTAGGTCGCTCGTAGGTCTTACCTGTACGTTATCTTTCATAGGGTCGTAGGTCGCTCGTAGGTCTTACCCTAACGTTATCTTTCATAGGGTCGTAGGTCGCTCGTAGGTCTTACCCGCATGTTATCTTTTCTAGGGTCATAGGTCACTCGTAGGTCTTACCCGCACGTTATCTCATAGGGTCGTAGGTCGCTCGTAGGCCTTACCCGCACGTTATCTTTCATAGGGTCGTAGGTTGCTCGTAGGTCTTACCCACACGTTATCTTTCATAGGGTCGTAGGTCACTCATAGGTCTTACCCTCACATTATCTTTCATAGGGTCGTAGGTCGTTTGTAGGTCTTACCCGCACGTTATCTTTCATAGGGTCGTAGGTTGCTCGTAGGTCTTACCCTCACGTTATCTTTCATAGGGTCGTAGGTCGCTCGTTGGTCTTACCCTCATGTTATCTTTGCTAGGGTCGTAGGTCGTTCGTAGTTCTTACCCTCACGTTATCTTGCAAGGGTCGTAGGTCGCTCGTAGGTCTTACCCGCACGTTATCTTTCATAGGGTCGTAGGTCGCTCGTAGGTCTTACCCTCACGTTATCTTTCATACGGTCGTAGGCCGCTCGTAGGTCTTACCCTCACATTATCTTTGCTAGGGTCGTAGGTCGCTCGTAGGTCTTACCCTCATGTTATCTTTCATAGGGTCATAGGTCGCTCGTAGGTCTTACCCGCAAGTTATCTTGCTAGGGTCGTAGGTCGCTCGTAGGTCTTACCCGCATGTTATCTTTCATAGGGTCGTAGGTCGCTCGTAGGTCTTACCCTCGCGTTATCTTTTCATAGGGTCGTAGGTCGCTCGTAGGTCTTACCAGCACGTTATCTTTTCATAGGGTCGTAGGTCGCTCGTAGGTCTTACCCGCACGTTATCTTTTCATAGGGTCGTAGGTCGCTCGTAGGTCTTACCCTCACTTTATCTTTCATAGGTTCGTAGTTCGCCCGTAGGTCTTACCCTCATGTTATCTTTGCTAGGGTCGTAGGTCGCTCGTAGGTCTTACCCACACGTTATCTTTCATAGGGTCGTAGGTCGCTCGTAGGTCTTACCCTCGCGTTATCTTTTCATAGGGTCGTAGGTCGCTCGTAGGTCTTACCCGCACGTTATCTTTTCATAGGGTCGTAGGTCGCTCGTAGGTCTTACCTGCACGTTATCTTTCATAGGGTCGTAGGTCGCTCGTAGGTCTTACCCGCACGTTATCTTTCATAGGGTCGTAGGTCACTCGTAGGTCTTACCCGCACGTTATATTTCATAGGGTCGTAGGTCGCTCTTAGGTCTTACCCCCATGTTATCTTTCATAGGGTCGTAGGTCGCTCGTAGGTCTTACCTGCACGTTATCTTTCATAGGGTCGTAGGTCGCTCGTAGGTATTACCCGCACGTTATCTTTCATAGGGTCGTAGGTCGCTCGTAGGTCTTACCCGCATGTTATCTTTCATAGGGTCGTAGGTCGCTCGTAGGTCTTACCCGCATGTTATCTTTCATAGGGTCGTAGGTCGCTCGTAGGTCTTACCCGCACGTTATCTTTCATAGGGTCGTAGGTCGCTCGTAGGTCTTACCCGCACGTTATCTTTCATAGGGTCGTAGGTCGCTCGTAGGTCTTACCCGCACGTTATCTTTCATAGGGTTGTAGGTCGCTCGTAGGTCTTACCCGCACGTTATATTTCATAGGGTCGTAGGTCGCTCGTAGGTCTTACCCGCACGTTATCTTTCATAGGGTCGTAGGTCGCTCGTAGGTCTTACCCGCACGTTATCTTTCATAGGGTCGTAGGTCGCTCGTAGGTCTTACCCGCACGTTATCTTTCATAGGGTCGTAGGTCGCTCGTAGGTCTTACCCGCATGTTTTCTTTCATAGGGTCGTAGGTCGCTCGTAGGTCTTACCCGTACGTTATCTTTCATAGGGTCGTAGGTCACTCGTAGGTCTTACCCGCACGTTATCTTTCATAGGGTCGTAGGTCGCTCGTAGGTCTTACCCGCACGTTATCTTTTATAGGGTCGTAGGTCGCTCGTAGGTCTTACCCGCACGTTATCTTTCATAGGGTCGTAGGTCACTCGTAGGTCTTACCCGCACGGTAACTTTCATAGGGTCGTAGGTCGCTCGTAGGTCTTACCCGCACGTTATCTTTCATAGGGTCGTAGGTCGCTTGTAGGTCTTACCCTCGCGTTATCTTTCATAGGGTCGTAGGTCGCTCGTAGGTCTTACCCTCACGTTATCTTTCATAGGGTCGTAGGTCACTCGTAGGTCTTACCCGCATGTTATCTTTCATAGGGTCGTAGGTCGCTCGTAGGTCTTACCCGCACATTATATTTCATAGGGTCGTAGGTCGCTCGTAGGTCTTACCCGCACGTTATCTTTCATAGGGTCGTAGGTCACTCGTAGGTCTTACCCGCACGTTATCTTTCATAGGGTCGTAGGTCGCTCGTAGGTCTTACCCGTACGTTATCTTTTATAGGGTCGTAGGTTGCTCGTAGGTCTTACCCGCACGTTATCTTTCATAGGGTCGTATGTCGCTCGTAGGTCTTACCCTCATGTTATCTTTCATAGGGTCGTATGTCGCTCGTAGGTCTTACCCGCATGTTATCTTTCATAGGGTCGTAGGTCGCTCGTAGGTCTTACCCGCACGTTATCTTTCATAGGGTCGTAGGTCGCTCTTAGGTCTTACCCCCATGTTATCTTTCATAGGGTCGTAGGTCGCTCGTAGGTCTTACCCGATCGTTATCTTTGCTAGGGTCGTAGGTCGCTCGTAGGTCTTACCCGCACGTTATCTTTCATAGGGTCGTAGGTCGCTCGTAGGTCTTACCCGCATGTTATCTTGCTAGAGTCGTAGGTCACTCGTAGGTCTTACCCGCACGTTATCTTTCATAGGGTCGTAGGTCACTCGTAGGTCTTACCCTCGCGTTATCTTTTCATAGGGTCGTAGGTCGCTCGTAGGTCTTACCCGCACGTTATCTTTTCATAGGGTCGTAGGTCGCTCGTAGGTCTTACCCGCATGTTACCTTTCATAGGGTCATAGGTCGCTCGTAGGTCTTACCCTCACGTTATTTTGGCTAGGGTCGTAGGTCGCTCGTAGGTCTTACCCTCACGTTATTTTTTCATAGGGTCGTAGGTCACTCGTAGGTCTTACCCTCACGTTATCTTTCATAGGGTCGTAGGTCGCTCGTAGGTCTTTCCCTCACGTTATCTTTTATAGGGTCGTAGGTCGCTCGTAGGTCTTACCCTCGCGTTATCTTTCATAGGGTCGTAGGTCACTCGTAGGTCTTACCCTCATGTTATCTTTCATAGGGTCGTAGGTCGCTCGTAGGTCTTACCCTCACGTTATCTTTCATAGGGTCGTAGGTCGCTCGTAGGTCTTACCCTCACGTTATCTTTCATAGGGTCGTAGGTCGCTCGTAGGTCTTACCCTCACTTTACCTTTCTCTTGGGTCATAGATTATACGTTGATCTTTATCCATTATCTTTACCTTTCTTTTTGGGTCGTGAAATACCGCTTGATAGGTTCTCTGTCATCGTCAAGTTCTACTCATTGCATTTAAGTTATCATTTTGTCAAGTAATTCTACTTTCAGTCATCACGACGTCGTCAACCATATCCTTTCAGTCGCTTTACTATTCATTCCCTAAAAAAAAAATTAAAAAAATAAATAAATAAATAAATAAACAAAAAAACCTTGTATTGGCACCGTTACCCCAGTACGAGCTCCCCTTTTTCAAACATGTTTTATCCATCATGACCAGTCCACCAGAAGACCAGTTTGTCTTTCCCCAAGCAAACATTCACACCAGTGAATAACACTCACACCATATCTCCAGGGCAAATTTCGGGTCCTGGTATTTAATCATCTTCCACCTTGAACTTCTGAAAGGCTGACGCCAATCTCACATTCAGGTTTATGACGATTAAATAGGGGCGGCTGTCGTACCCCAAATTTGCCCTATCTCTTTTATTCTTGTCTGGATTTGAACTTTGCATTCCATTTGCATCATTTTATTACTCAGTCATTTGCATATCCCACATCTAATGGGATCAGGCGCTTTGGTTTGAAGTATTAAGGATGCGCCCTCTTTTTGTCTAATCTTGTTTTGAGGTTTTCTTATCAGGTAAAAAGGAAGCACATCTGGTTCTCGATTAGTGGATCGTGGAACGAATTTTGTCATCATGTTACAAGGTTGGTTCTTGCTCAATTTTATCAGATCCTGAATTAGGGTTTATTTCCCTATGTGTGTTGGTCAAGATGCTAGGGTTTCGAGTTTTTGGTTTCTGTGAAGATTTTTCTGTCGCCTGCCTCGAGGGTGGCTCAAAGCTCAGTATATTAGGCCTTTCTCACAAGGATTCTCAGGGTTTAACTCTGCACAAGTACAATTGGATCATATTGGATTTTCAAGCATCAAGTCAAAGAGGAAACTATTGAAAGAACAAAGCAGATAAATTTGTTTTTTTGACAAAATTGAAAAGGAGCAGGTTTGCTTCGATTTAGAGGTTTCAATTGAGCATCTGGCTTCCTTCGAGCAAGCTGGATTTTGGGGCTTCGATTGAGCATGTGGCTTCCTTCGATCAAGCTGGATTTTTAGGCTTCGATTGAGCATTTGGCTTCCTTCGAGCAAGTTGGATTCAGGGGCTTCGATTGAGCATTTGGCTTCCTTAGAGCAAGCTCTGATCCATAAGCTTCGATTAAGAAATTATTTCCTTCATTTGTTTTTGCTCCAATTCATAAAGCATTGACCTTCTATTGACTTGCTTTGATTCAGAAGGCAACGACTTCCTACAGGTTTTCTTTTATTCACAAAGCAGGGGTTCCCTTCATGCTAGCTTCGACTTAACTCCTTCCCTGCTAGCTTCGACTGGGCAATGTTTCCCTTTGAAACAACTGGCTTCAATTCAGATGACAATGGCCTCCTGCAAGTTTGTTTTGATTCACCAAGCAGCAACCTCCTACATGAAAACTTCGACCAAGCTATGGCTTCCTGCATGCACGCTTAGATTGGATAATGGCTCTTCATGCATGCTTTGTTTAAGCAATGTCCTCTTGCATGCTTTCTTTGATTCACAAAAGTTGTAGCCTCCTGCATGCTTTGTTTTGATTCACAAGAAGTACATCCTTTATGCCTGCTTGCTTTTGACCCACAAGGAAATGGCTTCCTATGTGCTTGCCTTCTACGCACAAGTCAATGGCTTCCCTTCATGCTAGCATCCATAAAGAAAATATCTCTGCCTGCAAGCCTGCTTCAAATGGACAAGTTTACTGCCTGCAAACATGCTTCAATTGGGCAACATTGCTTCCTTCGAACACGGGCTTTCGATTGGGAAATATGTTTGTTTCGATCCACATGCTTCGATTGGGAAACACTTCTTCCTTCGAACATAGGCTTTCGATTGGGCAATATGTTTGTTTTGATCCACATGATTCGATTGGGCAATACAGTCTCCTTTTAGTCACAAGCTTCGATTTGGAAATACAGTCTCCCTTCAGTCACAAGCTTCGATTTGGCCATGTAGTTTCCTTCGAAGTGACCCCCTTTGATCCACAAGCTGGACATGTGATTTCCTTCAAGGTGGCCTCCTTCGATTCACAAGTTGGACCACTAAACCCTTCGAAGCAACGTACTTAGAGCACACATTGTTTGGAAACGAACATTTTTGTGTAATCATGAAGCTGGTCAAAGTGATCAAAACGAAAGGGGGGAGTATTCAAGGAGTTTGTTGACTAAAGTCCCATATACTGCCAAACTCAAGCAAGTTGTGCTGCTATGCAGCAGTCCTGCACCAACCTGCCACTAAGCTCCAAAATACTGATAAGCCTGCGTTGTCTCAGTCCTGTACTTGCACAAAAAAGGAGTGCACAAGAGCTGCATTGAAGAAAACAAGGGGGCAATATACCCAAATAATTTAAATACTATTTGATTTCCCCCCAAAACCATATCAAAACTTGCCTATAAATAAAGAGGCTCCAACACATATTTTGGGGAGGATTTTTGGGACCAGAGGAACGAACCCCCCCAAATTTTCTCAAACACAGAAAATCTCTCAAGTCTCTTCAACACTTGTGAGAACAAACCCAAACACTTACTTCCTTCGATTCTGAAGAACAACCACACTTCAGTCTCCTTCGAATCAAAGAAGCATCACACTTTATTTTTCTTTTCCTTCAAATCCAACGCTCCAAGCACAGCCTGTGACCCCTCTTTCGAATCCAGCATCCAGGGCCACCACTCAAGGCCCATCACACATTCCAGCCTGAAGCAAGGTAAGTCACTCTTACCCTTGAACTTTTCGTTTCATGGCATAACATGTAAATAATACTTTTGTTCATTTCAAACATGTACATAACACTTTTTTTCTTTTCGTTTCCACCCTGTTAACATGGTTTTAAAAGTTAAGCCTTTCGTTTTGCTTTCTATTTACCTGAACTAGCTTTAGTCATTAAACTGTTTGAAAGATAAATACTAGCATGGCCTCAGGCCATGTTGTCATTTAATGTTTGAAATGAAAGAAACAGGAAACAGGAGGAAAACCATGTCCAATCGAAAGGCATTCCCTCACTGCTTTTAACCTCCAGTCGAAGAAGGCAGCAAAGCAGAACCAGAAGGCTTCGCCATACACTGACTGCCAGGCCAATCGAAGGACAGAACCTCATTGGTGAGAACTCCCAGTCGAAGGATACAACTTGCTGCTGCCTTTGCCCAATCGAAGGACAGGACCTCGCCCCTGCCAAGGCCCAATCGGAAGACGTGTCTTTGCTGTTGCCAGCCCCAATCGAAGGAGGCCAACATAATGCAGGTCGAAGTGTGCTACTGCCTGGGTCGAAATACACTCTTTTTTCTTACTTTTATCTTTTTTTTCCTTCGTATTTTTTATGCCTTTTGATACGGTTGTAATAGCGTAGGATTTTATCTTTCTGCATTTTATTTACATTGTACAAATGCTAGTAATTAGGCGTGTTTCGCAAGATAAAATCAACAAGTAAACAAACCAAAAAAATCCTAAAAAACACTCTTTAATCATTACTTGAACATGCTTTAAAACATGCAAAAACACTCAACAAATCAAAACTCCCCTAAGGGCCTGTTATCTCCGTTCTACCGCAATACCGGCCGTGCCTATTGCTAGAATGCGTGCGTTAACGTCGCCCACTAAAAAAACACAAACAAACCAACCATTTTCTAAGAGGAACTATGATGTTCTGATTCCTTCATTGGATACGTAGGCAAAGGGTCGCAAAACCCTCACGAACGCAATAATCAAAAACCATCCATTTCTCTGTAGCAAGCATAGTTGTAGATAAACACACCCTTTAAGACAAACAAACAAAATGGATCCCGTTGAGTACAACGGATGTGAGGGGTGCTAATACCTTCCCCTCGCATAACCGACCCCCTTACCCTTTCTCTTGGTCGCAAGACCATCTTATCCATTCCCTTGTGGTTTTATCGATATTTCCCCTTCCTTCGGGATAAATAAAGTTCGGTGGCGGCTCTGTGTTTTCTGCCGGTTGTTTCACCTGTTTCATCCTGTTGTCCCAGAATACAGCCCATGGATTTATCTAACATTGTCAGATACATAATCAACGGTCTTCCTTCTACAGGAGGGAGCAAGATAGAAGGTTCAATCAGATATTATTTAATACTCTCAAATTCCCTTTGGCAGTCATCCGTCCACATACAACCTTGATCTTTCTTTAACAACTTAAAGATCAGTTCACATGTTGCAGTCATGTGGGAAATAAATCTGGAAATATAATTCAAACGCCCGAAGAAACCCCTGACTTTCTTTTCAGTTTTTGGTGCTGGCATTTCTTGAATTTCTTTGACTTTATCAGGGTCAACTTCAATTCCTTTCTGGCTAACAATGAAACCCAACAATTTCCCCGATCGAACACCGAAGGTACATTTATTTGGATTCAAGCAGAGACGATACTTCCTCAGATGCTGAAACAACTTCAACAAATCTTCTATATGCCCTTCTTCAGTCTCGGATTTGGAAATCATATCATCAACATATACTTCAATTTCTTTGTGCATCAGATCATGGAATAGGGTTGTCATAGCCCTCTGGTACGTTGCACCAGCGTTCTTCAACCCAAAGGGCATCACTCTGTAATAGAATATTCCCCAGGGTGTGATAAACGTTGTTTTTTCCATGTCCTCTAGAGCCATTCTTATTTGATTATACCTGGAAAATCCTTCCAATAACGAGAATAATTTGAATTTTGTTGTGCTGTCTACTAACATGTCGATGTGAGGCAATGGAAAATCATCTTTTGGACTAGCTTTATTTAGATCTCTGTAATCTACGGACATGCAGACTTTTCTGTTTTTTTTCGGTTCTGGGAAAATATTGGCAATCCATTGAGGATACACTGGCGTCACAAGAAAACCAGCATTTATCTGCTTTAGGACCTCCTCTTTGATCTTTACTGCCATATTTGGGTAGGTTCTTCTCAACTTTTGTTTAACTGGTGGACACTCTGGCTTCAACGGCAAACGATGCTCGACAATATCTATATCTAGACCAGGCATATCTTGATAAGACCAAGCAAAAATATCCACATACTCTTTTAACAACATAATCAACCCGCTCTTTACATCAGGATGTAACGATGCTCCAATCTTGACTTCCTTCGGATCCTCTTCTGAACCCAAATTAATCACTTCCAGAGGCTCCTTATATGGCTGAATGGTATTTTCCTCGTGCTCAAACAACTGTGAGACCTCTTCTGGAATCTCATCATAATCTTCTTCTTCATCCCCAAAAACAGGACATTCAAAGTTGGGAGAGGGTGCGGGGTCATTGTATTCAACGGGTTTTTTAATTAATCTGCACATATGATTTATGATTGCTTTTAGAAACTGACACATATAATAAGTGATCATGCAGATTAATTTTTAGTTATTATTTATTTTGAAAGGTTTTTTTTTATTACCATTTTCCAAGAAAAAGCAAAAGACAAAGACATAATTTGGGAAGCAAAGACAACTTTTATTAATGATCTTAAAAGTCACAACAAACAGATAAGCCCTACAACATTAATACTTCCACCTTGGGAAGAGTGAAAGCTTTTCAAAAGAAAGAAACAGATTAACAAAACAAATTACTTTGAAACATTTATGCAATAAGGAACATCAATTGTGACCCATTTTTGAACTCTGACTCCATGCGTCACATAATTCAGTACTTCTTGCTCTGCTTCATCCTCTTCAACAACATTAATTCCAGAACCAATTGGATGGAGGTAGCCTCCGCTGCGAAAAACATCCTGATAACTGTTCACAATAGACTTTGACTTCAAAATTTCTCCTTTTCCATTCTTCGAAGAGAAACCCAAACCAGTTCTATCTTTGTTCACGGGTGGTTCGACGAGTCGTCCCCAAACTGTATTATGGCCATTGCGCACAACCTGTTGCGCGTCCTTTAGCGAAACCACAAAATTCTCATTTCTCCTTATGTTTTCAATGGATAGGGCTTCGAAATGGGTTCCAACAGCAGCCTCATCCGCTTCTACAATACTGAAAGAGGATAAATGGGATATCAACAACGCCTGCTCCCCATTTATGATCACTACCTTCTCTTCACGCATAAACTTTAGCTTCTGATGCAGAGTTGAAGTGACAGCCACTGCTTCGTGTATCCATGGCCGTCCTAGCAAACAACTATATGCGGGAATAATGTCCATGACCTGGAAGGTTATCAGGAACAAATGTGGTCCTATATGGATGGGTAAGTCCACTTCACCGATGAAAATTTTCCTCGACCCATCAAATGCCTTCACAATGATGCCAATCGGGTGCATAGGTGCTCCTTGATACTTTAACTTCATGAGAGTACTCCTCGGTATAACATTCAACGTGGATCCATTATCAATTAGCACATTGGATAGCGAATCATTCTTGCAGTTAATAGATATGTGGAGGGTCAAGTTGTGATTCCTCCCTTCATCTGGTAACTCATCATCGCAAAAACTCAAGTTATTACATGACGTAATGTTTCCAATTACACTGCTGAATTGATCTAATGGCATGTCACTCGCCACAAAAGCTTGTTCTAGTACTCTCATCAATGATTCTCTATGAGCGGAGGAGTTCATCAATAAAGCTAGGATATATATCTTTGAAGGAGTTTGCAGTAGCTGATCTACAATTCTGTAGTCGCTCATCTTAATTATCTTCAAAATATCATCCACTTCTTTCTCTAATTTAGCTCCACTAGTCTCTCCTGTAGCCTTCTTAGGCTCATCATTCTCAGCAATTTTCTTTCCAGCAGCAACATCTCTCCGAACAACCGGCGCAAACACACAACCTCTACGGGGTCACCCTGCTATTTTCAGCTATATTTCAAACATAAAGCATTGGCTGGATGGGAACTTGCACCCCATCTTCTAAGATTGTAGCATTGTATTTGTAAGGCACGGCCTTATCTGAATTGTAGGGAATAAGACCTAGAAGACTAATTACCAATGGGGTAACAACTGGTTTGCTATGGTACTCTACTTCAAGATGAGCGGGTGCACCAAAACAAGGCACAATGACGTTTACCCCTTCTTCAAGACAATCAGACATCAAAAAGTCATTTTTGGGAAACGAATCTTCGTTTGAAGAGAAATACTCATCCACGGAGGCATACTCTTCCTCTGACTCATCTTCCATTAAACAAACTTCAACCATATCAATCTCATGATAATCATCCCTCTAAGATGTGATCTTGATAGTTCCATTGTCTAACAGCAACTGAACACCCTCCCTTACAATAGAACATCCTCGGGGGTCTCGACAGCAAACTATGCAAGACCCATATTGGTGTTCCACTTGACCAGCAGTACGGCAGAAGGTAGCATGCAACTGCACGAGATCCTCATTCAAATACTCCACATCAAAAATTCTGAAATCACCAGGACATCCAGAAACCATATTCACCTCCTCTTCATAATCTTCCCTAGGCCTGATTATATGGATTAAACCCTCATCCATCATCTCCTGTAAATCAGCCTTTATCTTCTCGCAACCCTGTATGTTTGTACTGCAAATAGCACACCCGGCGTGGTCATGCGTATATTAGCTGAATTCATAGAGGTCTGCATGCATTTTCACCAAATCTCCTCTAACCAGATTAATGTCAAAAATCCGGAAGTCGCCTGGACAACCGGCCACCATATTTACAGCATTTACTCCCTCGTGCTTGGGTAGAGGATCATCTTTCACATTAGGTCCCATGTCCTTGAAAGATAGAATTCTAGACTTCACCAACCTTTGCACTTCAGTCCTTAAAGCATAACAATTCTGAACACTATGCCCTGGTTCTCCCTGGTGAAAAGCACACGTTTGGTCTGCCTTGTAATACCAAGGCAATGGTGATGGTATAGCGGGAGGTGGTCATGTATGAACCAACTTCTTCTGAATCAATGCTGGTAGTAGCTCTGCATAGCTCATGGGAATAAGGTCATAGTTCTCCCTTCTCTGATTATTCCCTTGGTTCCCCTACTGGGACGGTCTTTGATAAGCAACGGTAGTTGGAGCGGCATTCATAACAGGAGTAACCGAGGTGACTTGCTGGTGACGCTGATAATTCCTTCTAGGAGCGTTTACCCTCATCTCTTGTATAACAGCATTTGTATCCCCTTATTTCTTCTTGGTAAACCCATAAGATGGCTTCTTCACACCCCTAGATCCTTCACTCTTCATCAAAGGACCTTCTCTTACAGCCTCTTCTAGGCGGACTACCATTCCTACCATCTCTGTAAAATCACTTGGCGCACTTGCTACAATCCTTTCGTAGTAGAAAGTACCCAGCGTCTTCAGAAAAATCTTAGTCATTTCTTTCTCTTCCATGGGAGGAATCACTTGGTCAGCTACTTCGCGCCATCTCTGCGCATACTCTTTGAACGATTCCCTGTCTTTCTGAACCATGGCCCTAAGTTGGTCACGGTTGGGCGCCATGTCCACATTGTACTTGTATTGTTTGATGAATGCTTCTCCCAAATCATTAAAAGTATGGATGTTGGTGCTGTCCAAGCTCATATACCATTTCAGTGATGCGCCGGACAAACTATCCTGAAAAAGTGAATCAGCAGACGCTGATCATCAGTGTGGGTAGACATTCTCCTTATGTACATCACCAGGTGAGCGCGAGGGAAATTGTTGCCCTTATACTTCTCAAATTTTGGGACCTTGAACTTAGAAGGTATCTTATCATTCGAGACCAAACACAGCTCATTCACATTCTGCCTAAATAGCTCTTTTCCCCTAAGAGCCTTCATCTCTCTTTACATTCTATCAAACTGCTCTTGAAAATCATCCATTTTGTCATAAAGACCCAAGTCTTCACTCAGCGGATGGAAAGGACGACACACATCTTCATTAACAAACGGAACCAAATTCACCGAAGGAGGTGCAGCAGGAACAATATGCACCACAGGAGGTTCCGGAGTAACAACAGTCTGAACCACTAGAGCATCTTGAGGGCCAAGATTGAAACCTTCAGGTGCGAAATTCTATGGCATTCCCCATGGATAACCTTGAGGCATACAGTTTTGAACAACAGCCGGAGTAGCAGATACAGGAACAATCAGAACTTCAGTATTTTCCCTTGTTGGTTGAGGTTGAACACTCGGTGGCTGATTCTGAGCAGCCACCGGAGCTTCCATCAGAGTAGTCAAATTGGCCAAGCCGGCCTTCAAAGCAGAAACTTATTCACGCAGCTCGCGATTCTCCTGTTCTAAGTTGTCCATCTTCTTTTTGAAATTAGCCCGAGTGTTGTAGTGATATGTCATCTTGCTGAATGAAGTAAAGAAGCTTGGTAAGACACCTGGGTATGCATAACAAATGCAGGAAATGTGTGTAATATGATGCATGACATGCAATGCACATGATTATTTTTACTTCATTATTTAATATTTTAAGGGATTTAAGATTTATAGGCATATTGCAAACATCAAAGTAATAAAGCTTTTGAAATACTTAAATTTTTTATTATAATAACTTCAAAATGGATTACAAGTTTCAATGATCCCAAGTAAAAGATGAAACTACATTCTAAAATCCTGAGAAAAAGAACTGATGGAGATCAATCTGTACGTTGGCGCTTCCCTGTGAGCCTGACAATCTGAGCCCTCAACCTCTGGTTTTCTTCCACATGTCTAATGGCAACCTCTTTCCAATCATCTGGATCAGGAAGTGAGTAACCAACACCTATTTGAGGCTTAGGGGAAAATAAATCCCCTTTCCTCTCCATAGACTCTACCGCTCGACTCTCAAGGATCTCGATCAAATCGTCTTTCTCCTCTAGGTCTGCTCTATAGGAACTCTCTAAAGTCTGGAACTTTTTCTTCCAAGCATCCCTTTCCTGTTGCATCCTAACCAAAGCGAGTTGCAGCTCTTCTAGATCATCTAATAAGGGAGGAATGGTCTTCACAAATAGGTCAGGCATGGGTGTCTCCCGAGTATATGGCATCTTCAACTGAATGTCTCTCGATCTGACCCACTAAAGATATGGCTCCAAAGAAACAGCACCCCTAGGTCCCAAATCCTTCCTACTCTTCTTATGAATGTGGCGCCAGGCCTTCGCAATCTGCTCCCTAGCTTCCCTATGGTCTTCTCCTTCCTTCAGAAATAAACTACTCAAATAAATACTATTCGGTTTATCCCTCATCGGGTAACCAAGCTGTCGCCGTGTAAGAACAGGGTTATAGTTAATTCCTCCCTTTGTACCAAGAAGAGGTACATTGGGGAAACTACCACAACTGTTAATAATCTCCACATCCTGGTAAGCTCGATGATACCAATCAATATCTAAGTGAGTAAGTGCCATGATCTTAGGAGCCCACCGGGGTTCCTTCTTGACATCCCAAAAAGCATCAGAATGAGGCATATGAGAGATGAACCACCAGTACAACAAAGGCGTGCAACAGATAATCATTCCCCCATGATAAGAACTCTGAAGTTGAACAGAGTAATAAGCATCACCCAACACTGTAGGAACCGGGTTTTCAATCATGAAAATCCTGATAGCGTTAATGTCGACAAACTTGTCCACATTAGGTAATAAGAACAATTCGTAAGCAAGTAAAGCAAAGATGGCCTCAAAAGCAACCGTACTCTTCATTCTGGCAATGTAATGAGCTTTCTCCAATAAGAACTGAGCTGGTAATCCTATAATCCCTCCTTTAGTAGTGTTATGGGCTTCCACCTCAGACTTTCCCAGATGAATCAAAGCAGCAATCTCATGTGGTTTTGGCTCACCCTCTAAACCAATAAAAGCAACACGATCGGTAACAGGTAAATCCAATAGATAAGAATACTCCTCTAGTGTAGGCATCAACAGATAATCAGGAAAAGTAAAGCAGTGATACATCGGATCATAGAACTGGACCAAGGTCGAGAGAATACTCTCCTTCATCTTCAGCTTCATGAGTGGAATAATGGATCCATACTTCTTCCGAAAGTCTACAGAACACTCGATCTATGGAATTAGACTGATCAACTCATCTATCTTGGAATCCTTGAAACTGTATTTCCCGGTCTTTCTCTTTCCAGAATCCATGGTTAAAAGTACCTGAGATATTCACAAATAGTCAATCTTTAAATCCCTTGAAATATTGTTTTCTTCAAAAGATGCTTATGAGTGCATGGATGCATGATGCAACAATCACACACAAGATCACATATATAGGGTTCATAGGTTCAACGTCACGTGCATGAGGTCGAAGGTACTACCCATAAGGTGTTGGTCTAAGAGTTATCACCTTCCGAACAAGGTTCTAGAGGTTCCCAGAGTCTACATCCTTCCTTCGGATATTACCAATTTCCCGATTAACTCCGTAATTAGTAATATTCTCAAGAAAGACTCGTTTGAGCGTAGTATCGCGTGACAACTACTTCCGGATTACTCCGTCATAGCTTCCGCACTACACCTAAAAGGCCAAGATGGGTTTGGTATTCTACGGTCCTCAGTTTCAGTAGGATCCCAGGTCGAAAGCAGTATGTCTCCCTGATTACTCGGTAAACGACACTACAGTCAAAGGGGCCTCCACTGAGCGGGGGATCTCATGCCTCCTTTTTTGGGATTACTCCATTAAAGTTAACATGACTATATCGCCCGTCCTATCTTGAAGTTTGCCCAAGTCTGGGTATAGGACTCATGAGTAATTACCAAGCACCCTGAAAACCAGGAAAATCCAAACAAACATATATACAAAATATAACACATAAACAGCAATAGCACATATACAGATATAAACAAAGATAGGCTCAACCCACTTAGGGATGGACCAGCAAGAGGTCAATCTTTCCCCAGTGAAGTCGCCATTTTTCTATAGCGGTAGAAATGTTCAAGACTAAGCCATTGAATTGACTAGACTTTATATAAATCAAAATAAAAATCGCCACCACGCTTTATTGTTTCCAAAGGAATGGGAAAAGAGCGAATAACCCAAAAAGAGGGTGAAATATTCAAGGTAAGGTGGTTGGTTATGCAACGGGAAGGTATTATCACCCTAAACATCTATGGTACTCTGCAATAACCTCTTTTTAAAATCTGTATATTTTGGCTATAAAAATATGTTGTATAGAAAATGGATGGTGGGGGTGAGAAGAGAAATATTTTTTATGATTTTTGCACCCTCCGCGTTTGTGAACCTTTAGTGACTACGTACCACATTTCGTGCAATAGGGGATCAGGGTAAACGTAGTTCCTCTTTTAAAAATTTGAAACACAAGTGTGTTGGCTAATTTTAAGATATAAGACATCATCGTCATTGTCTGTGTGAAAAACATACTTACTACCCACAATCATGAGAAAGGAGAATTTGCATCATCTCAAAGCGGAGGAAATGTCTTGGATCTTAAAATCAACAATGCCTTACTCAACACCCAAGTGGAAAATATCTCATTTCACTATATATGGTAGAAGTATAGTTGTTTGCATCACTACAAGGATTGACAAGAGTCTAATGTTTTGAGAAAAAGTTTAAAGATAAAAAAGCCAAAGTGGCAAAATGGTTTGAAATGAGATTGATTGACTTTTAGTGTTCTTACAAAAAATGTCAAGGTATTATTAAATTGATTAAAGTTTATTTATGAAAATATTTTAAAAATGCATGGACATAAGTCCAAGTTTATTATGAAATTATTTCAAGTTTAGAAATAAGAAGAATTTTCAAAAGGAGGGAGAAGATTTTTGAAATTAAAGAAGATGGGAGGAGAAGAAGAGGCTATCCTAAAGCATAATGTAAAAGCTAAGGATAAAAACCATCTAACCAACAAGAAGTCAAAACTTGACATTATGAGCCAAGGTAGAATACCCATTCTTTGGATTGAAACCAAGCAAGCAAAAATACTAGACCTCTTGAGAGAACCAAACTTCAAGTGTATTAAGTCTTCACAAAAATTGGGCAGAGTAACGGCTGTATACGGGTGAATTCCAGATTACAAATAAAGAATGTAATCACAAAAACCTGTATACAAAAGCAAACAAGCAACCTAGTGTCTTGAGGTAAACCTCAAGAACTCCAGACAAAATAATCAGATAAGATCACAGGGTCTCCAAGATTGGCCAAAGTTTCTAATCCTAAGTCCAAAAAAAAGTCCCATGCTCCATCATGCCAAGGATAGTAACCAAATAGTCCAAGTGCCATTAAAAGTTTTTTAGGGTTTATGTTGATTATTAAGTATCTTAAGAAAAGAAAAGAAAAGCTCAAGTGAGCAAAGTAAAAATGGCAAGAAAATAAATACTCAAATGAGCAAAGATGAAAATGGCATGAAATGTAAATACTAAAAAATAAATAGTACATAAATCATAAAAAAGAATAAAAGCTTAAGATAAAACAAGTCAATAATTAGTGGTTAGTTGGATGACCATCTTGAAACTTGCATTTGGAACTCATTAGAGGATTGGTAGAACCAAAGCCTCCACACAACAAGTTGCATTTTCTTTTTGTCAAGTATATCATCCATTTAGAATTCTCACAAGTACCATTTAATGATCAACGATATTTAAGTGAATCGCGTTGACCAAAGGTGTTGTAGATCCATTAGAGGATTGGTAGAACCAAAGCCTCCACACAATGAATCTCAAAGTTATTGGATCAAATAGATCAAATTAACATACTTGGGCTTGCAATCATAAGTTTGGGCCACGAATGATCATTTATTCGAATCGGGACAAAATTTAGCGCTATGTTAAGCAATCGTAAGTGAACTTATATAGAAGTCACACTTATTTTGAGACTGGTGAATAGCAATCTATGCACCATTTATTTTGAGACATGATATAGAGATCATGCTCCAACAACACTTAGTGCAATAAGAAGGAGATGAGATGAAGAGGATTAGGGTAAAAAAGAATATACAAACCACATTTGAATTAAATTTTAATCAAACTATTATTAAAATCATTCATCCATTTTTTGTGGAGTTAAACTCAACACCATGGATCCAATGATGTTAATAAAGTTCATGATCTGAAACCTAACCCAAGATTAGCCAGAAAATAATCACAAAATAATATTATATTTAATATATACATTAAAAATGTTTTAAAATAGAAAATAATGAGGAAAATATCAATTATGTTCAAATTAATCAATAAGTAATAAATAAGGCCATAGAAAAATCAGAAATGGATCCAAATATTTTTATAAAAATTTTGGTAATTTTTAAAAGTCAGAAACTATTTTTAAACTATTTAAAATTGTTCAAACAAACATAAAATAGGTAAAAGAAATTGTAAACCTCAACATAAAATTCCATAAAATTTTCAGAAAGTCAAAAATATGCAAAATAATATTTATGAATTTTTTCAGAATTAAAAAAATGTTAGAAAGTAATTTTTAGGTAATTAAAAGAAAGCAAATAATACAAAAAATATAAAAAAATACCAAATTTCAAAATAAAAATGTGAAAAAATATTCATGAGATAAGAAATAATTCTTAGTATTTTTGTGAATTTTTTCATAATTTTTGGATAAAAAATAAAAGAGTTATGAATTTTTGAAAATTTAATCAATAAAAATATAAAATCAGAAAATAAAATAAAACCAAAAAGATGTGGACCATCAGATCATAGTCAAAACGCGTTAGTAAGCTAATCCAATGGACCAGATGCGTTGTGCTTGATATGGACCATAGTGAAACACACATGTGATCAGAAAAAGTGCAACCAATGAAATTAAAACGTTTGGCACGCTATCATTGGCTGAGACGAGACATGTCATCGTCTTCAACCTCCAGATACCCTGTGTGATACGGTGGGAGAACTGACTTGGGTTTTGCGTTTATTTTCGCAAATGTTTCGGTTGAGCAAGAGTCGCCACCGACTTTTTTTTTATCCTAAGGAAAGGTTAAAAAGCACAGCAAAAATCTTTGAGATGTTTTCTTGGGTTCGGGGAGTAGATTATAGAAAGGGAAGGTATTAGCACCCTTTCTATCTATGGTTATCCATGGGCTCTTAGTTACTTGCTTAGATCACTTGCCTTGCATTTTCAATTGTTTGAAATGGTGCTTTCAATTGTTTGAAATGGTGCTTTGTGTATGGGTTTGAAAATGTTTTGAAAAGAGGCCGTTTGTGGTGGCAACCTTTGTAATGATTCATGTTTGAATGTATACAAAGGTGTATGTCTTTTGAAAAGTTTTCAATGTTTTTGAAAGTTGTTTTGAAAGTGTTGTGGAGTGTGGTTTTGAAAAGTAGGCAAGTGTGTTTTGCAAGTTATGATCAAGTAACTAAGAGTTTTGTCTACCCCTAAATTTACTCAAAGGTTTTTCCTATGTTTTAACCCTTTTAACAATTTTGTTCCACCATTTTATTTGGTGGACAATATTGTGTTAGGATGTTAACAGGACAGACGCGGGTTACCGTTTAGACCATGATTGCAATAGTGCCAAGTGTCTTTGGCAACTTTTCCTTTAAGGGATTTGATCATTTTTAGGCAATTTTCGAAAGCGTCATCGAGAGACTATGATCATTTTGAATTGTTTTGTTTTTCCAAAGATACTCAACATGCAACATGGCCCATTATTGAAGGCAACAAGTGGAGTAACCCTAGGGGTGCAAGTGTGATTGGTGTTGTCCATTTTCATGCTTTTTGTCTTTTGTTTATTCAAGCTATTTGTTTGGTTGATTTTTGCATACAAACCCTAAGTCTATCATGGCATATTTAGAAAGCTTTAAAATGCGGAATTTAAAGTCCTAAATTATTACAAAGTAATCATGGGGATGGGGGTACAAATGTTCAAATGGGGATGAGACTTAAATAGGAGAATGGTATCCCAATATTTACAACCAAATCGAATCAAATCACAAATGTAAAATGTATCAAATGTATAGGAATAAGTAAATGTGTATGTGTAAATGTATTTGTGTAAGTGTATGATTTATTTACAAGTGAAATAAAAATAATAAAAAAAATGTTAATTTTGGATATTTTCATGTTTAGGACAAAACCCTAATTTTATAAATAAAAAAGTATTTATTATATATTATATACAATATTTATTAATTATATACAAAAATAAATAAATAAAGAGAAGTATGTTTGTAAAAAGGTATTTTTGAGGTTAAATATTAATAAAAAATAAAAATGTATTATTTTTTATATTTTTATCCTAAATATTCTAATAAATATGTAAATATTTATATTATATATTAAATATATTAAATATACACAAAAATAAAAATATTTATTATTTACAAAAAAAGTATATTTTTTAGAAAATGTTTTCAGAAAATGCAAATAAAAATAATAACTAAAAGTATATATTTTCACATTATTTCTAAGGTTTTAAATAAAAGCATTATATTTATTTATATGTACAAATGTAAACAAAGCAAATAAATTCAAAATAAATGCAAAAATGTATGGAAAAATATTTTTAATATTTTTTATGTTTTGTCAAAAAATAACAAGTCAAAAGAAAAAATAAAAAGTCAAAAATAATTAAGAAAAACACACAATGGGCCAAGGGGGTGTATGTGGAAAATGAGTGTGCAAACAGAAAAAAGAATCAGGCCCAGCCCAAAGGCAAGCTTCTTCAACCTCTAGCCATCCCTGTTCTAAAAAACGCGCGTTTCTTTGCCTTGTTCAAACATCCTGATTCTTTGATTTTCAGCCAAAATTCACAACATAAACTATGTAGAGTATTAAATCACGAATCCATACATATAAAAAAGTTGTTCTAACTCTCAGAAATGAGAGAGAATTTCCTCTCCCCCAATTTTTAACCTAAGTTTTTTTCAATGTTCATGTCTTAAATTCTCTCAGCACACACAATATAAATGGAAAGTGAGGATATGGGTAGTTTCAGGGCCATGAATAGGACATAACTTCTTCACAAACCTAAGCCTAGATATGCTTGGATAGAGAGATAGAAGTTCAAACTTTTACCTGTTCAGCTTGAATCGTGTGCAACAATGGAGGCACTTTCAATGCAGTGTGAGGACTTGTACAGCTTGCTTGAGGTCCAGGGATGCTTCCTCTATGCTTGGCTTGCTTTGAATCTTACTGAATCGAGCTACAGAAGTCAACCTGCACAGATGAAAAATGAAAATGGCACACTTGGCTATGGCTGTTACAGTTCCAGTTCAATGCTTGGAATAGCTTCAATGGATGATAGGGAGTATGTTTGAAGAGGTTTCAGCCAAAACGCAAGATAGGAATGGACTGTGGGATTTAAACTGCAGCCTATGCCCTGTTTTGCCACAAAACTGTGTTTTTCTGTATATGGAGGTTTGAGAGAAGGTTTGGTCGTGTTTCAGACTTGGTTTGATGTTTGGAAAGTGTTCAAGAAGTTTGTTTAGGCTTGTGTTGACAGGAGATGGAAGTTGGTATGTCTTTGCAAGATTTCTTCCTAGATAAGCAAAGTTTGTCAAGTTTCAATATAGGCTACCACAGGCCCCTCAAGCATGCTGCCTTTTCTCTCCTTGATCAGTGGGATTAGTCCATAATCTTGTGCCTAAAAGATCTGCTTTGTACCACTTTGATTTGCTTTTGACATAAAGCACTTCTTTACAAGAATGGATAAAATGCTTTTTCCAAATATGGCTTGATTCTTTGTGTAATGACTATATGAACAAAATAATGCTAGAACACAATGGATTGGAATTTAATTATTGAGTGTAAGAAGGATTAGAGGCCTGTAATCTAGCTTGTACAAGCTGATTTCAAAAATGCCCAAGTTATGAACATGCATTTGGTCATGAACAAAAGTGACTTTTGCCCAACTTTGCCAATTCGATTCACCCTAACCACAAGGGTGTTTGAGAAGTTCTTGGACAATTTGGAAAGCTTGGAATGTGTACTACAATCCATATTTGTAATGCAAGTTGAAATTCCAAGTGGAAGCATGTGAAAAGTGGCCATGAAGTTGGGCAAAAATCCTGCCTAAAATAGGTCAAAATATTTCTAAGTTAAGAATGTTTTGCACCCCTATTCCAAAAATCATAACTTGAGCTACAAGCTTCTTTTGAGTAAACTTTGTGAATCAAATTTGTAGATTTTGCAATGGACAATAACTTTCATGTTTTGAGTTTTGTTTGAATCCAAATGTATCTTGATGAAAAAATGGGACAAAGTTAGGAAAAAATTAGGAAATTCCATAACTTAGAAAATTTCTAAGTTATGAAATTTCTTCATTTCAAACCCTAATTTGTAATTCTTGATTTCTTGATGAACAAGTTTCATAATTTGACATGTCTTTATGAAAAATGAATCTTGGCACTTGATTTTGACCAAAAAGTCAAAGTTTGACTTTTCAGTATACAGTTAAATCTTGATCAGTTGACTGGAAAATTCATCTGTCAATCTTGTGCATTTGGGATCTTTTGAACTTGTTGAATGTTTCAAGACCATGTCATTGAGTCCTTGAGTCCATATGTGAGCTTGGTTTTCCATTGGCTAGGTCAAACAGTCAAAAATTGCCTTTGTGCAGTCAAAACCCTAAAAATTACCATTTTGCCCTTTTGGTGATCTGATCAAATTTCTTGTGGAATTGTGATCCAAACTTGACCAAATGGTTCATATGAGTTCATGATGTTGATGTGGGTCAGAAATCATGAGGTTTGACTGTCAATTGACCACTGTTGACTTTTTCCCCAATACAGATGACTTCTAGGTCAACTGTCCAATTGACTGGGCAAAGATTGGAATCAAGGCTTGAAACTTGGTATGGATATGCTTGTGAGTCCAGCATGAAGCATGAAAGTCACTTTGGGCCTTTTAGGTCAAAACATCTTTGTGCAAACTCAAACCCTAATTTGGGTCAACAATGCAAGGAGGAGTCTTGAGCAGGGCAAACCTTAACTTGATCTTGAGCCCCAAGGGTCTTGTGGTGAGAAAATATTGATGAAATGGGAGGGCAAATTTTGGGGTACAACAGTTGCCCCTGTTCAATCTTCTTAGACCTGAGGATGTAGATTGGCTTGCGTGCCTTTCGTGATCCAAAGGTGGAAGATGATTGAACACTAAAAGTGCCCAGAAATTTTCACTCGCATAATGGAGTATCAGCAATGTGATAGTGGGAATGGGCTTATAGATGCCGTGGTGGATAAGAGGATGGGCTTAGAGATGGCATCTGGAGACGTGACAGAACCTTGTCGGGAATGGGCTTATAGATGCCATTTGGAAGTGTTGATCGCGTAAGAGATTCCTTAGCGAGAACTTGCGTACTTTGAGAAAGGAAGATGGTTTCCTGGCCTGTTACAGGTGTTGATCTTCAAACTCTTCATGCAGATATGCCCTGGCTAGGTACATGTATCGAATCTACAATTAGTTGCTCACAGATGTGCCCTGGCTAGATACAGGAATCAAATCCGGAACTTCAAAAGGTTGCTTACAGAGTACCCTGGCTGGATACATGTATCGAATCTGGAATTGGCCATCTACAGATATGCCTTGGCTGGATACAGGTATCGAATCTGGAATTGGTCGTCTACAGATATGACCTGGCTGGATACAGGAATCGAATCTGGAAATTTTCGTCTACAGATATGCCCTGGCTGGATACAGGTATCGAATCTCTAAACTCTTCATGCAGATATGCCCTGGCTAGATACAGGTGTCGAAACTGGAATTGGTCGTCTACAGATATGCCCTGACTGGATACAGGTGTCGAATCTGGAACTTGTCGTCTGCAGATATGCCCTGGCTGGATACAGGAATCGAATCTGGAAATTGTCGTCTACAGATATGCCCTGGCTGGATACAGGTATCGAATCTCTAAACTCTTCATGCAGATATGCCATGGCTAGATACAGGTGTCGAATCTGGAATTGGTCGTCTACAGATATGCCCTGGCTGGATATAGGTGTCGAATTTGGAACTTGTCGTATACAGATATGTCCTGGCTGGATACAGGTATCGAATCTCTAAACTCCTCATGCAGATATGCCCTGGCTAGATACAGGTATCGAGTCTGGAATTGGTCGTCTACAGATATGCCCTGGTTGGATACAGGTGTCGAATCTGGAACTTGTCGTCTACAGATATGTCCTGGCTGGATACAGGTATCGACCTTTTCCTGAAAGGGCAAAACATTAGTTGTATGCAATGTCATGATGTATGAAATGCATGATTTCGTGATGTTTTTTTTTCATGAATAACTGAGATTGTGTGATATGATGCGTATATGCATGCGTCATGGTGTATGATAATGTGATGAATGTATATTTGTCTAGGAAAATAAATCCTTGACGACTGCCGGGAGTTTGTGGAATCCTGGGCTGATGTTGAAGAGTAGAGTTCTTCGCTTCCGCTGGGGATGATGGTTGCAAGAATAAACCGGTAGGAGAAGATAACTCCATTGGGGACTAAACTTGTTGGAGAGATTACTCTGCGGGGAATTACTCTGTGGGAAGAGATACTTCGTTGAGGTTTTGATGAGAGCTCCGCTGGGGATTCCACTGATAAGTTATGTTGGGGAATTTGATGAACTCCGCTGGGGATATGAAGAACTTCGCCGAGGACGAATTTTCTGTGGTAATTAGCTGAGGATAACCCAGTTATAAGCTCTGGTGGGAAATAAACTTTTGAATAAAGTCGGGGAGAGACATTCGTACTCTGCAGGGGATAAGCTTCCAGAATCTACTGGGGAGGATGATTCAACTTTCCTGGGGAAACTTTTGAACTGTACTGGGGAATGGTTCCGCTGGATGCCTGTATTTCGCCGGGGAACAATCTTATATTAAGACTGCCGGGGATGCTTGTTGAGGAATGTCTATACTCCGCTGGGGAATGTTGAGATCTTCTGGGGATACCAAACTTCCTTAAGGCTGACAATAGACTAACTCTGCTTGGGGAGAGTATCGCTGACTTGCTGGAGATACAGTGCCTTTTTAGGGCTGATGGGAGACCGACTCTGCCTGGGGAGAGTATTGCTGAATCTTGTGTTACTCTGTGGGGAGTTGAGGTAACTTGGTTACATTCTTCAGCCGAACTTACCTTGGTACCTCGGTGGACAGAGCAACTAGATTTCTTGGACAACTCTTTATTGCCCCTGTTTCTGATGTCATCTGTAATCAGTCCTTTGTTTCGCATGCAAATATTCATGATTAGCAATTAATGTCAAGTGCATATATCAAAAATGAACATTGGACGTTCTTTTCAAAACAAAACAGAAAAAGGAAAAAGCGATGGGTAATTTGTCTGAAAAATTGAACTTGTATTGATTTTGAAATTTGCCTGTAAATAGGCGTTTTATGTACAGGAGGCTGACGTCCTAGTAAGAGAACGCCGCCGAGCAACATAGAGTTTATACAATTTTGAAAAGGAAACAAAACAGCTATGTGAAAAATAATCCCACTGGGTTCCAACTCTGCTATCGCCTTTATGTCTTCAAGCGTCTCATCACTCTGCTGCTTAGTTGAAGATGAAGCTGATTGATTGGAGTCTTCTGAGCCCGATAGTTGATGCCGAATTCTGGATGCAAGGTGATCCAATGAGACATAGTATTACGCTTTATCCCTAACTTTTGCCTGGACCTCCCTTTCGGGTTTTCAGTCCACCGGGATACCCATTTTTGCCCAAGACGCCTTTTCAGGTTTTCGACTTGCCGAGTGTACAGATTTTTTCATTTAATCCCTTATTTTTGCCCGAACCCTTTTGGTTCGCCGGGAAGCCCTTGTTTTTGCCTAGGTGTGTCAACCTAGCGGGTCTTTAATTCATGCGTAGTATCTTTTTACTATGTCTGCATTGGCGGGGTGAGGAAGGTCGTCACCATCCATGGTGGTTAGAATCATAGCTCCTCCTGAGAAGATATGTTTAACCATAAATGGCCCTTCGTACGTGGTGGTCCATTTGCCCCTGGGATCACTTTGGGGAAGAATGATGCGCTTGATTACCAGGTTTCCGACTTGATACTCTTGTCGTCTGACCTTCTTGTTAAATGCCCTGATCATCCGTTTTTGGTACGTCTGACCATGACAAATAGCGGTGAGTCTCTTTTCATCGATTATGTTTAATTGATCAAGCCGAGTCTGGATCCAGTCATCTTCGCTCAAACCTGCATCCTTCATTATCCGGAGAGAGGGTATCTGGACTTCAATAAGCAAGACTGCCTCCATGCCATAGACCAAGGAAAAGGGAGTTGCCCTTGTTGACGTCTGTGCCGAGGTACGGTACCCATGAAGAGAAAATGGTAACATTTCGTGCCAATCTTTGTAGGTCAATGTCATCTTCTGCACAATCTTCTTGATGTTCTTATTCGCTTCTTCTACAGCTCCATTCATCTTCGGCCGGTAGGGAGAAGAGTTGTGGTGCTGTATCTTGAATTGCTCGCAGAGCTTAGTGATCATCTTGTTGTTAAGATTGGTACCATTATCCGTAATGATCCTCTCAGGTACACCGTATCGACAGATCAGGTTGTGCCGAATGAAACGTGCCACGACGTTCTTGGTTACGGTAGCGAAAGAAGCTGCTTCGACCCATTTTGTGAAGTAATCAATCGCTACCAGGATGAAGCGATGCCCGTTGGATGTCGTAGGTCTGATTTCGCCGATCATATCAATTCCCCACATTGCAAAAGGCCAAGGTGTTGTCAAGACGTTCAGAGGAACCGGAGGAATGTGCACCTTATCAGCATAGATCTAGCATTCATGACAAGTTCGAGAATGCTGATAGCAGTCGGCTTCCATTGTGGACCAGAAATATCCTGCCTGAAGGATTTTCTTCGCCATGGTATGTCCACTGGAATGGGTTCCGAAGGTACCTTCATGTAGCTCTGCCATGATCTTTTCTGCTTCAGTCTTATCCACACAACGCAGCAAGGTTGAATCATGGTTTCGCTTGTAGAGAATGCCATTGCTGAGGAAGAACTTTGCCGCGAACCTTCTCAGGAACTTCTTGTCATTAACAGATGTGCCTTCGGGGTATTCTTGAGCTTCAAGGTACCTCTTCACTTCATGATACCAGGGCTTTTCTGTTACCTCTTCGGTCTCGAGATCGCAGCAATGTGCAGGTTCATCCAACTTCCAAATGATGATCTGGGGCGCCTCGTTGTCCCATTTTACTTTGAACATAGAAGACATCGTAGCCAATGCGTCCGCCAACTGATTCTCCTCTCTTGGGAAGTGTTCAAAAGTTATCTCTTCGAAATGGGGAATCAACGTCAACACATACTCCTTGTAAGGAATAAGATTCAGGTGTTTCGTATCCCACTCGCCTTTGATCTGATTGATCACGAGAGCGAAATCTCCGAAAACACTCAGAAACTTGATCCTTAAGTCAATTGCAGCTTGAAGACCCGTGATACATGCTTCATACTCCGCCATGTTGTTGGTGCAGTTGAAACATAACCGGGCGGTGAGTGGAGTATGAGTGCCTTTAGGGGATATGATCACAGCGCCGATACCATTACCCAAAGCGTTCGAGGCTCCGTCAAAGTGCATAGACCATCGAGATCCTTCCTCAGGTCCTTCATCCGGTCTAGGTACTTCACAATCAGTCACTACCATGATATCCTCGTCTGGAAATTCAAAGTTCATCGACTGGTAATCATCCACTGCCTGGTGTGCCAAATGGTCTGCCAATACACTTCCCTTGATTGCTTTTTGAGTCGTGTGCTGGATGTCACATTCCATCAAGATCATTTGCCATCTTGCTATTCTTCCAGACAGAGCAGGCTTTTTGAATATATACTTGATTGGGTCCATTTTTGAAATCAACAGAGTAGTGTGAGTCAACATATACTGTCTCAACCGGCGAGCAGCCCATACCAAAGTGCAGCAAGTTTTCTCGAGCAATGAGTATTGGGTCTCATAGTCGGTAAACTTTTTGCTAAGGTAATAAATGGCGTGTTCTTTTCGGCCAGACTCGTCATGCTGCCCCAGCACACACCCCATTGAGTTGTCCAGTACTGTCAAGTATAAGATTAAAGGTCTCCCTTAAACCGGCGGCATAAGAATGGGTGGTTCTTGGAGATACTCTTTGATTCTTTCGAAAGCGGCCTGACATTCATCGTTCCAACGTACTACTTGATCTTTCTTCAGCAGCTTGAAGATTGGTTCACAGGTAGCAGTTAGGTGTGAGATGAATCGGGAAATGTAGTTCAAACGTCCTAGAATGCCTCTGACTTCTTTCTCTGTCTTGGGAGTTGGCATCTCTTGTATGGCTTTCACTTTGGCAGGGTCCACTTGAATACCTTTGTCGCTTACGACGAAGCCTAGCAATTTTCCAGATCTCACCCCAAAGGTGCACTTGTTTGGGTTCAACCTCAGCTTGTACAACTTCAGACGGTCAAACAGCTTCTGTAGGTGGTCAAGGTGTTCCTCCTTATTTTGGGACCTTGCAATCATATCGTCGACATATACTTCTATCTCATGATGGATCATGTCATGAAATAAAGTAACCATGACACGTTGGTAGGTTTCCCTAGCATTTTTCAACCCAAAAGGCATGACCTTGTAGCAAAAGGTGCCCCACTGAGTAAAAAAAGTGGTATTCTCCATGTCTTCAGGAGCCATCTTGATCTGATTATAACCGGAAAAGCCGTCCATGAAGGAGAATACTTTATGCTGAGCAGTGTTGTCAACCAGAACGTCGATATGAGGCAGAGGGAAATCATCCTTAGGGCTCGCCCTGTTCAAATCCCTGTAATCAACACACATTCAGACCTTACCATCCTTCTTCGGCACTGGAACCACGTTGGCAACCCATTAAGGGTAAGAAGTCACTGCTAGAAACCCGGCATCAAATTGTTTCATAACCTCAGCTTTGATTTTCTCGGACATTTCCGGACGCATACGGCGGACCTTCTGTTTTACCGGAGGGCATTCTTCCTTGGTAGGCAGGTGATGAACCACAATGTCGGTATCCAACCCAGGCATGTCTTCGTAAGACCAGGCGAAGATTTCCACATAGTCATGCAGCATCTGAATCAACCGTTGTTTCACACTGAGCTCTAGATTGGCACCAATCTTGACTTCCTTTCTGTCTGTCTCAGTACCTAGATTTACCGTTTCCACTGGCTCTTCATGTGGCTGAATGGCCCTCTCTTCCTGGAGTAGCAGTCTTGCGAGCTCACCAGGCACTTCGCAATCATCTTCACCTTCGTCTTCGGCTAAGTTGATCGGATTTTCGAAGTCATAACTGGCAGTAGCAGAGTCGTTACCAGTGAGATCCAGAGTGGATTGGAACCTGTATGGGTGAGTGTGTGTAAATATAGCTGTTTTGCAATATATAATGAATAAATAAAAGGAGCGCAAGATTTTGAAATGCAACAAACGTCCAATGTTTTTATTGATGATATATGAAAATGACACACAAAAGCCCTCATAAATGAAGCCACGGTTCCCCGGGTAAGACACCGAGCCATAAAAGTTTCAAAATATTGTTTGTTACAAATTCAAAACAAAAGAGTTCATTACTGAGTGACAAAAGTAATAGGTGTGAAGTCTTTGGCAGTCCAGTTGCTTGGTCCACCGTCAGTTGTTGGGTAGATCCAGCTGTCGAATTTAGATTCTTCCATGTCGTCTTCAATAGCATTTACTCCCGGGTTGGTGATGAACACAGAAGGTTTTCCAATTCTTGCCTTACGAACAGCCCTCTGAGCCTCTGCAGTGAAGCCCAAACCAAACTTGTCGGCCTTTGGAGTGAAATCAGGAAGTTGGCCCCATTTTGCGCACTCACCCTTCTCAATAACAGACCGGGCATCCTTTAAGGAAGCCATCTTCAAAGGAGGGTCTTCAATCACAGTTTCAGCTGATGCCAGTGTCTGAGGCACCTCTTCAAAGTGTTGAAAGGGGGTCTCAATGAATTCCCCATCCATTTCTATGTACCGGAACGAGTTGAGGTGGCTGACCATATACTCTTCCTCCCCCTGAACTGTAACAATTTTCCCTCTAACCGGGTACTTAAGCTTCTGATGCAGTGTGGAAGTCATAGCTCCAGCCTTGTGGATCCATGGACGACCCAGCAAACAAGAATAGGATGGTCGGATATCCATCACATAGAAAGTAGAATCAAAAACTTGAGATCCAGCCCTGATTGGAATGTCAACTTCCCTATGTACCATCCTTTTCGAACCGTCAAAGGCTCGGACAACAATGTTACTAGGATTGAGATCCAAACCCTCACAATCCAACCTGTCTAGGGCCTTCTTGGGAAATACGTTCAATGAAGAACCGGTGTCTACCAACACATGGGCAAGAGTAGTGCCCCTGCATTCAATGGAGACATGTAGGGCGTCGTTATGGTTCTTTCCTTTGGCAGTCAGATCGGCGTCAGAGAAGCCCAAACCATTATCGGCAGTCAAGTTGGCCACACAATCGGTAAATTGATCAGCAGACGTTTCTCGTGGCACATGGGCCGTCTTCAGGAAGGAAATCAGGGCCTTGGCATGGACCTCTGAACACAACAACAGTGATAGCATAGAAATTTTTGATGGGGTGTGCCCCAGCTGCTCAACTACATTGAAATCGCTCTTCTTAATGATCTTGAGAATATCTTCCATCTCTTGCTGGGAAGCTTCAACATTGGTTGTCTTTGGTGCCTCCGTCAAGGCAGGCAAATTAGTAGCAATCCCTTTGCCCCGAGCGTCAGATGACTCGGCAGCAGGAGTAGAAACAAGAACTTGATCAGGAAGGGGAGCAGGCACACTTGCAGGTGTGATGACAAGAGGTTTCTGAATAGCTGGGGGTGCAATATCTGGTGAAAAGAGCCTGCCACTGCGAGTGACTTTGGCAGGCCCGGTGATGTTACTGACGCTGGTACTAGTGTCAAACTCTTGTTTCACTCCGAGCACATAAACATCTGCCCCATTGTGCCAAGGGACAGCTTTGTCAGATGTATAGGGGAGGGGCCCCGGAATAGTAATGATGATAGGAGCAATCTTCTGAGTGGACATGATTTTGACAGGCTTCTTTGTGGGAGCCTTATGATGGTTGTTGAAAATAGTAACAATAGACACTTCTTCAGCAGGGATAGCAGGAACAACAATCTTCTCGAACAAGATCTCTTTGCTATCCATCAGGTTTTAGACGCCTGATTTCAGCAAAGGACAACCAGCAGGTGAAACAGCACATAGATGGCAACCTTTACTACATCCCGGAAATAAACCGGCTAGCAACAGGTTCCTTTTGACGGTCAATAACGGAGTAATAATCTCTTCCACGGAGGCCACATACAGGTCTTCTTCCACATCATTCACTCCATGCTGGGGCATGGGAGCGGTCACAACATTGGGTCTTTCGGGTGCCTCAAACTGTATTTCTTTAGCATCAATAAGGTCCTGAACCTTATTCCTCAGAGCCCAGCAATCATTCGTAGTATGCCCCGGGCTATCAGAGTGATAAGCGCAACGGGCGTTGGGGTTGTACTTTGGAGAAGCTGTGTTCACTACCTTCGGAGCTTCTTTGACAGTTACCAGATTGGTTGACAGTAGTTGCGGCAAAATCTGAGACAGGGTCATGCTGAGCCGAGTGTACTGCCTTTTGGGTCTCTCACCCCTTGGTTGGTTATACTGCTGAGGAGAAGCAACAGGCTTTGAAATTACCAACGCATTAACAGCTTGGCGACGTTCCGGCTTATTTTGTCTTCTGGGACCATAAACAGCACTGGCTTCCTTCTTGAAGGGCTTCTTTTCAATACTCGAGGAGGCACCTTTCTGTATCTTCCCCGACTTGATACCAGCTTCTATTCTCTCACAAGTCAAGATCAAATCTGTAAACCCAGTAGAAGAATTCCCAATCAGATGATTGAAGAACGGACCAGACAGGGTCCCCAGGAACATGTCGACAAGCTCACGGTCCGTCAAAGGTGGCTGCACCCTACCAGCTAGGTCTCTCCACTTTTGAGCATACTCCTTGAATCCTTCGCCCGTTCCCAGTGACATACCCTGGAGTTGGATACGCGTGGGAGCGAGGTCGGAATTGTACTGATACTGCCTATAAAATGCAGTAGCCAAGTCTTCCCAGTTTCGGATACTGTCTCCATCCAGTTGATAGAACCATTTGAGTTGAGCCCCTGAAAGTCTATCCTGAAAGAAATGGATCCATAGGTTCTTGTCTGCAGTGTAAGGTTGGATCTTCCTTACATATGATCTGAGATGCAGCTTAGGACAGGAAGCCCCGTCGTACTTCGCAAAGGCAGGTGCCTTGAACTTGTGTGGGATCACCACCCCAGAAGATAAGCCTAGATCTCCAAAATCCAGCCCCGACACATGTTGAATCTCCATGGCACTTAAACGGTCCTCTAGTTTCTTGTACATGTCTTCAGTAGGAGGGTACTGTTCATCATTGTAATCCGTCTCGTTGTCAGAGACCACAGGACTATGAGCCCTTCCCCCTTGGGGACTGTCTTTCTCTGCTGATGAAGTAGTCTGATCAGCCTCATTCTGCAGTGCATTCCCAAACCTCCGTCCAGTGTTAAACAGCGCAGTCCTCTTCTTCTTCTTTTTCTTCAAGAGCAGAGTCTTCAACTCCTGTTGACCCTGGGCTAAGCTCATGACCAGCTCTTGAAACTGGGCGTTCTGGGCCTGGAGAGCCTTGATAGCTTGTTCAGTAGTAGGCTCAGAAGACATGATGATTGAGTGCTTAAATAAACAACGAAGAAGATTAAGCAACATGTCGAAGAAGGGTACCTGTTATGCATATGATGCAATGAGATGCGTATGATTTATGTTTTCAAATACAATCGGGATTCAACTTTGTAGACAAAAAGGAAACACACTTTATTAGATTCAAACTTTAAATTGTTCAACAATTTGCCCTTAGGCATTACAAGAATGAAAATACTGAAAAGGAAATAAAAGGTGTAAAAGAAACATCCAAATCCCATCAGTGCTCCCATGGCCTCCTCTTCTCAGTATGGATATAGTCGTTCAGGATCCGCTCCTCCTCCAATTGCTTAGTCATCCTCTGGATCTTTTGTTCCTATTCGTTGAACTTTTCCCGATAATAATCCCGTTCTTCCTGTAGCTGCGCCCAAGATCTCTTTAGTGTATCAACATCAGTGGGTATCTGAGGAGGGAGGACAGTTAGAGGAACCCCGTCTTCATCAGGAAACTCAAGAATGATAGGCCTGACAGCTTCGAATGGCATACCTAACTTCTGAGCACGGATGCGGACCCATCTGCAGTAGGGTTCCATTGGTAGAGAAGTCTTCGATCCCAACTCATGTGGGTCAGCTTTGTGAATTCTGTCCCAAGCCTTGACGAATCTACGGTGCAGCTCGTCAATGTCTACCTGAAACTCAAAACTGATGTGAGGCACCAACATCTCATGAGGCCCTGCTCTTCTGGCTCTTCCAAACTGATGGAGAGTTAGACATGGATTATAAGAGATTCCTCCCTGGGTATCGATCAATGGAACATTAGGATATTCTCCGCAACAATCAATAATAGCTACCTCATCCAAACCTCTGAGAGTCCAAGTGATGTCATTATCAGTGAGAGACATTAACCTATGAGCCCATCCATTTCCTTCTTCATTCTTCAGCACGAACTTAGGGAGGTGCGAAATAAACCACCTCACTAACAAAGGAGCACAACACCACAGAGTTCCCCGTCTTCGGGTAGTACGAGCATAGAGTTGTTGCAGGATATCACCCAAGAGAGTGGGTACAGGGTTTCGAGACATGAAGATCCTTATGACAATGATATTGACAAAGTTATCAGGATTTGGAAACAATACTAGACCATAGATTAAGAGAGCCAGAATGTCTTCGTACGCCTTGAAGTCTAAGTCATTCCAAAAACTGTTAGCTTTACCAATCAGAAACATAGCCAAAAAGCCCTTAACTCCACTTCTAGTTTCCCAGTTAGCCATTACCTCTTCTTTGGTCAAGGGAAGGGCTGCAGCAATCTCTTCAGGCCTAAGAGTCTGCTCCAAAATAGGGATACCAAGCAAATCAGAGAATTCTTCCAGGGTAGGGACAAGCTGGAAGTCTTGAAAGGTGAAGCAATGGTACAGGGGATCACAGAACTAGGCCAAGACACTCATCAGTTGTTGGTCCCACTTTGAAGTGACTAAACCGAGAAGAGAACCGTGCCTCTTGATGAAGGAAGTAGTGTTTCGAATCCTATCAACCAACTCCTTGAGCAAAGTAGGTGGTTGAACAAAGTTGAGCCGGATAGTATTCCTACGCACGGGCATCATGATGTCCTACAAAACAGAGCAAAGATGAAACCCTCTTGTCTTTGAAATGGGTCAGCCCTTATGCAGGATGCATGCAATGGTATGATGGTATGATGTTTATGGTAAAGCACACCACAAGTATTCACAGAGGCAAGCATGATAAGGCACACAAGTCACACAAACCCTTAGAGTTTAGGCCAGCATGAAGTTCAGGTATTACCCTCTTTCAGTTTTGTTGGTTAAGACATGTCCTATCAAAAGTAACCGGGTTCTAGAGGATCTCAATATCATTGACTACCCTCAATCGGTCATAACCCCAGCATCGCAATCTTTTCTTGTGGCCAGAACCATCGCGAGAGTTTAGCCTTAATGAGTGTAGAATACTGCTACCATTCTATGGCCAAGTTGTGTCAATTTAGGGTTCTAAGGTCAGTTGGTGTTTAATGACTCCTTAGAAGACCCATATTATCCTCGTTGTAACACAAGGGATATCGGTACAGACCAAGGTGTCACACCAATGTAGCCACTGCTTCACCCATGTCGGTCTACGCCGGACAGGTCCCTCACAGCTTATGCTACCTAAAAGGGTATTCCCCAGATCCGGGTTAGGATCTATGAAACTCCGATGCAAAGCCCACGAATATAAAAGCAAATAAAGCAAGCAATTGAAAACAAGGTGATCTAAACCCTAAGGTTACTCCACTTTTGAGTAATTCCCCAGCAGAGTCGCCAGTTCTGTGATACGGTGGGAGAACTGACTTGGGTTTTGCGTTTGTTTTCGCAAATGTTTCGGTTGAGCAAGAGTCACCATCGACTTTTTATTTTATCCTAAGGAAAGTTTAAAAAGCACAGCAAAAACCTTTGAAATGTTTTCTTGGGTTCGGGGAGTAGATTATAGAAAGGGAAGGTATTAGCACCCTTTCTATCCATGGTTATCCATGGGCTCTTAGTTACTTGCTTAGATCACTTGCCTTGCATTTTCAATTGTTTGAAATGGTGCTTTCAATTGTTTGAAATGGTGCTTTGTGTGTGGGTTTGAAAATGTTTTGAAAACAGGCCATTTGTGGTGGCAACCTTTGTAATGATTCATGTTTGAATGTATACAAAGGTGTATGTCTTTTGAAAAGTTTTCAATGTTTTTGAAAGTTGTTTTGAAAGTGTTGTGGAGTGTGGTTTTGAAAAGTAGGCAAGTGTGTTTTGCAAGTTATGATCAAGTAACTAAGAGTTTTGTCTACCCCTAAATTTACTCAAAGGTTTTTCCTATGTTTTAACCCTTTTAACAATTTTGTTCCACCATTGTATTTGGTGGACAATCTTGTGTTAGGATGTTAACGGGACAGGCGCGGGTCATCGTTTAGACCATGATTGCAATAGTGCCAAGTGTCTTTGGCAACTTTTCCTTTAAGGGACTTGATCATTTTTAGGCAACTTTCGAAAGCGTCATCGAGGGACTATGATCATTTTGAATTGTTTTGTTTTTCCAAAGATACTCAACATGCAACATGGCCCATTATTGAAGGCAACAAGTGGAGTAATCCTAGGGGTGCAAGTGTGATTGGTGTTGTCCATTTTCATGCTTTTTGTATTTTGTTTATTCAAGCTATTTGTTTGGTTGATTTTTGCATACAAACCCTAAGTCTATCATGGCATATTTAGAAAGCTTTAAAATGCCGAATTTAAAGTCCTAAATTATTACAAAGTAATCATGGGGATGGGGGTACAAATGTTCAAATGGGGATGAGACTTAAATAGGAGAATGGTATCCCAATATTTACAACCAAATCGAATCAAATCGCAAATGTAAAATGTATCAAATGTATAGGAATAAGTAAATGTGTATGTGTAAATGTATTTGTGTAAGTGTATGATTTATTTACAAGTGAAATAAAAATAATAAAAAAAATATTAATTTTGGATATTTTCATGTTTAGGGCAAAACCCTAATTTTGTAAATAAAAAAGTATTTATTATGTATTATATACAATATTTATTAATTATATACAAAAATAAATAAAAAAAGAGAAGTATATTTGTAAAAAGGTATTTTTGAGGTTAAATATTAATAAAAAATATAAATGTATTATTTTTTATATTTTTATCCTAAATATTCTAATAAATATGTAAATATTTATATTATATATTAAATATATTAAATATACACAAAAATAAAAATATTTATTATTTACAAAAAAAGTATATTTTTTAGAAAATGTTTTCAGAAAATGCAAATAAAAATAATAACTAAAAGTATATATTTTCACATTATTTCTAAGGTTTTAAATAAAAGCATTATATTTATTTATATGTACAAATGTAAACAAAGCAAATAAATTCAAAATAAATGCAAAAATGTATGGAAAAATATTTTTAATATTTTTTATGTTTTGTCAAAAAATAACAAGTTAAAAGAAAAAATAAAAAGTCAAAAATAATTTAAAAAAACACACAATGGGCCAAGGGGGTGTATGTGGAAAATGAGTGTGCAAACAGAAAAAAGAAGCAGGCCCAGCCCAAAGGCAAGCTTCTTCAACCTCCAGCCATCCCTGTTCTAAAAAACGCGTGTTTCTTTGCCTTGTTCAAACATCCTGATTCTTTGATTTTCAGCCAAAACTCACAACATAAACTACGTAGAGCATTAAATCACGAATCCATACATATAAAAAAGTTCTTCTAACTCTCAGAAATGAGAGAGAATTTCCTCTTCCCCAATTTTTAACCTAAGTTTTTTTCAATGTTCATGTCTTAAATTCTCTCAGCACACACAATATAAATGGAAAGTGAGGATATGGGTAGTTTCAGGACCATGAATAGGACATAACTTCTTCACAAACCTAAGCCTAGATATGCTTGGATAGAGAGATAGAAGTTCAAACTTTTACCTGTTTAGCTTGAATCGTGTGCAACAATGGAGGCACTTTCAATGCAGTGTGAGGACTTGTACAGCTTGCTTGAGGTCCAGGGATGCTTCCTCTATGCTTGGCTTGCTTTGAATCTTACTGAATCGAGCTATAGAAGTCAACCTGCACGGATGAAAAATGAAAATGGCACGCTTGGCTATGGCTGTTACAGTTCCAGTTCAATGCTTGGAATAGCTTCAATGGATGATAGGGAGTGTGTTTGAAGAGGTTTCAGCCAAAACGCACGATAGGAATGGACTGTGGGATTCAAACTGCAGCCTATGCCCTATTTTGCCACAAAACTGTGTTTTTATATATATGGAGGTTTGAGAGATGGTTTGGTCGTGTTTCAGACTTGGTTTGATGTTTGGAAAGTGTTCAAGAAGTTTTTTTAGGCTTGTGTTGACAGGAGATGGAAGTTGGTATGTCTTTGCAAGATTTCTTCCTAGATAAGCAAAGTTTGTCAAGTTTCAATATAGGCTACCACAGGCCCCTCAAGCATGCTGCCTTTTCTCTCCTTGATCAGTGGGATTAGTCCATAATCTTGTGCCTAAAAGATATGCTTTGTACCACTTTGATTTGCTTTTGACATAAAGCACTTCTTTACAAGAATGGATAAAATGCTTTTTCCAAATATGGCTTGATTCTTTGTGTCATGACTATATGAACAAAATAATGCTAGAACACAATGGATTGGCATTTAATTATTGAGTGTAAGAAGGATTAGAGGCCTGTAATCTAGCTTGTACAAGCTGATTTCAAAAATGCCCAAGTTATGAACATGCATTTGGTCATGAACAAAAGTGACTTTTGCCCAACTTTGCCAATTCGATTCTCCCTAACCACAAGGGTGTTTGAGAAGTTCTTGGACAATTTGGAAAGCTTGGAATGTGTACTACAATCCATCTTTGTAATGCAAGTTGAAATTCCAAGTGGAATCATGTGAAAAGTGGCCATGAAGTTGGGCAAAAATCCTGCCTAAAATAGGTCAAAAAAATTCTAAGTTAAGAATGTTTTGCACCCCTATTCCAAAAATCATAATTTGAGCTACAAGCTTCTTTTGAGGAAACTTTGTGAATAAAAGTTGTATATTTTGCAATGGACTATAACTTTCATGTTTTGAGTTTTGTTTGAATCCAAATGTATCTTGATGAAAAAATGGGACAAAATTAGGAAAAAATTAGGAAATTCCATAACTTAGAAAATTTCTAAGTTATGAAATTTCTTCATTTCAAACCCTAATTTGTAATTCTTGATTTCTTGATGAACAAGTTTCATAATTTGACATGTCTTGATGAAAAATGAATCTTGGCACTTGATTTTGACCAAAAAGTCAAAGTTTGACTTTTCAGTATACAGTCAAATCTTGATCAGTTGACTGGAAAATTCATCTGTCAATCTTGTGCATTTGGGATCTTTTGAACTTGTTGAATGTGTCAAGACCATGTCATTGAGTCCTTGAGTCCATATGTGAGCTTGGTTTTCCATTGGCTAGGTCAAACAGTCAAAAATTGCCTTTGTGCAGTCAAAACCCTAAAAATCACCATTTTGCCCTTTTGGTGATCTGATCAAATTTCTTGTGGAATTGTGATCCAAACTTGACCAAATGGTTCATATGAGTTCATGATGTTGATGTGGGTCAAAAATCATGAGGTTTGACTGTCAATTGACCACTGTTGACTTTTTCCCCAATACAGATGATTCTAGGTCAACTGTCTAATTGATTGGGCAAAGATTGGAATCAAGGCTTGAAACTTGGTATGGATATGCTTGTGAGTCCAGCATGAAGCATGAAAGTCACTTTGGGCCTTTTAGGTCAAAACATCTTTGTGCAAACTCAAACCCTAATTTGGGTCAACAATGCAAGGAGGAGTCTTGAGCAGGGCAAACCCTAACTTGATCTTGAGCCCCAAGGGTCTTGTGGTGAGAAAATATTGATGAAATGGGAGGGCAAATTTTGGGGTACAACACCCTGCAATGGGGATTTTGTGAGATCCTTCAAATGGAAAAATAAGGATCACAGGCTAGCATCATTGAACTTGTCTTTTCAAGACAATTCTAACACAACCATCGCGCCAAATTTATATAAGGTATGGAGAGAGATATGAATCAAAAACCCAGAATATAGAGAGCACCTTCAATTTGAGATTTCTCTCTCAATTCTCAATGGATTTAAATATTGTAAGCAACATTAGAATCAGACAAAGGAGTAGAATAGATTAGTGCTTGATTTGGATCCAATTGGTGGAGAATTCTACCTTTTTGAAGTTCAAGTAAGAAGCTCTGAAACTGGACTTCTGTAGCTTGAATTATGGCTTGTTTTGATTGGTTTAAGTGCTGGAGAGTTTGTATGATTCTCAAGGATGATGAATGCGCAAAAAAATTTGGAAAAAGAAGCTTAAATTTCAGAAACAGAATTCAAAAAAAGTGGGTTCGTGTGAGGTTTTGGAAGGGTGTTCTTGGCTCTCTAAGCTTGGGAAAATGGATGGGGTATGACCCTCTATTTATAGGTAAGTGAATGGAAATGAAAATTTGAAGAAACAAGGAAGTTTGGAGGGAAATTGAGTAAGGGTCGAGCACGAGTGAAGTTTGACTTCATTTCCATCAAAACTCAGCCAAACCTTGCGTTTTGGGGTGCTAATCACTTCTGGAAAGTTTGCTAATCAAGTTTAAATCAAAAACACGCACAAATCTTGTGTTTAGAAGTCACATTATGGATTTCAAAATTCTGAATTTGTGAAAAATTCAGTTTCAAGTTACCAAATTCAAATCCACGGGATTTCCAACTCAGGGGGTCTTAGGGCATAATTCTTGATGCTTTGGAAAGACGAGGTTACAATCTTTGCAATGGAAAAATAATGGAATTAAATGGATGCTTGAGCTGAAAGTTACATGGAGTCAAAGTTGAAGAAAAAGAGTTGACTTTCCATATTTAGAAATATTTATTCTTCTTCAATAATGACCTATAATCTTTTGTATCCAGACATGGCCTTCCACTTAGAATTTTCTCTTGACCAAAAAAGATGGAATGAAGTAGATCTCTTGAATGACATTTTGAAATTTGAACCACTCAAAATCTCTAAAAAATGAGCAAGTTATGACTTGTTGAAGTTGGCCAAAAATCATAAAATGATCTATAATCTTTTGCATATTCAAGGCAACTTCCATCCATTTTCTCACTTTGCACATAAAAGAAGGCATAAAGTACACATATTTAAGATCATAATGGAAAAAGAATGGACTCAAGGTGATATAAATTGACCAAGTTATGACCATTTGAAGTCACATATGGAAAATTGTGGATTCATCTGGATGACTTGTAATCTTTCTTCTTCACCAAGTTCCTTCCATATGAAAACTCCTTGAAACTTTTGAAGTGATTTGTTGGTAACTCTTTGAAGAGAAAGATGTCTTTGTAATCACTCAAAAATACCAAAAGGTGAGCAAGATATGCTCATTTGAAGTTCAAAACCCTAGCCTCTAGATCAAGAGAATGCTTTGAGGAACTTTGACAAGTTTGAACAAACTTCTTGTGCCAATATTCTTTCTTTGTGAATAGAAGTTGTTGAGGATGATGATGAGGACTCGTAGCCACTAAAACCACTTCCATATCTTGAAATTTGAGAGAAATGTGCTCTTGTGACTAATAGGAATAAGACCTTGTCCAATCATGACAACTTCTTACCTCAACCCCTTGTACTTTTGAATCAATTTTGATAACTTTGAAATATGTTGAGCCAAAATAAGCCTTGTCATGAAATTTATTCCAAAAAAACTTCAATGGTGAGGTTTGAATTTCTCAAGATTTATTGACTAGGGCATGGAAATAAACTCATGAACCCATGAAGCAACTTGCTAAACCTCATTGCCTTTACCTACATTATTAACAAGTAAGATAAACCAACATTGCATTTTAAGAAAATCAAAGCAAAATATTCATGATCACAAAAGAAAACAAGTCAAGGTGCTTGGTAACTCCTCAAAAGAGCAAAGCTAAAGATAGGGAGAAGAACCAAAAGCCCTAATGTGATCTTGTTGTGATTGAATCAAGATGGTATGATGAAGGGATCTTAGGGGGGAAAATTGGGGTACAACACTTAGCACGACAGATGGATCAAGTTTAAGCAGAATTGGATGAGATTAGGATTATGATGGCTACTCAAATGAAGCAGTTTATGGAATCTATTACCAATGTGAACTAAAGGCAGGATGAGCTGAGGGACCTCGTTGAAAATTCTCATGTGAATCAAGAAGATAATGGGAATGACTTATATGGTGACATCTCTGTTGGACTAGGAAATTATCAGGAGAATGCTCGTGAGCAACATGGTTTAGGAAATCCTTTCCACCACCCGGGTATTTTTGGTACTCCCGGATAATTTCCACCACCACCTGGATCTCAACTTCTTGCCGATAGAGGAGGTAGCAGATACGAGATGCCTGAGTTTGATCAGGCAGAGGATCATCATTATATGTAGAATTTGGACCAAGGATTTAATGTTGAAGACAAAAGGTATCGTATGCTCGAGGAATGTTTGAAGGTCATGGAAGGACAAGGGGTCTTGGATTGGATGCTAATGATTTGGGACTAATACCTAGAGTGAAAGTTCCTCTAAAATTTAAACCTTTTGTGTTTGAGAAATATAATGGACTTACTTGCCCAAAAAATCATGCCAGGGCTTATTATTTTAAGATGTATGTGCATACTGAGGAAGAGGGGTTATTGATCCACTATTTTTAAGATAGTTTATCAGGTGCCTCTTTGGAGTGGTATATGAGTATATAAAGGTCACACATTAAGAATTGGAGGGATTTGGTCTAGGCTTTTGTTTGGCAATAATATGGAACCAAATCACACTCGGTTTTAGAGTTTGGCGCAAGGTCCAAAAGAGTCTTTCCATGAATATGCCCAGAAATAGCGTGAACTAGCGGCCAGAGTTCAACCTCCACTCATGGAGCGTGAACTCATTGACATGTTCATGAGTACATTACAAGGTCCTTATTATGATCATATGATTGGAAGCACCTATGCGGGATTCGCTGAATTGGTTATGGTCGGCGAGAGGATAAAAGTCGGGCTGAAATTGGGAAGAAATCAAATTGTTAACTCCAGTGGGTCTTCAACTGGAGGAAGTAAGAAACTGTTTGTCTCTTACCCTAGGAAGAAAGAGGGTGAAACGAGTGCGGTTAATTACTAAAGGGGAAGAGATAGGAATCATCAGCATCATCAGTAGATCAACGCTATAACTATTCTGGTAAATGCTAATCAGCAACAACATCTACAACAACAAAGGACGCATAATGCTCCTAGACAAAATAATATCCAGCAACAAAGATATACCAGAAGGTTTGATCCATTACCTGAGTTATGGTGAGGCTATTCAACACCTGCTTGAGCTAAAGTCGGTTAACCTGAGACATTTTCCTGTTAATCTTGATAGGCTTCCAGCCAATTATGATGCCAATGCAAGATGTGAGTTTCATTCTGGTGGCATGAGTCACACTGTTGAGAATTGTTATGCTCTGAAATGTAAGGTCCAGGATTTGCTTGATGCTAACGTTATTCAATTTGACGCTGCTCTTGGGCCTAATGTCATTCAACACCCAATGCCACCTCACAATGGGCCAGCTGTTAATGTTATTATTGATGACAGAGAAGAGCTGAATTTGGTTATGGATGTGAATCAGGTGACTACCTATTTGCATTTTGTCAAAACATACTTGAGTGACAATGGTACCTTCCCAAGTTGTGGTCCAAATTGTTGCAAGTTTGTTGAACAACCAAAGGGTTGTGATGATTTGAAGGCTCGTGTTCAGGAATTGATTAATGACGGTTATCTCCAGTTTGATAGAATTCGGAAGTATGGAAAGGTTAACGGAGCAGATATTATGGTGATTTCTATCCCATATACTCCAAGAAGCATTCCTACTCCTGCTAAGCAAGTAACTTTGATGATTACCTTGCCTGGTGTGATTCCATATACAAGTGAGAAGGTTGTTCTGTGGCACTATGGTGCTGACGTGTATTATCATGGTGTGAAAAAGGATGTTGGTCCTTCTTAAGAAAATTATGTTGAGGATGAATATGATAATGTCAATAATTTTGCCATTGAGGGTCGTATGACAAGAAGCGGCAAGGTGTTCTTCCCTTAAAAATTTCAAAAGACTTATGATGCTTTGGCTAAGGATAACGTGAAGCAGGTGATGGTTTATGGTCAAATATCTGTTCAAGCTCATGTACCTAGGCCTATTACCGTGCCCGGGATGTCTCCAGCTCCTGATGCCGAAGTAGAAGAATTAATGAGAATCATCAAGAAAAGTTATTATAACATGATCAAGAAGCTACATCAGACACCATCCAAAATGTCTATTATGTCCTTGTTAGTTTACTCTGAATCTCAGAGGAATGCGTTAATGAAGCTATAGAAGAATAAATTTGTGCTACAAGAAATAATTGTTGGCCAGTTTGAGACAGTTTATGCCAACATATGTGAAGGAAATGGGTTGGGATTCACTAACTTTGATCTGCCTCTTAAAGTTCGCAATTACAATAAGGCATTGCACATCTCTATAGAGTGTAAGGGCACGACTTTGTCAAGGGTGTTAGTGGATATCGGATCCTCGCTGAATGTTTTGCCAAAAACCACATTGATGAAAATTTACTATTCTGGTTTGGAGTTTCATCCCAGTGATCTAGTTGTGAAGGCATTTGATGGTTCTAGAAGGAAAATATTTGGTGAAGTTAAGCTACCTATCAAGGTTGGTCCAAAGATATTTGTCGTTATTTTATATGTGATGGAGATTCAATCAGGTTATTATTGTTTGCTAGGGCATCCGTGGATTCACAAGGCTAAGGCAGTTACTTCCACTCTCCATCAAAAACTTAAATATCACCTTGATGGAAAAAAAATCATAGATTGCGGAAAGGAAGAGTACATTGTAAGTCATTTGACTTCATTATGCTATGTGGAAGTTGAAGGAGAGGTGCATGAGACTCCCTTTTAGGCCTTCAAAACCGTTGAGATGATTAAGGCTCCTCATTCTGAGGAAAGGAACAAACCTGAGGTGTCTTTAGCTTCATTTAAGGACGCTCAAGAACTAGTTAAGGCTGGTTTCCTCTAGGGTTAGGGGTAGGTTTTGGACGTTATTTATAAGTTCAACAAGTTTGGTCTGGGTTTCACTCCTAGAGAGCAGAGTGTGGCACCCAAAGTTTCAAACTTGTCTACTCCTCTGAAGCTTTGTAGCTCCGATTTCACCTAAGACTGATACATCAATGCAATTGATGAAGATGAGGATGATGATTACATCATGGATGATTGGATTCGTTCTAGTATTCATGGTAAAGAGTTGAACATTGAACTTCTCTGGATACCATCCGAGTTACAACTACTGAGGAGTAATTTTCCATTTTTCTCTTTTATCATGTCATAATTCCTATGATATTCCCAAGGCGTAGTGAATCATTGTGTAGGGCCACTATGTTTTACTTTTTTTAAATTTTATCATGAAATAAAGGACGTTTTTGCATTCAAATTGTGTTCCTTTCCTTTCTATTTTATTTTTCTTAAATGGAAATGTCTTTATTTTTCCATACACAATCACTAAAACAAAAAAAATCAATCAATCATGCAAATACATAATCACCCCGGAAGCCATTAATAGCGATTCTGCTATCTCTCATTACGACTTTAATAATCCAATCTACCAAGCTGAAGAAGAGGGTGAGGAACATTGTGACCTCCCTGAGGAGTTTGTTAGATTGTTAAAGCAAAAGGAAAAGGTTATTCGGCGACATCATGAATCTTTGGAAATGATCAACGTTAGCACTGAAGAGGCAAATAAAGAGGTCAGAGTAGGATCTGATTTAGAAGAAAGTGTAAATGTGAGACTGATTAAGATGTTTTGAGAGTATGTTGATATCTTCTCCTGGTCTTATGAGGATACGCCTGGTTTGGATTCTGATATTGTGGTACATAAGCTGCCTCTCCGAGAAGATTATCCTCTAATTAAGCAGAAACTTCGAAGAACTCATCCCGAGATGTCCAAGAAGTTCAAAGAGGATGTACAAAAGCAGTTGGATGCAGGTTTCTTGAAAGTCATTTCTTATCCTCCATGGATTTCCAACTTTGTGTCGTTACCAAAGAAAGATGGTAAAGTCAGGATGTGTGTTGATTACTGGCAATTAAACAGAGCAAGTCCTAAATATGATTTTCCGTTTCCCCATATTGATATTCTGGTAGATAATACAGCTCAATCAAATGTGTTCTTCTTAATGGATGGCTTCTCTAGTTATAATCAAATAAATATGGCACCATAAGACATGGAGAAAACAACTTTCATTACACCGTAGGGAACTTTTTGTTACAAGATAATGCCCTTTGGTCTGAAGAATGCAGGGGATACGTATCAGCGTGCTATGGTTACTCTCTTTCACGACATGATGCATAGAAAAATTGAAGTTTATGTTGATGATAGGATTTCCAAATCTCATACAGACGAAGAAAACTTGGTTAGTTTGTAGAAATTGTTTGGAAGACTGAGGAAATTCAGGCTGAGGTTGAATTCGAACAAGTGCACCTTTGGAGTGAGGTTCGGAAAGTTGTTGGGCTTTATTGTAAGTGAAAGAGGTATCGAGGGTGGTCCTACTAAAGTAAAGGCAATTCAGGAAATGCCTGAACCAAAAATCAAAAAAGAAGGTTTTAGTTTCTTGGGGAGGTTAAACTAAATCTCTAGATTCATCTTTCATCTCACAGCCACGTGTGAACCATTGTTTAAACTGCTAAAGAAAGATCAAGCGTGTTGTACCCCAAAATTTTCCCTCTCATTTCATTCAAAAAGATCTCTTCATGCTCTTAGGGTTTCCAATTGCACAAGGCTACCAAATCCCATCAGGCCTCAAGACATCTCAACTGATTTTTCATCATGGGATTTATAGTAGCAAGTATTGATCCTGAATCACTTTTTTTCTCCTGTTTTTTTTTTTGCTTCTCTGCTAAGACTTTGATTATTGAAGCGAGCAATATTTTTTTTTACAAAACTCTTGAAGCATTATGGTGTTTCTTCTAAGGTAAGATAATGTTCTTAAGTTCAGTAATTAAGGATAAGTTTCTACATAGAATTTCATTAGAAGATATTTTATCTGGTTCCTATGTTTAAGTGATTTTTGAGCTACTTGTCGAGCCATTGATTTTGCGGATAGATATTGAAGAATATTATGCAAGAATTGTTGAAGTTGTTAGGATTTTAGAGTGCATCTTTGTTGGGCTTTTAGAGTACATATTTGTTGGGAAGATTGTTTTCATTATTGGAACTTTAAAGAGATTTAAGGCATCAAGATGATTCAAAATTTGATTTTTATTCAAACTTTCACTCAAGAAGCTTCAAATGGAATTTAGTCTCATAATTTGGAAAGTTGTTGTCCAAGTTTTGATTTCAATATACAAGCATGAGTCTCAAGGAAAATATTTCAAGTTCATTTCTAAAATTCATTATCTTTCATGTCAAATTTAAGACTTTTAAAGTTCATGGATTCAAAATGTGATTAAGCTTCATTCAAAGTTCAAATTACAAGGCAAATTCTTTTTTTTTACAAGTACAAACCAAATGAGATTTTTAAAATCCTATGAGCTTCTATGTGATTCCAAAATCTTCATGGTTCATGGCTTCCCTCCAAGAGCTCTTCCATGACAGCCACAGTTTCCTTCAAGCCCTGGCCAGCTTTGTCTCATACATGAAACAAGGAACACACAACTGGGTTAACAAGCAATCATTAATAAACTTGAACATAAATAAAAGGTTTCAAAGTTTTCTTTTCAAAGTTCATCACTAGGGTTTTGTGATAGGAATCAGCTCAAGGGTGGTTTTTAATCATGTTTAAGCCCAACAACAATAAAGCCTCATATTGTTTTGTTTCACAAACAACAAAATCAGAGTTATAATGCTAATCATGGGCTTATATTATTTACTAAAAATCTATAACAAATGCACAAAGAGGCTTTTGTTTGGTTCGCATTAAAGACACAAAAAGAAGCAAATGGTCACTAACTCAGGACTTCATCACAGTGCAGTAAAAATAGGCTAGTACAAAATCACAAACTCCAACCCAACAAAAAAATGGAAACAATTGGAAAATAACAGATGCAAACAAAATCACAAATTCAAGCCCAATAACAAATAACAAAATTACTGCAGTGGAAGTTTCGTACATGCAAAAAATAGCAAAGTCAGAAACAAGGCTCAGCCCAATAAAATGCACATATCAGAAAAGGAACAAAAATAGATATTCAAAATCCTAATACAGAATTGAAATTCTGATAGGCCTGTTATCTCAATCATTGAATCCATCAACAGAAAAAACCCTAAACTGATATCAGTATATAAGTATCAATTGTACATAAATCAAAAGAGGAGAATACTGTTCATAACAGAGAAACACAAAAGTTGCGCAAGCATCTAATTACAAACCCTAATTGTTCATCCTTTTCCAGATTCACAAACCCTTCAAAAAAATCAGACATAAGACATTTCGCAAAGCAAAATCATTCACGATTCAATATCTCAGCAAGCTATCAAATACAGAAACCCTAACGTTCATCATTTTCCAGATTCACCAAACCCTTCAAAAAGTGTAAAAAGATTGCAAAAATGTGAGATAGTGTTAAAAGAATAAGAGGAATCAGAAAAATGTAAAAAATGTGAGATAGGAGCTACGCCACCGCCGTGAGGAGATTCCGGTGCGGCACGTTCTTCATCTCCGACATAGACTATTCAGGGAGTGAGTCAGATAGAGGAGTTATTTTTCTGAAAAATGGTTAAGTTTTTAATTTGGTTTTGGTTTTTGATAAATTTGTGTTAATTAAGACTTAGTCTGGTGGTGACAATTGTGACCACCTTTAATCCAACACCAGCTTGATCCTGTAAACCATATCACATTATGATATCTTGCACCATCACTTTGTTGCCACTTGATCATCATCAAGCAAACCAGATTTGTGAGTCCACGGGGGACCTCCTGCAACCTACCACACCAGATCATCTGGACATCATCTTGGGTTTGGGCTTCCCTTTATTTGGGCCTGGACGAATTTCTTTTTGCACTCCGGATCTTGCTTTAAACAGGCCCATTTCTATCCTTTTCTCTTATATTTTCATTGCTTATATTTATTTGGTTTTATCTTATATTTTAGTACATATTTTAAAATAAAAAAAGGGATCAATATGTTTTAAATAATTATTAACTTTAAAATAATTTTTGTTTGACACTATTAATTAAATTATTAAATAATTTTATCAAATGAAAAGAGTTTTAACTTAAATAATTATTTAATAGTTTGGACTTGTATTGTGTGATTTAATTATATCTTGGGTGTTATTTCTTATGCCATCCCCATTCATAAATTTGTACTCCCCATTCCAGAAGCATTGTAATAGCGTAGAACTTCTTTTTCGCACTTTAACGCTTTTACTTATCATTGTATAGTAATTAGTCGTGTATGGAAAGATTTAAAATCAATTGATAGATAACCCTAATCAAGACAATATAATTGAAATCAAAACACTATTCACACACGCACCTCTAGGGTAACCTCACTTGTTGCCTTGGGATAAAATCAGTCATGTCCCTCAAATGTGGGATGCTTTAGCAAAGACCCTCGGTTGAAAGACCGTAGTCCCTTGATGACCCTTTGATGCTGCCTTCGGTAAACAATCTTAGTCCCTTACAATAATTGCTAAAGCATCCTACAAGTTGCCTTCTATGATTGTACGATGACCCGCGCTTGTCCCTCAAACATCCAATGATAGGGCTTCCTACTAACTAATGGTAGGATAGCACTATCTAAAGGAGGAGGAAAAGAACAAAGACTATTTGAGTAGGTAGATCGCTCGTAATCGCTTGCTCATAAACTAAAACAATTTTCATACCTGACACTTTCAAAAACAACACTTTTTTTCAATAAATATTTTCAAAACAAACATTTTGTATACATTCTCAATGACACGAGAATCATTACAAAATTTTTGTACTTCGGCATTTTCCAAATATTTTCAAACATACACAAACACAAAGCATTTCAAAAAGTGAGCTAGCGATTAAGAGCCCATAGATAACTACAGATGAAAAGGGTGATAACAGCTTCACTTTTCATAACTTACCCCCCCTTACTCATAAAATTCTCAAAGGTCTTTCTTTTTCTTTTCACCCTTTCCTTTATTGGATAAAAGAAAATTCGGTGGCGACTCTTGCTATCCGTAAAATATGCGATAAAATGCAAAATCTAAAAGTCAGTTCTCCCATTGTATTACAAAGCGGTCATTTGGAATGATGACTATCAAAGATCATTTGACAGAATACAAGGATATTTGCTGGAACTTTCGATGCTTATGCCTCCGGTGGAGGGAAACCTGTTAATCATGTATTTAACAGTTCTGGAAATCTCCATGGGTCGTGTACTCGGTCTACACGACGAGACAAGAAAGAAAGAATAGGATATATACTACTTGAGCAAGAAGTTTACAGAGTGCGAGGCGAGGTACTCTTTGCTTGAAAAGACATGTTGTACACTTGCATGGGCTGCCAAACGCCTAAGACAATATATGTTGACCCATATCACCTGCTTGATATCCAAAATGGATCCTATCAAGTACATTTTTTAGAAGCATGCCCTCACAAGAAGGATATCCCGTTGGCAGATGATTTTGACTGAATATGACATCTAGTACACTACTCAGAAATCCATTAAAGGTAGTGTGGTGGCGGACTATCTTGCTCATCATCCCGTGGAAGATTACCAGCCAATGAAGTTTGAATTTCCGGATGAAGAAATATTGTATATCAGAGATTGTAACATCCCCTACCAAGAGGAAGGACACGAATCAGGATCGCAATGGACAATGGTGTTCGATGGTGCCTCAAATGCCGTGAGTAATGGTCTTGGAGTTGTTATTACTTATCCCAAAGGCTTTCATATTCCTTTCACAACACGAATTTTTTTTATTGTACCAACAACATGGAAGAATATGAAGCCTGTATCTATGGGGTCGAAGTCGCCATTGATTTGCGAATTAAGTTTTTGAAAGTTTATGGAGACTCAGCTCTTGTGATTATCCAGATTAATGGAGAATGGGAGACTCTTCGCCTAAATTTGATCCCTTACAGAGAACATGTTATGAAGTTGGTTCCTTACTTTGAGGAAATCACATTCGAACATATCTCGAGGGAAGAAAATAATCTTGTAGATGCTTTGGCTACCATGGCATCCATGTTTAAAGTGAAGAAAATAATCTTGCAGATTATTTCTTGCTTATCTCGTTCTGAATTTGAAAATGGTTTATCTGAATTAATGAAAAGGTATCAATCTCTTTTAAGTAAACACAAAATCTTGAAAAAGACTTTTGTAGCTAATTTTAAGAACACTATTATAATGAGAGAAATATTTTTGACTTAAATGAAAAACTATTTGTTTTATAAAAATCAAACATCTCTCTGAAAAGTAAAGTGTATAGATTAGAAGAAGACATTTTCTCTAACACATATGTTACAGATGAATTAATCAGATATGATAAAGCTTTTCAACACTTCCTTGCTAAAAGCATAGATAGAGGAAAAATGGCTTCAATGATCTATGGCGTTAGTAGAAATGGAAGAAGAGGCTTGGGATATTTAGGACCATCAAAGAAAATTGATGAGACTATGAATGTCAAACCAAAACCTCTTTATGAACATTTCATGCTTGCTGGCATAGATTTGAAATGTCCAGAACAAGAAGATTTTGATACTACCGTAGCATAAACACAGACACAGAAGGAAACTTTTAAACCAAAGTATCATGCACAAATTTCACATGATTATCCTGTTGCAAAAAAGTTCAAAGGTGCCAGAACCTTTGTAACATCTAACAAGAGAGGACCCAGAAAGTGGGTACCTAAGGATCAGATAATCTACATTGCAGATTTCCTTGATGGCGCCACTGAAACAACAATCATGGTACATGGATAGTGGATGCTCGCGACACATGACGGGCGAAAGGCATATGTTCCAAGATTTGGAACTTATGTCTGGAGGACTTGTTGGGTTCAGAGGCAATCAGAAGGGAAATATAATCAACTATGGAACAATTGGTGTTATACCCCAATTTTTCCCCTAAGATTCCTCATCATCTTATGGCACAATGCATCAATATCACAAATTAGGGTTGGTTCTCTCTTTCTACTTTATCCCATCTTTTATTTTGCTCTTGAGATATTACCAAGCACCTTGAATTGTGTAGGTGATCATAATTGCATTCATCTCACCATCTAATATAGAGATTGAGGGGTAATTCTCAATCAAATGGTTCTCTAATGGATTCAAAGAGCTCAATCTTCATGGTCATGTCGATGGCATTAAATAATTATGGTTCAAGGAGCCCTCTCACTTTATTTAGGTCAAGATCTCCTCAAAGTTTATGGTGGAAGTGATAACGAGAAAACATATCGTATAATTACCATGCTTTTTACCGATTTTATATTTCATTAAGTCGTCTAACCCCCGATTATTCCGAGATTATTTGTCTTTTTACAAGTATAACACTTGTCGACTCACACCGATGGAAAAGGACAACATGAAGAAGGCTAGACAATAAACAAAGAGAAAAAGAATAAAAAAATACAAAGTTTGGATTCCTGGAACAGTGACGGTCGTCACGTCCCTGTGACGGGCGTAACACCCCCCAACATAAGGAAACGCTCGTCACACACCACTGACGAGCGTAATGCACTACTTCAGCGCAGGACGACCGTCACCCACCTGTGACGACCGTCACGCGCGTGAAGGTGGACGTTATGCATGGATTGAGACGTGGGCGTTAAGGGCAGACTCGTTCTCCCTTTTTCTACTGAGTCCCCTATTTTCTTGCCACCACTATTAGTTCTCCTATATTTTCTCCACTGAAGACTTCATCAAGAATTCAAAAACTGCTGATTTTTCCTATGCTATATATATGTGTACCATTGCACAGTTCAAGGGTCGAAGAATTTTCCTCAGAACAAATATTATTTTCTTTTTGCAATTATTTTCCAATTTTCTTGTTTTGGAATTTTGTTTTCATGTTCCTGTAATTTTCATTCAAAGTCTTAGTTTTTAGTTTTAAGTGTTAATTCTTCTTTCAAGAATTAACACGAATTATTACTGCAAATCAAGCTCGAAGATTGGATTATTGTAATACTTCAAGATTACCATAGCAACTTTGATTCCAGGTTTTTATATTGCAATTATTATTCATTCAGTTTTTATATTATGCTAATTATTGCCATGAATTATATTTTGCACTGTATTGCTGTTAAGTTAATTATGTCTGGATAAATTATTAATACCGGTATGTGACCGTAAGAACTGAAAGAATTCAGTGATACCTTGGCCAAAAATATTTATAAAACAATTTTTGGTTTCCAATTTCCAAGATTAATTTAACTATCCTTGTTACGAGAGTGAGAGGTTAATTAACACGATTTTGCCACGAGAGTGGGAAATTAATTAAGGCAAGAACCTGCATGCGAGAGCTGGGGTTCAACCCAGATAGTGGTAATGAAGCATTGATTTTTAAATACACGAGAGTTTTTTAATAAATTAATTAAATTCAAATTGTTTTCAAAAAGTGTTATTAAATTTAAAGTGCATCCACTAGGTTTAGTAGCATGACTTATTTCATAAACACGAGAGTGTATGTCTCAGGTTTTTAAACAATTAGCTTTTACTGAAATACTTTATAGGCCAAGTGATTCACCGAATTCCCTAAGTCCGATTATCACATACCGGTATAATTAGTACTATTACTTTTAATTAAACTGTTTCCCCCAAAAATCGAATATTCATCGCTTAGTTAGACAAACTGTAGCATTAGATCGTATGCGATTGATCCTCAATCTCTGTGGGTTCGATAATCTTTTAAAACTAGAACGACTGAACTGTATACTTGCAGTTAGTATCCCGACAGACTTATAAAGTCCCGATCAAGTTTATGGCGTCGTTGTCGGGGACTGGTAGTCAATTAATTACGATTCTTCTGTTGTGCGTTTAGACTAGGCAACAGACATCCCCTTTGTCGATTTGTATGCAAGGACTCGCTCACAAGGCGAACCACTTAACAAATCGATGGACGAACCTGAACGCATTCTTTCCATAAGACGTGCAGTCAGGGATTACTGTTTAAATCACGTTATTCCTTTACCTAAACCCGAAATCAAGATTGATTCTGAAACATATTCTAATTCTTCCTCTGAAACCGAAACCAATCCAGAATTAGACATGGCCGAAGAACAAAGGACCCGTCCACTGAAGGAGTACGCAGCTCTATCACAACAAGAACCCCATAACAGCATTGCTGCTCCAGCAATAAACCGAAACGATTTCGAGTTGAAACCGTTATTGATATCAGCTATCCAACAACGCCAATTCTCTGGAGATCCTTCTGAGGATCCAAATGAACATCTTACAAAATTCGTTCAATTTGCCGACACAGTTATAGCGAATGGTGTTAGTAAAGATGCGATAAGATTACGTCTTTTCCCTTTCTCACTAAGAGATAGAGCTTGGGCTTGGTTGCAATCCTTGCCATCAAATTCCGTCACTACGTGGGAAGGACTGAAAATTGTATTCTTGGCACGATACTTTCCCCCAAGAAAGACCGCTGCACTAAGAGCCCAAATCAACGGATTTAGGCAGAAGGATACTGAATCGCTATTTGATGCATGGGAGCGCTACAAAGATATGATGCGAATGTGCCCACATCATGGATTAGAAAAATGGCTGATAATCCACACATTTTATAATGGACTCTTGTACAACACAAGACTATCTATAGATGCCGCCGCAGGTGGTACACTAATGGACAAGCCTTATGACGAAGCTAACCAACTCATTGAAAAATGGCTCAAAACCACTATCAGTGGGGAGGAGAAAGAACATCTGTGGAGAAAACTCAAGCCAAAGGCGGGATGTACGAGGTTAGTAGCCTAGATAAAGTTAATGCTAAGGTAGATGGTCTTACCCAAAAGATAGAAAGCTTGACCTTGCCTCCTGCAGCTACCGTGGCTGCAGTTACCCCAAGCTGCGAAGTTTGTGGAGTACCTGGGCATGTTGGAACCGAATGTCAAATCTTAGCAGGAATATCAGTTGATCAGGTAAATTACGCTCAAGGAAATCCTTATGCCAATACCTATAATCCTAGTTGGAAGAACCATCCTAACTTCTCATACAAGAGCAATAACGCTTTATATGCACTTGGCCAAGCACCCGCTGTACCTCCAGGGTATCAAAAACCCGCTGTCAATGTTCCTAACATTCCTAAGAAATTTAACCTTGAAATCCTAATGGAAAATTTTATCGCTAATCAAGCCCAACAAAACAAAGAATTTCTCAATCAAAACATTCACACCGGTGAACAGTTAAAGCTATTAGCAAACAAGGTAGATGCCCTAGCAACTCACAACAAAATGTTAGAAACCCAAATCTCCCAAGTAGCACAACACCAAGCTAGTTCTGCCACACCTGCTGGTACATTTCCTGGACAGCCACAGCCCAATCCTAAAGGACATGCAAATGCTATTACATTACGAAGTGGGACAGCCCTTGATGGACCGGTAGATCCTAGACTCCAAAACCCGACCATGTATCAAAAACCTGAAAAAGAAATAGAGAAGTCGAAAGATCAATCTGAAAATGTAGAGGAAGACGCGAATGAGAACAGAGAGGCTTCAGAAAAACCTTATGTGCCTCCACCACCATACAAACCACCAATTCCATACCCCCAAAGACTAGAAAAATCCAAGAACGAGGGACAATTTAAGAAATTTGTAGAACTTCTGAAACAACTAAACGTCACTATTCCGTTTACAGAAGCTATAACCCAAATGTCGTCATATGCTAAAATCCTAAAAGAAATATTGCCTAATAAGAAAAAAATCGTTGAAAACGAAACCGTCATGCTAACTGCCGAATGTAGCGCCATAATTCAAAATAACATGCCTCCAAAGCTAAAAGATCCTGGTAGTTTCTCCATACCATGTGTAATTGGAAAATATGTCATAGACAAAGCTCTATGCGATTTAGGAGCCAGTGTCAGTCTAATGCCCTTATTTATTTTTGAGAAGCTCAAATTAGGCGACATGAGACCTACCAAGATATCCCTACAACTAGTTGACAGGTCAGTCAAATTTCCTATTGGTATGCTAGAGAACATTCCTGTCCGAATAGGACAATTTTACATACCGACCGACTTTATAATAATGGACATCAAGGAAGATTCAAACATTCCCATGATACTAGGAAGACCATTTTTAGCTACTGCAGGAGCCATCATAGACGTTAAGAAAGGAAAACTTACCTTCGAGGTAGGCGAAGAAAAAGTAGAATTCATTCTTTCCCAATTATTTAAAGCCCCTGCTATAGATGACTCATGTTGTCTCCTAGATATCATTGATGAATGTGTCAAAGAACTTGAATGCCAAGAGGACACCTACTCCGAGATGCTGAAAATTCAGACACCAACGATCCTCAAGAACGGAGACTGGAAACAAGAACACTTAGATGCCAACCTAAGCGAATGTTTAGCCTTAACGCCCGATCCCGACCCAACTAATAAGAAACCTGGTATAGAACTTAAAACATTACCTGAAGATCTTAGGTATGAATTCTTAGATAAAGAACTCGAACGACCAGTTATAGTCAATGCCAAATTAGGAGAGATCGAAACCGAAAAACTTCTTAGTGTGTTAAGTAAATAGCCAACCGCATTAGGCTATAATATATCAGTTCTAAAAGGAATAAGCCATTCTCTCTGTATGCACCGCATTATGCTGGAGGAGGACTGCAAGACTTCTAGAGAACATCAAAGACGAATAAATCCTATCCTAAGTGAAGTTGTTAAGAAGGAAGTGCAGAAATTACTAGAAGCAGGCATCATATACCCAATATCAGATATCAACTGGGTCAGTCCAGTTCACGTGGTACCTAAGAAAGGAGGCGTTACGGTTATAACGAACACAAGAGGCGAATCGGTAGCACAACGTACTCAAACAGGATGGAGAATGTGTATCGATTATAGAAAATTAAACAAAGCTACGCGCAAAGACCATTTCCCATTACCATTCATTGATCAAATGCTCGAGCGTTTAGCCAAACATTCCCATTTCTGATACCTTGATGGATACTCAGGATTCTTTCAAATTCCCATTCATCCTGATGATCAAGAGAAAACTACGTTCACATGTCCCTATGGTACCTTTGCATACCGGAGAATTCCATTTGGACTACGTAATGCACCTGCAACTTTCCAACGATGCATGATGGCGATTTTCGCAGATTTTTTAGACGGAATCATGGAAGTATTCATGGACGATTTCTCTGTCTGTGGAGAGAGTTTCGACGGATGTTTATCAAATCTTGAATTAGTATTGAAACGCTGTGTCAATGTCAACCTAGTGCTCAAATGGGAAAAATGTGACTTCATGGTAAGACAAGGAATTGTGTTGGGTCACATTGTATCAAATAGAGGGATTGAAGTCGACAAAGCAAAGATCGAAATTATCAAAAACCTTCAACCACCCAAAACAGTTAGAGAAATACGAAGTTTTCTAGGACACGCAGATTTTTACCGACGTTTTATAAAAGATTTCTCTAAAATCACCAAGCCATTAACCGAATTATTAATGAAAGAGGCTGAGTTTATTTTCGATGATAAATGCTTGAACGCATTCGAGACACTTAAAGAGGCCTTAATCTCAACACCTATTATGCAACCTCCTGATTGGAATTTACCATTTGAAATAAAGTGCGATGCGAGCGACTATGCTGTAGGCGCAGTCCTAGGACAACGCAAAGAAAAAAAGCTTCACGATATCTACTACGCAAGCAGAACGCTCGATCCCGCACATATGAATCACGCCACTACGGAGAAGGAACTCTTAGCTGTGGTATTCGCGTTGGATAAATTTTGCTCCTACTTAGTAGGCGCTAAAATCATTATCTATACGGATCATTCTGCGATCCGATACTTACTAAGCAAGAAGGACGCCAAACCGCGACTGCTCAGATGGATCTTACTCCTACAAGAGTTTGACTTAGAAATAAAAGACAAGAGAGGAACTGAAAACGTGGTAGCAGACCATTTGTCGAGATTAGATGGAATCCAAACCGAGAGTGTTCCCATAAACGAAGACTTCCCTTATGAACGCCTTATTGCCAAGCTAGAGATAAACCCTACCGACAGTTTTGATCAACATAATGAACCTTTAACAACTGTGGTAGTAAAAGCCATTTGTACTAACACCACATTACCATGGTACGCTGACTTCGTCAACTATTTAGCTGCCGGTGTTTTACCACCTGATCTGACGTACCAACAGCGGAAGAAATTTTCCCATGACCTTAAACACTACTTTTGGGATGAACCATTACTCTTTAAAAGAGGCACCGATGGTATCTACCGTCGCTGCGTTCCCAATGATGAAATAGACGACGTCATTTCCCATTGCCATTCCGCCCATTATGGTGGACACGCTAGTACGTCAAAAACCTGTACAAAAATACTTCAAGCTGGCTTCTTTTGGCCTACCTTATGGAAAGACGTCCACGTAGCAATTATGAACTGCGATAGATGTCAACACACAGGAAATATATCTAGACGCGATGAAATGCCGCAAAAGGGAATCCTCGAAGTAGAAGTTTTTGATGTATGGGGAATTGATTTCATGGGACCTTTCCCCGCATCTTTTGGAAATAAATATATTTTGGTAGCCATCGACTATGTATCAAAATGGATTGAAGCCATCGCCGCACCCACAAACGATACACGTGTGGTACTAAAACTATTCAAGAATATTATATTCCCACGATTCGGTGTACCAAGACTAGTGATCAGCGATGGTGGCTCCCATTTTATCTCTAGAATCTTCGAAAAGTTACTTTCCAAATATGGCGTTAAACATCACATAGCCACACCATACCATCCTCAAACGAGTGGACAAGTGGAAGTGTCAAATAGGGAGATCAAACAAATACTTGAGAAAACCGTAGCCACATCCAGAAAGGACTGGTCCTCCAAGCTAAACGATGCTCTTTGGGCATATCAGACAACTTTCAAAACCCCTATCGGAACAACGCCGTTCAAGTTAGTTTATGGAAAATCTTGTCATTTGCCAGTAGAATTAGAGCATAAAGCTTATTGGGCCATAAAAACCCTTAACTTAAATTATAAGAGTGCTGGTGAGAAACGAGTGTTAGATATCCATGAACTAGAATAATTGCGTTTAGACGCTTATGAAAATGCTAAAATCTATAAAGAACGAACAAAAAAATGGCATGATAAGCGTATCTCGCGGAAAGACTTTAAGGAAGGAGATATCGTACTCCTATTCAACTCTAGACTGAAACTTTTCCCGGGAAAATTACGTTCCAGATGGTCCAGACCGTTCGAAATCAAAAAAGTTTTCCCAAGTGGTGCGATAGAAATTAAAGGCAGTTCTATCGAACCATTCATAGTTAATGGCCAGCGCCTAAAGCACTACTTTAACGTCGGAAATATCGACTACTCGGCTTATCTTCAGTTAAGTGAGCCGCCTACCCCAAACACCTAATTGAATAGGTGTTAACTGTCGAGTCGTCGACATAAAATAAAGGCGCTTCGTGGGAGGCAACCCATGTTTTACTTTAATTATTTTTTCTGCTTTAACATGCTTTTATTTTTATTTTCTTTTTCTTAATCTTTAAAACATTTTCATGATTTGCATCTCTTACTCCTTTCTATTTTTCTTCTGTTTTTATTTTTCCCTTTCATCTTTCTTTTTCTTTTTAATTTAACTTTGGAAATTTCCTAACCCGAAAATACTTACTTAATTTCTCTTTTTTTCAAACATTATCAAATATTTTCAGGGGGGTAATTCTTTTACTTTCATATTTCGCGCTATGGATTGTGCAAACTTCATGAATGTCAAATTGCGAAGCAGACACCAAAGAAGATGGTTTGCAGACCTGGTTGAACGGGAGATGTGCCCTACTATCTACGCAGATGATCATGCTATGACAGCCCTTGGCATTCGTGAGAGTATCATGTACTTGCTGCATCAGATTGGTTGGGACACTGCTCCTATCCGTAGATGGTTATGTACCTACAAAAGGCTGACTCTTGAGTTCCTAAGCACCCTAAGTTTCATTCCAAATCATGGGATGGGATTAAACTGTGGGTTGATCACATTCAGGATGTTTAACATGGATTACACTTATAACCTACGGGAGTTTAGCCAGCTGCTTGGGTCCCCTTTCGGTCTCGATGTTATCAGTATGACACAGGAGAACCTCTTGCCTGAATCTAATCTTGATTATTTCTGGGGAAGCATCACTGGTAATAACCATCCTGAGCCGTCTGATCTTTACTCTGAATGCATCCATAACCCGGCTATCAGGTATTTCCACAAGACCATAGCCCACACTATCTTTGGCAAACAGCAGAATGTCACATCTGTATCCCGCGATGCACTGTTTATTATGTATTGTGCATCCCAGAGCCGTCCGGTGAACGGTGCAGCTTATATGCTCGCTAATATGGAGCGTATCATCCAGACTCCGAATGCACCGATCTTGTTGGGTGGGTTAGTTACCATGCTATCTAATGCAATTGGACTCCGCCGGCCTATGCTCGGATCTGCCCCGCTTTATGGAATAAAGCCGATGGACATTGCATTTTGTTTCAACACTAGCATGATCATAAATCTTGGACCAGATCAATTTGACCTGCTAGTTAATCATCAGATCGTCCACCAGTTTAAGCTTCCGGACCCTATCACCAGTGTGCACAACTGAGATAACTGGATGTTTGACCTTTACAATCCTGCTTCACCACCCTCCTCACCATCTACGGTTGACATTTATGAGGTTCCAAACACTACTAATGCTGATGAAGATCCTGCTACACCGCCAGGATACCATGAGTTCCCCGATCCTTGGGAACAGCAGGCTACTTCCGCTGAGACCGCGACCCAGTCTCCTGAGACTACTCCACATCCACCTATTATTACCCTGGACTCCCTACATGAGGCAATTACGGACATGCGGGGCGAGCTGACTTCTCTCAGGGTGGACTTCATAACCTTCATGGACTTGGTTACTGATCAGTTGGACTACATGCATCAGCATATGTTTCCGCCTCTCCGTGGCTAGAGTTGCCATTGTTACTCATTTTCTTCTCTCTCGCATTTGTATGTACAGTGGGGACACTATTTAGTTTTAGTGTGGGAGGGATTTTGGTTATTTTATTATTTCAGCATTATCATTTTTTATTCCTAGTTACTTTGAAACAATTTGTCATGAATTTATTCAATTAAAGTTTATTTTAATTTTCATTTCCAGTTTACTGTTTTATTTTACTGTCTATGTTTATACGCAATATTTCTATTTCATTATGTAATGGTAACAAATATTACATACTTTAAATTATTAGATTACCTCTATATTTAAAACTCTTATTAATTAAAATATTTCAAAAATTGAAAAAAAACAAAATATATACTTCAAACCTTATTTCCAAGAAATTAATAAAATATAAAATTATAAACACCCCAACGGTCATGTAACGGTCGTCTTATTAATGACGCTGCCCACGTTACGACCGTCACACCCTTGTGACGAGCGTAACACGCCTTTTTGCCTCATGACGAGCGTCACACCCTCGTGACGACCGTCACGCAAACAGTGTATCAGAACGGCTATTGCAGGGAACCGTTCCAACTTTCAACCATCCCCTTCATAAACCCACTTCCTTCCTCCATTGTTACCACATCACACGAAAAACTACCCACTCACTCCATTCTTCTTCTAATTTCTACACTTCCAACACCAAATTACCATCCATACAATACCCCATTTTCATATTCCCAAATCAAATCCTACCTACACCATGGCAAACAACCCACACGCTCCATCCATCAATTTCAGAATCGGCGAACAGGGAGAGAATCAACGAGCAAAGTTTCAGAAATTTCAACGTCGAGGTCTCCAACCCACAAGGTACGTTGACATCGACTTCCTAAGGAGTTTGGGACTACTCGACAGTGTCCGCCGTTTATTGCAAAGTGTGGAGTTGTGGAACTTGTGCTGCGAACCAAGACCAATCTATGAAACTCTTACTCTTGAGTTCTTGAGTTCATTTGTTTACCTCACTCCGCCGGGTGTCACAAACCAACTGTCGGGCCTGGAAAAGTTCTGCATGTTTGGCGTTGAGCACGAGTTGCCTCAATCCGACATCGCGAGACTTCTAGGATTTTGTTCGGACGAAGGTGCTCATTTCCGGGTACCGGATAGTTTTGGTGAGGAGGCTTTTAACTTGTGGCACAGTCTAACGAATATCCTTGTCAGATCCTACGACCACTTGATTGCCACCCACATTCAAAATCCGGCCATCCGCTACTTCCATCGCATACTTCGCAACACGATCTTCGCCCGCGACAGCAACCATAAGCTCAACTCCAAGGAGCTCTTCTTTTTACACTGCGCGTTCACTGGGCAAAAGATCAATGTCGCCCCGTTCCTTCTTGCCCACATCCACTCTATTTGTGCTAGAGGTGGAAAACCATTTTATTTCGGAGGGCTGGTTACTTCAATTGCCATTGGTCTAAACTACGGTGCTGCTCTCGCAACCTTGCCTTCTATGGCACCGACTTTGCTAACCTTGGATCACTGCAAAGCCGCACACCTCATCTACGAGCTGGAAGATGGCAGAATCCACCCTGTAATCAGGAACACCGTCTATCAGAATATCATTTTGCCAAACAGGGACCGAATCGATCCAAGTAACCGAGCAAACTGGTTGTTCGATCCTGAAATTCCCGCAGAGCGTGCACCTGCCCATGATGACCAACCTGCAGCCACTGCAGATGAATTACAAGAAGAGTTGGATAGTGCTCCTCATGTCCACGACATTCCAGGATCCTCATCTGCACCTCCTCCTATTAATTTTGAAGACATCCTCTGCGCCCTCCACATGCAAAACCAAATGAATGCGGCGCTTGAAAGGAGGCAAGCCGAGCAATTTGAGTCTCTGTGCGCCCAAAATGCTCAGATCTTGACTGGGCAGCGCAACATGAATGATAGGTTAGATGAGGCCCTGTCAGAGCTTAACGCCTTGAGGATAGATATGACCACCCTTGGTTTCCAAGACACCGACACTGAAGCCACTCCTACCAGACGCTCTCGCACCAGGAGTAGAGGACGTGGTCACCAGTAGTCTTTCTTTAATTTCTATGTAATTTGTTATTTTTTCTGTTTCATTTCTTTTTTTCGTTTGTTTTTGTAATTGTACTTCCCCGCATATATACCACAACATTGAGGACAATGTCGGATTTTGTGTAGGAGAGGTACCTTTCAATCTTTTATAAACTAGTAAATTCTTACGATATGTCTCGATTCAAATTCTTCGCTTTATTTAGCCATACCGAAAATATTTTATTTTCGCATTAGCCCGACATACCTATTTTAACGAAATCCCGGTTGAGGAAGCCAAAAACGACATAACAAGATCGATACGGTTCTGACACCGCAGACTTCCTACTTACGCGATCCGTTTCAATAACCATTATACCGATATCTGGAGTTTCAAGTTCTAGAAGTAACCCCTAGTAGTTTATACTAGCAGTCAGCACCGTCTTGACATAAACCACGTGGAAAATCGATGAATATAAGTGTTTGATGCCTGATTCTAAAAATATCCTTCCTATCTTGCTGCTAAAAGAAAAGAAAATTTGTGTACCAAATTAGACGGGCACATATAAGAGCCGAGCAAATAATGAAGGAATCCAGTGTTGGTTGGTTCAGAGGTATCTGGTTCTGAACTCGGTAGGGCGTGCTACGGCCCAATCCCCCACAACCTCCAATTTGGATAACATATGTAGGGTTGCCACATTCATGTACCAGACCCCGTGCTAAAGGATCAAAGTCACTAACCGGTTACTCCACTACGTGCGTGCTAAGACAAAGGGCTTAATGTGATTGAGCCAGAATGAAATCGGGTGAAATAGATACGAGGAACTCCGGGCAGAGTTATAACGGAACTGTTGGATAGCTCGTTTAAACTGGAAGTCTACGGCTAAGCTTATTGCTTGCATCATTAGCGTATCTTTAGTGTTTTACTCAAGTATTGGCCGAACCAACGAGGATTTCCTAAAACTACTTAAAAAAAATCCAAGGTATGTCACGCTTATGCGTTTAACATAACTTGTCCGACCTTTCGAATGACTATTTGCTTGAGGACAAGCAAAGGTTTAAGTATGGGGGAATTTGATAACGAGAAAACATATCGTATAATTACCATGCTTTTTACCGATTTTATATTTCATTAAGTCGTCTAACCCCCGATTATTCCGAGATTATTTGTCTTTTTACAGGTATAACACTTGTCGACTCAAACCGATGGAAAAGGACAACATGAAGAAGGATAGACAATAAACAAAGAGAAAAAGAATAAAAAAATACAAAGTTTGGATTCCTGGAACAGTGACGGTCGTCACGTCCCTGTGACCGGCGTAACACCCCCCCAACATAAGGAAACGCTCGTCACACACCACTGACGAGCGTAATGCACTACTTCAGCGCGTGACGACCGTCACCCACCTGTGACGACCGTCACGCGCGTGAAGGTGGACGTTATGCATGGATTGAGACGTGGGCGTTAAGGGCAGACTCGTTCTCCCTTTTTCTCTTGAGTCCCCTATTTTCTTGCCACCACTATTAGTGCTCCTATATTTTCTCCACTGAAGACTTCATCAAGAATTCAAAAACTGCTGATTTTTCCTATGCTATATATATGTGTACCAGTGCACAGTTCAAGGGTCGAAGAATTTTCCTCAGAACAAATATTATTTTCTTTTTGCAATTATTTTCCAATTTGCTTGTTTTGGAATTTTGTTTTCACGTTCCTGTAATTTTCATTCAAAGTCTTAGTTTTTAGTTTTAAGTGTTAATTCTTCTTTCAAGAATTAACACTAATTATTACTGCAAATCAAGCTCGAAGATTGGATTATTGTAATACTTCAAGATTACCATAGCAACTTTGGTTTCAGGTTTTTATATTGCAATTATTATTCATTCAGTTTTTATATTATGCTAATTATTTCCATGAATTATATTTTGCACTGTATTGCTGTTAAGTTAATTATGTCTGGCTAAATTATTAATACCGGTATGTGACTGTAAGAACTGAAAGAATTCAGTGATACCTTGGCCAAAAATATTTATAAACAATTTCTGGTTTCCAATTTCCAAGATTTATTTAACTATCCTTGTCACGAGAGTGAGAGGTTAATTAACACGATTTTGCCACGAGAGTGGGAAATTAATTAAGGCAAGAACCTGCATGCGAGAGCTGGGGTTCAACCCAGATAGTGGTAACGAAGCATTGATTTTTAAATACACGAGAGTGTTTTAATAAATTAATTAAATTCAAATTGTTTTCAAAAAGTGTTATTAAATTTAAAGTGCATCCACTAGGTTTAGTAGCATGACTTATTTCATAAACACGAGAGTGTATGTCTCAGGTTTTTTAACAATTAGCTTTTACCGAAATACTTTATAGGCCAAGCATTTCACCGAATTCCCTAAGTCTGATTATCACATACCGATATAATTAGTACTATTACTTGTAATTAAACTGTTTCCCCCAAAAATCGAATATTCATCGCTTAGTTAGACAAACTGTAGCATTAGATCGTATGCGATTGATCCTCAGTCTCTGTGGGTTCGATAATCTTTTAAAACTAGAACGATTGAACTGTATACTTGCAGTTAGTATCCCGACAAACTTATAAAGTCCCGATTAGGAAGTTATAAGGAAGATTCAAAGGTTCATGTATTTATTTCCATGCCTTATTCAACAAGCTTCATTGAAACTTAAGCCTCATCCTTGAGTGTGCTTAAAGACCACATCATTTCAAGGCCTCTCATTTTAAGTTGGTTCTTTTTTCTACGGATTCTTATCATCATCTACAATAACCTCTCGTCACATGACAAGAGCCAATTGTGCAAGAAAAGTCATTAAAAGTTGAAAGGGGTTTCAAGTCATTTTGACACACTCTGAGCTAGGGTTTGTTGACTTCTAAGGACCATATCTTACTTATTTTTTGAGATTTTTGAGTGAATCCAAATCCATTATTCTCTTTAATGGGTCTTTAATAAGTTCTCTTCAGAAGCCTAAGGCTAATTTTAATTGGAAGATCACTAAAAGTTGAGAAAGATTACAAGTCTCCTTGAAAGGCCTTTGAACTTTAGGGTTTGACTTCAAATGATCATATATGGGTCAATTTGTATCTTCTTGAGCCCATTCTTTTTCTAAAAATAGTCTTTGGGATGTCTACTACGACTTTGTTTTTATGTGAAAGGCTTGAGAATGCTTGGAAGCAGTTGAAGAATTGAAAATATTATAGGTCTTTTGTGAATTTCCCCAAATTTGTTCATCAAATTGCAAAGACCATAACTCTTTCAATTTTTATGATTTTTGAGTGATCTCATTCCCAAACTTCAATTCAAGAGGTATACTTCAAGTCATCTTCAGATATCAAGATAAAAATTTGATTAAAAAGTCATGTAATTTTGAAGAACAGTATAGGTCATTTTGAAGTTCAACACTTCAAAACATTTCTAAGTACAAAAGATCCATGTGTTATTCACAAATTCAATTGGCCATAAATTTCATCTCAATTATCCAAATGAAGTATTTCTTGGCACATTGTAAATATTGTGACACTGTCTTTCAAATGCTTCAAGAATTATGCCTTAAAGGCTCATGAGTTCTGAACACCAAGGATTCAAAGTTGGTACCTTGGAACTGAAGTATCATTTACAGTCAGATTGCAAATTGAATAGTGTGACCTCTAAACACAATTTTGTCATGCGTTTGATGTTTAAACAAGATTGACTAAGTTTCCTGAATGGTTTAGCACATCAAAACGCAAGGAATTGTTGTGTTTTGACAACTTGCAAGTCACACTTTGCTCTTGATGCAGGTGTGCACAATTTTAACTAAAATTGCACCATTTACCCCTCATCTTGATTCCATTTACTTCTCCTATAAATACAGACCCAATTCCACTCATTTTTGCAAGCCTTGACAACCAAATCGCCCTGCCAAACTCTCTCCATAACTCATAATTCTATAACTTAGAATTTAGTTCTACAACCTTTTTCTGTCCAATTTATTTGCTGATTCTTCATCCTTGAACTTCATTGAAGCTAATCGAAGAAGAACCAAGCCTTGAAGTGTCCTAAATCGTGCTAGCCAAGTCAAGTTTCAGAGCTCTGAATTTGAACTTCAACAAGTAGGTTCCTCCATCAATTCTCTCCAAATTTGTTTCTACAATGTAGCTCTCATCACTCGGATACTCATCGCATCATTTTTTTTAACTGGAAGTGAGTTTCGATCATGAGTTTTCAATTCCCTATTCAACTTTTTTCTTCTGGTTTTCTTAAAAATCGACGGAGCTACAGTTTATATAAATTCTTTCGCGGAGGTACCATTGAAATTGTTTTGAAGACATGAAGCGAATGACACCGGTCTGTGCTCTTGATTTTATAGTTTGTGAGACCTGCAATTGGCGTGACTGGAGGTTGAAGGTAACCAACGTGTCATCTTTCAACCAATAACAAGGCGCCACTTGTTTTTTCAAATCCATTTTTTAATTAATGATCATGTGGTTTATCCACTAATGTCCATGATATGCACAATGCATTAGATCCCTTGGATTTGATTACTAACACGTTTTTACATTTATCCAATGGTCTACAACATTTTGGTTTTATTTTTATTTTCTGCATTTTATATTACAATTGCTTTAAATTTCAAAAATTCATAATTCATTCCAACTTCTAAAAATCTGAAAAAATTCTTAAAAATACTTTTTATTTTTCTCTTTCTGATTTTTATTTAATCACAGTTTTATTTTGTGATTTGATATTATTTTTTTTAATTTTTCACTTTATTTGACTTTTTTAATTGATTAAAAATACTTTTCTTGATTTTTAAATTCTGAAAAAATTATGGAAGGATCCAATGACCTCTTGACAAATAATGGTGACCTCATTTTATTTTTATTTCTAATTTTACAATGACCTCTTCATAATTTTTATTTATTTTGCTTATTTCTTTAAATTTTAAAAATAGTTTCTGACTTTAAAAAATTCCAAAAAAAATTTTCAACACTTATTGAATCTTGTTTGACTTATGACTATTTTTTTTAAAATTTCTATTTGGTTTTTTAGTATACTTTGTGTATTTTTATCAATTATTCCCCTTTTATTAATCTCTTAATATTGTTTTATTAAATATTATTTTATTATTTTTGTTTGGTCCTGATTTGGATGTTATTTTGGGACAAGTTCCTCAACCTCATTGGATCTTGGATATTGATAGGTTGAAAAACTAAATCCAGCAAAATGAATAAATGATGATGATGATATTTGATACTCTAATTTCATCTGATACATCTTTCCCCTCTTCATCTTATCCCTTTCTTTTTTGTGCTACATGTTGTTGGAGAATAATCTACATCTCATTTCTCTAACATGTGGTACATAGATTGTTATTAACCGACCTCAAAATAGGTGTTACTTCTACATAAGTCCATTTACGATTGCTTAATATAGCGCTAAATTTGTTCGGATTCAAAAAACGATCATTTGTGGCCCAAATTTATGTTTGCATTCCCAAGCATGTTTAATTTGAAACCTTTGATCCAATAACCTTGAGGTTCATTGTAAGGAGGCTTGATCTTATCAATCCTCTAATGAACCTTCAGAAATTTTGGTCTAAGTGAATCATTTAAACATCGTTGATCATATGAGATCGTCTTGAGCATTTGAAATGAATGATATACTTGATAAAAAGAAAATGAGACTTGTTGATGAGAAGCTTTGATTTTATCAATCGTCTAATGAGTTTTCAAATGAAAGTTTCAAGATGATCATTCAACTAACCTCTAACTTCTAATTCATTAACAATTGATTTTATTTTGTGTTTTTACTTTGTGCTTTTACTTTATACCTTTTATTTTTATGCATATACTTTTATGCAACATTTACTTTAGCATTTACATTTCATGCTATTTTTTATCTTTTCTCAATTGAGCATTTATCTTTTTGAATTTTTATTTTTGCCAACTTGAGTTTTCTTTTCTTTTAAAGACACTTAATAATCAACTTGAACATTAAAATCCTTAAGGTTACACAGACTACTTGGTTACTATCCTTGGCATAATGGAGTTATGGACTTTTGGACTTAGGTTTAGAAGCCTTGATTACACTTGGGACCTTATGAATCTGCTATTATTTTGTCTGGAGTTCTTCGAGTTTACCCCAAGACATTGGGTTGATTTTCTTTGTGTACAGGTTATTCTGATTATGTGCTTTGTCTGTGCTTGGGAATTCCTCTATATACAACTGTTACTTTTCCCGATTTTTATGAAGACTTAATGCATCTGAAGCTTGGTATTCTTAAGATGTTTAGTATCTTTGATTTCTTAGTTTCAATCTAAATGATGAGATTCTATATTGACTCTTTATGTCAAGTGTTGACTTTTTATTCAATAGATTGTTCTTTTCCTTAGATTTTATCCTTTGCTTTAGGATAGTCCCTTCATATTCTCCCATCTTCTTTAATTTCAAAATATTCTCCCTCTTTTCAAAACTCTTCTTGTTTTCTAACTTGAACTGCTTTGATAAAAAACTTGGACTTAGGTCCATGCATTTTCAAAAAATATTTTCTTAACCAAACTTTAACCAACTTAATCATACTATGAAATTTTTTGTGAGAAGACTAAAATTCAATCAACCTCATTCAAACCATTTTTCCACTTTGCTTTTTAATTTAAAACTCTTTTCTCAAAAGATTAGACTCTTGTCGATTCTTGTAGTTATGCGAGCTGCTATACTTTTATGATATGTAGTGAAGTGAGATATTTTCCAATTAGGTGTTGAGTGAGGCTTTGATAATTTTAAAATCCAAGCTATATCCTCTGCTTTGGGATGATGCAAATTTTAATTTCTCATAATTGTGGGTAGTAAGTATTTTTTTCCACTCAGTTATGATGAATATGTCTCGTCTCTTAAAATTAACCAACACACTTGTTTTTAAATTTTTTTAAAGGTGAACTATGAGTACCCTGATCCCCTATTGAATGGATGGTGGTATGTAGGCAGTAAAGGTTCACAACCGTGCCGAGTGCAAAAATTGTAAAAAATACTTCTTTTCTCATCTCCGCCATCCATATTTGTATACAACACTTATAGCCAAAATACACAAATTTTCAAAGAAGTTCATGTGGAGTACCATAGATGTTTAGGGGTGCTAAAACCTTCCATTTGAATAACCAACCCCCGTACCTAGATTCTCTCCCCCTCTTTTTTAGGTTATTCACTCTTTTCCTATTCCTCTAGAAACAATAAAGCACGGTGGAGATTTTTATTTGATTTGTACGAGTCAAGTCAATCCAATGGCTTAGTCTCAATATTTCTACTACTACAATTGGTAATGGTAAATTCCCTTCTATTAACAATGTTCTTTTAGTCAAAGGTCTGATGCATAACTTAATGTCAATTAGTCAAATTAGTGACAATCGTTATCATGTCATTTTTAATCAAACATCCTAAAGATCTCATTCTTGGACGAAAAGATGCTACAGTTAGAAAAAGATCAGCACTCAAACCTTCTAATGAAGTAATTCTGGGTTTAGTTTCATTAATAGAACCTACATCTATTGAGGAAGCCATTCTAGATAAGGATTGGATTCTGGATATGGAAGAAGAACTAAACCACTTCTTAAAGAATGATGTATGTGATCTTGTTCCGAAACCTAAAGGTGTCCATGTCATTGGAGCCAGATGGGTGTTCAGAAACAAGCTCAATGAGAAAGGTGAAGTTGTCAAAAACAAAGCAAGGCTGGTTGCACAAGGTTATAATCAACAATAAGGAGTATACTATACAGAAACCTTTGCACCAGTTTCCAGGTTAGGAGTTATTCAGTTATTAGTTTCTTTTTCTGTAAATCATAACATCGTTCTTTATTAGATGGATGTTGTGATACGGTGGGAGAATTGACTATGGTTTTGCGTTTGTTTTCGCAAATGTTTCGGTTGAGCAAGAGTCGCCACCGACTTTTTATTTTATCCTAAGGAAAGGTTTAAAAAGCACAGCAATAACCTTTGAGATGTTTTCTTGGGTTCGGGGAGTAGATTATAGAAAGGGAAGGTATTAGCACCCTTTCTATCCATGGTTATCCATGAGCTCTTAGTTACTTGCTTAGATCATTTTCCTTTTGTTTTCAATTGTTTGAAATGGTGCTCGTGTGTGTGGGTTTGAAAATGTTTTGAAAAGAAGCCAATGTGGTGGCAACCTTTGTAATGATCCATGTGGGGATGTATACAAAGATGTATGTCTTTTGAAAAGGTTTTCATTTGTTTTTGAAAGTTGTTTTGAAAGTGTTGTGAGGTGTGGTTTTAGAAAATAGGCAAGTGTTTTGTTTTTTTTTTTTGCAAGTTTTGATTCAAGTAACTAAGAGGTTATCTACTCCTAAATTTCTCAAATTTTATTGATATGTTTTAACCCTTTTAATAAGTTTGTTCCACCATTGTATTTGGTGGACAATCTCATGTTAGGATGTGAAAGGGACGAACGCGGGTCATCGTTTAGACCATAATTGCAACGGTGTCAAGTATCTTTGGGCAATTTTCTTTAAGGGACTTGATCATTTGTTTAGGCAACATTTTGAAAGCGTCATCGAGGGACTATGATCATTTGATTTGTTTGTTTTGCCCAAAGAGACCTAACATGCAATATGGCCCATTTATTTGAAGGCAACAAAGTGGAATACCCTAGGGGTGCAAGTGTGAGGTGTGTTGTCCATTTTCATGCTTGTTTATCTTGAAATTAGGTCAAACTATTTTTGTCGTTTTTAATTCGCATACAAACCCTAATTCTAGCATGGTGTATTTAGAAAGCGTTTAAAGTGTGAAAAGTAAAATTCCTACACTAATACATCACAATATGGGAAGGGGGGTACAAATGTTCAAATGGGGGGATATTTAGATAAAGAAATTAAACCTAGCTATTACATCATTTTTGGAACATTTACAAGTAATTAATTGCATAACTTAGAAAATACAATAAAGATCCAAAATGCAAAAAGGTTTTTATGTATATGAAAAAAAGGTATTATTTATGTCAAATAAATAAAAAAAGGATATTTTTTGGAATATTTTCATATTTAGGGTAAAACCCTAAATTTTATTAAGTAACATATATATTATTTAATTTAATACAAGTATTTATTTATTATGTACAAAAATAAAATAAAGTGAAGTATATTTATAAAAAGTATTTTTTTATGTCAAATATTAATAAAATGAAAAATATAGGTATTTTTGTATTTTAACCTAAATATACTAATAAATATATATATATATATATATATATATATATATATATATATATATATATATATATATATATATATATATATATATATATATATATATATATATATATATATATATATATATATATATATATATATATATATATATATATATATATATATATATATATATATATATATATATATATATATATATATATATATATATATATATATATATATATATATATATATGTATTAAGTTCTAAATATGTATTATATATAAAAAATAATAATATTTAATATTTAATAAAAAAAGTATTTTTCCTATAAAATATTTTCAGAAAGTAAAACAAAATAAAAATGTATAAAAATGTATTTGCACTATTTTAGTATTTTAAACAAAAATATATGTATTTATTTATTTATGTATAAACTAAAAGAAAACTAAATAAATGCCTAATAAATTCAAAAATGGTGAGAACAAATATTTTTATATCTTTAATATCATGAGAAAAAATAAATAAGTCAATCAAAAAAAGAAAAAGTCAAAAAGTCAAAGAAATAAGCAAAATGGGCTCAGGGGGTGCAAAAGCAAGTGTATGGTGCAAAAAGAAAATGTGAAACAGGCCCAGCCCAAAGGACCTTCTTCAACCTCCAGCATGTTTGAAACAAGAACAAAGCGCGCGTTTTCCATTGTCAAGCATAGATCCTGATTCTTTGACTTTCATCAAAAACTTACAACAGGAAACTTGTAAAGCATCATGTCACGATTCTAAGCATGTAAAAAAATCAATCTAACTCTCAGAAATGAGAGAGAATTTCTTCTCCCCCAAATTCTGACCTAGTTTTTATGCCATGTTCAGACTCAAAATTCTTGCAGCACACATAATATAAATGAAATCTAATCATATGGGCATGTTCAGAGCTATGATTGTGACATGTTTTCTTCACAAACCTAAAGCTAACAATGCCTAATAAGAGAGATACGAGTTCATGAATTTACCTGTTCAGTTGAAGTTGTATCTGGCAATGGAGAAGCTTTTAGTGCAAGGTGATGATTGGTATAGGTTCCTTGAGGTCTAGGGATGCTATTCCAAGCTTTACTTTGTCTTGAAACTTCTTGAATCGTGCTAGAGAACTTCAACTGCAAAACAAGAAAATGAAAATGGTGGAACTGGTTAGAGGAATTACAGGTCGTGTTTTAGGTTTTGGTTAGCTTGCATTGATGGCAGGGAAGGTATGTGAAGAGTTTTTAGCAAGAAAGGATGACAGGGATGAGAGTTGGAACTCAATCTGCAGGGGTAGCTCTGTTTTTGCAGTTTGAGAGTGGTTCTGAGTTCTAGAGGGAAATGGAGGTATTGGAGTCGTGTGTTAGCTCAGAATGGATCTTTTTAATATGCTTGACAAGTTTTCTTAAGGGTTTTTTAGCTGATATGAGAGTTGTTGTATGTTATGGTATGTTTCTTCTTACTTAAGCAACAAAAGGCAAGTTGGTGTTCTAGACTGATGCAGGCCCCCATAACATGCTGGAAACCCTTTGTCTTGATCAGTGTAATTAGCTCCTAAACTTGTGCCAATGAGATCCTAACTGTACTTGCTTGGATTTTCAATTTGACATAAAGCTTGCTTTTGCAAAAATGGATAAAGTACTTTATCTATTTTGGGATTAATCCACTATGCAATGCTAGAACACAAAGAACATGGTCTTGGCACAAAGAATATGCATTAAATTTATGAGTGTAATTGAGATAAAAGGCCTGTAATCAAGTTGTGCAAGCTGAGATTGAAATGCATAGTGCTATGAACATGTAACTTGGCCTAATCAAAAGTGAGTTTTTGCCATATTGCAAAATTCGATTCTCCCTAACCATGAGGTCGTTTGAGAAGTTCTTGGACATTTTGGAAAGCTTGGAATGTGTACTACAATCCATCTTTGAAATGAAAAGTGAAATTCCAAGTGGAAGTGTATGGAAAATGGCCTTGAATTTAGGTAGAAAACCTTGCCAAAATAGGTTAAAATTTCCCTAAGTTAAGAATGGTTTAGTACCCTTATTCCAAAAGTTGTAACTTGAGATACAAGCCTCATTTGGGAAAACTTTGTGAATCAAACTTGGTGAGAAAGTGGGGCAAAGTTGGGAAAAAATTAGGGTTTTCCATAACTTAGAAAAATTCTAAGTTATGAAAAATTTCCATTTCAAACCCTAATTTGCATTTTTTGATTTCTTGGTGAACAAGTTTCATGATTTGGCATGTTTTGATGAAAAATGAATCTTGACCCTTGATTTTGACCAAAAAGTCAAAGTTTGACTTTTCAGTATATAGTCAGAATTGATTAATTGACTGGGAAATTCAACTGTCAATCTTGTGTACTTGGGATCTTTTGAACTTGTTGAACATGTCAAGATAATTCCATGGGGTCCTTGAGTCCATATGTGAGCTTGGTTTTCCATTGACTAGGTCAAATAGTCAAAAATTGCCTTGGTGCAGTCAAAACCCTAAAAATGACCATTTTGCCCTTTTGATGACCTGATCAAATTTCTTGTGGAATTATGATCCAAACATGATCAAATGGTCCATGTGAGTTCATAATGTTGATGTGGGTCAATTTTCATGAGATTTGACTGTCAATTGGCCACAGTTGACTTTTTCCCCAATATAGTTGATTTCTAGGTCAACTGTCCCATTGACTGGGCAAAATTTGGAATCAAGACTTGAAACTTTGCATGGATAAACTTGGGAGTCCAACATGAAGCATGAAAGTAATCTTAGGCTTTTTAGGTCAAAACATCTTTGTGCAAACACAAACCCTAATTTGGGTCAACAGTGCAAGGAGAAGTCTTGAGCAGAGGAAACCCTAACTGGATCTTGAGCTCCAAGGGTTTTGTGGTGAGAAAATGTTGAGGAAATGGGAGGGAAAATTTTGGGGTACAACAGTTGCCCCTGTTCAATCTTCTTGAACCTGAAGAGTTAGATTGGCAAGTTTGCCTTTCGTGACTCGAGGGTAAAAGGAGATTGGACACTAGAGTGCCCGGAAATTTGCACTCGCATGTTGGAGTATCAACTATGTGATGTCGGGAATGGGCTTGCAGATGCCATTCGGAGAGATGGTGGATAGGGAGATGGGCTTATAGATGCCATCTGGAGATGTGACAGAACCTTGTCGGGAATGGGCTTATAGATGTCACTTGGAAGTGTTGATCGCACAAGAGATTCCTCAGCGAGAACTTTGTGTAATTGAGAAAGACAGATGTTTTCCTGGCTTGTTACAGGTGTTTGATCTTCAATCTCCTTATGCAGATATGCCCTGGCTGGATACAGGTATCAAATCTACAATCGGTTGCTCACAGATGTGCCCTGGATGGATACAGGAGTCGAATCTGGAAATAGTCGTCCATAGATATGCCCTGGATGGATACAGGAATCGAATCTTCGAACTCTTCAGACGTGCCCTGGCTAGATACAGGAATCGAGTCTGGAAATGTGGTCAACAGATATGCCCTGGCTGGATACAGGAATCGAATCTGGAAATGTTGTAGTTGATAGATGTGCCCTGGCTGGATACAGGAATCGAATCTTTGAACTCTTCAGACGTGCCCTGGCTAGATACAGGAATCGAGTCTGGAAATGTGGTAGTTGAAGGTAGTTGTCTTTGGGATTGTATTTTCCCTGAAAAAGGCAAAAACATAAGTTGTATGCAATGTCATGATGTATGATATGCATGATGTTTTAACATGAGATAGTGTTGTATGCACTTTATCATGTATGTAAGCAGGATGTATGAAAACGTGAAATGTTTATGAGTGTATTTTCGTCTTAGGAGAATAAATCCTTGACGATCGGCCGGGGAATTGCTCTATGGAAGAGATACTTTGCTGAAATTTTTGATGAGAGGCCTGCTGAGGACTTCAATGATGGATTCCGCTGGGGATAATGATGATAAACTCCGCTGGGGATACCAAAGATAAACTCCGCTGGGGATTGAAAGAACTTTGTTGAGGGCGATCTTCTGTGGCAATTAGCTGAGGATAACCCAGTTATAAGCCCTTGTGAGGAATAACTCTGAATAAATCTCGGGAGAGACGTCCGTATTCTGCAGGGAACAAGCTTCCAGAATCTACTGTGGATAAGCTTTAAGACCTGCCGGGGAAAGTTGTGCCTTTTCAGGATTGACGGGGAGTCAACTCCGCTTGGGGAAAGCATTGCTGAATCTTGTCTTATTCTGCGGGGCGTTGAGATGATTTGGTCACATTCTTCAGTCGAATCTACCTTGGTACCTTGGCGGACAAAGCAACCAGACTGCATCAGACAACCTTACATTGCCCCTGTTTCTGATGTCACCTGTAATTAATCTTTTGTTTCATATGCAAATATTTATGAATCAGCAATTTAATATCAAATGCATATATCAAAAATGAACATTGGACGTTCTTCGCAAGACAAAACAGAAAAAGGAAAAACAATGGCAATTTGTATGGACAAGTGAATTTGTATTGATTTGAATTTTGCCTGTGACTAAGCGTTTTTGTACAAGAGGCTGACATCCTAGTAAGAGGACGCCGCCGAATAACACATAATTTACAATTTTGAAAAGAAAACAAAACAGCTATGTGAACAATCCCACTGGGTTCCAACTCTGCTATCGCCTTTATGTCTCCAAGCGTCTCATCGCTTTGCTGCCTAGTTGAAGATGAAGCTGATTGGTCAATGCCGAAATCTGAGCCAGATAGTTGATGCCGAATTCCGGATGCGAAGTGATCCAATGAGACATAGTGTTACGCTTTATCCCTTACTTTTGCCTGGACCGCCCTTTCGGGTTTTCAGTCCACCGGGATACCCATTTTTGCCCAAGCCGCCTTTTCAGGTTTTCGACTTGCCGGGCGTACAAATTTTTTCATTTCATCCCTTATTTTTGCCCGAAAATTTTTGGTTCGCCGGGAAGCCCTTATTTTTGCCTAGGTATGTCAACCTAGAGGGTCTTTTATTCATGCGTAGTATCTTTTCACTATGTCTGCATTGGCAGGGTGAGGAAGGTCGTCACCATCCATGGCAGTTAGGATCATGGCTCCTCCTGAGAACACATGTTTGACCACAAATGGCCCTTCGTATGTAGGGGTCCATTTGCCCCGGGGATCACTTTGAGGAAGGATGATGCGTTTGATTACCAGGTCCCCAACTTGATACTCTTGTGGTCTGACTTTCTTGTTAAATGCCCTGATCATCCGTTTTTGATACATCTGACCATGACAGATAGCGGTGAGTCTCTTTTCGTCAATCAGGTTTAATTGATCAAGTCGAGTCTGGATCCAGTCATCTTCATTCAAGTCTGCATCCTTCATTATCCGGAGAGAGGGTATCTGGACTTCAATTGGCAGGACTGCCTCCATGCCATAGACCAAGGAGAAAGGAGTTGCCCCGGTTGACGTCCTTGTCGAGGTACGGTACCCATGAAGGGCGAACGGTAACATCTCGTGCCAATCTTTGTAGGTCACTGTCATCTTCTACACAATTTTCTTGATATTCTTATTGGCTGCCTCTACAACCCCATTCATCTTCGGCCGGTAGGGAGAAGAATTGTGATGCTGTATCTTGAATTGTTCGCAGAGCTCAGTGATCATCTTATTGTTGAGATTGGTACCATTGTCCGTAATGATTCTTTCCGGGACGCCGTACCGACAGATCAGATTATGCCGGATGAAACGTGCCACGACGCTCTTGGTTACCGTTGCGTAGGAAGCTGCCTCAACCCACTTCGTGAAGTAATCGATCGCCACCAAGATGAAGCGATGCCCATTGGATGTCGTCGGTTGGATCTCACCGATCATATCAATGCCCCATATTGCAAAAGGCCAAGATGCCGTTAGGACGTTCAGAGGAACTGGAGGAATATGCACCTTGTCAGCATAGATCTGGCATTTGTGACAAGTTCGAGAGTGTTGGTAACAATCGGCTTCCATAGTGGACCAGAAATATCCTGCCCTAAGGATTTTCTTTGCCATGGTGTGTCCACTGGAATGTGTTCCGAATGTACCTTCATGCAGTTCTATCATGATTTTCTCTGCTTCAGCCTTATCCACACAACGTAGTAGAGTTGAATCATGATTCCGTTTGTAAAGGATGCCGTTACTGAGGAAGAATTTTTCCGCAAACCTCCTCATGAACTTCTTGTCATTGACAGATGCACCTTCAGGGTATTCCTGAGCTTCCAAGTACCTCTTCACCTCATGATACCAGGTTTTTTCAGTCACCTTTTCGGCCTCAAGATCGCAGCAGTATGCCGGTTCGTCCAACTTCCAGATAATGATTCGGGGAGCCTCATTGTCCCATTTAACTTTGAACATTGAAGACATCGTAGCTAGTGCATCCGCTAGCTGATTCTCCTCTCTTGGGAAGTGCTCAAAAGTTATCTCTTCAAAGTGGGGAAGCAAGGTCAACACATACTCCTTGTAAGGAATAAGATTTGGGTGTTTCGCATCCCACTCGCCTTTGATCTGATTGATCACGAGAGCGGAATCTCCGAAGACACTCATAAATTTGATCCTTAAGTCGATTGCAGCTTGTAGACCCATGATACATGCCTCATATTCTGCCATGTTGTTGGTGCAGTTGAAACACAATCGGGCGGTGAGTGGAGTATGAGTTCCTTTGGGAGATATGATTACAGCGCCGACGCTGTTACCCAAAGCATTGGAGGCTCCGTCAAAATGCATAGACCATTGGGATCCTTCCTCAGGTCATTCATCCGGTCCAGGTATTTCACAGTCGGTTACCACCATGATGTATTCGTCCGGAAAATCAAAGTTCAATGATTGGTAATCGTCCACAGGTTTGTGTGCCAAATGATCTGCCAGTACACTTCCTTTGATTGCTTTCTGAGTTGTATACTAGATAACATATTCTGTTAAGATCATTTGCCATCTCGCTATTCTTCCAGACAGAGCGGGCTTTTCAAATATGTACTTGATGGGATCCATCTTTGAAATTAACAGAGTAGTGTGAGTCAGCATACACTGTCTCAGCCGGCGAGTAGCCCATACTAGAGGGCAACAAGTTTTCTCAAGCAGTGAATAACGAGACTCACAGTCGGTAAACTTTTTGCTCAAGTAATAAATAGCGTGCTCTTTTCGGCCAGACTCGTCATGTTGTCCCAGCACACACCCCATTGAATTGTCAAGTACTGTCAAATATAGTATCAGAGGTCTTCCTTCCACTGGCGGCATAAGAATGGGTGGCTTTTGGAGATATTCCTTTATCTTTTCAAAGGCAGCCTGACATTCATCGTTCCAGCGTACTACTTGATCTTTCTTCAGTAATTTGAAGAATGGCTCACAAGTAGCAGTCAGATGTGAGATGAATCGGGCAATGTAATTCAGTCGTCCCGGGAAGCCTCTGACTTCTTTCTCTGTCTTTGGAGTTGGCATCTCTTGTATGGCTTTTACCTTGGCAGGGTCCACCTGAATACCTTTATCACTTACAATGAAACCTAGCAATTTTCCGGACCTCACCCCAAAGGTGCATTTGTTGGGATTCAACCTCAGCTTATATAACTTCAGTCGGTCAAATAGCTTCCTCAGATGATCAAGGTGCTCCTCCTCAGTTTGAGACCTTGCAATCATGTCATCAACGTATACCTCAATCTCATGATGGATCATATCATGAAATAAAGCGACCATGGCACGTTGATAGGTTGCCCCAGCATTTTTCAATCCGAATGGAATGACCTTGTAACAGAAGGTGCCCCACTGAGTCACGAAGGTAGTCTTCTCCATATCCTCCGGAGCCATCTTGATCTGATTATACCCTGAAAAACCATCCATGAAGGAGAAAACCTTGTGTTGAGCAGTATTGTCAACGAGAACGTCAATGTGAGGTAGAGGAAAATCATCCTTGGGGCTCGCTCTGTTTAAATCCCTGTAGTCAACACACATTCTGACTTTACCGTCCTTCTTCGGCACTGGTACCACATTGGCAACCCACTGAGGGTAAGAAGTTACTGCTAGAAATCTGGCATCGAATTGCTTCATAACCTCAGCCTTGATCTTTTCGGACATCTCTGGGCGCATGCGGCGAACCTTTTGCTTTACCGGAGGGCAGTCTTCCTTAGTTGGCAGGTGATGAACTACAATGTCGGCATCCAAACCAGGCATATCTTCGTATTACCAAGCAAAGATCTCCATGTAATCATGTAGCATCTGGATCAATCGTTGCTTCACGCTGAGCTCTAGATTAGCCCCAATCTTGACCTCTTTCCTGTCTGTCTCCGTACCCAGGTTCACTGTTTCCACCGGCTCTTCATGGGGTTGAATAGCCCTCTCTTCCTAGAGTAGCAGTCTTGCGAGTTCACCAGGCACTTCGCAATCATCTTCACCTTCGTCTTCGACCAAGTTGATCGGATTCTCGAAGTCATAACTGGCGGTAGCAGAGCTGTTACCAGTGAGATCCAGAGTGGATTGAAACCTGTATAAGTGAGTGTGTGTAAATATAGTTGTTTTGCAATATATAACACAGAGAGAAAAAGAGCACAAGATTTGAAATGCAACAAACTTCCAATGTTTTGATTGATGATATATGGAAATGTCATACAAAAAGCCCTCACAAATGGAGCTACGATGCCCCGGGTAGGACACCGAGCCAATAAAGTTTTAACATATTGTTTGTTACAAATTGGAAATCAAAAGAAATAATTACTGCGTGACAAAAGTGATAGGTGTAAAATCCTTTGCCGTCCAGTTGCTTGGTCTGTTGCTGGTAGTTGGATAGATCCAACTGTCAAACTCTGCTTCCTCTACATCCTCCTCAATAGCATTCACCCTTGGACTGGTGATAAACACTGGAGCCTTTCTGATCTTTTCCTTGCGCACAGCCCTCTGAGCCTCTGCAGTAAAGCCCAGCCCAAACTTGTCGTTCTTTTGAGTGAAGTCAGGAAGCTGACCCCAGTTTGCACAATTGCCTTTCTCGATTACAGCCCGGGCATCCTTCAAGGATGCCATCTTCAACGGAAAGTCTTCTTCAACCACTGCTTCAGCTGATGCCAAAATTGGAGGTACTTCCTCAAAATGCTGAAAGGGGGTTTCAATAAACTCCCCGTCCATCTCGATATACCGGAATGAATTCAAGTGACTAACCATGTATTCCTCCTCACCCTGTACAGTAACAATCTTCCCTTTGACAGGGTATTTGAGCTTTTGGTGTAGAGTGGAGGTTACTGCCCCAGCTTTGTGAATCCAGGGTCGACCTAACAAGCAGGAGTAAGATGGACGAATATCCATTACATAGAACGTTGAGTCGAAAACCTAGGAACCCACACGAATAGGGATGTCTACCTCACCGTGCACCATCCTTTTAGAACCATCGAAGGCTCTAACAATGATGTTACTAGGTTTCAACTCTAGACCCTCACAATCTAAGCGGTCCAATGCCTTCTTGGGTAAAACATTCAGGGAAGAGTCGGTATCCACTAACACGTGCGCGAGAGTAGTGCCCCTGCATTCTATGGAAACATGCAGGGCATCATTGTGATTTTTCCCTTTGGCGGTGAGGTCAGCATCCGAGAACCCCAAGCCATTGTCAGCCGTCAAATTAGCCACACAGTCAGTGAATTGATCCGCGGAGGTCTCTTGCGGCACATGGGCCGTTTTCAGAAATGAAATCAGGGCTTTTGCATGGGCCTCTGAGCATAGCAACAATGATAGCATAGAGATTTTGGAGGGAGTATGCCCCAACTGTTCAACAACGTTAAAGTCACTCTTTTTGATGATTTTAAGAATTTCCTCCATTTCTTGTTGGGAGGCTTCCACAACAGTCTTTTTTGGTGCCTCCGTCCTAGCAGGAAAATCGGTAGCAACTTCTTTGCCCCGAGTATCAGAGGACTCGGCGGCAGTAGTAGACACATGAACTTGATTCGGACCATGCACACTTGCGGGTGTGATGGTGAGAGGTTTTCGGATAACTGGCGGTGCAATGTCAGGCGAGAAGAGCCTGCCACTGCGGGTAATCTTGGCGGGACCAGTGATGTTACTGATACTGGTAGTGGTGTTGAACTCCTGCTTCACCCCAAGCACATATACGTCGGCCCCATAATGCCAGGGGACCGCTTTATCAGACTCATATGGGAGAGGCCCCGGAACAGTAATAGTAATGGGTGCAACAGACATAATTTGGACTGGTTTCTTCATGGGAGCCTTGGCAGGATTGTAAATTGTGACAACAGATATTTCTTCAACGGAAACAAACGGAACAACAGTTTTCTTGAACAAAATTTCCTTGCTATCCATCAGACGTTGGATGCCTGATTTCAGCAGCGGACAACCGGTAGGGATAACAGCACATAGGAGACAACCCTTGCTACAACCCAGAAATAAACCGGCTAGTAGTAAGTTCCTCTTAACAGTCAACAGAGGGGTAGCAACATCATTCATTGAAACAGCATACAACTCTTCCTCAATGGCATTTACTCTATGCTGGGGCATAGGAGCAGTTACAACATTCGGCCTCTCAGGCGCTTCAAACTGAATTTCCTTCGCGTCGATAAGATCTTGCACTTTGTTTCTCAAGGCCCAGCAATCATCAGTAGTACGCCCGGGGCTATCAGAATGATAAGCACAACGGGCATTTGGGTTATACTTTGGAGATGCAGTATTAACGACCTTAGGAGCTTCTTTGGTGGTCACCAAGTTGGTTGATAACAGTTGGGGTAAAATTTGTGATAAGGTCATACTTAGCCGAGTATACTGTCTCTTGGGCCTTTCACCTCTTTGTTGATTGTACTGCTGAGAAGTAACAACAGGTTTGGAAATGACCAAAGCATTGACGGCTTGGCGACTTTCTGGCTTGACTTGTCTTCTAGGACCATAGACGGCACTTGCTTCTTTCTTAAAAGGCCTCTTCTCAGTACTTGCAGCAACACCCTTCTGAATCTTTCCTGACTTGATGCCAGCCTCTATTCTTTCGCCCGTTAAGATCAAATCGGTAAACCCCGCGGAAGAGTTACCATCAGATGATTGAAAAATGGCCCAGATAGGGTCCCTAGAAACATATCAACAAGCTCACGATCGGTTAAAGGAGGCTGCACCCTGCCAGCCAAATCCCTCCATTTTTGTGCGTATTCTTTGAATCCTTCGCCTGTTCCTAACGACATACCCTGAAGTTGGGTACGAGTAGGGGCAAGGTCAGAATTGTATTGGTATTGTTTGTAGAAAGCGGTGGCCAAATCTTCCCAATTTCGAACGCTGGTTCCCTCTAGCTGATAAAACCACTCCAATTGAGCTCCAGAAAGGCTGTCTTGAAAGAAATGAATCCAAAGGTTTTTATCTGCCGTATAGGGCTGGATCTTTCTCACGTAGGACCTAAGATGAATTTTTGGGCAAGACAACCCATCATACCTCACAAACACTGGCACTTTGAACTTTGGGGGAATCACAATCCCGGCAACCAAACCCAAGTCTTCAAAATCCAAACTCGGTACTCTTTGTAGTTCCATGGCGGCCAACCTGTCTTCTAGCCCCTTGTATTTATCATCAGCTGGAGGGTATTGTTGATCAGTATAATCTTCATCCTCTTCGACCTCTTCTTCTTCCGCATCAGACTCGGAAGGTACCGCAACTCCACCTCCTTTGTTGGTTCCTTCATCAGAAGTAGGAGGAAATTCAAGCACTCTCCGAGCTTCTCTGTCAAATCTTCTCCCCAAAGTAGCCACCCCGAGTCTCTTTTTCTTCTTTTTCACTGGGTCTTTGTTCCCCAATTGAGTGTTGATATCCTCCTGACCCTTAGACAAGGTCATCAGGAGTTGCTGGAACTGTGCATTTTGAGCTTGTAGGTATTTGACTGTTTGCTCGAGATCCATCCTACTGAAACAAACAGCAGACAAATAAGGAAACCTGGAATGAGACCTGCTTATGCACATGATGAATGGTATGCTTATGTATGCAATGCATTCAAGGATTTAGGACATTCAAAATTGTTTCAGACAAAGAAGAACGCACGTCATATTAATAAGAAGAAATTTGTCACTACATAAATGCCCCATGGGCCAAATATTACAAAATAAACTTCTTAAGGCAAAAAGACATTGCGCATCCTTTTTGGTGCGATGTAGGTGTTGAGGGCCTCTTGCTCATGGAGTCGGCGGGTAAGCTCTAGAACCTTATTCTCACTGGCGTAGAAGCTAGCTTCAAAAGTATTCCGTTCTTCCTTGAGCTGAATCCAACTTTTCTGCATTTCCTCCCACGATGTAGGCATGTCTGGATGTAGGATGGTGTAGGGAACCTCTCCTTCCTTGACGGGCTCTTTAATCACAGGGAGAACATGAGGATAAGGCATCATCAGACTTTGGGCTCGGGCTCGTACCCACTTGAGATAAGGCTCAAGAGGGATGGAGTTCTTGTGTTCCAGAGTCTTGCTATCAACCTTGTTGAGTTTTCCCCAAGCTCTGATGAATCTTTGGCGAAGTCCTTGCGCATCGTTGTCGAAGTCAAAAACTAGGTCAGGAATCAACATGTCATGAGGGCCATCCCTTCGTGCATATCAAAATTGTCTCAAAGCTAGGCAAGGGTTGTAGGTGATACCTCCTCTAATTCCAAGTAAAGGAACATTAGGAAATTCTCCGCAACGATCGACGATGATGACGTTTTCTCTGGACCGAGAACACCAATGTACATCAGAGTGAGTAAGAGTCATCAACCGTTGGGACCACCTTGAGCCTTGGTCATTCTTCAGGACAGATTGTGGAAGGTGCGAAATAAACCACCTTGCAAGGAGAGGAGTACAGCACATGAGAACACCCCTCTTTCTCATTGTTCGTGTGTAAAATGAGTGAAGGATGTCCCCAAGCAAAGTTGGTATTGGATTTCTGGACAAGAAGATTTTGACGGCGTTGACATCTACCAATTGGTCAGGATTTGGGAACAAGACCAACCCATAGATAAGGAGTGCCACAATTTCTTCAAAGGCTTGTAGGTCCAATGAGTTCCAACATTCTTCTGCCTTCTCAAACAAGAATTTTGCTAAGAATCCCTTGACGCCGCTTCTGGTTTCCCAATGCCCCTTGATGTCGGATGGTTGTAGATGTAATGCTCGAGTAACATCTTCCGGCTTTGGTTCCTTTTCCGTACCGTTGAAGGTTAGTTGGTTAAGGATAGGAATTCTCAGGAGTCGAGAAAACTCCTCCAAAGTGGGTACCAACTGATAATCAGGGAAAGTGAAACAGTGGTGAAGAGGGTCAAAGAACTGGAATAACACTTTCATCATGTCTTCTTCAATGTTGGTGTTGACTAGGCTGAGCAGTCTACCATGTCTTTCACTGAAGGATGAGTTTTCCGGAATTCTTGAGGTGAGCTCCTTGAGTTGAGGAGAGATTCTTACAAGGTTGACTTGGATGGTGTTTCTGCGAGGAATTTCCATGTCCTACAAAACAAGAACAAAGATGAAGATCCAAACCCTTGAAATGGTTAGTGAATGCATATGATGTTTTATGATGTTTATGATGTATGCACAAAACATATGTACAAGCAAATCACACCAAACCCTAGTTTCAGGCTGGCACGGGGTTTCATAGGTAAGTACCCTCTTGAGTGTAGTTGGCTTAAAAACCTGTCCTATAAATAGTAACCGGGTTATAAGGAGCTCAATATCATTGGATTGTTTTCAATGTTCATTGTTTTGGATTAGCCACTTAACTAGTGACCAAAATATTCCAAGAAAAGAACCCTCAATGAGTGTAGTATCGAGTATCTACCAACTTCGGACTGCACCAAAGCCGGTCATATCACTACCCCTAATAAAAGGCCAAGATGGTCAAGTAAGGTTCTAGGTCATTAGTGCTTAGTGACATCACTCAGCGGCCCCGTACTCTCCTTGATTGAACTCAAGGGTTACCGGTACTCACAAATATGTCGCACTAATATAGCTATTGCTTCGACCGTGTCGGTATACCCAGCACAGTTTCCACAATGTATTGCTATCTATGAATTTTTCCCAAAATCCGGGTGTAGGATTGCAAACCCAAACAATAGAGCCAAGATATAAAGCAATCAATTCAAACAATTAGTCATGCAAGAGGGTGATCTAAGCCCTAAGGTTACTCCACTTTTAAAATTTTCCCCAGCAGAGTCGCCAGTTCTGTGATACGGTGGGAGAACTGACTATGGTTTTGCGTTTGTTTTCGCAAATGTTTCGGTTGAGCAAGAGTCGCCACCGACTTTTTATTTTATCCTAAGGAAAGGTTTAAAAAGCACAGCAAAAACCTTTGAGATGTTTTCTTGGGTTCGGGGAGTAGATTATAGAAAGGGAAGGTATTAGCACCCTTTCTATCCATGGTTATCCATGGGCTCTTAGTTACTTGCTTAGATCACTTGCCTTTTGTTTTCAATTGTTTGAAATGGTGCTCGTGTGTGTGGGTTTGAAAATGTTTTGAAAAGAAGCCAATGTGGTGGCAACCTTTGTAATGATCCATGTGGGGATGTATACAAAGATGTATGTCTTTTGAAAAGGTTTTCATTTGTTTTTGAAAGTTGTTTTGAAAGTGTTGTGAGGTGTGGTTTTAGAAAATAGGCAAGTGTTTTGTTTTTTTTTTTTTTGCAAGTTTTGATTCAAGTAACTAAGAGGTTATCTACTCCTAAATTTCTCAAAGTTTATTGCTATGTTTTAACCCTTTTAATAAGTTTGTTCCACCATTGTATTTGGTGGACAATCTCATGTTAGGATGTGAAAGGGACGAGCGCGGGTCATCGTTTAGACCATAATTGCAACGGTGTCAAGTATCTTTGGGCAATTTTCTTTAAGGGACTTGATCATTTGTTTAGGTAACATTTTGAAAGCGTCATCAAGGGATTATGATCATTTGATTTGTTTGTTTTGCCCAAAGAGACCTAACATGCAATATGGCCCATTTATTTGAAGGCAACAAAGTGGAATACCCTAGGGGTGCAAGTGTGAGGTGTGTTGTCCATTTTCATGCTTGTTTATCTTGAAATTAGGTCAAACTATTTTTGTCGTTTTTAATTCGCATACAAACCCTAATTCTAGCATGGTGTATTTAGAAAGCGTTTAAAGTGCGAAAAGTAAAATTCCTACACTATTACATCACAATATGGGAAGGGGGGTACAAATGTTCAAATGGGGGGATATTTAGACAATGAAATTAAACCTAGCTATTACATCATTTTTGGAACATTTACAAGTAATTAATTGCATAACTTAGAAAATACAATAAAGATGCAAAATGCAAAAAGGTTTTTATGTATATGAAAAAAAGGTATTATTTATGTCAAATAAATAAAAAAAAAGATATTTTTTGGAATATTTTCATATTTAGGGTAAAACCCTAAATTTTATTAAGTAACATATATATTATTTAATTTAATACAAGTATTTATTTATTATGTACAAAAATAAAATAAAGTGAAGTATATTTATAAAAAGTATTTTTTTATGTCAAATATTAATAAAATGAAAAATATAGGTATTTTTGTATTTTAACCTAAATATACTAATATATATATATATATATATATATATATATATATATATATATATATATATATATATATATATATATATATATATATATATATATATATATATATATATATATATATATATATATATATATATATATATATATATATATATATATATATATATATATATATATATATATATATATATATATATATATGTATTAAGTTCTAAATATGTATTATATATAAAAAATAATAATATTTAATATTTAATAAAAAAAGTATTTTTCCTATAAAATATTTTCAGAAAGTAAAACAAAATAAAAATGTATAAAAATGTATTTGCACTATTTTAGTATTTTAAACAAAAATATATGTATTTATTTATTTATGTATAAACTAAAAGAAAACTAAATAAATGGCTAATAAATTCAAAAATGGTGAGAAAAAATATTTTTATATCTTTAATATCATGAGAAAAAATAAATAAGTCAATCAAAAAAAGAAAAAGTCAAAAAGTCAAAGAAATAAGCAAAATGGGCTCAGGGGGTGCAAAAGCAAGTGTATGGTGCAAAAAGAAAATGTGAAACAGGCCCAGCCCAAAGGACCTTCTTCAACCTCCAGCATGTTTGAAACAAGAACAAAGCGCGTGTTTTCCATTGTCAAGCATAGATCCTGATTCTTTGACTTTCATCAAAAACTTACAACAGCAAACTTGTAAAGCATCATGTCACGATTCTAAGCATGTAAAAAAATCAATCTAACTCTCAGAAATGAGAGAGAATTTCTTCTCCCCCAAATTCTGACCTAGTTTTTATGCCATGTTCAGACTCAAAATTCTTGCATCACACATAATATAAATGAAATCTAATCATATGGGCAAGTTCAGAGCTATGATTGTGACATGTTTTCTTCACAAACCTAAAGCTAACAATTCCTAATAAGAGAGATACGAGTTCATGAATTTACCTGTTCAGTTGAAGTTGTATCTGGCAATGGAGAAGCTTTTAATGCAAGGTGATGATTGGTATAGCTTCCTTGAGGTCCAGGGATGTTATTCCAAGCTTTACTTTGTCTTGAAACTTCTTGAATCGTGCTAGAGAACTTCAACTGCAAAACAAGAAAATGAAAATGGTGGAACTGGTTAGAGGAATTACAAGTCATGTTTTAGGTTTTGGTTAGCTTGCATTGATGGTAGGGAAGGTATGTGAAGAGTTTTTAGCAAGAAAGGATGACAGGGATGAGAGTTGGAACTCAATCTGCAGGGGTAGCTCTGTTTTTGCAGTTTGAGAGTGGTTCTGAGTTCTAGAGGGAAATGGAGGTATTGGAGTCGTGTGTTAGCTCAGAATGGATCTTTTGAATATGCTTGACAAGTTTGCTTAAGGGTTTCTTACTTAAGCAACAAAAGGCAAGTTGGTGTTCTAGACTGATGCAGGCCCCCATAACATGCTGCAAACCCTTGTCTTGATCAGTGTAATTAGCTCCTAAACTTGTGCCAATGAGATCCTAACTGTACTTGCTTGGATTTTCAATTTGACATAAAGCTTGCTTTTGCAAAAATGGATAAAGTACTTTATCTATTTTGGGATTAATCCACTATGCAATGCTAGAACACAAAGAACATGGTCTTGGCACAAAGAATATGCATTAAACTTATGAGTGTAATTGAGATAAAAGGCCTGTAATCAAGTTGTGCAAGCTGAGATTGAAATGCATAGTGCTATGAACATGTAACTTGGCCTAATCAAAAGTGAGTTTTTGCCATATTGAAAAATTCGATTCTCCCTAACCATGAGGTTGTTTGAGAAGTTCTTAGACATTTTGGAAATCTTGGAATGTGTACTACAATACATCTTTGAAATGAAAAGTGAAATTCCAAGTGGAAGTGTATGGAAAATGGCCTTGAAGTTAGGTAGAAAACCTTGCCAAAATAGGTTAAAATTTCACTAAGTTAAGAATGGTTTAGTACCCTTATTCCAAAAATTGTAACTTGAGATACAAGCCTCATTTGGGAAAACTTTGTGAATCAAATTTGTAGATTATGCAACAAGCTACAACTTTCATGTTTTGACTTTTGTTTGAATCCAAATGAATCTTGGTGAGAAAGTGGGGCAAAGTTGGGAAAAAATTAGGGTTTTCCATAACTTAGAAAAATTCTAAGTTATGAAAAATTTCCATTTCAAACCCTAATTTGCATTTTTTGATTTCTTGGTGAACAATTTTCATGATTTGGCATGTTTTGATGAAAAATGAATCTTGACACTTGATTTTGACCAAAAAGTCAAAGTTTGACTTTTCAGTATACAGTCAGAATTGATCAATTGACTGGGAAATTCAACTGTCAATCTTGTGTACTTGGGATCTTTTGAACTTGTTGAACATGTCAAGATAATTCCATGGGGTCCTTGAGTCCATATGTGAGCTTGGTTTGCCATTGACTAGGTCAAACAGTCAAAAATTGCCTTGGTGCAGTCAAAACCCTAAAAATGACCATTTTGCCCTTTTGATGATCTGATCAAATTTCTTGTGGAATTGTGATCCAAACTTGATAAAATGGTCCATGTGAGTTCATAATGTTGATGTGGGTCAATTTTCATGAGATTTGACTGTCAATTGGCCACAATTGACTTTTTCCCCAATACAATTGATTTCTAGGTCAACTGTCTCATTGACTGGGCAAAATTTGGAATCAAGACTTGAAACTTTGCATGGATAAACTTGGGAGTCCAACATGAAGCATGAAAATCATCTTAGGCTTTTTAGGTCAAAACATCTTTGTGTAAACACAAACCCTAATTTGGGTCAACAGTGCAAGGAGAAGTCTTGAGCAGAGGAAACCCTAACTGGATCTTGAGCTCCAAGGGTTTTGTGGTGAGAAAATGTTGAGGAAATGGGAGGGAAAATTTTGGGGTACAACAGATGTTAAGAGTGCATTTCTGAATAGTTATATTTAAAAAGAAGTGCATGTCAAACAACCTCCTAGATTTTAAAACTCTGAGAAATCAGACTTTGTTTTTAAACTAATGAAATCTCTTTATGGCTTGAAACAAGCTCCCAGAGCTTGGTATGGAAAATTGAGCAAATTTATTTTAGAAAATAAGTTTACCAGAGGAAAGGTTGACAATACACTCTTCTGCAAAACATTCAAAACTGATATTCTAATTCTTCAAATTTATGTTGATGATATTATTTTTGGTTCTACTAATCCATCACTCTGCGATGAATTCTCTAAGTTAATTCAGGATGAATTTGAAATGAGCATGATGGGGGAATTGAAGTTCTTTGTGGGTATTCAGATTGATCAAAAACCAGAAACTACTTACATTCATCAAAGTAAGTACACCAAAGAACTTCTCAAGAAATTCAACATGAAAAACTACACTGTAGCAAAGACTCCAATGCATCCAACATGTATTCTGGGGAAATAAGAGGTAAGTGGAAATGTATGTCAGAAGCTCTATCGTGGTATGATAGGCTCTCTCTTATATCTAACTGCATCTAGACCTGATATTTTATTCAGTGTCTATCTTTGCGCTAGAATCCAATCTGATCCTAGGGAATCTCATTTAACTGCTGTTAAGAGGATTCTAAGGTATCTAAAAGAAACCCCTAACCTTGGCTTGATGTAAGAGAAAACATCAGAGTATTGTCTTTCTGGTTTCTATGATGCAGACTACGCAGGAAATCAACTAGAGAGGAAAATTACTTTTGGAAACTATCAATTTCTAGGCAAGAATATGATCACATGGTCAAGCAAGAGACAATCAACAATTGTTACTTCAACAGCAGAAGCAGAGTACATATCAGCAACATTGTGCAGTACTCAGATGATATGGATGAAGAGTCAATTGGAAGATTACCCGATATATGAGAGTAACATCCATATCTTTTTTGATAATACTGTCGCTAGTTTCTTGAGTAGGAATCTTATCCTATACTCTAGGGCTAAACACATAGAAATCAAACATCACTTTATTAGAGATTATGTTCAGAAAGGGATCATATATTTAAAATTTATAGATACAGACCATCAATGGACTGATATTTTTACAAAACCCTTAGCTGAAGATAGATTTATGTTTATTCTAGAGAATCTGAAAATGGATCTCTGTCCATAGTAAGATGTCATTAGAATCAAACGTGTTTTAGTCGTATTCCGAAGGAATAAGATTCTGACTTAATCAAAAGGCTTCTAATTTGTTTTATCTCAATCAACAAAAGATGTTTCGGTCAGAAATGTCCTTAACCAGATGGAAATCTTCATGATTTTCGAGATGCTGAGAATATAAAACGCATTACCTAAATAGACATAGTGTGAATCACACTCTACCTAGGTCATGCACGAGCAATTATTTTTCTTGAAATGATTAATCCTGATTTCATTAATTTAAATACTCCTTGTGAACAATCTTTTCGTTTCATGCCCCTATGCCTATTTTTGATATTTCGTGTCATGATTAAATGATTTTGTGTTATCTCATCTTAATGTTTGATCTACTTCTCTTTTCATTTCCTTCTCTTAGCAGTCTATGATGTCATTTGAGTGTTTCAATCGTCTTACTTAGTGAACTTCTTAACTGACTAATTACATATATCTTCTCATCTATAGTCATTCATCAAGTCCTTTTCCTTGTATCATCTTCAACTGTCTCTTATCTTTAAACTTGTCTACATACCATGGATGTTATAACCTTTCAAGGAGATGCAAATCTTCTCGAAGTAATCAAAGAGAAAAGACCCAGCTATGTGTCCGATGATAGTTTCATCAACGAGCTTATTGAAATCAAGGATGGTCTGGGTATGCAACAATGGTAAGAGGTCCTATTTATCCTAACCTCTTAAAGAACTTTTGGCTTTATGTTTCTGTCAGTCCTGATGAAAACGCCATTCATTCATACATCTTTGGCGTTCCGATTACCATTACTCGCTCCTCCATTGATGAAGCCATCCAGAGTCCACCTTTACCCAACTCTTGCATGAATGTTGACATGTTTCCAAATGTTCCTAAATCTTCATTTGAATATGATCCCCTTAATTCAGATCATTTGAAACCACTTGCAAAAATCTGGTTTCAGTTTCGATTGAAAAATCTTCATGCCAGAGGAGAAGATCTTGATAAAGTTTCGAGGGATATGTGTATTATTTATTGCCTTCTCAAGAGTATTCCAATTAATCTTTCAGAAATAATATTCAATCATCTCAATCTATCAATCCTAGCATCCAAGAACTCTCAAAAATCACATGTTCTGTATGGACGTGTATTGTCTGAACTATTTGAGTTAGCAGGTATAATTGAAACGTTCAAAGAAATCTATTCATCAGAGTAAATGCTCTATTTGATGAGAGTCGTGATGTGTTTTAATTTTAGACAACTTTCCCTATCTATGTTTCTCCTTCTATTGTAATATCCTTTGAATATCAATGAAACTTCTTATCTTTCCTTGTTATTTCTTCTGGTCTTTATGTTTTTCACAAATAATTACATTTTTTATTATGAAAAAAGGGGGAGTAATTAAATGAACTTTAATTTTGATTTCAATAATCAAGTTCTGGAAAATGTTGTCTGAAAAGAGCTGCTTACATTCTAACCCAGTTAAACTTCTGTTTGTGTTAGAAGTGTTTTTCTTTTTCAAGAAAGAAGAACTCTAATTAAAGAGAGAGATCTGAAAGCATTGTTCAAGGCTTATGTATAACCTATTGGCTTCAGACTCTGAAGATGTTTTTCAATTCATAATCAGACTCCAAGAAGTGAAATCTAGAATCAGTCTTCAAATAAATGAGAATCTAGAAGTTGTCTTTGTTAGAACATAGTTTGATTATACAAACCTTGTAAGAGTTTTGATGATAACAAAAGCAAATAACATTTATGCTCCCTAAAATTATATTCAGTTTTGTAGAGAAGTTCTGATGGAAGAAGATTAGAAGATAAGTTATAAAGCTGTTTCTGTTGTGATTGTAAACATCTCTCAAAAAGTTATGATGAAAGAAGATCAGAAGATGCACTAAAAGGATGTTTCAACTCTGATTATAAAACTCTTTGAAAGAAGTTTTAACACTGCAAACAGGATTTCATGGCTCTGATCTCCAAAGTTCTAAAGCAAGCATCAATAAATACTTCAATGTTCTGAAGCGTTACGAATCAAATATTTCCATTTCAAGAGTAACAGCTGGAAGGGAACAAGGATCTTTATTTTTGGAAAGCGCCTTAATTATCATTGATCAAGTTTCCACATGATCATCCATGCTTTTCCTATTTAAACAAGCCTTGAGGATAAATCGTTCACGATTTACACACGCACAACAATGCTGCTCTCATCTTTCATACCCAATCTTTCAACATTCAAATTGTTTAAAACTTCACTGTCTTGTGATATTGTTTAATTAGAAACACTAATGTACACTTTTATTCATATATTGTTTAGAGAATTTCCTTGAGAAAAACTGGATTGTGGTTATACTCAAGAAGTCTTTGGCAGTTGTCAAAGTAAATTTGTAATCAAGATTGATTAGTTGATTAATACCTCGTTGGAGAACGGCGAAATTACCTTGGCGGGTGGACTGGAGTAGTTTGAGTTCAAACGAACCAAGATAAAAATCAAAGTGTTCTTTCCATTAAGTTTTAAGATCCCAATTCAACCCCCCTTGTGTTTTTCCATTCTTCAATTGGCATCAGAGTGCCTGGTTCTGAGTTTAAGCACTTAATCGTGTCAGTAAAAGATCCAACCTAAGGAAAACACTATGTTAGGGCCAAGTCAGAACATCAGCAATGACTACCATGATGAGAAAGATATAATCAGCGGAAAACCTCTAATCTTTGATGGAGAGAAATTTGACTACTGGAAAGACATAATTGAAAGTTTCTTTCTGGCTCATGACGCTGATCTCTGGGATATGGTGATTAATGGGTACATGCATCTTGTTGATGAAAGTGGTCAGAAGATTGATAGAAAAAGAATGTCAGATTATCAAAAGCGAGACTTCAAATCATTAAAAGGGAAGGTATTATCACCCTAGACATCTATGGTACTCTGCAGGAACCTCTTTGTAAAATCTGTATATTTTGGCTATAAAATGTTGTATGTAAAATAGATGGTCGAGGTGAGAGAAGAAATATATTTTATGATTTTTGCACCCTCCGTGGTGGCGAACCTTTAGTTCCTACGTACCTCCTTCCATGCAATAGGGGATCAAAGTTCACGTAGTTCCTCTTTTTAAAAAAATTTAAAACACAAGTGTGTTGGTTAATTTTATGAGATAAGACATCATCGTCATTGTCCGTGTGGAAAACATACTTACTACCCACAATCATGATAAAGGAGAATTTGCATCATCTCAAATTGGAGGATATGGCTTGGATTTTAAAATCAACAACGCCTCACTCAACACCCAAGTGGAAAATATCTCTATTCACTACATATTGTAGAAGTATAGTTGTTTGCATCACTACAAGGATTAACAAGAGTCTAATCTTTTGAGAAAGGTTTTGAAATAGAAATCCAAAGTGGCAAAAATGGTTTGAAATGAGATTGATTGACTTTTAGTCTTCTCACAAAAAATGTCAAAGTATTGTTAAGTTTATTGAAGTTTATTTATGAAGGGTTTTGAAAATGCATGGACTAGGTCCAAGTTTATTATGAAAGTGGTTCAAATTTAAAAACAAGAAGAGTTTTCAAAAGGAGGAGGGAGATTTTTGAAATTAAAGAAGATGGGAGGATAAGAAGGGACTACCCTAAAGCATAAGGTAAAAGCTAGGGATAAGAACCATTTAACCAACAAGAAGCCAATACTTGACATTATGAGTCAAGATAGAATTCCCATTTTTTGGATTGAAACCAAGCAAGCAAAGATATAGGCCTCTTGAAGGAATCAAACTTCAAATGTATTAAGTCTTCACAAAAATTGGGCAGAGTAACGGCTGTATACGGGTGAATTCCAGATTACAAAAAAAGAGTGTAATCACAATAACCTGCACAAAAAAAAACAAATAACCCAATGTCTTGAGGTAAACCTCAAGAACTCCAGACAAAATATCAATTAAAGTCACAAAGTCTCGAACATAGGTCAAGGTTTCTAATCCTAAATCCAAGAAGTCCAAAACTCTATAATGCCAAGGATAGTAACCAAATAGTCCAAGTATCATTAAAAGTTTTTTAGGGTTCATGTTAATTATTAGGTATCTTAAAAAAGAAAAGAAAAGCTCAACTGAGAAAAATAAAAATGACAAGAAAGTAAATGCTCAAGTGAGCAAAATAAAAATGGCATGAAATGTAATGCTTAAAATAAATGGTACATAAAGCATAAAAGCATAAAGTAAAAACAATTTAATAATTAGTGGTTAGTTGGATGACCATCTTGAAACTTGCATTTGGAACTCATTAGAGGATTGGTAGAACCAAAGCCTCCACACAACAAGTTGCATTTTCTTTTTGTCAAGTATATCATCTATTTGAAATCCTTAAAAGTACCATTTAATGATCAACGATGTTTAAGTGATCCACGTTGACCAAAAGTATTGTAGATCCATTAGAGGATTGGTAGAACCAAATCCTCCACACAATGAATCTCAAGGTTATTGGATCAAAGAGATCAAATTAACATACTTGGGCTTGCAAACATAGGTTTGGGCCACAAATGATCATTTATTCGAATCGGGACAAAATTTAGCGCTATTTTAAGTAATCGTAAGTGGACTTATGTAGAAGTCGCACCTATTTTGAGGCCTGTCAATAGAAATCTATGCATCATTTGTTTCGAGACATGATATAGAGATCATGCTCCAATAAAACTTAGTGCAATGAGAAAGGGATGAGATGAAGAGGGGTGGGAAAGAATATAAACCACATTTGAATTAAAATTTAATCAAACTATTATTAAAATCATTCATCCATTTTTTTGGAGTTAGACTCAACACCATGGATCCAATGATGTTAATAAAGTTCATTATCAAAAATTTAACCCAAGATCAACCAGAAAATAATCACAAAATAATATTGCATTTAATATATATATTAAAAAGGTTTTAAAAAATGTTTTAAAATAAAAATAAGAAAGAAAATACAAACTATGTTCAAACTAATCAAGAAATATTAAGTAAGACTATAGAAAAATTAGAAATAAACTCAAATATTTTTATAAAATTTTTGGTAATTTTTTAAAGTCAGAAACAATTTTTTAAATTAAAAAAAATGAGTAAAATAAACCAAAAATGATAAAAATAACAAATCAGAAATAAAAACTGAATGAGGTCACCAATTTTTGTCACAATATCATCGGATCATTCCATATTTTTTTCAGAATTTAAAAATGCATAAAAGTATTTTTAAACATTTAAATCATTTCAAATAAAGTGAAAATTTATAAAAAGAAATAAAAAAACACAAAATAAAATTGTAAAAAATTAACAATCAGAAAGAGAAAAATCAAAAATATTTTTCATAATTGTTTCAGATTTTTTGGACTTAAAATGAATTTTCTATGACTTTTTTAAGTTTAAAACAATTAAATATAAAAATCAGAAATAAAAAATAAAGTCAAAAATATGTGGACCATTGGATGAGAGTCAAAACGCATTAGTAATCAAATCCAAGGGATCTGATGCATTGTGCATATCATGTTCATTAGTGAATAAAGCATAGAATTAAATATAAAATCAGATTTAAAAAAAAAACAAGTTGCACACCATCGTTGGTTGGAAGATGACACGTTGGTCATCTTGAACCTACAGCCAACGTGAATTGCAGGTCTCTCAAACTGTAAAATCAGAAGCTCAGACCTATTCCATTCGCTTCGTCTTTTCAAGACGAAGACAACCACGCCCTCGTGACAAATTTATATGAGTTGTAGCTCATGCCATTTAGAAGGAAAGTTTTGAAAAGGGATTTGAATTTTCATGGTCAAAACTTCTTTCTAGATAAAAGCAAGTGTTGCAACTAGAACCAGGGCAATGAGAGCTTCACAATGATATCAGAGTTTTGAAGAATTGATGGAGAAATCAACCTATTAGAATTGAGTTGCAGAGCTCTGAAACTGGACTTCTATGGCACAATTATTAAAGGTAATTGTATGGTTAGCTTCAGGGAAGTTCAAGGAAGGTGAATTGATAGAAAAATTGGATTAAAAATGGCTTGAACACTGATTACGAAGTTACAGAAAATTGAGTTATGGAGCATGTTTTTCAGGATGATTCTGGCTATACAAGCTTGAGGAAAAGAATGGGGGATGACCCTTTATTTATAGGAGAATGAATGGGATTCTCAAGCGTGTGAAATGATGAGGTTTAGAGGGAAATTGTGGGAGGTCTGTAGCATGAACAAAGTGGGACTTGTTTAACATCAAACTTAGCTAAATCGTGCGCTTCATGATGCTAAACACCTTTAGAAAGTTGCTAAACATAATTAGAAGCAAAAATGCATGGAAAATTTTTGATTAGAAGCCAAAACAAAGATTTTAAAATCTGACTTCTGATGAAACTTCAGTTTCAAGCTACTAATTTCAAAACAATGGCATTTTCAGCTCAGGGGTCTTAGGACATGATTCTTGATGCTTTAGAAAGATGAGGTTACAAGCTTTGCAAGGGAAAAATAATGGAGTTAAATGAATGCGTGAGCTGAAAGTTGCATTGAGTCAAAGTTGTGGAAAAAGGGTTGACTTTCCATACTTAGAAATATTCAAATTTTTCTTCAAAAGTGACCTATAATGTTTTGCATCCAAACATTGCCTTCCACTTGGAATTTGCTCTTGACCAAAAAAGATGGCATGAAATATACATTCAATGACATTTTGAAACTTGAACCATTTAAAATATCCAAAAGTTGAGAGAGTTATGAATTGTTGAAGTTGTCAAAAAATCATGAAATGACCTATAATCTTTTCCATATTTAGGGCATATTTTATCCATTTTTCACTTTTCATGTAAAAGAAGGAATAAAGTTCACATCCTCAAGATCATTATGGTAAAAGAGTGGGCTCAAGGTGATAAAAATTGACCAAGTTATGATAATTAGAAACTACACCTGAGAAAATGAGGTTCATCTGGAAGACTTGTAATCTTTCTTAATCATCAAGTTTCTTCCACATGAAAACTCCTTGAAACTTTTGAAGTGATTTGTTAATAACCCTTTGAAGAGAAGGATTTATTTTGAATCACTCAAAAATACCAAAATATGAGCAAGATATACTTCTTTGAAGTTCAAAACCCTAGCTCCTAGACCAAGAAAATGCTTCTAGGAACTCTTACAATTTTGACCAACCTTCTTGTACCAACACTATTACTTTGTAAATAGAAGTTATTGAGGATGGTAATGAGAACTCATAGCCATCAAAACCACTTCCATATCTTGAGATATTAGAGAAATATGCAATTGTGATCAATGGGAACAAGACCTTGTCCAATCACGACAACTTCTTCCATCAACCCCTTGTACTTTTGAATCAATTTTGATAACTTTTAAATGTGGTGAACCAAGATAAACCTTGCCATGGAATTTCTTCCAAAATAAATTCATTGGTCAGGTTTGAAATTCTCAAGATTTAATGACTAGGGCAGGGAAATAAACTCATGAACTCATGGATCAACTTTCTAAGCCTCATTGCCTTTACCTACATTATTAACAAGTAAGACCATCCAACATTGCGTTTTATTAATTTGAAAGAAAATCATGAAAAAATATCCATGATCACAAAAGAAAACAAGTCAAGATGCTTAGTGATTCCTCAAAGAGCAAAACTAAAGATGGGGAGGAGGACCAAAAGCCCTAATGTGATCTTGTTGTGATTGAATCAATATGGTATGATGAAGGGATCTTAGGGGCAAAAATTGGGGTACAACAGCTGCCCTTATTTAAGTTTTTTCTATCTGGAGATACGAAGGTTAAAAATCTTCATGTCGACGCGATCGAAGATACTTAAATATAAAATAAACCATATTCTTGGCCCTAAGATGCCATGCAATGCTTATGAATATGAATGCACATAGACAACTTCAAAGGGACACAAAACACCACTCGGGATGTAACAAAATAAAGAAACAAGAGAGAAACATGACCAGGAAAATAAATCATTGGTGGATCAAAAGACCCAACTTATAGAGGATGATAAAAAGTCAAAGGATACACCCACTTCTATCGATGGTGAAACTACCAACATTCACCGAGGGTAGAAAGAGGAAAGAAAATAACACCACCAACGTTCACTGAAGGTGACCTACCAACTCTTACTGAAGGTAGAAGGAAAAGAAATATCATAGCACCACCATTCACTAACGATGAACTACCAGTGTTCATTGAAGGTAGAAAAAAGATAACAAACACCAGCTTTCACTAAAGGTGGCCTACCAACTTTCACTGAAGGTAGAAAGAGAATAATATATCATAGCATCAGCATTCACTGAAGATGAACTACCAACATTCACCAAGGGTAGCAAAAAGATAACAGTCATCGACGTTTACTGCCGATGATCTACCAACTTTCACTGAAGGTAGAAAGAGAATATATCATAGCATCACCGTTCACTAACGATGAACTACCAACGTTCACTGAGGGTAGAAAAAATATAACAAACACAAACTTTCACTGAAGGTGACCTACCAACTTTCACTGAAGGTAGAAAGAGAATATATCATAGCACCGCCGCTTACTGATGATGAACTACCAACATTCACTGAAGGTACCAAAAAGATAACAAACACCAACTTTCACTGTAGGTGACCTACCAACTTTCACTGAAGGTAGAAAGAGAATATATCATAGCACCTCTGTTCACTGAAGATGAACTACCAATGTTCACTGAGGGTAGCAAAAAGATAACAATTCTTTTCCCAAAAATTCCAGCCTTTCGCATAGAACGGGTATCAACTTCTTCTTTAACCAACGCATTCTGCCTGGAAAGGGTAATGTATAGGTTGTCTCAAATAAAGAGACCTGCTATTTGTTGTTATAGGAAGATTGTAAAAGTGACTCCCTGGGGAAAACAATATGGCTTCCTGGGGAAAGATAATGACTTTCTGGGGAAATGCCAACATATTCCTGCTGGGGGATAAAGTCTTCTCATGCAAAATAAATGCACACTCTCAAACCAAAACTCGAAGCTTGCAGCAATCCAAAATAATAATATTGATGAGGATCAAAGATTCAAACCAGAAATAAACTGGAGTAAAACAGTCAGCTAAAAATACATCCTTTGAGAAATAAACTCAAGCAGGAAACCCAAATTATCCAGACAAAGAGTTGTACAGGAAGGCTAGAGAAAAAATGTTCCACGATGAATAACTCAGTGGGGAAATTGAAAGAATATACACTTTCTGCTTAAGGAAAACACTCTATTGGAGGGAGGACAACACAACTCTACAAAACATGGTGATATGTCAACAAGATATTAACAAATGTTAATGAGCAATGATTTGCTATATTTAAATATGCATGATGTATATATGAATATATGAGTGTTATCATGTATATTCTGACAAAACAAACATATAACACTTGGGGTAAACAAACAAAACCAACTCGGACACAAAAAACACTCAACTAAATCATATCCAAGATGAACATTCCATAAGAAAATAAGCACCAACTGAGGAAACAAAATCATACAGCATGGCTTAATTTCACTAGGGAGAATCATAATATAGCAAAAATATAGTACAGACATAGGGATATAACATCCCTCACCAGGCATCACCAAGGAATAACACTCAGACTTCAACGGGGAAATAAATATTTTCAAATGTAACACTTCTACTGTGGATTGCAAAACTTATATCAAATAAAGCATATGGACACCAAATCATCAAAACATTCACTGGAGAATTCAGGCCCACTTTGAAGGAGGAAAAGTATACAAACTTCACTAAGGGAGATAATGATTCATCATTGAGACATCAATTGGGGACTTCATGCTGACTTCATTGGGGAGGTCAACACCATATCATCGAGGGGAAACCAAGATACGTTCTTCACTGGGAAAACCGGAGATACGTTCTTCTTCCAGAGTAATTATTATACCAACTTCTCTAGGAAGAAAGAACTTCTATCAAATAAGAGAAACCTTCACTGGAGAAATCTTGGATTGAGTCTTCATATCATGAAAACTCAAAAAAGAAGAAAAAAGAACCAATATTTGATTGGGGACACTGGAGTCACAAACCCAATACAGCGAAAACATCCTGAGAAAATCTTCCCCTGGAAACAAAACTTCTCAAAACTACTGGAGTTCGTCTATACCTAGGATCACCACTTTTGTTTTCCTATTGAATCACAAAATCTAAAGTAACAGTAAATTGTAAATTCTTTTTGAAAAAATATTTTGTTATTTAAATTTTCGCTTTAAAAATTATGATAAAAAATAAATGGAGTCTTTGCAAGCTAAATAAAACAAGAAATACAAAGAATTGCGCAAAAGCTCAAATTTCATTGATAGAGTGGTAGTCTGCGAATGGCGGGACTCCATGGATGATTACAAATTTCGGAAAATGGTAATATATAATGGAAAAGATACATTGAGATAGAATTACCACTATCCCCTCTAACAACTTTTGAAATCCTGAGCAACAGTTTCCGTCGAAGTATGGTAAGGATCCAAGAAGATTGTTGCTTCAACAATCATGTCTCGTCTGATATAGTTACTTGCCAAGAAAATCCTTAACTTTTGCCTAAGCTTCCCATGCGGGGTTTCAACTTAGCGCGGAAATTTATTCTGTTTATGTCTCTAATTTTTACCTAGACCGCCCTTCCGGGTTTTCAGCCTACCGAGACGCTTTTTTTTTTGCCTAATCTGCCCTTTCGGGTTTTCAACTTAGCTATTTTTTCTTTTTATTTCTTTAGGCGAAGTAATTCTTGATTGCATCAACATTCATGAGATGTGGGAACTCCTCGCCATCCATAGTTTCAAGAATTAATGCACCGCCAGATAAGGTTTTCTTGACAACATACGGGCCTTCAAAATTGGGAGTCCACTTGTCCCTAGAATCAGCATTAAAAGACATGATCTTCTAAGCACGAGGTCGCCTTCTCTGAATTCACGAGGTTTGACCTTCTTATCAAAAGCTTTCTTCATTCTCTTATGATACAACTGCCCAAGACATAGTGCCGTCATTCTCTTCTCTTCGATCAAATTCAATTGGTCCAACCTATTCTGGGCCCATTGAGCCTCTTACAACTTGGTTTCCATTATCACACGCAAAGAGGGAATCTCAACCTCGATTGGGAGTACTGCTTCAATTCCATACACGAGGGAGAAAGGGGGTGATCCCTTTGAAGTGCAGACAAATGTCTGATATCCATGCAAAGCAAAAGGGAGCATTTCATGCCAATATTTATAAGTAACAACCATCTTATAGATGATCTTCTTGATATTCTTATTATAAGCTTCAACAACCCCATTCATCTTTGGCCTGTACGGAGATGAGTTGTGATGCACGATCTTGAATTCCTCAAAAAGTTCTGTCATTATCTTGTTGTTCATATTCGATCCATTGTCGGTGATAATTTTGCTCGGCACACCATACCGACATATAAGATTATTCTTAATGAAGCGCACAACCACCTGCTTGGTAACGTTAGAATATGAAGCAGCTTCCACCCATTTGGTGAAGTAATCAATTTCTACCAAGATGAAACGGTGTCCATTTAATGCTTTGGGTTCTATCATCCCAATCATGTCAAAACCCCACAAAGAGAAAGGCCACGGGAAAGAAATAAAATTGAGAAGTGTCGGAGGCACATGAACCTTATCCACATAAATCTAGCATTTATGACACTTCTTTGCAAATTTGTAACAGTTAGATTCCATTGTCAGCCAATAGTAACCTGTCCTTAGCATCTTTTTAGCCATCGAATGTCCATTGGAATGAGTTTCGAATGAACCTTCATGTATCTCATGCATCAACATGTCTGCTTCGTTTCTATCCACGCATCTGAGCAAGACCATGTCATAATTTCTTATGTACAACTCATTTTCACTGAGGAAGAAACTGCCAACCAATCTTCTCAATGTCTTTTTATCTTTATTCGATGCACCAATCGGGTATTCCCGAGTTTAAATAAATTTTTTGATATCATAATACCAAGGTTTCTTATCCGCTACCTCCTCTGTTGTAAACACATGAGCGGGCCTATCAAGTTGTCGAACCATAGTTCGAGGTATATCATTCCAAATATTTACTTGATACATAGAAGCCAGAGTTTATAGAGCATCCGCCATTTGATTTTCATCTCTAGGAATGTGATGGAATTCAACTTTATTAAATAAGGGTAACAATCTTCTAGCATAATATTTGTAAGGGATCAAGCCAGGATGACGAGTATCCCACTCTCCTTTAATTTGATTATTACCAAAGTTGAATCGACATACACATCTAGAATTTTAATTCTGAGATCAATAGCTTCCTCGATCCCCATGATGCAAGCCTCATATTCTGCCATATTATTAGTACAATCAAATGTCAACCTTGCAGTAAAAGGGATGTGCGATCCATGTGGAGTGACAATCACAGCACAAATTCCTTTACTATAAGCATTCACAGCTACATCAAATATCATACTCCAACGAGATTCAGGATCAGGAGCTTCCTCTGGAAATGGTTCTTCACAATATCTCACTTTCAGAAACATCACATCCTCATCGGGAAAATCATCCTTCACAGACTGATAATCATCAACTGGCTGGTAAGCAAGATAATCTGCTAACACGCTTATTTTAATAGCTTTTTGAGTATGGTATTCAATATCATATTCAGATAGCAGCATCTGCCAGCGGGCAATTCTCCCAGTAAGAGTAGGCTTTTCATAAATGTACTTGATTGGATCCATTTTGGAGATCAACCAAGTAGTGTGATTCAACATATACAGCCGCAAACGTTTTGCCGCCCAGGCCAGAGCATAACATGTCTTTTCCAGCATGGAATACCGTGATTCACAGTCAGTAAAGTTTTTTACTGAGATGATAAATGGCATGTTCTTTCTTCCCTGCTTCATCTTGTTGTCCCAGAATACAGCCCATGGAATTATCTAACACTGTTAGATACATAATCAATGGTCTTCCTTCAACAGGAGGGACAAAGATAGGAGGTTCAAGCAGATATTCTTTAATACTTTCAAATTCCGTTAGACAGTCATCTGTCCACACACAACCTTGATCTTTCTTTAACAACCTAAAGATCGTTTCACAAATTGTAGTCATGTGGGAAATGAATCTGGAGATATAATTCAAATGCCTGAGGAATCCCCTGACTTGCTTCTCAGTTCTCGATGCTGGCATTTCTTGAATTACTTTGACTTTATTAGGGTCAACTTCAATTCTCTCCTGGCTAACAATGAAACCCAATAATTTCCCTGATCGAACACCGAAGGTACATTTATTTGGATTCAAGCAGAGACGATACTTCCTCAAACGCTGAAACAACTTCAACAAATCTTCTACATTCCCTTATTCAGCCTGGGATTTTGCAATCATATCATCGACATATACCTCAATTTCCTTGTGCATCAGGTCATTGAATAGGGTTTTTATAGCCCTCTGCTGCACCAGTGTTCTTTAACCCGAAGGGCATCACTCTGTAACAAAATGTTCCCTAGGGTGTGATAAATGTTGTTTTTTCTATGTCATCAGGCGCCATCCTTATTTGATTATACCCGGAAAATCCGTCCATGAACGAGAAAACTTTGAATTTTGTTGTGCTGTCCACTAACATATCAATATGTGGCAATGGAAAATCATCTTTTGGACTAGCTTTATTAAGATCTCTGTAATCTACGCACATGTGGACTTTTCCGTCTTTCTTCGGTACTGGGACAATATTGGCAATCCATTGAGGGTACACTGGTGTCACAAGAAAACCAACATTAATCTGCTTTAGGACTTCCTCTTTGATCTTTTACTTCCATATCTGGGTGAGTTCTTCTCAACTTCTATTTTATTGGCAGACACTCTGGCTTCAACGACAAACGGTGTTCAACAATATATGTATCTAGACCAGGCATATCTTGGTAAGACCAAGTGAAAATATCCACATACTCTTTCAACATCTCTATCACCTGCTTTTCACATCAGGATGCAACAATGCTCCAATCTTGACTTCTTTTGGATCTTTTTCTGAACCTAAATTGATTACTTCCAATGGATCTTTATATGGCTGAATGGAATTCTCCTCGCACTCAAGAAACCGTGAGACCTCTTCTGGAATTTCATCATAGTCTTCTTCTTCGGCCCCATACACAGGACATTCAAAGTTGGGAGAGGGTGCAAGGTCATTGTATTCAACGGGTTTTTTAATTAATCTGCACATATGATTTATGATTACTTTTAGAAACTGACACATATCACAAGTGATCATGCAGATTGAATTTCAGTTATTATTTATTTTGAAAGGTTTTTTTCCTGATTACCATATTCCAAGAAAAAGCAAAAAATAAAAACACAATTTGGGAAACAAAGACAACTTTTATTAATGATTTTAAAAGTCACAGCAAACAGATAAGCCCATACAATATCAATACTTTCACCTTGGGCAGAGTGAAAGCTTTTCAAAAAGATTAACAAAACAAATTACTTTGAAACATGTATGCAAGAAGGAACATCAATGGTTATCCAGTTCTGAACCTTAACTCTGTGCATCACAAAATTCGACATTTATGGCTCTGCTTCATCTTCCACAATGGCATTAATCCCGGAAATAGTTTGAAGAAGATAACCCCCGCTACGGAAGATGTCTTGATACTTTCCTGCAGTATACCTCGGCTTCATGCTCTTACCTTTATCATTCTTCATAGAGAACCCCAAGCCGGCTCTATTCTTGTTTACACGTGGATCCACAATCTATCCCCAAACTTCAATATGGCCATTATGCACAACATGTTGCGCATCCTTAAGCGAAACCATGGAATTATCATTTCCTCTTATGTTGTCAATGGATAAAGCTTGGAGTTGGGTTCCAACAGCAGCTTCATCTGCCTCCACAATGCTGAAAGAGGACAAATGAGATATCAATAATGCATGTTCTCCACTTATGATTACCACTTTTCTTTCACGTACAAACTTCAACTTCTGGTGTAAAGTCGAAGTGACAGCCCCTTGCTTCATATATCAACGGTCATCCCAGCAAGAAACTATAGGCGGGTACAATATCCATGACCTGGAAAGTAATCTGAAACAAATGTGGGCATATATGAATAGGCAAGTCCACTTCACTAATAACATATTTCCTTGATCCATCAATCACATTCATAATAATTCCACTTGGGCGCATGGGCGTTCCTTGATATTTCAACTTCATGAGCGTGCTCCTAGGTATAACGTTCAATGCTGATCCATTATCAATCAACACAATGGATAATGAATCATTCTTACAGTTCATAGAGATGTGGAGGGTCAGATTGTGATTCCTTCCTTCACCGGGCAGTTCATCATTGCAGAAACTCAGGTTATTACATGACGTTATATTCCCCACTATGCTGCTGAATTGGTCTACATGCATGTCACTTTCCACAAAATCTTGGTCCAATACCCTTATCAATGATTCTCTGTGAGCAGAGGATTTCATCAATAAAGCCAATATAGATATTTTTAAAGGAGTCTGCAGTAGCTGATCTACAATTTTGTAGTCGCTCATCTTGATTATCTTTAAAATATCATCAACTTCTTTTTCTAGCTTATCTCCACTAGATTCACCCGTAACCTTCTTGGGTTCAACATTTTCAACAATTTTCTTTCCAGCGCTAACATCTCCACGAACAACTGGTGCAAAAACACGACCATTGCGGGTCACTATGTTAGTCTCATAAAAATTTCCAACATCAGGCATTGGTTGGATGGGAACTTCCACACCATTATTTAAGATTGTAGCGGTATATTTGTAGGGTACAACCTTATCTGACTTGTAGGGGACAGGACATGGCAAACTAATCACCAATGGAGTAATAGCCGACTTGCTATGATACTCAACTTTAAAATGGGCGGGTGCACCAAAACAAGGCACAATGACGTTTACCCCTTCTTCAACACAATCATTCATTATGGAGTCATCTCTAGAAAACAAATCTTCATCCGAGGATAAGAACTCATCTATAGAGGCATACTCATCATCTGACACCTCTTTAGCCAAACAAACCTCAATCATATCAACTTTATGGTAATCATACCTTTGACCTGTAACCTTGATGGTTCCATTATCCAATAACAACTGAACACCTTTCCTTACAATTGAACATCCTCGGGAGTCCCGACAACAAATTTAGCAAGATCCATACTGATGTTCCATCGGACCAACCATGTGGCAGAAAGTAGCATGCAATTGTACAAGATCCTCATTCATATGTTCCACATCAAAAATTATGAACTCTCCAGGACATCCAGAAACCATGTTCACCTCCTCTTCATACTCTGCCCTAGGCCTGATTATGTCGATGAGGCCGTCATCCATCATCTCCTGCAAATCAGCCTTTCTCTTGTCGCAACACTGTATGTATGTACTACAAATAGTATAACCGGAATGGTCATGCGTATAGTATCTAAATTCAGAGGTCTGCATGCATTTTCACCAAATCTCCTCTAACCATATTAATATCAAAAATCTGGAAGTCACCTGGACAATCAGCCACCATGTTCACAACATTTTCTCCTCCATGCTTGGGCAGAGGATTGTCTTTAACATTAGGGCCCACATCCTTGAAAGATAGAATACCAAACTTCACCAATTTCTGCACCTCAGTCTTCAAAGGATAACAATTCTCAACATTATGCCCTGGTTCTCCCTGATGAAAAGCACATGTTTGGTCCGCCTTATAATACCAAGGCAAGGGCAATGGTACAGCTGTTGGTGGTCGGGTCTGAACCAACTTCTTCTGAATTAACACCGGTAGTAAATATGTATAACTCATAGGGATAGGGTAATAACTCTCCCTTCTCTGATTATACCCTTGATTCCCCTGCTGGGATGGTCTCTAGTAAGAAATGGTTGTTGGAGCTACACCAACAAGTGGAGTAACTGAGGCGACTTGTTGATGACGCTGATAACTTCTTCTAGGAGGATTAACTCTCCTTTCTTGTATAACATCATTTTTGTCTCCTTCCTTCTTTTTAGTAATGTAGTTGTTTAGGTATTGGCATGCATTTTTGGCAAAACCAGGTGTATGAATGTCATGACTGATGTCATAACATTCTAGTTTATTAGGTACAGATTTATTAGGTACCTTTGTAGAAAAATATTGTCATACAGGTACTGATGTTTATGAGTGTGTATCTGAGCATTTTGCAAAAGGATCACATTTACGAAAATCAGTAAGCAGGAATTCAGATGTCATAACAGATGTTAAGACATCCTGTTCTGAACTAACAGGTTTGCAGTTTGGTTAATTCTGAGTTTTTTCAGGAAAATGACTCAGCCTTTCCAGAACAGAATCCTGCGTTTTCTTTGGGTTAACCTAGCTCAACCCTAACCTGGTTGATAAAGTCCTGTGACCTAGTCTTAAGGTCAAACGGAATTAACCCTAGCTTTTTGGGGGAAACCCTAACTGAAGATGCAGCTGCTATATATTCAACAGAGCTGCTGTTTTGAAAGGAATCCCTTTTTGACAGAAGATCATTTAAAAGTTGTATAGTTTTTACTATTGTAATCCAAGCAATTATCATTGTGATAAGTGACTTGGAATAGGTTTTAATTGTAAGGGTTGTGTAGCACTCAAAGCTTTGAAGCAAGAGTGTTTGTATGTCTCTTGACTAAAGCTGTGAAGCACAGTCAAGTTAGGTTTGTGTATCACTCAAAGCTGTGAAGCAAGAGTGTTTGTGTTGCTTGATTAAAAAGCTGTGAAGCATAATCAAGTGTATGTTTTGAAGAGTGTCTTCAACAATTCATTAGTCAAATTGTTTTATGTATCACTATTGTGATTGAGGGGGAGTGAGTAGGAACTCAGGTTTAAGTTGTACTTAGATTGAAGTTGCATTGGGTAGGTCTTAAGTGAAGGAGATAAACTGGTTGGTTTATTCCTGAATTAATATCTCTTATAGTGGATTTCCTCCCTGGCTTGGTAGCCCCCAGAGTAGGTGTTGTTGCACACTGAACTGGGTAAACAATTAACTGTGTTCTTTACTGTTTTTGTATTTACTGTCTTATAGAAAGTCAGATACGGTGTCATAACATTGAACGTGACATTGAGTATCTGCAGCCAGAATTTCAATTGGCATCAGAGCAGGCACCCTGCCTGTATTACTGGGTGAGATCTAGGGATATCACTTTCTGGCACTATGGACAAAGAAGGAGTTTTCGGAAATAGACCACCCATTCTGGATGGAACTAATTATGACTACTGGAAACCTCGTATGATTGCCTTCTTAAAATCTCTGGACAAAAAGGCTTGGAGAGCTGCTGACAAAGGATGGATCCATCCCACCATAACTGAGAAAGATGGGACAATCAGTTTGAAGCCTGAGGAAGATTGGAGTAAAGAAGAAGATGAGTTAGCCCTGGGAAATTCCAAAGCCTTAAATGCCTTGTTCAATGGAATTGATAGAAACATTTTCAGACTAGTACATCAATATGAACTGGCCAAGGAAGTTTGGGACACTCTCAAAACTACCCATGAGGGCACTTCCAAAGTGAAAATGTCAAGGCTTCAGATGTTGACTACCAAGTTTGAGAATCTAAAAATGATGGAAGATGAAACCATTCATGACTTTCACATGAACATCTTGGAGATTGCCAACACCTCAGGAGCACTGGGAGAAAAAATGGCAGAAGAAAAATTGGTGAGAAAGATTCTCAGATCCTTGCCTAAAAGATTTGCAATGAAGGTAACTGCCATAGAGGAAGCCCAGGACATCAGCAAGTTGAAAGTGGATGAACTTATTGGATCTCTTCAGACTTTTGAGACGGGGATCACTGATAATGGTGACAAGAAGAACAAGAGCATAACACTTGTATCCAACACTGATGTTGAAAACAAAGAGGATGAAGAAGAAAATATTTCAGAAGCTATAGCCATGCTTGGAAGACAGTTCAACAAACTCATCAAAAGAATAGATCCAAAGTCAAGGTCTAATGTTCATAACATTCCCTCTGACATTGACAGTTCCAGCAAAAGACCAAGGTCAGAAGAGAAGGGAAACCAAGGCAGAGGTATTCAATGCCATGGCTGTGAAGGATATGGGCATATTCGAGCTGAATGTCCTACCTTTCTTAAGAAACAAAAGAAAGGAATGATTGTTACTTGGTCTGACTGTGATTCAGAAAGTAATTCTGAAGAAGAATCTGCCAAACTAGTTACTGCTCTAACTAGTGTTTGTACCTCTGAAAGTGACACTAGTGATGAAGAATTGACATTTGAAGAACTGGCTGATACCTACAAGAAATTGTGTATCAGAAGTGCTGAAGTCTGTGTGCAGAATGAGAAACAAGCAAAACTCATCATAAAACTGGAGGCTGAAAAAAGGGCAGATCTTGAAACTATAAGTCATCTAGAAGGGGAAGTTCAATTGCTGAACTCACAACTGAACCAAATGACCAAATCTGTCAAGATGCTGTCTAATGGAACAGATAAATTGGAAGAGATTCTTCAGGTTGGACAAAATGTGGGAAACAAATCTGGACTAGGATTTGTGGAAGCAAAGAACTCTGGTACAGATAAGAAGATCAGGCCTGATAAGCAAATGTCAAAACAAATGTCTCAACACAACTCTCAACATCAGGAACAGAGACATATGAAGAAAAGGTACCAAAGATGGAGATGTCATCATTATGGGAGATATGGCCACATAAAGCCCTTCTGCTTCAGATTGCATGGATACCCTAATCAGAACTCAGGTGTCAAACCTAAGTCTAAAAAGGTACCACATGCTCCTAAATGGAAGAAAAAGGCTATTGCCCTGATAGCCCACACTTCCCTGAGGGTCTCTGCAAAGGAAGACTGGTACTTTGACAGTGGATGTTCCAGACACATGACTGGAATCAAGAACCTCCTCAATAATGTTAAGCCTCACACCACCAGTTTTGTGACCTTTGGAGATGGTGCTAAAGGTGAAATCAAAGGAGTTGGTGATTTGGATTGCCCTGGAGTTCCAAGTCTGAATGAAGTACTGCTGGTAAAAGGGCTGACTGCTAATCTCATTAGTATCAGTCAACTGTGTGATCTAGGATTCAAGGTCAATTTCTCAAAATCTGAATGTCTTGTAATCAATGAAAAACAAGAAATTGTAATGAAAGGAGTCAGATCCAAAGATAACTGTTACTTGTGGCAGCCTGAGAACACTAATAACTCCACTATGTGTCCAATTACCAAAGAAGAAAAAGAGATGAAACTGTGGCACCATAAGCTTGGTCATCTTCATCTAAGAAGAATGAAAAGAGCTATCTCTATGGAAGCAGTCAGAAGGACTCCAAGACTACAGATTGATAAAAGAAGGGTTTGTGGTGAACTTAAAATTGAAAGGCTTGGTAAAAAGAAACATGTCCATGATGTGGTGGATAAACTTGAAGAAGGATGTGTTGTCAGAACCAGAAGTAATCATGACAAGGATTTTGGAAACAACAAGTCTAATAAATTATGTTTCCCAGAGGAAATGAGTTGTGAAGTCTCTTCTCCTATAACTCACCATCAAAATGGAGTTGACAAAAAGAAAAATAAGATCATTCAAGAATCAACCAGAACTATGATTCATGTTAAAAGAATGCCTTCCCAACTTTTTGCTGAAATGGTTGCAGCTAGTAGTAACTGTTCTCAAAATATCTGGACAAAGCAGATGCTCACTGAGTATAATGTCTCACAAGATGTTGTGACATTGTATTGTGACAATCTGAATACAATCAATATTTCAATGAACCCTATTCAGCATAGCAGGACCAAGCACATTGACTTTGTTGAGAAGAAGGTAATTAAACTGGAACATGGTATCATTAAGCTTCAGCTGGCTGATTCTTCTACCAAGGCTCTTGTTGGAAATAAACTTGAAAACTTGAGGGTTAGGTTGGGTATTTGCCAACATGAGAAATTGTAGCAATTAATTTTGCTTAAAACAAGGGTTGAAGGAGTTAATTTTGTTAAGTCTAATTTTAGTGGGTTAATCATATGTTTTCCAAATTCTTTCAAAATCTTTAAGAAGTTGAAAAGACTCTCTTTTGCCTCCTACCTCTCTCGTCTTTGCAACCTGTTCCCTTCTCTCAATCAAAGTTTTTTCTCAAATTGCTACTGGTGCTCTAAGTCAATCAAAATGTCTCAAACATCATCTTCAACCAAGGAGACCTCTTCATCTTCATCATCTTCATCATCTGACCAAGACTCTCGAGCAATCACCACATGCATAGAATCTGAAGTTCTTGAGATCACTCCTCTCAGAGAGATGGCTACTGACCCCGCCAAGTCAAAAAGTTGAGAACTAGACATGCAGGAAGAGCTCAAGCTGCTGCCTCTGGTAATCCTTCTCATCCTTCTTCTTCTGTATCAAATAGAGAAGGATCAGTTCAAGTTCATCAAGCAATTGCTAGGCTAGTGACAAGTATACTAAGCGGAAACCAATATGTACCGGGGATTTCTGTCCCTTTGAATCAATCAGGAAGCACAAATGTGGATGTCTCTGAGAATGTAGATGTCTCTGAGAATGTTATGACACAAAATGACAACATTCAGAACCCTTCAGAAAAGACTGCTGATCCACCTATCATTGATGTGGATGAGGAATACTCAGACAATGATCTGATTGCCAATGTAAACCCTAGCATAGCTAGGAGAATGATGAAAAGGAAGAATAATCAGAATGCTGGAAAATGTTTGACAAAAGATAAACCTGCTAATAAAAAATCCAAGGCTGAAGGCATGGCTGGGGTAGAATCTGTGAAAACTGTTCAGTCCAAAGGGAAGGTGAAAGCCCAGGTGCATACTGATAGACAACCAATTTCAAAGAAGAGAAAAGAACCTGAATCTTCTGATTCTGATGAGGAATCAGAGTTTGAGATTGATGCTGAAGAAATTCCTATCAGAAGGAAACTCCCCTCCAGCAAAATTGCTAGAGTTCCTGAAGTCCCAACAGACAACATCTCTTTCCACCACCCTGACAATGCAAACAGATGGAAGTATGTTTGCTTGAAGAGAATAGCTTTAGAAAGAGAACTCAACAATGATGCCATGGAGTGTAAAGACATCATGGACCTGATCAAGAATGCTGGACTGATGAAGACAGTGATAAAATTTAACAAGTGTTATGAAAATCTGGTCAAGGAGTTCATAGTTAACTTGTCTAATGATTGTGCTGATGGAAGGTCAGCTGACTTTGAAAGTGTTTTTGTTAGAGGAAGAAGGGTTAATTTCTCTCCATCAGAAATTAACAAATTTCTTGGAAGATCAAATGAGGATTGTCCTGATCTAGAAGTCACTGACAATGAAGTTTGTCAAACCATCACAGCAAGGCAAGTGAAGTGCTGGCCCTTGAAAGGCAAACTGAATGCCAGCAAACTTAGCATGAAATTTGCCATCCTGCACAAGATTGGTGCAGCCAACTGGGTGCCTACAAACCATAAATCAACTATCTCCACAGGATTGGGGAGATTTATTTATGCTATGGGAACCAAGACTGCTTTTGACTATGGCAGGTATATTTTTGAACAAACTTTAAAACATGCTGGTAGTTATGCTGTCAAAGGACCAATTGCCTTTCCCTCCCTCCTTTGTGGAATTATCCTTGCACAATACCCTGATATCCTGGTGGCAAGAGATACTGCGTGCAAAAGAGCTCCTGCCCTTGGGTTGCACTACAAACTGTTTCAGGGATCTCATGCTCCTGATATTGTCATAACATCAGTTGAGACATCTTCTGTGAAGACCCAGTCCAAAACATCTGATGTCATAGCTGTATTAAAAGAGGCCTGCAAAGAACTGGAAGCTAGGAAAAAGACCCTAGAAAACCTAATTGCCAGGTTAGAAAAGGAGGAAGCTGAAGTAAACAGAAGGGAAGAGGGTGTAGAAGCTGAAGGTCATCTCAATAATGAAGAAACTAGCTCCTCTGAGTCTGATGACAGTGCTTAAAGGTTGGTGGAGTTGCTGTTTGGTGGAGTTGCTGCTGGTCCCTGGTGGAGTTTGGAAGTGTGTTCAGTTTTTAGTTCTGCTCTCATTACTTTTTCTGGATGACTGTATAATCTTTAAGAACATGTATCTTTGGCCCATTTGTGGCTAAAGAGGGGGAGATATAATTTGGTAGACTTTATTTGACATTCCATTTTTCTGCAGTCATTTTTATTCTGCTGCTATCTATCTCTGATTGCTTAGGGGCTTTAGCTAAAAATCTGCCAAAGGGGGAGTTTGTAGTTGTTTAGGTATTGGCATGCATTTTTGGCAAAACCAGGTGTATGAATGTCAGGACTGATGTCATAACATTCTAGTTTATTAGGTACAGATTTATTAGGTACCTTTGCAGAAAAATATTGTCATACAGGTACTGATGTTTATGAGTGTGTATCTGAGCATTTTGCAAAATGATCACATTTACCAAAATCAGTAAGTAGGAATTCAGATGTCATAACAGATGTTAAGACATCCTGTTCTGAACTAACAGGTTTGCAGTTTGGTTAATTCTGAGTTTTTTCAGGAAAATGACTCAGCCTTTCCAGAACAGAATCCTGCGTTTTCTTTGGGTTAACCTAGCTCAACCCTAACCTGGTTGATAAAGTCCTGTGACCTAGTCTTAAGGTCAAACGGAATTAACCCTAGCTTTTTGGGGGAAACCCTAACTGAAGATGCAGCTGCTATATATTCAACAGAGCTGCTGTTTTGAAAGGAATCCCTTTTTGACAGAAGATCATTTAAAAGTTGTATAGTTTTTACTATTGTAATCCAAGCAATTATCATTGTGATAAGTGACTTGGAATAGGTTTTAATTGTAAGGGTTGTGTAGCACTCAAAGCTTTGAAGCAAGAGTGTTTGTATGTCTCTTGACTAAAGCTGTGAAGCACAGTCAAGTTAGGTTTGTGTATCACTCAAAGCTATGAAGCAAGAGTGTTTGTGTTGCTTGATTAAAAAGCTGTGAAGCATAATCAAGTGTATGTTTTGAAGAGTGTCTTCAACAATTCATTAGTCAAATTGTTTTATGTATCACTACTGTGATTGAGGGGGAGTGAGTAGGAACTCAGGTTTAAGTTGTACTTAGATTGAAGTTGCATTGGGTAGGTCTTAAGTGAAGGAGATAAACTGGTTGGTTTATTCGTGAATTAATATCTCTTATAGTGGATTTCCTCCCTGGCTTGGTAGCCCCCAGAGTAGGTGTTGTTGCACACTGAACTGGGTAAACAATTGAATGTGTTCTTTACTGTTTTTGTATTTACTGTCTTATAGAAAGTCAGATACGGTGTCATAACATTGAACGTGACATTGAGTATCTGCAGCCAGAATTTCAGGTAAACCCATAGGGTGTCTTCTTCCCACTTCAAGAACCTTCACTCTTTGTTAAAAAGCCCTCTCTTACAGCCTCTTCTAATCGGATACCCATGCCTACCATTTTAGTAAAGTCACTTGGCACACTCGCTACCATCCTCTCATAGTAGAAAGCACCCAGAGTTTTCAAGAAAATCTTAGTCATCTCCTTCTCTTCCATGGGAGGAATTACTTGGGCGGCTACCTCACGCCATCTCTATGCATATTCTTTGAATGATTCCCTATCTTTCTTAAACATGGCCCTGAGTTAATCACGGTCCGGCGCCATGTCCATGTTGTATTTGTATTTTCTGATAAATGCTTCTCCTAGGTCATTGAAAGTATGGATATCGACACAGTCCAAACTCATGTACCACTTCGGCGCAGCACCAGTCAAACTATCCTGAAAAAAATGAATCAGCAGACACTGATCATCAGTATGGGTAGACATTTTTCTTACATACATCACAAGATGAGCACGAGGGCAAGTGTAGCCCTTGTACTTTTCAAACTCAGGCACCTTAAACTTTGCAGGTATCTTAACATTCGGGACCAAGCATAATTCATTCACGTTCTGCCTGAATAACTCCTTTCCCCTGAGGGCCTTCATCTCCCTCTGCATCTTGTCAAACTGTTCTTGAAAATCATCCATTTTATCATAAAGACTCAAGTCTTCACTTGGTGGAGGAAAAGGGCGATATATATCATCATTAACAAATGGAACCATATTCACCGAAGGAGGGCAGCAGGAGCAACATGCACCACAGGGGGTGCGGGAGTAATAGTAGTTTGAACAACTGGAACTTCTTGAGGACCAAGATTGAAACCTTAAGGCACAAAGTTCTCTGGAATTCCCCATGGATAACATTGAGGCATGTGATTCTGAATAACAACTAGAGTAGCAGACACAGGAACAGTCGAAGCTTCAGTAGTAGCCCTTGTTGGATGAGGTTGAACACTCAGTGGCTGATTCTGAGCAGCCACCAAGGATTCCATCAGAGCAGTAAGATTGGCCATGCCGGCATTCAAAGCAAAAACCTCCTCACGTAGCTCGCGATTCTCTTGTTCCAAGTTGTCTATCTTCCTTCGGAAATTAGCTCGAGTGTTGTAGTGTTGAGTCAGCTTGCTGAACGAAGTAAAGAAGCTTGGTAAGACACCTGGATATGCGTAACAAATGCAAGAAATATGTGCAATATGATGCATGATATGCAATGAAGATGATTAATTCTTATTATTAATATTTCAAGGGACTTAAATATTTATTGACATATTGTAAATATCAAAGTAACAACACCTTTGAAATACTCAAAAGTTTATTATAATAACTTTGAAATGGATTACAATTTTCAACAATCCCAAGTGCAAGATGAAAATAAAGTCAAAAACACTAAGAACCAAAGTTGATGGGGATCACACTATACGTCGACGCTTCCATGTACGCCTGGCAATCTGAGCCTTCAACCTCTGGTTTTCTTCAGCATATCTGGTGGCAACTTCCTTCCAATCACCTAAATCAGGATGTGACCAACTATCAACTGAATAAGGCTTAGGAGAAAATAAATCCCCTTGCCTATCCATCATCTATACAGCCCGACTCTCAAGAATCTCAATCAAGTCGTCCTTCTCCTGCAAGTCTGCTCTATAGGAAATCTCTAAAGTTTGGCACTTATTCTTCCAAGCATCCTTTTCTTGCTACATCCTTACTAAAGCAAGTTGTAGCTCTTCTATATCATCCAATAAGGGAGGAGTGGTCTTCACAAACAAATCAGGCATAGGTGCTTCCCGGGAATACGACATCTTCAACTAAATAGCTCTTGTTTGGACCCACTGAAGATAAAATTCCAAAGAAACAACCCCTCTTGCTCCCAAATCTTTCCTACTCTTCTTATGAATGTGACGCCAGGCCTTCACAATCTCCTCCCTAGCTTCCTTATGGTCTTCTCCCTCCTTCAGAAAGAAACTACTCAAATGAATACTATTTGGTTTATCCCTCATTGGATAACCAAGCTGTCGTCGTGTAAGAATAGGGTTATAGTTAATTCCTCCCTTTGTACCAAGAAGAGGTACATTAGGGAAACTACCACAAGTGTCAACAATCTCCACATCCTGGTAAGCTCGATGGTACCAATCAATATCTGAGTGAGTAAGTGCCATGATCTTAGGAGCCCAACGGGGTTCCTTCCTGATATCCCAAAAAGCATCAGACTAAGGCATATGGGAGATAAACCACCGATACAACAGAGGCGTACAACAGATAATCATCCCCCCATGATAAGAATTCCGAAGATGAATAGAGTAATAAGAATCACCCAACAATGTAGGGACTGGGTTTCCAATCATGAAGATCCTAATAGCATTAACGTCAACAAACTTGTCCTCATTAGGAAACAAGAACAACCTGTAAGCAAGTAGAGCAAAGATGGCCTCAAAAGCGACTGTACTCTTCATCTCGGAAAAGTAACGAGCTTTCTCCTATAAGAAATGAGCTGGTAATCCTCTAATACCTCCTTTAGTAGTCATATTGGCTTCAACCTCAGACTTCCCCAGATGGATCAAAGCAGCAATCTCGTGTGATTCTGGCTCACCCTCCAAACCAGTCAAAGGAACACAATCAGTAACAGGTAAATCATACTGATAAGAATACTCCTCCAGTGTAGGCATCAACTGGTAGTCAGGGAAAGTAAATCAATGATACATCGAATCATAGAATTGGACCAAGGTCGAGAAAATACCCTCCTTCATCCTAAGCTTCATGAGAAGAATGATGGATCCATACTTCATCTGGAAATCTGCAGAACACTCAAGCTCGGGAATTAAACCGATCAACTCATCTATCTTGGGATCCTTGAAACTGTATTTTCCGGTCTTTCTTTTTCCAGAATCCATAGTCAAAAGGTACCTGAGATAATCACAAATGGTCAACTTTTAAGTCCCTTGAAATGAAATTCCTTCAAAAGATGCTTATGAGTGCATGGACGAATGATGCAACAATTACACACAAGATCACACATATAGGGTTCATAGGTTCAATGTCACGAGCATGAGGTCGAAGGTACTACCCATAAGGTATGGTCTTAAAGTTATCACATGTCGAACAAGGTTCTAGAGGTTCCCAGAGTCTACATCCTTCCTTCAGATATTACTAACTTCCCGACTAACTCGATAATTAGTAATATTATCAAGAAAAACTCGTCTGAGCGTAGTATCGCGTGACAACTATTTATGGATTACTCCATCATAGCTTACGCACTACACCTAAAAGGCCAAGATGGGTTAGGTATTCTACGGTCCTCAGCTTCAGCAGGCTCCCAGATTGAAAGTAGTATGTCTTCCTGATTACTCGGTAAATGACACTACAGTCAAAGGGACCTCCACTGAGTGGGGGATCTCATGCATCCTTTTTTGGGATTACTACCTCAAAGTTAACATGACTATACCGCCCATCCTATCTTAAAGTTTTCCCAAGTCCGGGTATAGGACTTATAAGTAATCACCATGCACCCTGAAAACCAGGAAAGTCCAGGCAAACATATATACAACATATAACATATAAACAACGAGAGCACACATACATATATAAACAAAGATAGGTTTAACCCACTTAGGGATGGACTAGCAAGAGGTCAATCTGTCCCCAGTGAAGTCGCCATTTTTTTTCTGTAGTGGTAGAAATGTTTAAGACTAAGTCATTGGATTGACTAGACTTATATAGATCAAAATAAAAATTTCCACCGCGCTTTATTGTTTCTAAAGGAATGGGAAAAGAGCGAATAACCCAAAACAGAGGGGAAATATTCAAGGTAAGAGGGTTGGTTATACAAAGGGAATGTATTAGTACCCTAAACATCTACGGTACTCCGCAAAAACCTCTTTTTAAAATCTGTATATTTTGGCTATAAAATATTGTATGTAAAATAGATGGTGGAGGTGAGAGAAGAAATATATATGATTTTTGCACCCTCTGCGGTTGCGAACCTTTAGTGCCCATGGACCACCTTCCGTGCAATAGGGGATCAGGGTACACGTAGTTCCTCTTTTTAAAAAAATTTAAAATACAAGTGTGTTGGTTAATTTTACGAGATAAGACATCATCGTCATTGTCCGTGTGGAAAACATAGTTACTACCCACAATCATGATAAAGGAGAATTTGCATCATCTCAAAGTGGAGGATATGGCTTGGATTTTAAAATCAATAATGCCTCACTCAACACCCAAGTGAAAAATATCTCTCTTCACTATATATTGTAGAAGTATAGTTGTTTTCATCACTACAAGAATTGACAAGAGTCTAATCTTTTGAGAAAGGTTTTGAAATAGAAAGCCAAAGTGGAAAAAATGTTTTGAAATGAGATTGATTGACTTTTAGTCTTCTCACAAAAAATGTCAAAGTATTGTTAAGTTAATTGAAGTTTATTTATGAAGGTTTTTGAAAATGCATGGAATAGGTCCAAGTTTATTACGAAAGTGGTGCAAATTTCAAAACAATAAGAGTTTTCAACAGGAGGAGGGAGATTTTTGAAATTAAAGAAGATGGGAGGAGAAGAAGGGACTACCCTAAAGCATAAGGTAAAATCTATGGATAAGAACCATCTAACCAACAAGAAGTGAATACTTGACATTATGAGTCAAGATAGAATTCCCATTCTTTGAATTGAAACCAAGCAAGCAAAGATACTAGACCTCTTGAACGAATCAAAATTCAAATGTATTAAGTCTTCACAAAACATGCACACAAAAGCAACCCAATGTAATCACAATAACGTGCACACAAAACAAACATACAACCCAATGTCTTGAGGTAAACCTCAAGAACTCCAGACAAAATGTCAATTAAGGTCACAAAGTCTCCAACATAGGTCAAGGTTTCTAATCCTAAGTCCAAGAAGTCTAAAACTCCATTATGCCAAGGATAGTAACCAAATAGTCCAAGTATCATTAAAAGTTTTTTAGGGTTCATGTTTATTATTAGGTATCTTAAAAAAGAAAAGGAAATCTCAAGTAATCAAAATAAAAATGACAAGAAAGTAAATGCTCAAGTGAGCAAAATAAAAATGGCATGAAATATAATGCTTAAAATAAATGGTACATAAAGCATAAAAGTATAAAGTAAAAACAATTTAATAATTAGTGGTTAGTTGGATTACCATCTTGAAACTTACATTTGGAACTCATTAGAGGATTTGTAGAACCAAATCCTCCACACAACAAGTTTCATTTGCTTTTTGTCAAGTATATCATCCATTTGGAATCCTCAAAAGTATCATTTAATGATCAACAATGTTTAAGTGATCTGCGTTGACCAAAAGTGTTATAGATCCATTAGAGGATTGGTAGAACCAAAGCCTCCACACAATGAATCTCAAGGTTATTTGATCAAAGAGATCAAATTAACATACTTGGGCTTGCAAACATAGGTTTGGGCCACGAATGATCATTTATTCAAATCGGGATAAAATTTAGCGCTATGTTAAGCAATCGTAAGTCGACTTATATAGAAGTGGCACCTATTTTGAGGCCGGTCAATAGTAATCTATGCACCTTTTGTTTTGAGACATGATGTATAGATCATGCTCCAATAACACTTAGTGCAATAAGAAAGAGATGAGATGAAGAGGGGTGGGAAAGAATATAAACCACATTTGAATTAAAATTTAATCAAACTATTATTAAAATCATTCATCCATTTTGTGGAGTTAGACTCAACACCATGGATCCAATGATGTTAATAAAGTTCATGATCAAAAATTTAACCCAAGATCAGCCAGAAAATAATCACAAAATAATATTGCATTTAATATATACATTAAAAAGGTTTTAAAAAATGTTTTAAAATAGAAATAAGAAAGAAAAATACAAACTATGTTCAAACTAATCAAGAAATATTCAGTAAGACCATAGAAAAATAAGAAATGAACTCAATTATTTTAATAAAATTTTTGCTAATTTTTTAAAGTCAGAAACTATTTTTAAAATTAAAATAAATGAGTAAAATAAACTAAAAATGATTAAAAATAACAAAGTCAGAAATAAAAAATGAATGAGGTCACCAATATTTTTCACAATATCATTGGATCATTCAATATTTTTTCTAGAATTTAAAAATGCATAAAAGTATTTTTAAACATTTAAAATAATTCAAATAAAGTGAAAATTTATAAAAAAATATCAAAACACAAAATAAAATTGTGAAAAAATAAAAATAAAAACGGTTAAAATCAAAAATATTTTTTATAATTTTTTCATATTTTTTGGACTTAAAATGAATTTTATATGATTTTTTGAAGTTTAAAACAATTAAATATAAAAATAAAAAATCAAAAATAAAGTGAAAAGAATGTGGACCATTGGATGAGAGTCAAAACGTGTTAGTAATCAAATCCAAGAGATCTGATACGTTGTGCATATCATGGTCATTAGTGAATAAAGCATAGAATCAAATATAAAATCAGATTTTAAAAAAACAAGTGGCACGCTATCATTGACTGGAAGATGACACGTTGGTCATCTTCAACCTCTAGCCAACGTGAATTGCAGGTCTCTCAAACTGTAAAATTAGAAGCTTAGACCTATGCCATTCACTTCGTCTCTTCAAGACGAAGACAACCACATCCTCGCGATAAATTTATATAAACTGTAGCTCAAGCAATTTGGAAGGAAAGTTTTAAAAAGGGATTTGAATTTTCATGGTCAAAACGGGTTTCTAGATAAAAGTAAGTGTTGCAACTAGAACCATGGAAATGGGAGCTTCACAATGATATCAACGTTTTGAAGAATTGATAGAGAAATCTACCTATTGGAATTGAGTTGCAGAGCTCTGAAACTTGACTTCTATGGTGCAATGTAAGGCACGATTCTTGAAGGTAATTGTATGGTTAGCTTCAGGGAAGATCAAGGAAGGTGAATTGATAGAAAAATTGGATTAAAAATGGCTTGAACACTGATTACGAAGTTACATAAAATTGAGTTATAGAGCAAGTTTGGCAGGGTGATTTTGGCTATTCAAGCTTGACGAAATGAATGGGAGATGACCCTTTATTTATAGGAGAAAGCAAATCAAGGAATTATAATGTAAAGCAAGAAAATCAAACAATGAAAGTAAATAAATGTGATCTAGCCCTAAGGTAACCCAACTTTTAAGTAATGTCCCCAGCAGAGTCGCCAGTTCTTTAACACGGTGGGAGAACTGACTTGGGAGTCGTGTTTTATCGCAATTGTTGTGGATAGCAAGAGTCACCACTAAATTTTCTTTTATCCAATAAGGAAAGCTTAAAAAGAACAGGAAATAACTTTCGAGATTGTTTCTTGAGTTCGGGGGGTAGGTTATGAAAAGGGAATGTGTTAGCACCCTTGTCATCCGTAGTTACCTACGGGCTCTTAGTTGCTTGCTAGATCACTTGCTTTTTTGTTTGAAAAATGTGCTTGTGGTGTGGATTTTGAAAGTATATTGAAAACGTGTTTGTAATGGTTCTCGTTTCTATAATAACGCGTACAAAGTGTTGTTTGGAAAATAGTTCAAAGAAGTGTTTGCGGAATGTGTTTTTGAAAGTGATTTTGGAAAGGTGACTTTGTAATGGTTCTCGTTTCTATAAGAACGCATATAAAGTGTTTGTCTTTTGAAAATGTTTCCAAATGAAAGTGTTGGTGTATAAAATATTTTTGTTGTGAGCAAGCGAGCAACTAGGAGCAATCTACCTACTCAAAAGGTCTTAAATATTCTTTTCCTACTCCTTTAGATGTGGCTATCTTACCATTGATTTGGTAAGAAGCCCCGTCGTTGGATGTGAAGGTACGGGCATGGGAAGTTTGTATAGTCATAGAAGGAAACCTATGAGACGTCTTAGACATGTCGTTTAGGTACTAGATCATTTACCGAAGGCAACATCAAAGGGTCATCGAGGGACTACGATCTTTTTATCGAAGGGTCTGTGCTAAAGCGTCCCATATTCGAGGGACATGACTATTTTCTGAGACAACAAGCGAGGGTTTCCCTAGAGGTGTAAGTGTGCCTGTGTGTTTGATTGCATGCATTGTTTTTGGTTAGAGTTGTCTAAGATTTGTTTTTATCTTGCCACACCCTATTTTACTAGTAATGAAAAGCGATAAGTTTGCAGAAAAATTAAATCCTACGCTATTACATTAGTAGAGGAGTGGGGGTACAATTCACAAGTAGGATGAAGGGGATGTATAAATATTACTACCATATCGAAATAAGCTATGAAGCGAAAAAATATGAAAACATGTGAAAAGAATAGCGCAAAAATAAAGGAAAACAAATCCTTCGATTTCCAATGTTGATGCATATTTCAAATCATGCATGTGTGCATCGAAACATGCTCTCCTTCGACCCTGTTTCTACAAATCGAAACCAGTGTGATTCCAAGCGTAGATCCTTCGATTCACACATCCCTTTTGTTTCCTGAAAGTCTGTGTGTTCGAAGCAAGTGTGTATCGAAGCATGTGTGTACAACGAACAGGTGTGTGTCGAAACACATATTCTTTTTCTTTCTGCTTGAGCCTATCGAAGCCTAAAGGCTTTGTATCGAAGTATGCAAATTTTTTTACTCTAACATATTTAGGGTCTGTACAGATTATTTCTTAAAGGAAAACACAAAAGATTAAAATCGAAGACCATGGTTATTTCATGTTGGCCTCGAAGATGAATCAATAAAGATGCTTGAAATGAAAGAGTTAAAGTCAGAAAAACTATCCTCAAAGATGGTGTGTGGGTTTCGAACTTGAACTTCCGTATGGACGGTTCTGGAATTCGAAGAGTTGTCACAGGGGGTTTTCTTTTGGTTCGAAGAGTTGTCACAGAATGTTGTCCTTGAGTTTGAACAAACTTATATGTGTGGGGTGTTCTAGAGAGGTGAAAAGATGAGATAATGGATTTTGATTTTGTGTTTGTATGTGAAAGTAGAGTTGATTTTTGAGTGAGGAAAAATTACAAAGGTTTCTGTTTTGTTTCCCAGCTCTCTTTTCTCTCCTTTCAGCGTCTCCAGCCCCCTTGATGTTGTGAAGAAAAGTTTATTTATAGAGGAGCTTTGATGTGGTTTTGGGGGAAAATCAAATAACATTTGAACTATTTGGGTATACTGTCCCCTTGTTTTCTTCGATGTAGCTCTTATGTACCCTTTTTTTTTGTGTAAGTATGTGTGATACGGTGGAAGAACTGACTTATTAATACTGGTTTGCGTTTTGCATTTTTTGTTCGCAAAATGTCGCGGTAAGCAAGAGTCGCCACCGACTTTTATCTCATCCAATCATGAAAAAGAAAAAAGAACAGAAAAAACCTTTTTTTGAGATATTTTGAGTACGGGGGATAGATTATAGAAAGGTAAGGTGTTAGCACCCTTTCTATCCATAGTTATCTACGATCTCTTAGGTAATTGCTCATTTTTCAAATTGCTTGTGTGTGTCTGTCTTGAAAATGTTTTACTTCGTGATAACCCTTGTATCAGTCCTCAAGGATGTGACAAAGTTTGTTTTGAAAATTTGTTTTGAAAGGTGTTTGTGTGAAAAGTTTTCATTGAGCAAGTACTTAAGGTTCTACCTACTCGAAAAAAGATTGTTTGTTCTCGTTTCCTTTAAACAGCATTATCACACTATTAAGGAGTAGGTAGCACCGTTGTTGGAGTTGTAAGGGTCATCGAAAGGGACAAGTACAATCACTAAAGCAATAGTTTGCAAACTTTAGTAGTAACCCTAGAGTCTTAAGATCTTTCTGAGGCAACATTTCCGAGGCAACATTTTGATCTCTTAGACAAGAGGGCCACCACCAAAATCTCCTATGCTTAATGACTGTTTACCGAAGGCAACCGAAGTGAGGTAAACCCTAGGAGTGGATATGTGCATATGATTTGTTTCAGTTATTTAATCTTTGCACATTAAGTGATCTACCAATTTAATTTCAGATATTATTGCCATACAATCCTATTAACATACATCTAGACAGTTAAATATTTGCAGGAATTAAAAATGCAAAAAAATAAACCTAGCTATTACAAGGATTCAGGTGATGGGGATTAATTACATAACCAAAGAATCGAGGATTAAAGCAGTAGCTAAAACCCTAATTTAACTATTACAAACCATTAGCAGTTACAAAAATAATGAAAAAGAAATAATTAAGTGCGCGGCGAATTAAATACGAGGAGAAATTGAAAACCCTAAAATCTAATTGAAAAAATAATAAGTTATTTTTGAGAAAAGAATTAATTGAGTTATGTACCACTAAAACCCTAATTCTAATTATTTTTTAATTATAAAAGAAATTGAAATTAAACTAATCTAAACTCAATTAAATAATTTCAAGAAAATAAAATGCTTTACAAAAAACAAGATTTTATGTATTTTTTGGTTTTTTATTTGAGAAAAGAAATTGAAATTGTAAAATTAAGATCTAGTTTCTATTTGATTTTAATTATAAAAGAAATTAACTTAACCTATATTTCTAATTAAATTAAAATAAATATTTTATGAAAAAAATTCTTTTTTGGTATTTTGTGATTTATTGATTTTATGATTAGAAAATAAAGGGTAATTAATTTGGTGAAAAATAATTAAACAAAATAATTAAAATAAAAGAAATAAATAAAGAAAAAGAATATGGGCCTGTGTTGAATAGCAATTTTGGGGGTGCCAATCTGAATTTCAAAGCCCAAAAACACTCCAAGCCCAATCAGCCTTTGGTGCCTTGTATCGTTGACTTGAGGGCATACCATAGTCCCTCATTGCTGGAACGTTGGATTGGATGTGATGAGGTCTTTGAGGTCTCACGATGGACTTCATGGGACATGATGCATTGGAACCTATAGAAAACATCAGGAAAATGAAAAAGTAACACGCCTGGGGTCGAACCCAAGACGTGTACCTTATAGGTTCTCCCTTTTGCCAATTGTGTTGTGCGTTTGAACTGTTAGTATAATAAAAACCAAATATAATATAAAGAAAGCAAGTCCCTGATTCCCACGCGCGGGAATTTTTAAATGGTCCAATGATGATTGGACACGCCATCATCTTTTCCAAGGAACCATCATTTTTGGCATTGGCCCTTTACCTATGGACAAACTCGTCACTATAGGCTATAGTGACGGTTTTTACGCGTAGCTAAAACCTGCAAAAATCTCAAAACAACATACAAGCAACATGAATTCCATTCAAAGGCATGAATCATGCCTACTTCATCCCCTGAACATGAGGAGGCTCTTAATTTGGCCCAATTTTTCCTCTACCTAGGGTTCCCCAATTTGGAGCTCGCGAACCCTAACTATTGCAAATAGTTATTCTTGCATCAAAGCTTAAATCCAGGCTATCAAAAAGCTTCCTGGCATGATCATAAACATGTATATGAAAACAAATTAGACTGAAAACGCATAAAACTAGAAGAACAAGTTTGAGTTCAGAGGATGCAACCCTTTTGGTCACATCTCAATTGAGTCTTCTATGTTCATGTAAGAAGCTTTGACCCAAAAGGTGTTTTGTTGACTTTTTAAAAGGACCCATAATGTAGAAATTAATATCTTTTTGTGAGTTCATATTTTGAACTTGTGAGATGAAGATGAATTGTAGGGAATTTCTTCCTCTTCAAAATGAGCTTTGGATGGAAAAAATTTGATGAAGCATGTGGAAGTTATTCTTGGTCAAAGTTTGGTTGACTTTTACTAAGAAACCCTAATTTAGCAACTTTTGGGTTTTGATGAATTTGGAGCATTCCTTGAGGAATCATGATCAAAACTTGATCAAGTGATGGATATAACTTCAAAATTTTGATGTTGACCAAAAATCTTGAAGTTTGACTGTATGTGGGCCACTGTTGACTTTTAACCTAATATAGTCGATTCTCAAACATCTGAGCAGTTGACTGAGCAAACCTCTTGTGCAAGGCATGGAACTTGACATGTAGGGTCTTGAGAACATATTAAGACCATGGAGATCATATGAGGCCTTTGTGGTTCACCCATCTTGATGAAAATGGAAACCCTAATTTGAGGTATACAACCTTATGAGAGAGTTTGTTTGGTCCACTCTTGGGAAACCTTGAGAAAACTGAGGATCTCTAGGAGTATGTATTGAGTAAAATGAGAAAGCAAATTTTGGGGTACAACAGCTTCCCCTGTTCAATCTTCTTAAACTTGAGCATGTAGATTGGCTCGTCTGCCTTTTATGATATGAAGGTGGAAGATGATTGAACACTAGAGTTCCCAAAAATTTGCACTCGCTTGAAGTGACACTTGATTTGAGATGTTGGGAATGGGCTTATAGATTCCATTTGGAAGTTGCTAGAGAATTGTCGTAAACGGGCTTAAAGATTCCATCTAGATGATGTTAATTTCCTGAGACATTCCTTCGATGGGAGTTCATGTTCCTGTTGTTAAGGAGGAATCTGTTGAGGATTGTTGGTATTTGTCTTGGGAGAAATAGAATTTGAGGAGCTTCAGTTATTCGTTACTCTACTGGGGAAATGCAAAATGAGTCGTGTTTGATCTGATCCCGATCTTACAGTGTTGTGGACAGCTGTCTAGAGATAAGAGAAAAGGAACCTGGATAGTAAGGTTATGAGAAGGAACCTGGATAGTAGGGTTGCTCTGATATAAAATCCTGGATAGTAGGGTTGTGAGAAGGAACCTGGATAGTAGGGTTACTTCGATATGAAAGCCTGGATAGTAGGGCTGTGAGAAGGAACCTGGGTCGTAGGGTTACTTCGATATGAAAGCCTGGATAGTAGGGCTGTGAGAAGGAACCTGGGTAGTAGGGTTACTTCGATATGAAAGCCTGGATAGTAGGGTTGTGATAAGGAACCTGGGTAGTAGGGTTACTTCGATATGAAAGCCTGGATAGTAGGGCTGTGAGAAGGAACCTGGATAGTAGGGTTTCTTCAATATGAAAGCCTGGATAGTAGGGATGTGAGAAGGAACCTGGATAGTAGGGTTACTTCGATATGAAAGCCTGGATAGTAGGGTTGTGAGAAGGAACCTGGATAGTAGGGTTTCTTCGATATGAAAGCCTGGATAGTAGGGTTTTGAGAAGGAACCTGGATAGTAGGGTTACTTCGATATGAAAGCCTGGATAGTAGGGCTGTGAGAAGGAACCATGGTAGTAGGGTTACTTCGATATGAAAGCCTGGATAGTAGGGCTGTGAGAAGGAACCTAGGTAGTAGGGTTACTTCGGTATGAAATCCTGGATAGTAGGGCTGTGAGAAGGAACCTGGATAGTATGGTTACTTCGATATGAAATCCTGGATAGTAGGGCTGTGAGAAGGAACCTGGGTAGTAGGGTTACTTCGATATGAAAGCCTGGATAGTAGGGCTGTGAGAAGGAACCTGGGTAGTAGGGTTACTTCGATATGTAATCCTGGATAGTAGGGCTGTGAGAAGGAACCTGGATAGTAGGGTTTCTTCGATATGAAAGCCTAGATAGTAGGGATGTGAGAAGGAACCTAGATAGTAGGGTCACTTCGTTTGATCACGTAGATTAGTTGACCCGTTCGATATCAGGAACTAAGTTTCCATTAGTAGTATGTAGATGTGATTCGTATAACTGCTGGATTTCTTGAAGCTATTCATCTTTTCTTGCAAAAGATATCAGGGTTAGTTATATGTGATGCATGAAATCCAGAGTGAGATGATGTTCTCAAAATAAATGAGATTATACTTCATATGATATGTATGTGTATGTCATGACGTATGTTCATGAAATGCTACCAGGGCATGCTCGTGTCTGGGAAAATAAATCTCTGACGATAGCTGGAGATTTGTAAATATTTTGTCGAGAAGGGATGCAGGAGAATAACTTTGCAGGGACCAAACATAGGGGGAAAAGATACTCTGCTGATCTAGAGGAATAAACTCAGCTGAGGATGAAATTCCATTGCTGGAGATGACGAGCTCTGCTGGAGAAATAAACTCCACTTGGGGGATGAAATTTACTGACTCACCCGCGATTATGAACCTTGGCTGGGGATAGTTATGTCCTTTTTCGGGAAAGCCGACATCAATGTCTTTGGATACTTTTACTCTGTGGGGGAGTGTATGTACCAATAATTATGTTCCCAAACTGGCTCTATCCCCGTACCTGCTGGGCAGAGTAACTGTCAGGTTTGGCACTTCTTGTTTTTTCCCTGTTTCTGGAATTACGAGTAATCGTCTTTCGTTTCTTATGTAAGTATTTATGAGCAGCAATCATTTTCAAATGTATATATAAAAAATAAGTCATTGGACGTTCTTGCAAAACAAAACAGAAGAAGAAAAAAACGAATTGAAGTTTCTTGTGAAAATGATTTGTATTGATTTTTGAAGTTGGCCTGTAATAGGCGTTTTTGTACAAAGAGGCTGATGCGCTAGTAAGAGAGCACCGCCGAAAAATAGAATTTATACAATTTGTGTAAAAGAAAGAAAAAAAGCTATTTGAAACGACCCCATTGGGTTCCAACTCTACTATTGCCTTTATATCTTCAAGTTTCTCATCCCTTTGCTACTTGGCCGAAGGTTGATCAAATTGGTTGGCGTCGTTCGAGCTTGATAATCGATACCGAAGTCTTGTCGCAAGATGATCCAATGAGACATAGTGATACGCTTTATATCCCTAACTTTTGCCTGGACCGCCCTTTCGGGTTTTCAGTCCACTGGGATACCCCTTTTTGCCCAAGCCGCCCTTTCGGGTTTTCGACTTGCCGGGTGTATAGATTTTGTTCACTTTCATCCCTTACTTTTGCCCGAACCCTTTTGGTTCTCCGGGAAGCCCTTATTTTTGCCTAGGCCAGTCAACCTAGTGGGTCTTTGATTATGCGTAGTATATTTTCACTATGTCTGCATTGACAGGGTGAGGAAGGTCATCACCATCCATGGTGGTTAGAATCATAGCTCCTCCCGAGAAAAGTTCTTAACCACAAATGACTCTTCGTACGTGGGGGTCCATTTACCCTGGGATCATCTTGGGGCAGTATGATGCGTTTGATCACTAGATCCCCGGCTTAATATTCTTGACGCCTGACCTTCTTGTTAAAAGCCTTGATCATTTACTTTTGATACGTCTGACCATGGCAGATAGAGGTAAGTCTCTTTTCATCGATTAGATTCAGCTTATCAAGTCGAGTTTGGATCTAGTCGTTTTTGTTCAAACCCATATCCTTCATAATTCTGAGAGAGGATATTTGGACTTTGATGGGCAGGACTGCCTCCATTCCATATACCAGAGAGTAGGGTGTTGCCCCTGTCGATGTCCGTGCTGAGGTACGGTACCCATGAAGAGCAAATGGTAGCATCTCATGCCAGTCTTTATATGTCACCGTCATCTTCTGTATAATCTTCTTGATGTTCTTGTTAGCGGCTTCAACAGCGCCATTCATCTTCGGCCGGTAGGGAGAAAAGTTATAATGCTGTATCTTGAACTGTTTACAGAGCTCGGTGATCATTGTGTTGTTGAGATTCGTACCATTGTCAGTAATAATCCTCTCTATCACACCATATCAACAGATCAGATTGTGTCGGATAAACCGCGCCACGACGTTCTTGGTCACTGTAGCAAAAGAGGCTGCCTCAACCCACTTCGTGAAATAATCAATGGCTACCAGAATGAAACGATTCCCATTAGATGCAGTAGGTCTGATATTGCTGATCATGTCGATGCCCCACATCACAAAGGGCCAAGGAGCTGTCAGGACATTTAAGGGGACCGAAGGCACATGCACCTTATCAGCATAGATTTGGCACTTATGACAAGTTCGAGAGTGCTGATAACAATCGGTTTCCATAGTGGACCAGTAGTATCCTTCCCGTAGGATCTTCTTAGCCGTGGTATGTCCACTATAATGGGTTTCGAAAGTGCCTTCATGTAGATCTGTCATGATCCTCTCTACTTCGCTCTTGTCTACACACTGTAGTAGTGTGGGGTCATGGTTGCATTTATAGAGGATACCATTACTGAGGAAGAACTTTGCAGTGAACCTTCTCAGAAACTTCTTATCATTGACAGATTCCCCTTTGGGATATTTCTGGGCCTCGAGATACCTTTTGACTTCGTGAAACCAGGGTTTGTCTACCACTTCTTCGGTATAGATCTCACATCAGTGTGCTGGTTCATCCAACCTATCGATGGTGATTTGGGGAGCTTCATTGTCCCACCTAACTTTGAACATAGAATACATGGTAGCTAGCACGTCCTCCAACTGGTTCTCCTCTCGTGGGAAATGTTCAAAGGTTACCTCCTCAAAGTGGGGGAGCAATGTCAGTACATACTCTTTGTAAGGAATGATATTCGGTGCTTCATATCCCACTCACATTTTATATGACTTATCACCAGAGCAGAATCCCCAAATACACTTAAGAACTTAATCCTCAGGTCAATAGCAACTCGAAGACCCATGATACATGCTTCATACTCTGCCATGTTGCTGGTGCAATTGAAACATAATCGGGCGATGAACAGAGTATGACAGCCCTCGGGAGATATGATTACAGCGCCAATGCCGTTACCTAGTGCGTTTGAGGCTCCATCAAAATACATAGACCATCGGGATCCCTCCTCAGGTCCTTCATCCGGTCCAGGTTCTTCGTAGTCAGTCACCAACATGATATTCTCATTCGGGAACTCAAAATTCATGGATTGGTAGTCATCCACGGCCTGATGAGCCAAATGATCAGCCAATACACTCCCCTTTATTACTTTTTGGGTTGTATGTTGTATGTCATACTCAGCTAAGATCATTTGCCACCTTGCTATCCTTCCGGAGAGAGCGGGCTTCTCGAAAATATACTTGATCAGATCCATCTTTGATATCAACAAGGTAGTGTGAGTTAGCATATACTGTCTCAGTCGGCGAGCAGTCCATGCCAAAGCGCATCAAGTTTTCTCGAGCAATGAGTATCGTGTATCACAGTCGGTAAACTTTTTGCTAAGGTAATAAATTGCGTGCTCTTTTCGACCAGACTCGTCATGCTGCCCGAGCACACACCCTATTGAATTGTCTAGCACAGTCAGGTATAATATCAAAGGTCTTCCTTCAACTGGAGGCATCAGAATTGGTGGTTCTTGAAGGTATTCTTTGATTCTTTAGAAGGTGGTCTGGCATTCGTCAATCCACTTTACCACTTGTTCTTTCTTTAGAAACTTGAAGATTGGCTCACAAGTAGCAGTCAGATGTGAAATGAACGTGGCGATGTAATTCAGGCGTCCCAATAAACCTCTAATCTCTTTCTCTGTACGGGGAACCGACATCTCTTGTATGGATTTTACCTTTGCAGGATCTACTTGGATGCCTTTATTGCTGACAATGAAACCCATAAACTTACCAGACCTTACCCCGAAGGTACACTTGTTCGGATTCAACCTTAGCTTGTATGTATTTAACCTGTCAAACACTTTCTGGAGATGATCAAGGTGCTCTTCCTCAGTCTGGGACCTGGATATCATATCATCAACATAGACTTTGATCTCATGGTGAATCATATCATGGAACAAAGCGACCATAGCGCGCTGATAAGTTGCCCCAGCATTCTTCAACCCAAAAGGCATCACCTTGTAGCAGAAGGTGCCCCACTGTGTAATGAAGGTTGTCTTCTCCATGTCTTCAGGAGACATCTTGATCTGGTTGTAGCCAGAGAAACCATCCATGAAGGAGAAGATTTTGTGTTGCACGGTGTTGTCAACCAAAACATCAATGTGAGGAAGTGGGAAGTCATCCTTGGGGCTTGCCCTGTTCAGATCTCTGTAATCTATACACATTCGTACCTTACCGTCCTTCTTAGGTACCGGAACGATATTAGCAACCCACTGTGGATAGGAAGTGACAACTAAGAATCCTACGTCGAACTGTTTCATAACCTCTGCCTTGATCTTCTCTGACATTTTGGGATGCATATGGCAGACCTTCTACTTAACCGGAGGACAATCTTCTTTACTCGGCAGGCGATGTACCACAATACCAGTGTCCAAACCAGGCATGTCTTCTTAGGACCAGGCGAAGATCTCAATGTAGTTGTGCAGCATCTGTATCAACCTCTATTTGACGCTAAGCTCCAGATTTGCAGCTATTTTGACCTCTTTTATGTCTTCCTCAGTACCCAAATTCACTGTCTCAACTGGATCTTCATGAGGCTGTATGGCCCTTTCTTCCTGCTGTAATAGTCTAGCAAGTTCTCCAGGCACCTCACAATCATCCTCACCTTCATCCTCGACTTGGTTGATCGGATTTTTGAAGTCATAACTGGCAATAGCAGAGCTGTTATCAATGGGATCCAGAGTGGATATGGATCTGCATTATGATACGTGAGTGTGTGTAAGAGAATAGCTGTTTTGATAAAGTGAAACACATAAAAGAAAAACAGAGAGCGCAAAATTTGTATGCAAGAAACGTCCAATGCTTTATTAATGATATATGAAATTACAAATAGTATCCCTCACAAGCAAAGCCAAGGTGCCTTGGGAAAGGTGATAACGAGAAATCGTATCATATAATTGCTACGTTTTTAATCCATTTTCATACTGCATTTATCCATTTAACTCCCGATTGTTCCGATTTTTTATGTCTTTTCATAGGTACAACATGTTTCAAATCGATTTAGTGAAAAAGATCATATGAAGAAAGCTAACATGAAAATCAGAAGAAAAGGAACTAATCTGCAAAATTCTGCAAAGTTTGATGTTGTGACGGTCGTCACACGTTCATTACGACCGTAACACGCTCACAACATGAAGAATGCTCATCACACATCATTGACGAACATAACGCGCTATTTAAGCGTATTACGACCGTCACACGCGTAATTCAACGTCATGAAGAACAAGAGACGTGGGCAACATGATGGAAGGATTCTTCAACTCTTACAATTTCTCAACCTCACCAACGTCCAGTCCTGGTCTTTCTCCACTAAAGCAGTACAAGTCCACATTCCTATTTTTTTCTTAACTGCCAATTTCTCTTTTATAAATAGGAGAGATTTCAATGAAGAAGAGAGATATTATTTTTTTAGAATTTCTTGCGGAAGCTCTTCCAAATTTACGAACCATCAGTTTGCATTTTTATGTTCTTGTTTTATTTCCCTTTTACCATTTAATAGCTATTTCCAACATTAGGAAATTGTTGTTGTAGTTAGAATTTATTTTTAGCCTCAGAATTCGTTTCAAGTTCCGATTCCGAAGGTTCCAATCTTGCTGACTTGTGGAAGAGGGAGCTTGAGGAATAATATTATTATTCAGGTTTTTAATCGCATTTAATTTAATTTTAATACAATTTGTTTACATTAATTTATTTATTTATTTGTCATGAATGTTTTATTGTTTCCCGATTATATTTCCTATCTGTCTGTTTCAAGTACCATGACTAGCTAAATTTCTAGAGTCGGGATTTAATAATAGTGACTAAACGGATTAAATTGTTCCTAAGCTAAAATCTAAATTAACTTAATTTCTGGCTGTGACTTTTTATAATTAAAATCAATCTTTTTGTTACGAGAGTAAGAAAAGTAGAATAGGTTAGGATCGAGACCACGAAAGTGTGAGGTTTTAACTGGATAGCTAAAGTTAGGCATTTGATTTAAATACAGCGAGAGCGCTTTAAAGCGAAATAGATTTTATTAAGTTTTCAAAGAGTATTTTCAAACACTTATGGGCTAGCGAGAGCAGGCATACGGCTTTAGGGGTATAATCCGAGATAAGACCATGAAAGTGTGAGTTGAGGGTTTTTAAACTAATAATTTCTACAGAACCATCTAAGTTAAACATCTTTATACACTTAGGTTCGATTAAATCCACTTAGGTTCACTATATTACATACTGACCGTTTTTACTATTATTATTCCCTTAATTTGATTTAGTTTTCCTCTACCTTAACCTCCAAAAAACCAAACGTGACAACATCTGCCTTAGCTAAACTAGCAAACCTTTATAGCACTAGAGTGATTACAAAGTCCCTGTGGGTTCGACATCTTTTTATTACTACCGCGATAGGATGTGCACTTGCAGTTAAGACACCGTTAGACACATTAGGTCGATCGCAACCAACATCATGTTTTTGGCACCGTTGCCGGGGACTTTGATTTAGTCACTAGTGCACTCATAAAGTAGTACTGTATAGACTAAGGCAACTATTTATTTTTTCCTCTGTTGCATGCCAAATACTCGCTCCCGAAGCGAGCCTTTGCATCTACAAATCAATGATATCGAGCGATATCTCAGATTAAGACGCCGAATTCAAGAATATCGTGATCTCAACAATCTTCCTCCGACTAAGCTTCCTGATATCTCAATCACTGAGTTAATTGAAGAATCTAAGATGGATGACGTACCAAATCCACCTCGTGCTCTTAAGGATTACGCAGTTCCTTCTCAAGCGGAGCCCCACAACAGCATTATCGCTCCTTCTATCGCTCGAAACGATTTTGAGCTGAAACCTTCGCTTCTATCCGCTGTTAAGCAGAACCAGTTTTCTGGATCTCCTACTGACGACCCAAACCTACATCTGTCAGTGTTTGTGCAGTACGCAGACACTGTAAAAGCGAATGGAGTAAACCCCGAGGGGATACGATTGCGCCTATTTCCCTTTTCTTTAAGAGACAGAGCTCGAGCATGGCTCCAATCTCTTCCTTCAAACTCAATCACCACATGGGATGAGTTGAAGAAGGTCTTTTTAGCTAAATATTTCCCACCAAGCAAAACTGCTATGCTCAGAGCCAACATCAATGGTTTCAGACAAAAAGATAACGAATCACTTTTCGAAGCGTGGGAATGATATAAGGACATGATCAGACTCTGTCCTCATCATGGTTTAGAAGAATGGTTGATCATTCATACGTTCTATAACGGTCTCTTGTACAACACAAGAATGACTATAGACGCTGTTGCTGATGGCACATTGATGGATAAACCGTATACCGAAGAAAATCAACTTATCGAAAGCATGGCTCAAAACCATTATCAATGGGGAAGCGAAAGAGCTAATATGGAAAAAACTCAAACAAAAGGTGGCATGATTGAAGTGAATAGTCTGGATCAAGTCAACGCTAAAGTGGAAGCCCTTACCCAAAAGCTAGAAAATCTTACTACCGCTCCCGTAGCTACCGTGGCTGCAGTAGCTCAAGCTTGCGATCTATGTGATCTTCAATCACATCCTGCTCCAGAATGCCCACTTCTAACAGGAGTTCCAGCCGAACAAGCGAATTACGTACAGGGAAACCCTTATAGCAATACCTATAACCCTGGTTGGAAGAATCATCTGAACTTTTCATATAAAAGCAACAATGCGTTGTACGCATCTGGACAAGCTCCTACCACACCACCTGGCTATCCAAAAGCTGCCCCAGATCACCCCAATAATGGACCTAATACATCCAATGCCCCTAGGAAGTCTAATCTTGTAATTATGATAGAATATTTCATTGCTTCCCAATCTCAAACTAATAAAGATATTCTAAATCAGAATTTACATACTAAAGAGCAGATTAAACAATTATCTAGTAAAGTTGATGCTTTGGCTACCCATAATAAGATGCTTGAAACTCAAATTTCACAAGTAGCCCAACAACAAGCATCTACTGCTTCCCCAGCTGGATTTTTCCCTGGTCAACCACAACCTAACCTAAAAGGACAAGCTAACGTTGTAATACCGAGAAGTGGAACAGAACTTAACGGACCTGTTGATCCAAGACTCGAAAATCCAGCCATGTACCAAAAGCAGAACAAGCCAACTGAAAATGAGAATGAACCAAAGGAAAAGGAAAACGAAAACCAAGAGGCAGTGGAGAAAGAAAATCCTTATGTGCCTCCACCACCCTATAAACCGTTGATCCCGTACCCTCAGAGACTTAACAATTCCAAAACGACGGGCCAATTCAAGAAATTCGTTGATCTTTTGAAACAACTGAATATCACAATACCGTTTACAGAAGCAATCACTCAGATGCCCTCGTATGTTAAATTTCTCAAGGAAATCCTATCTAACAAGAAAAAGATAGAAGACAACGGAACAGTTACACTTACTGCTGAGTGTAGCGCTATTATTCAAAACGATATTCCCCCTAAGTTAAAAGATCCGGGTAGTTTCTTTATACCTTGTAACATTGGAAAGTTTGTCATAGACAAAGCTCTATGCGACTTGGGAGAAAGTATCAGTGTCATGCCCCTATCTATTTGCAAAAAGCTGGAAATGGGAGAACTTAGACCCACAAAAATGTTTGTCCAATTAGCTGGCCGATCAGTTAAATACCCTGTAGGTATACTGGAAAACGTTCCAGTTAGAATAGGTCAATTATATATCCCGATCGATTTCATAATCATGGACATTACTAAGGACTCAGTTACTCCTATCATATTAGGAATACCCTTCCTAGCCACAACTGGAGCTATAATTGACGTAAAGAAGGGCAGACTGACATTCGAAGTTGGAGAGGAAAAAGTGGAATTCATCCTCACTCAACTCTTACAAGCATCAGTCATGAATGACACATGTTATCTAATCGATGTTATAGACGAGTGAGTAATAGAGATGGAAGCGGAACATACCATATACTCTGAAATAATGAAAATCCAAACCCCTCTAATATTTGAAGACAACAATTGGTGTGAACCATACCAAGATGATAGTCTAAGCGAAAGTCTAGCACTTACACCTGATCATATGCCGTGTCCAAAGAAAACGGGTTTAGAATTAAAAACCTTACCCAGGAACCTAAGATACGAATTCCTAGATACCAAATGTACGCGACCAGTAATAGTCAATTCTAGTTTAGGAACGCTCGAAACTGAGAAACTTTTAGACGTCCTAAGAAAGTACCCGACTGCATTAGGTTATAACATATCCGACTTGAAAGGAATATGTCCTTCAATTTGCATGCATCATATTATGCTAGAAGAAGATTGCAAAACCTCTAGAGAACCCCAAAGAAGGATTAACCCAATCCTTAACACTGTACTCAGAGATGAAATTAAGAAGCTATTGGAAGCAGGAATCATATATCCAATCTCCGACAGCAAGTGGGTTAGCCCAGTACACGTCGTACCGAAGAAAGGAGGTATCACTGTTGTGAAGAACGCTAAAGGCAAACCGATAACACAAAGAGTGGTAAACGGGCCTAGAGTGTGCATTGATTATAATAAACTACACAAAGCTACTTATAAAGACTATTTTCCTCTACCCTTCATAGATCAAATGTTAGAGCGATTAGCCAAACATTCCTACTTCTGCTATCTAGATGGTTATTCCGGATTTTTCCAAATTCCCATTCACCCTGATGATCAAGAGAAGACTACATTCACATGTCCCTATGGAACATTCACTTATAGACGAATGCCCTTCGGATTGTGCAATGCCCCAGCAACCTTTCAACGATGTATGATGTCAATCTTTGCATATTTCATCGATAACATCATGGAAGTATTCATGGACGAATTCTCTGTGTGCGGGCAAAGTTTTGAAGGATGCCTATCAAACCTAGAAAAGATTTTAGAAATATGTGTGAAAGTAAACCTCGTGCTTAACTGTGAAAAATGCCATTTCATAGTCAGAGAAGGAATCGTACTAGGACATGTTATATCTAACAAGGGAATTGAAGTCGACAAAGCTAAGATAGAAGTTATAAAAGAACTTCAACCAACTAAGACCGTTCGAGAAATACGAAGTTTTTTAGGACACACCGGTTTCTACCAAAGATTTATCAAAGATATCACTAAACCACATACCGGTCTAGTAATGAAAGATGCTGAGTTCATATTCAACGAGGATTGTCTTAAAGCGTTTGAAACTCTAAAATCAGCCCTCATCACCGCACCAATCATGCAACCACCCGATTGGAGATTACCTTTTGAAATCATGTGCAATGCGAGTGACAACGCCATAGGCGCAGTTCTTGGACAAAGGAAGGACAAGAAACTTCACGCAATCTACTATGCCAGTAGAATGCTAGACTCAGCTCTAATGAACTACGCCACAACTGAGAAAGATCTATTAGCAGTTGTCTTTGCGCTTGACAAATTTCGTTCTTACCTAGTAGGAGCGAAGATAATCATCTACACAGACCACGCTGCTATCAGATATCTACTAACTAAGAAGGATGCAAAACCAAGACTCCTCAGATGGATCCTACTTTTACAAGAATTCGATCTAGAAATTAAGGATAAGAAAGGAACGAAAAACATCGTAGTAGACCACTTGTCAAGATTAGAAGGTATAAAACCCGAACAAGTACCGATTAACGACGATTTTCCGTATGAACAACTGATAGCACAAATATGAAGTGATCTAGCTCAATTTGACCAAAACAAACCAAAAGCCAAAGAAGCCGTGGAAGCGATCCATACAACCATAAGATTGCCATGGTACGTCGACATAGTCAACTACTTAGCTGCAGGCACGCTCCCGCCAGACTTAACTTATCAACAGAAAAAGAAATTCTTCCATGATCTCAAGTATTATTATTGGGATGAACCTTTATTATTTAAAAGACGACCGGACAAAATTTTCCACCGATGCGTACCTGAAGAAGAAATAGAAGATGTTATCTCTCACTGTCTTTCATCTCCTTATGGCGGACATACCGGCACTTCTAAAACGTGTGCAAAGATCCTACAAGCCGGCCTATTCTGGCCTAATCTATGGAAGGATGTCCACATCGCTGTTAAAAACTGCGATCGGTGTCAACGCACCGATAATATTTCAAGACGCGATGAAATGCCTCAAAGAGGAATACTAGAAGTAGAAATCTTTGATGTTTGGGGAATCGATTTCATGGGACCTTTCCCATCTTCTTTCGGAAACAAGTATATACTCTTAGCTGTCGATTATGTTTCAAAATGGATTGAGGCTATAGCTTCTCCTACAAATGACACACGAGTAGTAATTAAGCTCTTTAAAAACACAATCTTTCCATGATTTGGCATGCATAGACTTGTCATTAGTGACGGTGGCTCTCATTTCATTTCGAAGATATTTGACAAATTATTATCTAAGTATGGAGTCAAACGCCGCGTAGAAACACCGTATCATCCATAAACCAGTGGACAGGTCGAAGTCTCGAATAGAGAAATTAAACAAATCCTAGAGAAAATTGTCGCCATATCTAGGAAAGATTGGTCATCTAAGCTTAACGAGGCTTTATGGGCTTATAGGACAGCCTACAAGACCCCTATAGGAACTACACCCTTCAAGCTTGTGTACGGAAAGTCCTGTCATCTCCCGGTAGAATTAGAACACAAGGCATATTGGGCAATCAAAATGCTCAATATAAACTACACAGCTGCTGGAGAAAAGTGAATCCTCGACTTGAATGAATTAGAAGAATTGAGATTATACGCTTATGAGAATGCTAAGATATACAAGGAAAGAACCAAAAGATGGCATGATAAGCGCTTATCATGGAAAGAATTCAGTGTGGGAGACATTGTGATATTATTTAACTCTAGACTTAGGCTCTTTCCTGGAAAACTGAAATTCAGATGGTCTGGTCCTTTTGAAGTTACAAAAATATTCCCTAGCGGAGCAATAGAAATTAAGGGTAGGAATAGTGACCCGTTCACAGTGAACGGGCAGCGATTAAAACAATATCATCATATTGAGAATAGAAACTATGCAAATAGTCTAAAACTCTTAGAATTACCCACTATTTCCCCTGAATGATCTACTGCTAGGCACTATGTCAGGCTTATGACATTAAAAACAGCGCTTAGTGGGAGGCAACCCACCTATTTGTTTTTGTTATTGTTTTTGTTTGTTTTTATTTATTACTTTTGATTTTCTTTTCCGTTTCTGCATTTATTTCTTTTAAAGCCTTATTTTCATTATTTTCTTTTCAATTTTTTCCTAAAAATCTTTATACAACTGCTGCTGATTTTCAAACAACTTTATTCACTACATGTTTTCTGAAAAAATTCTTTTTCTATCCTACCTTCTCCCCTGATTTGTTTCCCCATTTAGTATTTACTATGGAAACCACTTTTAGAGGAAGGAACCAAATGAGGAGATTTGAGGAATTGTCACACAGGAACATTGGTATGACTTTGAATTATGATGAACCAACAATGGACCCTTTAGGTATTAAGGATAATGTCCTTTATCTGTTTAACCAACTGGGATGGGAAAAAGCCCATATTAAGTCTAGGTTTGTTACATACCGCGAGCTTACCCTTGAATTTTTGAGCTCCCTAGTTCATATACCTGAGCGCGGTTTCGGAACTAGAAAGGGATTTATAGCTTTCAGACTATTTGGTATTGAATTTGTTTATAACCATAAAGAATTAGCTGACCTTCTAGGATTCCCTAGCGGACCTTTTGCTTTTACTACCACCCAGGCAGAATTAATGGATTTCGAGCTAGATTACTTTTGGGGAACCTTAACTGGAAACTACCACCCTGAGCCGGATAGCATGGACAATAATGAAATACACAACCCCGCTATCCGCTATTTCCATAAGATTCTAGCCCATACTATATTCGGAAAAGAACAGAACTGTACTGCAGTATCTAAGGATGAGATGTTTTTACTGCAATGTATGACCCAAGGACGACCTGTTAATGTTGTGCCATTCTTGATGCAAACCTTTTCTCGCATTGCTCAGAACCCTAATGAACCGATCATCGTAGAAGGCCTAGTCACCATGATTTCCAATGCCCTCGGACTTAGATACCAACTACATAGGTGTACACAATTTGGTTCAATCCGCCCTATGAATATTAATTTCTGTTTCCACCTACGAATAATAGGAAATCTAGGTCCTGCACCTTTCGAATACCTGATAAGGAATGAAGTTGTCACTTTATTTACACTTCCAAACCATGATAAAGTGAGTGCCCACAATCGCGACAACTGGCTGTATGAGCTAAACCCTCCCGACCATCCTTCAACACCTGAGACACCACAATCTTACCAAGTTAATGATGCCACAATGTCTGATGAGAGTGATCCTGAGACCCCTTCTGGTTACCATAATGGTAACAACATTGTAGAGGATATTGATGCCCCTGAAATAACAAAAGGAGAATACGCTGAAAATTTGAACAAAATCTTTACCACACTGGATGTTTATCAGACTGACATTAATGGAATCAAGGACGATTTGAAGAGCATGCGTATGGACGTAATAGGCTTAACTGATATAACTGTGGAGCAATTTTATCACATAAATGCAGCTTTCGAAGATTTGAAAACGCGACTGGGATGAAGTAGCAGAATCAACATTTATTTTTACTTTCCTTTATGTTTTATGTTTCTAGGCAGTTTCCCTTTTAAGATTTCATTTTAAACAAGTTTACTTTCTACAGTTTTTAAAGTTTTGTTAGAAACAGATATTTATTTCAATTTCAGTTCATTTTTATTTTCATTAAATTTAATGCGTGCTACATCAAATATTAAATTCACTATATATATTATCATTCTGCAAAATTTTGTTATAAGATGTGTGTTGGAATTGATCTACATGTTTATTGAATTGAATTACTGTGTTATAAGGTGTTGGAATTAAACTGCTTCATTTATTTCATAAATGCAATTATTTGTACACGTAACAGTCGTAACAACCCTATGACGAGCGTAACACGCGTTTCACCGTGTTACGCCCGTCAGCCCCCTGTGACGCTCGTCACGCGTGCTCAAAACCATCTTCTGCTATTACAAAATCCGTTCTCCTTCCCATTTCTTCTTTCCTTTTTTCCCAAAACGCAACGCCGCCCATTCAATTTTTTCTTAAATCATCCACTCCAACACTTAAATCCCATCACTTCACTTCTCCATTCACATTCCAAATCCATTCACATTCCAACCCTTTCACGATTCAACCTCTTGCATGTAATATGGCCAACAACCAGCAAATCCTCAATCTCACTTTCCGAGCAGGCGACCAAGGTGAAACCCAAAGATTAAAATTCCAGAAATTCCAACTCCCCGGTCTCCAACCAACTTGGTATGTTGACCTTGATTGTCTGAGAAATTTGGGACTGCTTGAGAGCGTTCGAAAACTTTTGCAGAATGTGAACTTGTGGAATCTGTGCCGCCAACCGCAACCCATCTACAAAACTCTCACCTTGTAGTTTTGGAGTTCCTTTTCATACATTACCCCCACTGGAGCCACCTACCAACTCTCTGGCATGGCCAAAATTCGTATGTTTGGCACTGAGTATCAGCTGTCACAAATTAATATCGCATGGCTGCTCGGTTTCAGTTCCGATGAAGGTGTCAACCTCTGGGTGTCGGATAATTTCGGCGAGGAAGCATTTAATTTATGGCACAGTATGAGAAACATTCGTGCCGGATCTTATGACCACCTCAATGCCCCCCATATCCATAATCCGGCTATCCGATACTTTCACCGCATCCTTTGCAACACCATCTTCGCCCAAGACAGCAACCACAAGCTCAACTCCAAGGAGCTTTTCTTCATGCATTGTGCATTCACCGGCCAGAAGATCAACACCGCCCCATTTTTATTGGCCCATATTCACTCCATATGTGCTAGAGGCGGCAAACCCTTCTATTTCGGAGGGATTGTCACTTCTCTTACCATAGCTTTGAATCATGGTGCCGCTCTCACGGATATTCCTTCTATGGCACCGGCATTGCTGACTCTCGACCACTGCAAGGCGGCACACCTCATCTATGAGCGGGAGGATGGAAGATTCCATCCTGTGATCCAAAACATTGTTTATAATAACATTACTTTGCCTTGCAGGGACCAAATCGACCCTCAAAACAGAGCCAACTGGTTATTCGATCCTGCAGCTCCCGACGGCCATGTTCCTATTCATGAAGATCAGCCTAATGCCCCTGCAGACGAGATGCAAGAAGAGTTGGACAGTGCTGCCCCCGTTAACGACATTCCAGGACCTTCATCCGCACCACCTCCTATTACTCTTGAAGAAATTCTCCGAGCCATTCATCAGCAAAATCAAATGAGTGTCGCACTTGAAAGAAGACAACATGAGCAATATGACTATTTATGTGCATAAAACGCTCAGATTCTGACTGGCCAGCGGAGCATGAACGAGAGGTTGGACGAGGCCCTGTCTGAACTTAACGCTTTAAGGTTGGACGTCAGCACTCTTGGATACCAAGACACTGATACCGAAGCCACGCCTACCAGGCGATCACGCACCAGGAGTAGAGGACGTGGCCATCAGTAGTTTTTATTCTTAAGTAATTTACTTTTGCTGTTTCTTTTTCTTTTTGTATTTGTATTTGTATTTCCCCGCATTTATACCACAACATTGAGGACAATGTTGGATATAGTGTGGGAGAGGTACCTTTCCATTTACCATAAACAAGTAATTTTTTACGATATTTCTCAGTTTAAATTTTTCCCTGCTTTATTTAGCCATACCAAAAATTTTTGCTTTATCTTCGCATAGCCCGACATACCTACCTTAACGAAATCCTAGTTAGGAAGCCGAGAACGATTCAAAGAGATCAATACGGTTATCACACCTTAGACTTCCTACTTACGCGATCCGTTTCAATAACCGTTATACTTATATCTTGAGTTTTAGTTCTAAAGTAACCCCTAGTAGTTTATACTAGCAGTCAGCACCGTCTTGACACAAACCATGTGGGGAGCCGATGAATATAAGTGTTTGATGCCTAATCAATGAAATATCCTTCTTATCTCGCTGCTAAAAAGAAAAAAAAGTTACACCAAAATACAAGGTCGCATATAAAAGATGAGCAAATAATGAAGGAGTCCATTGTTGGTTGGTTCAAAGGAATCTAGTTTTGAACTTGGTAGGGCGTGCTATGGCTCGATCCCCCAGAACCTCCAATTTGTATAATATGTGTAGGGTTTCCACATTCGTGTACCAGACCCCGTGCTAAAAGGATCAAAGTCACTAACCGGTTACTCCACTACATGCGTGCTAAGACAAAGGGCTTAATGTGATTGCGCTAGAACAAACCGGGTGAAATAGGTACAAGAAACTCTGGGTAGAATTATAATGGAACTATTGGACAGTTTGTTTAAAATGGAAGTCCACGACTTAGCTTATTTCTTGTGTCATTAGAGTATCGTTAGTGTTTTACTTAAGTATCGGTCGAACTAACAAATGATTTCCCGTAATTGCTTTGAAAATCAAAGGTATGTTATGCATGTGCGCTTGATAAAACTTGTCCGATCTTTCTAAATGATTATTTGCTTGAGGACAAGAAAAGGTTTAAGTATGGGGGATTTGATAACGAGAAATCATATCATATAATTGCTACGCTTTTAATCCATTTTCATACTGCATTAATCCATTTAACTCCCGATTGTTCCGAGTTTTTATGTCTTTTCACAGGTACAACATGTTTCAAATCGATTTAGTGAAAAAGATAATATGAAGAAAGCTAACATGAAAATCAGAAGAAAAGGAACTAATCTGCAAAATTCTACAAAGTTTGATGTTGTGACGGTCGTCACACGTCCATTACGACTGTAACGCGCTCACAACATGAAGAACACTCGTCACACATCATTGACGAACGTAACACGCTATTTAAGCGTATTACGACCATCACCTCTTCTTTACGACCGTCACACGCGTAATTCAACATCATGAAGAACAAGAGACGTGGGCAATGTGACGAAAGGATTCTTCAACTCCTACAATTTATCAACCTCACCAACGCCCAGTCCTGGTCTTTCTCCACTAAAGCAGTACAAGTCCACGTTCCTATTTTTTTCTTAACTGCCAATTTCTCTTCTATAAATAGGAGATATTTCAATGAAGAAGGGAGAGATTATTTTTTCATAAATTTCTTACGGAAGCCCTGCCAAATTTACGAACCATCGAATTTCTTGGAAAAACATGATGTTGGTTGCGATCGACCTAATGTGTCTAACAGTGTCTTAACTACAAGTGCACATCCTATCGCGGTAGTAATAAAAAGATGTCGAACCCACGGGGACTTTGTAATCACTCTAGTGCTATAAAGGTTTGCTAGTTTAGCTAAGGCGGATGTTGTCACATTTGGTTTTTTGGAGGTTAAGGTAGAGGAAAACTAAATCAAATTAAGGGAATAATAATAGTAAAAACGGTCGGTATGTAATATAGTGAACCTAAGTGGATTTAATCGAACCTAAGTGTATAAAGATGTTTAACTTAGATGGTTCTGTAGAAATTATCAATTTAAAAACCCTCAACTCACACTTTCGTGGTCTTATCTCGGATTATACCCCGAAAGCCCTATGCCAGCTCTAGCTAGCCCATAAGTGTTTAGAAAATACTCTTTGAAAACTTAATAAAATCTAATTTGTTTTAAAGCGCTCTCGCTGTATTTAAATCAAATGCCTAACTTTAGCTATCCGGTTAAAACCTCACACTTTCGTGGTCTCGATCCTAACCTATTCTACTTTTCTTACTCTCGTAACAAAAAGATTGATTTTAATTATAAAAAGTCACAGCCAGAAATTAAGTTAATTTAGATTTTAGCTTAGGAACAATTTAATCCGTTTAGTTACTATTATTACATCCCGACTCTAGAAATTTAGCTAGTCATGGTACTTGAAACAGACAGATAGGAAATTTAATCGGGAAACAATAAAAAATTCATGACAAATAAATAAATAAATTAACGTAAACAAATTGTATTAAAATTAAATTAAATGCGATTAAAAACCTGAATAATAATATTATTCCTCAAGCTCCTTCTTCCACAAGTCGGCAAGATTGGAACCTTCGGAATCGGAACTTGAAACGAATTCTGAGGCTAAAAATAAATTCTAACTACAATAGCAATTTCCTAATGTTGGAAATAGCTATTAAATGGTAAAAGGGAAATAAAACAAGAACATAAAAATGCAAACTGATGGTTCGTAAATATGGCAGCGCTTCCGCAAGAAATTCTGAAAAAATAATCTCTCCCTTCTTCATTGAAATCTCTCCTATTTATAGAAGAGAAATTGGCAGTTAAGAAAAAAATAGGAACGTTTACTTGTACTGCTTTAGTGGAGAAAGACCAGGACTGGGCGTTGGTGAGGTTGAGAAATTGTAGGAGTTGAAGAATCCTTCCATCACGTTGCCCACGTCTCTTGTTCTTCATGACGTTGAATTACGCGTGTGACGGTCGTAAAGAAGATGTGACGGTCGTAATACGCTTAAATAGCGCGTTACGTTCGTCAATGATGTGTGAAGAGCGTTCTTCATGTTGTGAGAGCGTTATGGTCGTAATGGACGTGTGACGACCGTCACAACATCAAACTTTCTAGAATTTTGCAGATTAGTTCCTTTTCTTCTGATTTTCATGTTAGCTTTCTTCATATGATCTTTTTCACTAAATCGATTTGAAACATGTTGTACCTGTGAAAAGACATAAAAACTCGGAACAATCGGGAGTTAAATGGATTAATGCAGTATGAAAATGGATTAAAAACGTAGCAATTATATGATACGATTTCCCGTGCACTGGGCCGTAAAGTTTCAAATTGTTTATTACAAATCTTAAAACAAATAAGTCAATTACTGCGGAATAAAAGAAACATGTATGAAGTCCCTAGTCGTCAAATTACTCAGTCCATCGTTGGTAGTTGGGTAGATCCAGCTGTCGATGTCTGAGTCCTCCTCGCTGTCTTCAATGGCATTAATCCCATGACTGCTTATGCGTAGGGGAGGTCCTCCAGCCTGAGCACTTCGAACATACCTTTGAGCCCCTGTAGTAAAGTACAACCCAAATTTGTTAGTTTTCTGAGTGAAATCAGGGAGCTGGCCCCAATTGGCACACCCACCTTCTTCAACCACGACTCTAGCATCCTTGAGAGAAGCCATCTTCAAAGCAGTTTTGTTGGTAGTAGTTTCAGTTGATGCCAAGATTTGAAGGACCTCTTCAAAATTCTAACAAGGAGTTTCTATGAATTCCCCGTACATCTCTACGTAGCGGAAGGAATTGAGGTGACTCACCATATATTCTTCTTCACCCCGCACTGTGACATTCTTTCCTTTCACCGGGTACTTCAGCATTTGGTGGAGTGTGGAAGTAACTGCCCCAGCCTCGTGGATCCAAGGATGACCCAACAAACAAGAATACGACAACCTGATATCCATCACATAGAAGATGGACCCAAAAGTCTGAGAACCCACTTTGACAGGGATGTCCACCTTCCCGTGCACCATTCTCTTCAATCCTTCAAAAGCCCTTACCACAATGTAACTAGGCTTTAGAGTTAGACCCTCGCAATCTAAACGGTCCAACGCCTTCATCGGCAGAACATTTAGTGAAGACCCAGTATCTACCAGTACATGAGCCATAGTGGTGCCCATGCATTCAATCGAGACGTGCAGAGCATCATTATGCTTCCTTCCCTTCGGTGTTAAGTCTGCACCTTAGAAACCCAACCCATTATCAACAGTCAGGATGGCCACACAATCTTTGAATTAATCAGCTGAGGTTTCCTACGGCACATGCGCAGTCTTGAGGAATGCAATCAAAGCCTTTGCATGGGCCTCGGAGTACAATAGCAGAGACAACATGGATATTTTTTATGGGGTCTGCCCCAGTAGCTCAACCACATTGTAGTCGCTCTTTTTAATTATTTTCACTATTTCCTCTATTTCTTACTTAGAGGCTTCCACAACAATTTTCTTAGGCGCCTCCGTCCGGGAAGGCTCACCTACAACCTCTTTGCTGAGGGTATCAGACGATTCTTCGACAGGGGTAATAACTGGAGTAAGAACAGGAACAATAGTTGATGTACTAGCAGGAATAGCAGATGGAATGATAATTGGCTTGTTGACAGTCTTAGGGGAAATCTTGGGAGAGAAGACCCTTCCACTTCGGGTGATTTTGCTGGTTCCGACAATGTTATCAATATCAGGATCAGCCTTTTCATCTTTTAGATCTTGTTTGATACCATGATAGTACACATCGGCACCATAATGCCATGGGACAACTTTGTCCGAGACATACAGGACAGGACCGGGAATAGTAATTATCAGCGGAGCAATTCTTGGAGAAGATGTAATCCTAACAAGTCTTCTCGAGGAAACTTTGGAAGGATTGGCGAAAATGGTTATAATGGCAACGTCTTCAATTGGAACAACAAGAAACATAGTCTTCTTGAACAAAATCTCTCTGCTGTCTATCAGGAGATGAATACCTGACTTCAACAAATGCCAACCATAAGGTAGAAACGAGCACATGTGGCAACCTTCGCCACAACCTGAAAATAAATCGGCCAACAGCAAATTCTTCTTGACAGTCATGAGAGGAGTAGAAACTTCGTCAACAGAGGTAACAAAAAAATCAGTATCAACAGCATTAACTCCACGGCCGTGCTTGGGCATAGGAGCCGTTATGACATTTGGCTTCTCCAGAGCATCAACATCTATTTTCTTTGATTTAATCAAGTCTTGTATTTTGTTCCTCAGAGCCCGACAATCATTTGTATCATGGCCAGGACTCTCAGAATGATAAGCACACCGGGCATTCGGATTATATCTGGGAGATATGGTATTTAGATTCTTGGGAGCCTCTTTCAAGGTTGCCAAGTTGGATCTCAGCAGGTGAGGTAGAACTTCAGCCAATATCATGTTGATGCGAGTAAACTTCCGTTGTGGTCTTTCCAGCCTTTGTTGATTGTTGCGTTGTGGAGAAACTGTAGGCCTAGGTATCATTACGACACTTACTGTCTTACGATGTTCAGCCTTGTTCCGGCCCCTCGAGCTATAGAAGGAATTGGCTTCCCTCTTACTAGCGAAAGGCTTCTTTACCGAACTCGAAGAGGCATCCTTTTGTATCTTGCCGCTCCGAATCCCAGCTTATACTCTCTCTCTAGTCAGAATCAGCGCGGTGAAACCAGCTAATGAGCTGCCGATCAAATGATTAAAAAATGGACCAAATAGGGTCCCCAGAAACATATCAACCAACTCCCTATCAGATAATGGGGGTTGAACTCTTCCAGCCAAGTCTCTCCATTTTTGTGCATAGTCCTTAAAGCCTTCACTTGCACCCATGGACATACTCTGGAGTTGAGAATGAGTAAGAGCAAGGTCGGCATTGTACTGATACTGCTTGTAGAAAGCAGCAGCCAGATCTTCCCAGTTTTGGACATTGGCTCCCTCCAGCTGGTAGAAGCATTTAAGATGAGTCTCTGACAGACTATCTTGAAAGAAATGAACCCATAGATTTCTATCAGCGGTGTGGGGCTGAATTTTCCTGACGTAGGAACGGAGATGGAGTTTTGGGCAGGACACCCCATCATACTTAGAAAAAACTAGAGCTTTGAACTTCTGCGGGATGACTACTCCCGACACCAATCCCAATTCTTCGAAATCCAGCCCAGGTATCCTTTGAACTTCCATGGCACTCAGACGATCTGCCAATTGTTTGTATTTATCCTCAGCAGGAGGATATTTCTCATCATTGTAATCGGTATCATTGTTAGAAACTTCAGGACTGGGGTCCTTCTCTTCTTCCTGATTCTCCCCTTCCTTGGATAAAGAGGTCAGATCGACTTGTCGCTTCAACCGCTCTCTAAACCTTCTGCCCATATTCAGAATACTGGAAGCCTTCTTCTTTTTCTTTTTCTCTTTCAGAATTAGGGCTTTCAGATCCTCCTGCCCCTTTGTCAGACTTATGAACATTTGTTGGAACTGGGCATTTTGTGCCTGAAGGTCCTTGATGCTTTATTCGGAAGACATTTCCTGCTGAAATAAACAGAGAAGGAGATGAGAAACCTGTAATGGTACCTGTAATGATGTGTATTATAATGGGATGTGCAGGAAATGATTTCAAAGACTTCAGGAAATTTAAATTTGCAAACCAAAATAAACAAAAACTTTATTATCTGAATTTGAAGTTCAAATGCCTTTTAGGCGTTACAATTAAAAATAAATTTGAAACTATAAAAGACATCAAAATTCCCATGGATGCTTCCTCTTTGTGCCGAGATAGTCATTGAGTCCTCTTTCTTCATGCAGTTGCTTTGTGAGCTCTAAAACCTTCCTCTCCTGAGCATGAAACTGATCCCTGTAAGTATCCCGCTCCTTCATCAACTGAATCCAAGACCTCTGTAATTCCCCAAGGTCAGTGGGCATGTAAGGATAGAGAACCGTGTAAGGAATGCCTGCTTCAGTAGTGGGTTCCACAATCACTGATAAAACGGCCACATAGGGCATCATAAGCTTCTGGGCATGGGCTCGTACCCATTGGAGGTAAGGTTCCATAGGAATGGAAGTTTTTGGCCCCAAAGCCTTGGTGTCAGACCTGTTTACCATGCCCAAAGCTCGTATGAACCTCCGGTGACACTCTTTAACATCATCCTCATAGTTGAATACAATGCCCTCGATAAGCAATTCATGGGGACCATCCCTTCGAGCGTGACCAAACTGTTGCAGAGCTAAACAAGGATTGTAGGTTATACCCCATCTAATACCAAGCAATGGGACATTACGGTACTCCCCGCAGCCTTCAATAATAGCAATGTTTTCCATAGATCAAGAACACCAAAGAATATCCGTATGAGCGAGTGACATTATCCTTTATGACCAACCCAGACCTTCTTCATTCTTCAGTATGGACTTAGGGAGGTGAGAAATAAACCACCTTGACAGTAATGGCATGAAACACATAAGAATCAATCTTCTTTTCATGGTGCGAGTATGGAGAGTATGCAGAATATCCCTGAGCAATGTAGGCACGGGATTACGAGAGAGGAAGATCTTGATAGCATTCACATCTACGAATGAGTCCGGATTATGGAATAGGACTAACCCATAGATTAGAAGATCCAAGACCTCCTCAAAAGCCTAAAAATCCATATCATCCCAAAACAGTTGGGCCTTGTCAATCAGAAACTTAGCTAGAAAACCCTTGACTCCGCTTCTAGTTTCCCAATTGGACACCACGTCGGCTCGTTTCAGATGCAGAGCTGAGGGAATGACTTCTGGCTTAGGAACTTCTTCTAGACCTGTGATAGGCAACTGTTCAAGAATGGGTATATCCAATAGCTGAGAGAATTCTTCCAAGGTAGGTACCAACTGATAGTCTGGGAAGGTGAAGCAGTGGTGCTTGGGATCGAAGAACTGAAAAAGTACACTCATCATCTTTTCATCAAAGTTTGAAGTGACCAGGTTGAGAAGTTTACCATGTCTCTTGGTGAACGCAGAAGTTTCAAAAACCCTTGATGCTAGATCTTTGAGTTGGGAAGGTATCCTCACAAAGCTGATTCGGATAGTGTTTCTACGAACAGAAGCCATGATCTGCAAAACAAAACAAAGATAAATTCCCTTGGTCTTTGAAATGGTTAGTGCAAAAAGAATGGATGCCATGTTATGATGCATGATGTTATGATAAACCACAGTTATAGCAAACATAGGTATAGCAAACACAGTCAAGTCACACCAAGTCCTTAGGTTTAAGGCTTGCATGACGTTAAAGGTAGTACCCTCTTGAAGTTTAGTTGGTTTCAGACCTATCTTAAAAAGTAATCGGGTTCTAGAGGATCTCAATATCACTGACCATCCTTTATGGGCATTGTTTCAGCTCAATCAATCTTTTCTTGCGACCGAAATATCCCGAAAGTCTGATCTCAATAAGTGTGGCATCGAGTATCAACCAATCCTCAGCTCTACACCGAGGCCGACTATCTCACTAATTTCTAATGGCCAAGTTTGTTCAACTAAGGTTCTAAGGTCCGTTAGTGCTTCACGACACCACGCGGCGGCCCCGTATTTTCCTCGCTTCCCCATGAAGGATACCGGTACCAACCAAAGGGCCACACCAACAGAGCCATCCCTTAAACCATATCGGTCTATGCCATACAGTCTCCACGATCTATTACTGTTTACCTAAAAGTGCCCCCAGATCTGGGTGTAGGATCTATAGTAACCCCAGACAAACCCTCAAAAGTAAAGCAATCAAGACAATCAAGAGAAGCAACGTAATAACCTAGATCCTAAGGTATACCCAACTTATTTAATCTCCCCAGTAGAGTCGCCAGTTCTGTGATACGGTGGGAGAACTGACTGTTTAATACTAGTTTGCGTTTTGTGTTTTTTGTTTGCAAAATGTCGCGCTAAGCAAGAGTCGCCACCAACTTTTATTTCATCCAATCATGGAAAAGGAAAAATAACAGAAAAAACCTTTTTTCGAGATATTCTGAGTACGGGGGGTAGATTATAGAAAGGTAAGGTGTTAGCACCCTTTCTATCTGTAGTTATTTACATGCTCTTAGGTACATGCTCATTTTTCAAATTGCTTGTGTGTGTTTGTCTTGAAAATGTTTTACTTCGTGATAACCCTTGTATCAGTCCTCAAGGATGTGATGAAGTTTGTTTTGAAAATTTGTTTTAAAAGGTGTTTGTGTGAAAAGTTTTCATTGAGAAATTACTTAAGGTTCTACCTACTCAAAAAAATATTGTTTGTTCTCGCTCCCTTTAGACAGCGCTATCCTACTATTAAGGAGTAGGTAGCACCGTCGTTGGAGTTGTAAGGGACATTCGAAAGGGACAAGTACAATCACTAAAGCAATAGTTAGAAAACTTTAGTAGTAACCCTAGAGTCTTAAGATCTTTCCGAGTCAACATTTCTGAGGCAACATTTCCGAGGCAACATTTTGATCTCTTAGACAGGAGGGCAAACACTAAAATCTCCTATGCTTAATGACTGTTTACCAAAGGCAGCCAAAGTGAGGTAAACCCTAGGAGTGTATATGTGCATATGATTTGTTTCAGTTATTTAATCTTTGCACATTAAGTGATCTACCGTTTTAATTTCAGATATCCTTGCCATACAATCCTATTAACATACATCTAGACAGTTAAATATTTGCAGGAATTAAAAATGCGAAAAAATAAACCTAGCTATTACAACGCTTTGGGGGATGGGGATTAATTACATAACCAAAGAATCGGGGATTAAAGCAGTAGATAAAACCCTAACTTAACTATTACAAACCATTGGCAGTTACAATAATAATGGAAAAGAAATATTTAAGTGTGCGGCGAATTAAATACGAGGAGAAATTGAAAACCCTAAAATCTAATTGAAAAAATAATTAAGTTATTTTTAAGAAAAGAATTAATTGAGTTATGTACGACTAAAACCCTAATTCTAATTATTTTTTAATTATAAAAGAAATTGAAATTAAACTAATCTCAACTAAATTAAATAATTTCAAGAAAATAAAATGCTTTACAAAAAACAAGATTTTGTGTATTTTTTGGTTTTTTATTTGAGAAAAGAAATATAATTGTAAAATTAAGATCTAGTTTCTATTTGATTTTAATTATAAAATAAATTAACTTAACCTATATTTCTAATTAAATTAAAATAAATATTTTATTAAAAAAATGCTTTTTTGGTATTTTGTGATTTATTGATTTTATAATTAAAAAATAAAAGGTAATTAATTTGGTGAAAAATAATTAAACAAAATAATTAAAAAAAATAAATAAATAAAGAAAAAGAATATGGGTCTGTGTTGAATAGCAATTCTGGGTGGTGTCAATCTGAATTTCCAAGCCCAAAAACATTCCAAGCCAAGTCAGCCTTTGGTGCCTTGTATCGTTGACTTGAGGGCATACCATAGTCCCTCATTGCTGGAACATTGGATTGGATGTGATGAGGTCTTTGATGGTTAGATCTGAGGTCTCACTATGGACTTCATGGGACATGATGCATTAGAACCTATAGAAAACATCAGGAAAATGCAAAAGTAACAAGCCTGGGGTCGAACTCAGGACGTGTACCTTATAGGTTCTCCCTTTTTCCAACTGTGTTGTGCGTTTGAATTATTAGTATAATAAAAACCAAATATAATATAAAGAAAGAAAGTCCCTGATTCCCACGTGCTCGAATTTTTAAATGGTCCAATGATGATTGGACACGCCATCATCTTCTCCACGGAACCATCGCTTTTGGCATTGGCCCTTTACCTACGGAGAAACTCGTCACTATAGGCTATAGTGACAGTTTTTACGCGTAGCTAAAACCTGCAAAAATCTCAAAACGACATACAAGCAACATGAATTCCATTCAAAGGCATGAATTAAGCCTACTTCATCCCCTGAACATGAGGAGGCTCTTAATTTGGCCTAATTTTGCCTCTAGCTAGGGTTCCCCAATTTGGAGCTCGCGTACCTTAACTATAGCAAATAACTATTCTTGCATCAAAGCTTAAATCTAGGTTATCAAAAAGCTTCCTGGCATGATCATAAACATGTATATGCAAACAAATTGGACTGAAAACGCATAAAACTAGAAGAACAAGTTTGAGTTCAGAGGATGCAAACCGTGATGTGTAGCTTGTGCTTCTGATGGTTTGATGACTTGGGAGTGATTGGAATAGCTTTAGTGCATGCCCAGGAAGAGATTGCTGGCCTTAAATTGCTTTGAATCGTCCCCTAATTTGAAAACCGAATCACACTTTTTGCCAACTTTTTTTAGTTTGTTCTATGTCTCTCACGACTGTTGAACCTTGTTTTTTTGCTTTGTTCTTGTCCAATATATATCTAAGGATGAATTAGGGTTACAAACTTGGATTGAATCTTGTAATTTTATGAGATTTGATTTGATTTTTTAGCCATATGCAAACTTGCTATTTTGAGCCAAGTCTTTCCTTTCTTGTACCTATTATTCTTGATTCGTTTTGGCCTTGATAATTCAGCATATTTTGATTGCCAACCTGTCCAAAAACCAAATCAAATCATATCTTTTCTATTATTCATCAATTATTTGATTTAATTCAATTTTTAATTACTAAAAAATCAAAATAAATTGAAAAATGAAGCAAATAATGGGTGGATGAATATTTGAGTCGAGGACCACATTATAAGTGAGGTGCAAGCATAAAAAGTTAGGCCCATTTAGCAAGAAATGCATATTTGAGCATATTTGACTTTTGGCAATTTTGCAAAAAGGGTCAACTTTGACAATGCATATTTCTTCCAATTTTAACCCTAGAGAGGTGTTCTTGGACTTTTTAGAAAGCTTAGGATGTCCCCTAAGCAACCCTTTTTGTTTCATCTCAATTGATTCTTCCATGTTCATGTAATAAGCTTTGACCTAAAAGGTATTTTTGTTGACTTTTCAAAAGGACCCATAATGTAGAAATTCATATAGTTTTGTGAGTGCACATTTTGAACTTGTGAGCTGAAGATGAATTGTAGGGAATTGCATCCTCTTCAAAATGATATTTGGATTGAAAATTTATGATGAAGCATGTGGAAGTTATGCTTGGTCGAAGTTTGGTTGACTTTTACTGAGAAACCCTAATTTATCAACTTTTGGGTTTTGATGAATTCGGAGCATTCCTTGAGGAATCGTGATCAAACCTTGATCAAATGATGGATATAACTTCAAAATGTTGATGTTGACCAAAAATCTTGAAGTTTGACTGTATATGGGCCACAATTGACTTTTGACCTAATAAAGTTGATTCTTAAGCATTTGAGCAGTTGACTGAACAAACCTCTTGTGCAAGGCATGGAACTTGACATGTAGTGTCTTGAGAACATATTAAGACCATGGAGAGCATATGAGGACTTTGTGGTTCACCCATCTTGATGAAAATGGAAACCTTAATTTGAGGTATACAGCCTTAGGAGAGAGTTTGTCTGGTCCACTCTTGGGCAACCTTGAGCAAATTGAGGATATCTAGGAGTATGTATTGAGTAAAATGAGAGGGAAAATTTAGGGGTACAACAATATGGGACTGAGATAATGCAGGCTCAACAGTATTTGGAGTGTTGTGGCAGGTTGGTGCAGGACTGTTGCATAGTAGCACATCTGGCTTGGGTTTGGCAGTATATAGGACTTTGGTCAACAAACACCTTGAATACTCCACCCTTTCATTTTAATCACTTTTACCAGACTCGTCATCATACAAAAACGTTTATTTCCAACAATCTGTGCTCGTCGAATGGACCCATTATAGGTCCTTCGAATCCACCAACTATGATCAATAGTGTTGAAGAGTTTTAGAGGTGTAATCTAAGTACGTTGCTTCGAAACGTTTAATTTCCCAACTTGTAAATAGAAGGAAGCTTCACAGCTTGTAAATTGAAAGAGGCTTCCTAGCTTGTAAATCGAAGGAAGTTGCCCAGCTTGTAAATCGAAGGAAGCTGCCCAGCTTGTAAATCGAAGGAGGTTGCCCATCTTGTAAATCGAAGTAAGTTGTCCAACTTGTAAATCGAAGGAATTTGCCCAACTTGTAAATTGAAAGAGACTGCCCCGCTTGTAAATCGAAGGAGGTTGCCCAGCTTGTGGATCGAAGGGGGTTACTTCGAAGGAAACCATATGGCCAGTTTGAAACTTGTTAAATCGAAGCCAACTTGTTTCTTGTTTTGACCTTATCGAAAGGCACATCAACATCTTCAAAATTTTACATTTTCTTTATTTCTTTAAACAGGTTTTTGTAATCACACATGCGAGAGAAATCTTGAGAAAATTAGAGGGTAAATTTTGGGGTACAACAAAAGGCTTTAAGACTAAGAGAGAAAGCTGCCCAATCAACGAAATATTCACGTGGAAACGTGGTTCATAGCTTTCATATTCTTATGCCACTGTTCTTAAAATAGTTTACATATTCAGCTTGTGTAGAAGCAATATTATTGTGAAAAAAACTTGTATTAAAACATTTGTTTGTTTTTCCTTAAGGTACCGGGTAGGTTTGTATCCTTAAGAAGTCTAGGACTTGCGAGTTTTAGAGGTTGTTAGTCACTTGCGGGTAGCTTGTGCATTGTAATAATCATGTTGATTATTGTTTGATATTCCTTGAGGGACCGGGTACGTCTGTATCCTTAGGAAGTCTTTGACTTGCGAGTCTTAGATGTTGTTAGTCACTTGTGGGTAGCTTATGAAAATTGTATTCAGTTTGGTTATAGTGAATTAAATCCTCGATTGAATGAGGCGAAATCACCTTGGCGGGTGGACTAGACTAGCTTGATAATTTTCAAGTGAACTAGTATAAACATACATTGTTCTTTACTTCCTGTTCTTACTTATTGTTATTATCAAGAGTGAAGGAAAACGGATTTTAACTTAAGGGGAAATATTTTTTAAAGAAAAGTTTTTGTTTTAAAAATCCAATTCAAACCCCCTATTTCTTGTTTTTTTCACACGTTCATACCATTCTATTAATAAAGTTTGAACCTTTATTCAATTCTTTGTATTCCTTATTTTGTTCTGTTTACAAAAAATTCATTTACTATTGATAATAATTTTCAAAACAAAAAGAATTAATAATGAAAACATGTTTTTGAAAAGAATTTGCAATTTGCTTTTTACTTCAATTATGTGATTCAAGAGGGATAAAAAGTAGTGTTTCCAAGGATGGACAAACTCCAAAGTTTTAAAATGATTCCCCAAGAAGTATCACAGGTTACTCTTGCTGATATGCATATAGTCCACTTATGTTTGTTGAATTTCATACCAGATGATATGTGGTGTGGTGTGGGTTTGTGATTCCATTTTCTGTAGTTAAGTCTTGGTTTGGATTTTCTCCAACTCGTTATACGGTTTCGGGTTTGGGTGGTTTGATACCTCTATCCCATATTCCCTAGTTAGGTCTTAATGCAGATTTCTCTAGTTGAGGGTGATCCTTTCCCCAGTTGGGTTGTGATCAAGCATATATGGTAAAATTATGAAGCCTTTTCTCATTTGTTGGATTCATTCACCCTTTTTGTTTATAATTGATGTAGAATCTCTTGCAGAGCATTTATATCTCTCCAGTTATGACACTATTGTTGTTTTATGCTCCCCAAGTAGCCGGACAAAAGCAATATCATTTTTCTAAGAAGTGTTGAGACAAATGTCAACTTTTTGGGTTTTCTCTCTCCAAGTGTTGAGTTTGATTTAAAATCCCCATAATTTTGACTTCTTTCTATGATGCTAACTTCTTAACTTTTGCGGAAGAACCGAAGGTGATGCTTCCCTCTAAAGTTATTATCCTCGTGAAGTTTCATAGATTTTCCCCAAAGAAGTTTGCACAACCACTACTCTTGATATTGAAGAATGTATTTGGGCTCCCCTCGACGATGTGGCATTCTTTTCCCTAGTGAAGTCAGTACGGCATCCCCAGTTGAAATGTAGACGATGTGGCATTGTCTTCCCTAGTGAAGTCATTATGGCATCCCCAGTTGAAGTCTAGACGATGTGGCATTGTCTTCCCTAGCAAAGTATGTATGTTTTGTTAGCATATACATGATAACATTCATACATTCATACATACATCATGCATAGCTGAAATAAAACTCATTGCTCATTTTCATTTATTGATGTTTATGTTGACATTTTATCCTCTTTGTAGAATTATGTTATCCTCTCTCCAATAGATTGTCAACCTTAATCAGAAAGCATATATCCTTTCAATTTCCCCACTGAGTTATCCCTCATGGAAGAATTTTGCTTTAGCCTTCCTACCCAACTCATTATTTAGATGGAATTTGATCCCCATTGGAGTTTATTCCTCATAGGATGGCGGCATGGTTGACTATTTCACTCCAGTTTGTTCCTGGTTTTAATTTTTGGTCCCGATAACAATATTATTTTGATCCTTAAAGGATGTGAGCCCTGGATTGAGAATGTGCTTTTTTTTGCACGCGAAGACTTTATCCCCTCAACAGGAATGCGGTTGTATTTCCCCATGAAATAAAAATTCATTTCTCAGCAATGTTATCGTAATCCTTTTGTAACAACAAGTAGCGGTCTCTTTATTTGAGCAACCTGTACTTCCCCAGTAAGTCTATTAATACCATAGAAAATGTTTTTACTCCGATGAATGGCAGTCTCTATGTTATGGGAGATAGTTTTTTGTTGAAATTGACTTTACTTCGATGATAAAGACAGTTTGTTGAAAGATCCTTATAGCAGTTATAACCCTTTTCAAGTGATATCTTTATCAAAGAAGAAATTGTTAGCGTTCTCGGTGAAATCCAGAGGTTAGTAAAGTTTTTACCCTTTCCAGGAGGAATTCCTTGGTTAAAGAAGAAGTTGAGATCCGTTCTAGGTGGAATGCCGGAATTTTGGGAAACTTGATTATTAATACATGTTCCTACCTTCAGTGGAAGTCGGTAGTTCACCTTCAGTAAAAAGTTGGTGTATCCTTTGATTGTTATCATCACTAGAAGTTGGTAGCTCACCTTCAGTAAACATTGGTGTTATCTTTTTTATCTCTACCTTCAGTGAAAGTTGGTAGTTCACCTTCAATAATGTTGGTGGATCCTTTGATTGTTAGCTTCAGTGGAAGTTTGTAGCTTACCTTCAGTAAAAGTTAATATTTTCTCTATATCTCTACCTTAAGTGGAAGTTGGTAGTTCACCCTTAGTAAATGTCGGTGTATCTTTTGTTTCTTTACCTTCAATAAAAGTCGGTATTGTTATATATTTTCTCTACCTTCACCCCTGAGTTTGTAATTCACCGTCATTAGTTAGTCGCCATTTGTCTCTTTCTCCACATTGGACTTTACTCTAATAGAGTTGAGCTATTCCTAGCCATAAGTATTGATGTCAATCATTTGTTCCCAGCCATAAGTGCTAATGTCAACCCTTTGTTCCCAGTCATAAGTATTGATGTCAACCCTTTATTTCCAGTCATAAGTAGTGATGTCAACCATTTGTTCCCAGTCATAAGTACTGATGTCAACCCTTTGTTCTCAATCATAAGTACTAAAATATCAACCAATTGTTCTAAATCATAAGTACTGATGTCAATCATTTGTTCACAGTCATAAGTGTTGATGTCATCCTTTGTTCCTAGTCATAAGAACTGATGTCAACCCTTTTTTACCAACCCTAAGCACTGATGTCATCCTTTGTTCCCAGTCATAAGTGCTTATGTTAAACCTTTGTTCCCAGCCATAAGTGTTGATGTCATCATTTGATCCCAACCATAAGCGCCAGTCATAACTACTGATGTCAATCATTCATTACTTACCTCAATAATGATGTTTACTGTCATCTCTGAGTTGGTACTATCTTACTGTTTCTATTCGCATCCTTCAGGTTGGTACTTTCCGATTCCTAATGAGGCAATGTTACTCTCTTTTTTACTACCTCCTCTGGGAGTGGGTATTTCACAGTTATCTATCGATTGTTGTTATCTATTGATTTTTCTTCACTTATTGAGTTGATGATACTTTGTATCCTCTTCGGGCTTTACCCCAGTAGAGTTGAGACTTCTTTTCCTCAGTGGATTTGTTTTTTCTCCAGTGGAGTTAAGTCTCTTTCCTTAGTCGAGTCAATAACTCTTTTTAGTGGTTACCTCCTTGTTAGCTTGTTGCTTGCATTTTTAAGAATTTCCATCGTTGAAATCTTACTATACATTTGTTTTCTTTAATCGTGATTTTGGTTTTGCCTATTTATAGTCATTCACATAGTCGTTTTGTTCCCCAATGATTTATTTTCCTAGTCGAACTCTCTTTTTAGTCCGTTAGTTTTATTTTTTGCTTCCCTAGTGGTGATATGTGTCACCTATGGAGTTGGTCGTTTGCATTCATAATCATAAGCATTGCATGGCATCTTAGGGCCAAAAATAGGATTTGTTTTATATTTAAGTATCTTCAATCACGTCGAGACGAATATTTTAACTTTCGTATCTCCTGATAGAAGACACTTAAATAAGAGCAGTTGTTATACCCCAATTTTTCCCCCTAAAATATCTCATTATCTCATGTTATCAATACATCAAGAACACACATTAGGGTTGTTTCTCCCTTTTACTTCATCTTATCTTTAAGTTTGCTCTTGAGGGATCACCAAGCACCTTGAATTGTGTATCTTATACATTTGTTTTTTATGTTGGATTAACTTTTAACTAACATCAAGATATGTATATATGTTTATTTGTATGTTCATATTGTAGGTGATGACATAATTGCATCCATCTTACCATCTAACATAGGGTTTTGAGGGATAGTTCTCAATCAAATGGTTCTTCAATGGATTTTAAGAGCTTAATCTTCAAGGCTATGTCTATGATATCAAAGTTTTTTGGTTCAAAGAGCTCTCTCACTTTATTTAGTCAAGTATTCCTCAAGGTTGGTGGTGGTATTCATCAAGAAGACTCATAGGTTCATGTGTTTATTTTTATGCCGTCTTCAAAAAGTTTCATTGAAACTTAAGCTCCACCATTATGTGCATTTCAAGACAACATCATTTCAATGTCTAATATGATCCATCATGCTCTATTTTGCAAAGAAAGTTAAAAAGCTTCAAGGTTGATTTAACAAGTTTGACCTAATTGAGCAAGTACTTGATTTAGTGGTCACAGATGCATAACTCTCTCAATTTTCCATATTTTGAGTTAGTTATTTTTTCTATGGGATCTTATCATCATCTACCACAGCTTCTCTTCATATGACAAGATCCAATTGTGCAAGAAAAATCATCAAAAGTTGAAAGGGGTTCCAAGTCATTTTGACACTCTCTGATCTAGGGTTTGCTGACTTCCAAGGACCATATCTTGCTCATTTTTTGAGATTTTTTATTGATTCCAAAGTCGTGATTATCTTTAAAGGGGCTTTAACAAGTTATCTTTAAGGATTTAAGGCTAATTTCGAATGGAAGATCACTAATGGTTGAAGAAGATTACAAGTCCTTTGAAAAGGATATTAAATTCTCTTGTGTGACTTCAAAGGATCATAACTTGATCATTTTTTATCTCCTTGAGATTATTCTTTTTTCATAATAATATTTTGGATGTCTACTACAACTTTGTTTCAAGGTGCTATACTTGAAAATGTTTGTAAAGTCATTAAAGAATTGAAAATATTATAGGTCTTTTGGGAATTTCCCCAAATTTGTTCATCATCTTCCAAGGACCATAACTCTTTCATTTTTTATGATTTTTGAATGATCTCAATTTCACAATTCAATTCAAAAGGTCTATTTATATTCAAGGATCAAGATCAAAATTTGAGTGCAAGGGTATATAACTTTGAATAACATTATAGATCATTTTAAGGCTCCATGTTAGAACATAGTTTGATTTTACAACCCTTAATTAGAGTTTTGATGATAAGAAACACAAAGAACAAATATGCACTCTAAATTTGTGTTATTTTATATGCATAAGTTCTGACTGAAACAACATCAGAAGTTAAGCTACAAAAGCTTTCAAGCTGTGACAATCAGAATGTTCTGAAGAATGATGATCAGAATATGCGCTAAAGTAAAGGATACTCTGATTCTGAACAGAAGTCTAATATACCATCAGATCCTCACATCTCTGAGTCATCAATGTCTTGAAGAAAATGCAGCGACTTCATTCAGACAAGAATCTTCTCAATATGGAAATAGCATTGAGTGTCCATTATGACGCTTTATGTTGGACAAGATTTCCACGCCTATATAAACAAGCTTAAAGGACAAATCATTTATGATTTTGAATACCACTGCTCATACATCTTAAACGCTGCAGTCTTTCATATTCACTTACGCTCAAATTGTGTAAAATATCCCAGTAGTGATATATTTTTTGTAACGAAAAACAACAGTACACGGTAAACCAGTTTCTTTTGATTAAGCTAGTTTTCCTTGAGATAAACCGGGTTGTGGTTGTACTCAAGAAGACTTTGGCAGTTGTCAAAGTAGTATTGTAATAAAGTTTTGATTAGTGAATTAAGACCTCGTTGGAGAGAGGAGAAATTACCTTGGTGGGTGGACTGGAGTAGTTTGAGATCAAACGAACTATGATAAGAATATTGTGTTTGCTATGTTTTATTTTAAGTTTCAATTCAACTCCCCCCCCCCCCCTTCTTGTGTTTTTCACTTCTTCAATTGGCATCAGAGTGCCTGGTTCTGAGTTCATACACTTAACCGTGTCAGTACAAGATCCAAGCTTTAGAAAAAAAACTATGGTGGGACCATGCCAAAACATCAGCAATGACTATCATGAGGACAAGGGAAGAATCAACGATAAACCTTTAGTCTTTGATGGAGAAAATTTTGACTACTAGAAAGATAAAATTGAGAGTTTCTTTCTGGCTCATGATACTGATCTATGGGACATGGTAATTGATGGATACACACATCCTGTGGATGAAAGTGGTCAGAAGATAGATAGAAAAAGGATGTCTGACCAGCAAAAACGTGATTTCAAAAATCATCATAAAGCCAGAACAATACTTCTGAGTGCCATCTCATACTCTGAATATGAGAAAATATCAAACAGAGAGACAACCAAAAACATGTTTGACTCTCTGAGAATGACGCACGAAGGCAACATACAAGTCAAAGATACCAAGATAGAGCTAGAAGAAGACGAGCTTCAAAAGCAAGGTAAGCCTCTTGCATTAAAATCTAACAAAAAATCTGATTCTAAGGTTTTGTAGGCTATGGAAAAAACATCTGATGGATCCTCATCAGAAGAAGATGAATTGTCTCTTCTCTCCAGAAGGGTCAATCAACTATGGAGAAGAGACAAAGAAAATTCAGAAACACGATAAAATCAGAGAATCAGAATGAATCCTCCTCCAGATACAGAAAGTCAGAGTCCTCCTCTGGACATATAAGATCTGAAGCTTCCTCCGGTCACAGAAAGTCAACTAACAAAGACATCATCTGCTATGAGTGCAATGAACAAGGGCACTACAAAAGTGAATGTCCAAGGCTTCTGAAGGAGAAGCCTAAAAAGAAGTTCTTCAAGGAGAAGAAGAAAAGCCACATGGAAACATGGGACAATTCAGACACTTCTAATGCAGACTCAGGGTCAGATGATGATAGAGCCAACATAGCTCTTATGGAAAATGTGATAGAAGACAGCGAAGCTTATGGTTCAGACTCAGAATCAGAAACAGAAGAGGTATTCCCTGATTTCACTGTTAATTTTACTAAGGCTAAACTTGCAGAAAGTCTTAATGAAATTCTGGAAAGGTATCAGTAGATCAGAGTCAAATTCAAGAACCTGAAAAGGGATCTTGTCTCTGACTCTGAAAGAACTGAGATTTTTATATTATAGAAATATGAGTTAAAAGAAACGATTTTAAAATTAGAAAATGATCTACAAAACTCTCAAAAATAAATAATCTCAGAGACTCCCAGTAATGTTGATAAGATCATCAAAGAGTATGATCATAGCTTTCAGAAGTTTCTGGCTAAAAACATAGATAGAAGCAAGATGGCTTCAATGATCTATGGAGTTAGCAGGAATGGTAGAAAAGGAATAGGATACCAAGGTAAGGTATCTCCACCTAAGAAAGTCATGGACCTTATTATAAAATGCACACCACTAAAATCACACTTCACATACGGGCACACATATGACCTAAAATACACTAGTAATGTTTACTCTGTCAAACCAAAATTCAAACAGAATTTTGGTAAAACTAACAAACCAGGACCCAAAAAGATATGAGTACCTAAGGAAAAAATTATATATGTAGTAGATATCTTTAGCAGCAAGGCTAAAACACCAGTCATGGTACCTGGACTCTGGATGCTCTCGACACATGACGAGAAGAAAGCATATGTTCCAACGCCTGTAACTTAAACCTAGAGGCTACATGGGCTTTGGAGGCAACCAAAGTGGAAATATGATTGGCTCTGGAACAGTAGGTAATGGTAATCTTCCTTCTATCAATAATGTTCTTTTAGTTGATCGATTAATGCATAACTTGTTATCCATAAGTCAATTAAATGATAATGGTTATGATATAATCTTTAATCAAAAGTTATGCAAAGCTTTTAGTCAGAAAGATGGAACTATCCTTTTTAATGGAAAGAGGAAAAACAACATTTATAAAATAAAACTTTCTAAACTAAAAACTCAGAATGTAAAATGCCTTCTCTCTGTTAACAACGAGCAATGGGTCTGGCACAGAAGATTGGGGCATGTTAGTATGAGAAGAATATCTCAGATTAACAAACTCAATCTATTCAGAGGACTTCCTAATATGAAGTTCAGCTCAGACGCTTTGTGTGAAGCATGTCAGAAAGGAAAATTTGCAAAACCTTCTTTTAAAGCTAAAAATGTTGTTTCCACCTCTAGGCCATTAGAACTTCTTCACAAAGACTTATTTGGACCAGTGAAAACTGCGTCTGTTAGTGGCAAGAAGCATGGGTTAGTGATCGTAGATGACTATAGTAGATGGACATGGGTAAAGTTCTTAAGACACAAGAACGAGTCAAATTCTGTGTTTGTTGCATTCTGTAACCAAGTTCAGAATGAAAAGGATCTTAGAATTGTCAAAGTTAGAAGTGATCATGGTGGAGAATTTGAAAATAAAAACTCTGAAACATTTTTTAATGAAAAAGGAATCCCGCATGACTTCTCTTGTCCTAGAACTCCCCAACAAAATGGAGTTGTAGAACGAAAGAACAGAACATTGCAAGAAATGGCCAGAACCATGATCAATGAGACTAACATTGCTAAGATCTTCTGGGCAGAAGCAATTAACACATCGTGTTATATTCAGAATAGAATCTTTATAAGACATATTCTGGAAAAGACTCCATATGAATTGTGGAAGAACAGAAAGCCTAACATTTCTTACTTCCATCCTTTTGGATGCACATGTTTTATTCTGAATACTAAAGATCATCTGAATAAGTTTGACTCTAAAGCACATAAGTGTATTATGTTAGGATACTCTGAATGCTCAAGACGGTACAGAGTATACAATACAGAAACACAGATTGTTGAAGAGTCAATCAGTCAAAGCAGAATGAATCTTTTGCAGATATAGAAGTTGAATTCACAGGTACTGAAGACAACTCATCGGAAGTTCCCAACAGAGACGCTCCAACTACTTCAAAAATAAATGTTACAAGTGCTCCATTACCTTTTGTTGATCATCTCCAGAAAAGGTTATCCAAAAGCAGCATAGCTCACCCAGAAGATAAGATCTTGGGAAAGAAGGATGATCCAATCAGAACAAGATCAACATTCAGAAACTCTGAAGAATCCCTCATGGGACTAGTCTCACTGATTGAACCAACAACAATTGATGAAGCTCTGCTGGACAATGACTGGATTCTGGAAATGCATGAGGAATTAAACCAGTTCACCAGAAATGACGTATGGGATCTGGTTCCCAAACCAAAAGAATTCAACGTCATTTGAACAAAGTGGGTGTTCAGAAAAAAACTAAATGAGCAAGGAGAAGTCATCAGAAACAAGGCCCGACTGGTGGCACAAGGTTATAGTCAGCAAGAGGGGATAGACTATACAGAAACCTTTTCTCCAATCGCCAGGTTAGAATCTATCAAACTATTAATCTCCTTTGCTGTAAATAATAGCATCACTCTGTATCAGATGAATGTAAAAAGTGCATTCTTAAATGGTTACATAGATGAAGAGGTATATATGCACCAACCCCCTGGGTTTGAAAATTCCAAACACCCAGAATATGTTTTCAAACTAAAGAAGTCACTTTATGGTCTGAAACAAGCTTCCAGAGCTTGGTATGAAAGACTAAGTAACTTCCTGTTAGAAAAGGAATTCACCAGAGGGAAAGTGGACACAACCTTGTTCTATAAGAAATTTAAGAATGACATTTTAGTTTGTCAGATTTACGTAGATGATATCATTTTTGGATCCACTAAACCCTCTCTGGGAAGAGAATTTGCTAAGTGCATGCAGGCAATGTTTGAGATGAGCTTAATGGGGGAACTTAAATTCTTTCTGGGCATTCAGATAAACCAAACTCCAAAAGGAACTTACATTCATCAGAGCAAATATGTCAGAGAACTTCTGAAGAAATTTGACCTCTCAGAATGTAAGCCCTCAAAGACTCCAATGCATCCCACGTGCATTATGGAAAAGGAAGAGGTAAGTAAAAAGGTAGAACAGAAAATCTACAGAGGTATGATTGGATCTCTCCTTTATCTGACGACTTCAAGGCCTGATATTTTATTTAGTGTTTTCTTATGTGTTAGATTCTAATCAGATCCTAGAGAATCTCACTTAACAGCAGTTAAGCGAATGTTCAAGTATCTGAAAGGTACTACTAATCTGGGTTAGTTTTATAGAAAATCCAATGAATACAGCTTAGTAGGATATTGTGATGCTGACTTTTCTAGAGACAGAGTAGAGCATAAAAGCAATTCTGGAAGCTGTCAGTTTTTGGGAGACAACCTGATCTCATGGACCAGCAAGAGACAGTCCATAATAGCATTGCCAACAGCAGAAGCTGAGTACATAGCAGTTGCTGGACGTAGCACTCAAATGCTCTGGATGAAAAGTCAACTTGAAGACTTCAAGATCTTTGAGAGTAACATTACTATCTTCTATGATAACACTTCTGCCATATGTCTATCCAGAAATCCCATTTTGCATTCTAGGGCTAAGTTTATATAAATAAAACATCACTTTATTAGGGATTATATTCAGAAAGGAATTCTTACTTTAAAATTTATTGACACAGTCCCTCAATGGACTGATGTGTTTACAAAATCCCTTTCCGAAGATAGATTCAATTTCATTCTGAAACATCTCAGCATGAAACTGTGTCCAGAATAAAATGTTTTATTTTCATATTCTAACCCTCAGAATTTTATTATTTTGTGTGAACATCTGATTAACTTGTCTTTAGAAGTTAGGAGTACAGTTGCATCAGAATCTATCTATGAAGATCTGAACTTTTCATTTCAAGGATAGAGGCGTGCAGTTCACACCATCAAACATCTGTCATTCTCTCACAAGCTACCTTCTGAGGCTGAACACGCGTTCAAATTCTGAAGGGTCCAAGGCTCTGATTGGATGCATTGAGACATTTGTCATTGGTAACTGTTTAATATCTCTCTAAATCCCCCAATTTCAGGTTTCATTAATTCAATATAATCATTACTTATTTTCTCTTTCTTACTGATTACATTTTCTAAAGAACTTATATAAACTCAATTTACTATTTCATTCATTCACGTTTTACCATCTTCAACATTCTCTCTTGTTTAAGTTTTTTTTCAAAAACCCCTACTATCAACTTTCTTCAAAGAATCCATGTGAACAATGGCATCCTCATCAAGTCTCAAGAATCTCAATAGTGCTCTTGGTTCTTCATCTACTGAAAAATATGAGGAGCCCATTAGAACACTACTCACTCCGGTCGAGAACCTTGAAGTTCTCTGTGAGTTGATCGTCGATTTTGAAAGCTTACAAGAAAATGGGTTTAATTTGTATGAAGATGTATGCACAGGGATGGAACAGATACTTTGATCGTCTGTTGGGTCCAACTTTTCCCATTCTTGTTAAAGGGTTTTGGGTTCATGCTACTTCATCCAACCACCAGGTCACATCATATGTTATGGGGAAGAAGATAGTGATTACATAAGAATTGATTGGGAAACTCATTGGATACAATGGCGGTGGAGTCAGATGCATTGATATGGATGATAAGTGGTCTGACCTAAAATCCATTGCTAGGGTCATCTTCACTTTTGGACAGTCATCCAGCAAGATCAGAGACTTGAAAGATCATTACAGAATCTGGGCAAGAATAATTCTGGGTTGTATCAATCACAGGAAGCCTACAAGCTCTCCTGATTACATCAACATTGATCATCAGTTTATGATATACTTCATTGCAAAGAAGACCAAAATAAACCATCCACATTTGCTCATCAACCATCTCAGAACAAGTGTGAAAGAGACAAGAGAAGAAGAAAGAACTAAGAGGGACTGGATTCCTCTAGGAAGATTGATTTCAGATATTCTAACGGAAAACAGGCTGATAGAACATCTGACAGAGGCTCAAGAAATCAATACTCTAGAAGCAACTGCTGGGAAACCTTTGAATGCCAAGAATTTGAAGAAAATGAAGATTATTGAAAACATTAAGAAGGAACCAACACTTGCTTCTCATGAGGTCATCACTTCTAGGAGAATCCCTCTGAAGGATTTTCCACTATTCTCTGAGATAGATGCTTCTTCAGAGATTATAGTCAGATACCTTGAAGCTTGCAAGGCTGATGGGACTATTCCAAAAATAAACATCCAAGATCTGCACAAGCCAGCTCCAGAGGTTGTGCTAAAGAAATCCAGAAATAGGAAGGCAGCAGGAGAAGGATCCTCTCATGGAATACCCAAAGCTGCGAAAAAGAAAGGTGACACATCTTTTGTTTCTGTTGTAGAATTAATAGCTATTCCAACATCTGAAACCATTCCCCTCAACCAACAGAAAATCCTTCACCCCAAACATTTGAGGATTTTGACATAGAGTTTGACCCATCTGTAACTCTTGGAAATTTCTTAAATGAACCTCACTCCCCCAATCCAAATCCAGAACAACATCAACCAAAACTTGCAAGAGTTCTCTCTGATATTGAACTGTTTGATCAAGACTTTTCCTCACCACTCCCAGAAAATCCAAATACTCGATATCAACAACCAGAAAATCCACAACCACACTCCACTCAACCAAAAAATCCACAACCACACTCTCCTCAACCAGAACATCAAAACCTCCAATCACCCCAACAAGAAAATGAAAACCCTCTCACTCCTCAATCTGAAAATCCATCTTCTGAAATACCTGAACCAGGAATTCAACACGCTACCGCAAACCAATCAGAAGACTACCTTTCAGACTCTGTTACCTCTACCCAAATTCCTGGGATAACAGAACCTCTTACGGTTTGTTTACCTCTCTCTATTCATAATATTCTAGAAAAACCTACACCATATGAATCCACACCACCAAACACCCCTCACTTACCATCCTGATTTCTGATTCTTCCACCCCCTCACTTATCAACCTTCCAGCTGACTACCTCAGAACTATCATTAATCTAGAAGTGTTGGACCATCTAGCTTCCACCTCACACAAAATTTCCATCCCCAAACCTAAACCAACCTTAACCAAATCAGATATTGATAAGAATCTGATGATTTTTGAAACAAAAATACACGAATGGGTTACTTCTTTTAAGTAAGCAAGTCAAGAGAATTCTAATCCTACTGTTTCTGATTCTCCGTGGGAAAGATTCAGAAAATGGTTTAACTCTGAAACCCAGAAGCTGAAAGAATTGAGCTATGAAAGGGCTCAGCAGAACTTCAGTGATCAGCCGAAAGCCTTCAAAGATAAGTTCTAAGCCATTGAGACAAGAAAGAAATTCTTTTGCTAGAAAATTCTCTCTGGAAAGAGCATCAGCCTTTAGAAGCCACTGAACCAGATTCTGATAATCATCCTCTTACCACTGCTCCAGAAAAGGTGATTGCAACATAAGAAGTTGTTCAATCAGAAGAGAATGCAAAGTGTTCTGAACGACATGCAACCCCTGAAGATACACCAACTTCGTCTCTAGTCATGTGAACTCTGGAAGAGTTGAAAAAGGAGAATGCCTTAATCCATGCCAGACTGGATAAGCAAGAAGACACAAACAAAGAGATCAGGGATATATTGGATAAACAAGAAGATACAACAAAAGAAATCAAAGACATTCTGGGAAAGCAGGAAGAATTAAGCACTCATATTAAGAGGTTGTTGGAAGCGTTGTTCACACAACTTCCCTCTCCTTCTTATATTTTCTTTAACTGTTTATCTGTATTTTTCATCTTATCCTCTTTATTTCTGAAAAATGTCATTGCATTTTGTTTTCAATATAAATCATCTTTTTGACTCTGATTATATTTCTTTTTGATACCTGAATAAAAGGGGAGAACATAAGATATTTTCAATAACAGTATACTGGGACAAGTCTCAAACATTCTGAATATCTTAACCTCTATGTTTTCTGAAAAGCTTGAATAAGAACATACTCTGATAAGGACAGAAGGAGATGCATCAAAAGCTCTGACGAAGAAGGAACTTCAGGGAAGTAACTCATCTCTATCTGAGTAATCAACTCAGGGGGAGACTCTCTTAAGCTTTTTGTTCTATATTTTTCATTGAAAATCCTAGTTTTTGTCATCGTCAAAAAGGGGGAGATTGTTAGAACATAGTTTGATCCTACAACCCTTAATTAGAGTTTTGATGATAACAAACACAAAGAAGAAATATGAACTCTAAATTTGTGTTATTTTGTATGCAGAATTTCTGACTGAAACAACATCAGAAGTTAAGCTACAGAAGCTTTCAAGCTGAGACAATCAGAATGTTCTGAAGAATGATGATCAGAATCTGCACTAAAGTAAAGGATACTCTGATTCTGAACAGAAGTCTAATATACCATTAGATCCTCACATCTCTGAGTCAACAATGTTCTGAAGCAAATACATCATGCAAGATTCTAGTTCTGAAGCGTTACTTTTCAATTAAGACAACATCATATGCAACGGCTTCATTCAGACAAGAATCTTCTCAATATGGAAATAGCATTGAGTGTCCATTATCAAGCTTTATGTTGGACAAGATTTCCACACCTATATAAACAAGCTTAAAGGGCAAATCGTTTACGATTTTGAATACCACTTCTCATACATCTTAAACGCTTCAATCTTTTATATTCACTTACGCTCAAATTGTGTAAAATATCACAGTAGTGATACAGTTTTTGTAACGAAAAACAACGGTATAGAGTAAAACAGTTTCTTTTGATTAAGCTAGTTATCCTGGAGATAAACCGGGTTGTGGTTGTACTCAAGAAGACTTTGGCAGTTGTCAAAGTAGTATTGTAATCAAGTTTTGATTAGTGAATTAAGTACTCGCTGGAGAGAGGCGAAATCACCTTGGCGGGTGGACTGGAGTAGTTTGAGATCAAACAAACCAGGATAAAAATATCGTGTCTGCTGTTTTTGATTTTAAGTTTCAATTCACCGCCCCCCCTCCCCCCCCCCCCCCCCCCCCCCCTCTTGTGTTTTTCACTTCTTCAGTCCATACTTAGAATTTTCTAAGTGTCAAATATCCATGTGTTTTTCCTGATTTCAAACTTGAATAGCTTTTTGCTCAAGCATCCAAATGCTACCTTTCTTGGCACATTGTGAAGTTTGTTGCGAGATCTTTCTATTGCAAAATTAATAACATCATAAAGCCTCCTACATTATGTCCCCCATGCTCTTGAAGTTGCTTCCATGAAACTGAGTTTTTTCTTGAAGTCAGATTTGGTTTTGGTTAATATGGCCTCTAATCACAAAATTGTTACGTGTTTTTGCTTCTAATAATGCTTATCAACCTTCCAGAAGCAATTATCACCTTGAAACGCAGGTTTTGGCTGAGTTTTGAATAAATACGAGTCACACTTCTCATGCTTGCAATTTCACACGAACTCTTAAAATTCCATCATTTCACTCGCTTGAGCATTCCATTTTGTCATCTATAAATAAAGGATCATTCCTCACTCATTTGGACAAGCTTGGATAGCCAAAGAAGCTATGCCTGAACCTCACAAAACCTCTGAAATTTTCAAATTCATTTTCTCCTTTTGAGACTCTTTCATTCCTTTCTTTCGATTTAGTTAGATTCATTGAACTTCTCTAAAGCTAACCATACTCTTACCACTAATAATCGAGCACTGAATTAAGCTCACCAAGTCCAGTTTCAGAGCTCTGAAGTTGAGTTTCAACAGGTAAATTCTTCCATTAATTATCTTCAATTTTGTTTCTACAATGTAGTTCTCATCACTCTGATGCTCATAGCATCGTTTGTTTTTAACTGGAAATGAGTTTTTGTCATGAATTTTCAAATCCCTTTTTAATTCTCTTCACAATTTTATTTTATGATTTGGTATTTCTTAGGATTTTTTTCTTTATTTGACTTGTTTTAATTGTTTAAAAATGCTTTTTGATCTTTTAAAATTCTGAAAAAATCATGGAAGGATTCAATGACCTCTTGACAAATATTGATGACCTCATTTTATTTTTATTTTTATTATTTTTCTTAAATTTTGGCTTATTCTGCTTATATCTTTATATTTTAAAAATAGTTTCTGACTTTAAAAAATTCTAAAAAATTTGTCAACACTTGTTGACTCATGTTTGACCTCTAATATTCTTTTAGGATTTTTATTTGTTGTTTTAATACATGTTGTGTGTTTTACCCATTATTTCATTTATATAAATCATTTAAATTTTGTTTTTTTATATTAAATATATTTTTTTTATTTTTTTATTGGTCCTGATTTAGATACACTTGAATGGTATTTTTTTGGGCCAAGTTTCTCAACCTCATTGGATCTTGGGTGTTGATAGGTTAAAAAACCAAATCCACCAAAATGGATGAATCATGTCGATGATATTTGAAACCATAGTTTCATTAGATACATTAGATACATTCGAAAAATGATCATTCGTGGCCCAAACTTTATGTTTAAAAGCCCAAGTATAATTGATTATTAGAAATTTGGTTCAAAACCTTCGAAGCTTGTTCTTAGGAGGCTTTGGTCTTACTAATCTTCTAACAAACCTCCATCAAATTTGGCCTAAGTTCGATCTTCAATTATTATTGGTCATATTTGTTGGCTTTGAATACTTAAAATGAATGATATACTTGATAAAAAGCAAATGAAACTTATTGATGAGAGGCTTTGATTTTACCAATCTTCTAATGAATTTTCAAAAGCAAGCTTCAAGATGGTCATTCAAGTAAGTTTTTTTTATACTTGACCTTTAAGTTATAATTCACTAACAATTAAGTTTACTTTATGCCTTTACTTTGTGCCTTTACTTTTATGTACCATTTATTTTTTAGCATTTATATTTCGTGTCATTTTTCTTTTGCTCACTTGAGCATTTATTTTTGTGTCATTTTTCTCATTGCTCACTTGAGCTATTATTTTCTATTAAAGATACTTAATAATCAAATTGAACCTTAAAAGACTTATTTCTTTGTGGACTACTTGGTTACTATCCTTGGCATTGTGGAGTTGTGGATCTCTCGGACTTAGGATTAGAAGCCTTGATACTTGGGGACGTTGTTGCTCTGTTGTTATTCTGTCTGAAGATTTAGGAGTTTACTCCAAGGCATTGAATTGATTTTCTTTGTGTGCAGGTTATTCTGATTTTAAGTTTTGTCTTTGATTGATAATTCCTTTGTATACAACCATTACTCTGCCCAATTTTTGTCAAGACTTAATTCATCTAAAGCTTGGTATTCCTTAGAGGTTAGGTATTTTTACTTGCTTGGTTTTGATCCAAAGGATGAGAATTCTATATTGACTTCTTTATGTCAAGTGTTGACTTCTTGTTGGTTAGACCATTCATTGCCTTAGCTTTTACTTTGTGTATTTAGGATAGTCTCTTCATCTCCCCCTATCTTCTTTAATTTCAAAAATCTTCTCCCTCCTTTTCAAAACTCTTATTGATTTCCAGCTCACATGCATTTTCAAAAATCTTTTCTTAATCAAACATTAATCAATTTAATCATACTTTGACATTTTTCTCAAGACTAAAAGTCAATAACCTCATTCAAACCATTTTGCCACTTTGGATTTTTGCTTTAAAATATTTCTCAATAGATTAGACACTTGTTGATTCTTGAAGTGACGCAAACTACTATACTTCTACGATATGTAGTGAAGTGAACATTTTCCACTTAGGTGTTGAGTGATGAATTTTAAATCCAAATTATATCCTCTACTTTGATATGACGGAAATGATTCTTTCTCATAATTGTGGGTAGTAAGTATGTTTTCCACTCGGATATGATGATGATGTCTCTTCTCTTAAAATTAACCAACACACATCTGTTTTAAATTTTTTGAGGTGAACTAAGATTACACTGATCCCCTATTACACGGAAGGTGGTACGTAGGCACTACAGGTTTGCAACCACGGCGGGTGTAAAATTGTATAAAAAAACTTCTTTTCTCATCTCCACCATCTTATTTTGTATACATCTTTTATAGCCAAAATACACAGATTTTCAAAGAGGTTCATGTGGAGTACCGCATATGTTTAGGGTGCTAATACATTCCTTTTGCATAACCAATCCCCGTACCTAAATTCTCCCTTTTTTTTTGGATTTATTCGCTTTTTTCTCATTTTCTTTAGAGATAATAAACAGCCGTGGCGATTTTCATTTCATTTGTACGAGTTAAGTCAATCCAATGACTTTGTCTCAATATTTCTTCCGCTACAATATGCATGCATGTATATGAGAATGATGCATGAACTTATTATGTTAGAACTATGCGAGGAAAAAAAATTAGGGTATGACATATAGTCATTGCTTTGTGAATAAATAGTTCATCCGCATATTTGACAAATACTGACTCTCTAATTAGTCCTAAAGACATAGTTAGGTCTAGGATAATGATATATCACCTCGTATGAATTACATAGGAAAATCAATTTCTTGGCCTTCTCATTCATCTCGTCTCGGTTGGTATTCTCGAGTCGATTGATTTCGTCTCACACGTCACCTTTTCTAAACTTTACTAAGCGAACATATTTGAACCCTTCTTTTCCATAATCTAAAATTACTTGTATTGTCGAATTTTGTTATTTCGAATTTTACACTGGGATTACTTATCATCTGATACCAATTTCTAGAGCATCGGTCAATATAAATAATTAAAGAGAAATTAAAGTAAAAAACATTAAACACAATCAAATTTTATTAACAGAGTTCACACAATAAGACTTATCTCTACGACTATACAGCAATTATAATTCTCTCTATTTGTGTCTAATAATTATATTTAATTAGGATTAGAATGTTACAAGCAAAATATTATATCCGCACCTTACAATTACCTATTCACAACAATTAGGTCTGAGATCTAAACAACCAATACTATAATGCTATCAATTTTTGAGTTTAAGAGGACTTAGAGAGTAACTTTTGCTTTGATTCTCTAAAACTAGATTTGAAATTTATGTGCAAATGTGTCTGTCTTATCCGATATCATACTTTCGTAATATATGTAAAGCCACTATCAATTAAAACTTTAGCTAGCTTTCATTTTCAAGCTCAAAATTTTGTCCTCTAAGTTCCAAAATAGTTCCCTTGCCGACTATCTCTATCAAAAATCTTGTGCTCGACAATGCTCCACGTTTAGAAATCTTGTTAACTAGTCATATACTACAAGAAACTTGTCCAAATTAAGCGACTTGTGTAATGAAGTTCACAAGATTGGGGAGGGGCTCTCCCACTAATGCATGCAGAATATTGAATTTAAAATTGAAATGACAATGTACATGTCATTTTCTATAAGGTACGGTACTATACATATCTTTTTCATCATATATTATTATTGAATACTCCATTAAGAATATGTTTTAATTTAAGATATGCTTCTAGTGAAAGCTAAGTATATTCTTTCCTAAGTTCTCTTTCCTTTTTTTAGACAGCATTTGATTCCTAATTTTCAACATCTAAATCAAAATATAATTTTAAAGCAGATAGTGTAGCGGTACAGATGTTGAGACTAAGTTATTGGATTGACTTGACTTGTACGTATTAAAATAAAAATCGTCACCGCGTTTTATGATTTTCAAAAGAATGAGAAAAGAGTCAATAATTCAAAAGAGGGGGAAAAATCTAAATTCGGGGGTTGGTTATGCAAAAGGAATGTATTAGCACCATAAACATGTACGGTACTCCGCGGAAATCTCTTTGAAAATTTATGTATTTTGCCTATAATATTATGTATAAAAAAATAGATGGAGGAGATGAGAAAATAAATATATTTTTTTTATAATTTTTGCACCCACCGCAGTTGCGAACCTTTAGTGCCTACGTACCATCTTCCGTGCAATAGGGGATCAGGGTACTCGTAGTTCACCTTTAAAAAATTTATAATACAAGTGTGCAGGTTAATTTTAAGAAACGAGACATTATCGTCTTATCCGAGTGAAAAACATACTTACTACCCACGATTATGAGAAAAGAGAATTTGCGTCATCTCAAAGTGGAGAATATAGTTTGGATATTAAAATCAATAAAGTCTCACTCAATACTCAAGTGGAAAATATCTCACTTCACTATATATCGTAGAAGTATAGTAGCTCTCATCACTACAATGATTGACAAAAGTCTAATCTTTTGAGAAAATTTCAAGATAAAAAGGCAAAGTGACAAAATGGCTTAAATGAGATTGATTGACTTTTAGTCTTCTCACAAAAATGTCAAAGTATTGTTAAATTGTTTAAAGTTTGATTAAGAAAATATTTTGAAAATGCATGGAACTAGGTCCAAGTTTATTGTGAAAGCGGTTCAAATTTAGAAACAAGAAGGATTTTCAAAAGGAGGAAGAAGATTTTTGAAATTAAAGAAGATGGGAGGAGATAAAGAGACTATCCTAAAGCATAAGGTAAAAGTTAAGGAAAAGAATCGTCTAACCAACAAGAAGCCAAAATTTGACACAATGAGTCAATGTAGAACTCTCATCCTTTGGATTTGAAACCAAACAAGCAAAGATAATAAACCTCTTAAGAAAACCAAGTTTCAATTGCATTAAGTCTTCATAAAAATTGGGCAGAGTAACGATTGTATACATATGAATTCCCGATCACAAACAAAGCATGTAACCACAATAACCTGCACACAAAGCAAACAAACAACCCAATATCTTGGAGTAAATCCAAAGAGCTCTAGACAAAAAAACAAAAAACAGTTGAGGTCACAAGGTCTCAAGGTAGGTCAACTTCTCTAATCTTAAGTCCAAGAAGTCCACAATCTCCCTAATGCCAAGGATAGTAACCAAATAGTCCAAGTAACATTAAATTTTTTTTATGGTTCAAGTTGATAATTAAGTATCTTCAAAACGAAATGAAAAGCTCAAGTGAAAAAAATAAAAAAAATGACACAAAAATAAATGCTCAAGTGAGCAAAGTTAAAAATTACATGAAATGTAAATCCTAAAATAAATGTGCTTAAAGTAAAGAGCATAAAGTAAAGACATAAAATAAAGTCAATTGTTAGAAATTAGAGGTTAGTTGAATGAACATCTTGAAATTTACATTTGAAACTAATATGTAGATTATTTTCCAACGAGATGTAGCACAAATGAGAAGAGGATAAGATGAAGAGGGATGGGATAAGAATTACCACATTTGAACCAAAAATTTAATCAAGCCATCATTAAAATCATCCATCCATTTTGGTGGAGTTAAAATGAGTACCTAAGATCCAATGATGTTAATGAAGTTCATGATCAAAATCTCATAGTTCAAAATCAGGCAGAATATATACAAAAATAAAATTGTATTTAAAAATAAAGAAAAAAGATTTTTTAAATGGTTTTTAAATGAAAATAAAAGGGAAAATTAACAACTATATTCAAAATATCCAAGAAAAATTAAATAATACCATAGAAAAATCAGAAATGAGCTCAAATATTTTTATAAAATTTTTAGTAATTTTTTAAAGTCAGAAACTATTTTTAAAATTAAAAGAAATAGGCAAAATAAACCAAAAATTGTGAAAAATAGTAAAGTCAGAAATAAAAATAAAATGAGGTCACCAATATTTGTCAAGAGATCATTGGATCCTTCCATATTTTTTTCAGAATTTAAAAATTAAGAAAAGTATTTTTAAACATTTAAAACAATTCAAATAAAGTGAAAAATATAAAAAATATCAAAACAAAAAATAAAACTGTGAACAAATAATAATCAAAAAGATAAAAATTAAAAGTATTTTTAAGAATTTTTTCAGATTTTTTGATGTTAAAATGATTTTCTTATGAATTTTTGAAGTTCAAATCAATTAAATTAAAAATTAAAAAATATAAATATCAAACCAAAAAAATAGCGGTCATCTGATCATTGTCAAAATGCGTTAGTAAACAGATCCAATGGATCTGGCGCGCTGTGCATGTCATGGACTTTATTGAATTTCACAATTAATCAATCTTTATTAAATAAAAACAACTTAAAATGTGGCACGTTGGATGGAGTCTGACTCACTAAAGTAATCAGATCCAAGGGCTCCTAAGATAGGCGCACGGTAAAACAGATGTATTGGATAGAATTCAAAAAATCACATGTCACGCTTTCATTGGATGAAGCACGACACATAGGTCGCCTTCAACCTCCAGACGCCCTAGATTGGGATTCTTCAAACTATAAAATTAGAGGACCGGGCCGGTACCATTAGCTTCATCTCTTCAAGACAATTCTAATGATACCCTCGCGCCAAATTTATATAAACTGTACAAGGCTGAATTTGAAGAAAACCATAAAAAATAGCGAGCACGAAAATCCCAAGTATCTCCCTCAATTCTCAATGAAAATGCAAATCGTAAGAAGTGTGAGAATCAGAAGGATGAATAGATTAGAATAGGACTTTATTTGGTTTAATTTGATGGAGAATTCTACTTGAACGAAATAGCTGAAAATTGTTCTGAAACTGGACTTGGTTAAAACGATTTAGTACACCTGAAGGCTTGATTCTTCTTCTGTTAGCTTCAAGGAAGTTTAACAATGAAGGATCAATGGAGAAATTGGATTGAAAAGTAGGAAAAATAGGAATTCAAAAAACCAGAAAAGTGAGTTATGCAGTGAGTTTGGCAGGGTGATTTTTGTTGTTCAAGCTTGAGAAAATGAATGAGGTATGACCCTCTATTTATAGGGAAACTAATGGAATGCATAAGCATGTGAAATGATGAACTTTGGAGGAAAATCGTGTGTAGTTGCAAACATGAAAAGTGTGACTTCTATTTTTCTCAAAACTCAACCAAAGCTTGCATTTTAATGTGCTAATCATTTCTGGAAGTTCATTAAACATGATTAGAAGTAAAAACGCGCATAAACTTTGTGTTTAGAGGCCAAATCAAGGATTACAAATTCTGACTCTGGAGAAAACTTCAGTTTCAAGGTACCATCTTTGAATCAATGGTGTGCACGATTTAGAGAACCTTAGGACCTGATTCTTGATGCATTGGAAAGATGAGATCACAAAATTTATAATGTGCAAAGAATGAAATCAAATGGATGCTTGAGCTGAAAATTGTGATGAGTCAAAGTTGAAAAAAAGATGCTCACTTTTTGTACTTCGAAAAATTCTAAGTTTTTTCTTCAAAATGACCTATAATATTTTGCATCCAAACATGGCATTCCATTTAAAATTTTCTCTTGACCAAAAAAGTTGGTATGAAGTAGACCTCTTGAATGACATTGAGACTTTAACCATTTAAAAACTCAAAAAATTGAGAAAGTTATGACTTGATGAAGTTGGTGAAAATTCATGAGAAGACCTATAATCATTTGCATCCTTAGGGCATCTTCCATCCATTTACAAACTTATCATATAAAATAAGAGTTGAATTTATCATCTTTAAGATTATTTTGGAAAAAGATTAAGCTTAAGGACATAAAAATTGACCAAGTTATGATCTTTTGAAGTCAAATAAGGGATTTTGATGACCTATCTAGAGGACTTGTGGTCTTTCTTCATCATTAGGTATCCTCCATACAAAATTTTCTTGAACCTTTTGAAGTGATTTATTGATAACCCTTTGAAGATAAGCATTCTTTTGGAATCACTCAAAAATACCAAAAGATAAGCAAGATATAGCCTTTAGAAGTTCAAAACCCTATCTCCTAGAGCAACAAAATGCCATGGAAAACCTTTTCAATTTTGACAAAACTTCTTGCACAAATACGTTTTCCATGTAAATATAAGTTGTTGAGGATAATAATGAGAAACCATGGCAACCATAACCACTTCCAAATATTAAGAATTGAGGGAAATATTCACTTGTGATCAAGAAATCAAGAACTTGTCCAATTAGGTCAATCTTCTTCCATCAACCCTTACATCTTTGAACTATCTTTGACAACTTGAGGCATGATGAATCATAATAGACTTTGTCATGATATTAAGCATATCCAATGATGAAACTTTAATCTTAATGAAGCTTTGTTGAAGAAGATATGGAAATAAAATCACGAACCTATAGATTAAGTTAATGGAATGTGTTGTGCTTTCACCCTAGTGTGATCTTGTTGTGATTGAGATGGCAAGATAGATGCAATTGTGCCATTACCTGCAAGATGACATTAAAAGAGACATATACACATACTTTAATGTTAGTCAAAAGGATATATGTACAAGATACACAATTAAAGGTGCTTGATGATCCCTCATAGACAAACCTAAGGATAGGATGAAGTAGGAGAAGTACACAAAACCCTAATGTGTGATCTTGTTGCATTGTGATGGTATGAGGTGATAGAGGAATCTTAGGGGGAAAAATTAGGGTACAACACCTGCCCTTATTTAAGTGTCTTCTATCCGGAGATGTGAAGGTTAAAATCTTCGTGTTGACGCGATTGAAGATACTTAAATATAAAACAAGCCCTATTTTTGTCCCTAAGATGCCATGCAATGCTTATGATTATGAATGCAAATGAACAAATCCAAAAATGACACAAGACACCACTTGGGATGTAGTAAATAAAACTGGGATCAAAAGATAAACCCGACCAGGAAAATAAATCACTGGTGAATAAAAAACTAGACTCTATTGGGGTAAAGCCCAAAGAGGAGATAAGGCGTCATCAACTCAAATATTGAGGAGAGAAAGTAAAGGATAAAAGTGATCGACAGATGACTGCGAACTATCCACTTACTGAGGAGATAGCAAAAATAGTAACGTCAACCACCGGGGAAAGAAGTGGTAAGATAATACCAGTAAATACCAATATTAGGGTAAGTAATAAATGATTAGAACTAGTATTCACGAATGGGAACAAAAGAACTTCTTTAGAGTAATGTGAATCTCAAGGATGAACTATCTCCCATAATGACAAGATGACCCTCCATCGGAAAAAGACCTCAACAACGAACTACCTTACATAATGACAAGGTTACCATTCATTGGAGTAACAAATCTCAGCAACGAACTACCTTCCATAATGACAAGGCTACCATTCATTGGAGTAACAAATCTCAGCAACGAACTAACTTCCTTAATTACAAGGCTACCATTCATTAGAGTAACAATTCTCAACAACAGACTATCTTCTATAATGACAAGGCTACCATTCATTGGATTAACAAATCTCAGTAACTAACTACCTTCCATAATGACAAGGATACCATTCATTTGAGTAACAAATCTTAACAACGAACTATCTTCCATAATGACAAGGCTACCATTCATTGGAGTAACAAATCTCAATAAAGAACTACCTTCCATAATGACAAGGATACCATTAATTGGAGTAAAAAAATCAGCAATGAACTACCTTCCATAATGACAAGGCTACCATTCATTGGAGTAAAAAATATCAACAACGAACTACCTTCCATATGATAAGGCTACCATTCATTGGAGTAAAAAATCTCAACATAGAATTACCTTCCATAATGACAAGGCTACCATTCATTGGAGTAACAAATCTAAAAAACAAACTACCTTCCATAATGAAAAGGCTACCATTCATTGGAGTAACAAATCTAGATCTTCTATGGGAATTGACAGACTTACTGGGGAAGTACAGGTTGATCAAATAAAGAGACCCACCACTTGTTGTTACGATAAGGAATTGCAATAATGATTTCCTAGGGAAAGAAATAGGACTTCTTGGGGAAATGCCAATATATTCCTGCTGAGGAGATAAAGTCTTCTCGTGGCAAAATAAAACGAACATTCTCAAACCAGGGCTCAAAGCTTGCAGAAATCAAAATAATAATATTGTTGGGGACCTAGATTCAATCTAGAAATAAACTGGAATTGAATCAGTCAACCAAAATAACACCTCATGAGAAATAAACTCAAGAAGGAACCACTTTTTATCCAGACAAGGAGCTGAAAGGAAGGCTAAAACAAAAAAAACTTCCACGAGGGATAACTCAATGGGGAAATTGAAAGAATATACACTTTTTGCCTAAGGTTGCAATTCTATTGGAGAGAGGATAACACAACTCTGCAAAACAGGGTAATATTCCAACAAGATATTAATGAATGCAAATGAGCAATGATTTGCTAAATTCAACTATGCATGATGTATGTATGAATGTTATCATGTATATGCTGACAAAACAAACATACAACACTGGGGATAACCATACAAAACCAACTTGGGTAACGTCAACACTCGGCTAAATCACATCCAGGATGAAAATTTCATAAGAAAGTAAGCATCAACTGAGGAAACAAATTCCTATTTCACGGCTTAACTCCATTGGGAAGGAACATAATATGAAAATAATCAAATAATAACAATAAACCAGTACAGATACAAGGATATAACATCCTCCTCCATGCTTCACTGGGGAATATCACACAAACTTCAATGGGAGAAACAAAGCTTCAACGTTTAGATTTCTACTTGGAATTTCAATACTGATTTCAATAGGGTAGATGAAAACCAAAATGTCGAGATATCAACTGAAGATTTCGTAATGGTTTCATTGGGGAGGGTAACACTACATCATCTAGAGAAATCCAACATACATTCTTCAATACTGAGAGTGATGATTGTACTCTTTTCTCTGGGGAGAAATTAAGAAACCTCATGGGGATAACAATTTTTAGGGAGATACGTTATCTTATCCTTACTTGGGGATTTAAAAAGTCAAACATTACAGCAAGAAATCAAAATTATGGGGATTTTAAATCAAACCCAACACTTGGAGGGATACAACCCAAAAAGTTGACAATTGTCTCAACACTTCTTAGGAAGGATATTGCCCTTGTCTAGTTGCATGGGAAACAAATAACAATAATGCCATTACTGTAGAGGGAGATGTTTTGCAAATGATTCTATCTTAGCACACAAAGGGGAAGAGACTTTCGTCATTTGAGCGAAGACCTTACCGGGGAATCTGGGATAGAGACTTCATACCATGCAAACCCGAAATTAAAACGAACCAAGACCTAACTGGGGAAAACAAGATCACACACCCAACACTGCACCATACATCAATTGCTATCATCTTCAATTATATGAGAAGCACAAGAAGATCATACTTATACTAGCAAAAGTGACCTGGGAGCCTTCCTAGGGAATTCATACTTCCAAAATTTCAGAGTTCGTCCATCCTTGGAGTCATTCTTTTTGTTCTCCTTTAGTCACAAAATCTAAAGCAAAAAGTCATTTGTAAATTCTTTCCAAAAAACAATTTTGTTATTTAATCTATTTTCTTTGAAAATTACTATCAATAATAAATGGTGTCTTTGTAAGCTAAATAAAATAAGAATTACAAAGAATTGGATAAAAGCTCAAACTTTATTAATAGGATGGTAGTCCGCGAATGGCGAGACTCCATAGATAATTACAAAGTTTTGAAAATGGTAATATATATTGGAAAAGATACATTGAAATACAATGACCACTATTATCCCTAACAACTTTGAATTCATGAGCAGTGACTTCTGTTTAAGCATGGTGAGGATCCAAGAAGATTTTTGCTTCAATGATCAAGTCTTGTCTGACGCAGTTACTTGCCAAGAAATCCCTAACTTTTGCCTAAGTTTCCCTTGCATGTTTTCAACCTAGCAGGAAAGTTTATTCTATTTACGTCTCTTACTTTTGCCTAGACCGCCCTTTCGGTTTTTCAGCCTACCGAGACGCTTCTTTTTTTGCCTAAGCCTCCCTTTCGGGTTTTCGACTTAGCGAGCTTTTCTTTTATTTCTTTAGGAAAAGTATTTCTTGACTGCTTCAGTATTCAAAGGACATGGGAACTCCTAGCCATCCATTGTTTCAAGAATCAATGCACCGTCAGAGAAGGCTTTCTTGACAAACTACGTACCTTCAAAATTGGGAGCCCAATTTCCCCTAAAATGAGCATTAAAAGACATGATCTTCCTGAGCACGAGGTCGCTTTCTATGAATTCACGAGGTTTGACCTTCTTATCTAAATCTTTCTTCATTCTCTTCTGGTATAATTGACCATGACACAAGACCGTCATTATTTTCTCTTCAACCAAATTCAACAGGTCAAACCTGTTCTGAACCCATTCAGTCTCTGACAACTTGGTTTCCATTATCATGCGTAAAGAGGAAATATAAATCACAATGGGGAGCACTGCTTCCATGCCATACACAAGAGAGAATTGGGTTTCCCCTGTTGAAGTACGAACAGGTGTTTGATATCCATGCAGAGCAAAAGGGAGCATCTCATGCCAATCTTTATAAGTAACAACCATTTTTTGGATGATCTTCTTGATGTTCTTATTAGCGGCTTCAACAACCCCATTTATCGTTGGCCTGTAGGGAAATGAATTGTGGTGGACAATCTTGAATTCTTCACAAAGTTCCATCATCATCTTGTTATTCAGATTTGAGCCGTTGTCAGTGATAATCTCGCTTGGCATATTATACCGACATATGAGATTGTTCTTGATAAAGCGTACTACCACCTTCTTAGTAACATTAGCATATGAAGTTGCTTCTACCCATTTGGTGAAGTAGTCAATTTCCACTAAAATGAAATAATGTCCAATCAACGCCTTTGGTTCAATCATTCCAATCATGTCAATACCCCACATAGAGAAAGGCCTTGGGGAAGAGATAACATTGAGAAGCGTCGGAGGCACATGAATTTTGTCAGCATAGATCTGGAATTTGTGGCACTTCTTTGCAAATTCATGACAGTCAGATTCCATTGTTAGCCAATAATAACTTGCCATAAGCATATTTTTTGCCATCGAATGTCCATTGGCATGGGTACCAATGGAACCTTCATGGATTTCATGAATCAACATGTTTCCTTCGTGTCTATCCACGCATCTGAGTGAGACTGTGTCATAATTTCTTTTGTATAGCACATCTTCATTGAGGAAAAAGCTTCCTGCAAACCTTGTCAATGTCTTTCTATCTTTATTTGACGCACCAGCTGGGTATTCCCGAGTCTGGGGAAAATGTTTGATATCATAATACCAAGGTTTCTCATCTGACATCTCCTCTATTATAAACACATGGGCCGGTCTATCCAAGCGTTGCACTGTGATACGAGGCACGAAATTCCGAGTATTCACTTGATACATAGAAACCAGAGTCGCCAAAGCATACTCCATCTAATTTTCATATCTAGGAATATTATGGAATTCAACTTTGTTAAATAAGGGTAATAATCTACTAGCGTAGTCTTTATAAGGGATCAAGCTAAGGTGACGAGTATCCCATTCTCTTTTAATCTGATTTACTACCAAAGCTGAACCGACATACACATCTAGAACTTTGATTCTGAGATCAATGGCCTTCTCGAGACCCATGATACAAGCCTCATACTCTGCCATATTATTGATACAATCAAATGTCATCTTGCCATAAAAGGAATGTATGACCCATGAGGAGTGATAATCACAACACCAATTCCTTTCCCATAAGAATTCACATCTCCATCAAATACCATGCCCCAACGCGATTTAGGATCAGGATCTTTCTCAAGCAGTGGTTCATCATAATCTTTCACTTTCAGAAACATATCATCCTCATCAGGGAAATTTTATTTAACAGACTGATAGTCATCAACCGGTTATTGAGCAAGATAATCTGCCAACACGCTCCATTTTATAGCCTTCTGAGTATGGTATTCAATATCATATTTAGACAACAATATCTTCCAACGGGTAATTCTCCCAGTAAGAGCAAGCTTTTCAAAGATATACTTAATTGGATCCATTTTGGAAATCAACCAAGTAGTGTGATTCAACATATATTTTCGTAACTACTTTGTTGCCCAGGCCATAACACAACATGTTTTTTCCAGCATAGAATACCGCGACTCACAATCAATAAACTTTTTGCTGAGATAATAAATGGTGTATTCTTTCTTTCCTGTTTCATCTTGTTGTCCCAAAATAGAGCCCATAGAATTATCTAACAGTGTTAGATACATGATCAATGGTCTTCCTTCAATAGGAGGGAGCAAGATAGGAGGTTCAAATAGATACTCTTTAATACTTTCGAATGCCCTTTGGCAATCATCTGTCCACACACAACCCTAATCTTTCTTTAACAACTTAAAGATCGGTTCACACGTTGCAGTCATATGGAAAATGAATATGGAAATGTAATTCAGACGTCCAAGAAAGCCTCTAACTTGCTTTTCAGTTCTTGGCGCAAGCATTTCTTGAATTTCTTTGACTTTATCAGGGTCAGCTTCAATTCCTTTTTGGCTGACAATGAAACCTAACAACTTCCCTAATCGGACATTGAAGGTGCATTTATTTAGATTTAAGCAGAGATGATATTTCCTCAAACGATGAAACAATTTCAACAAATCTTCTACATGCCCTTCTTCATGATGGAATTTGGAAATCATTTCGTCAACATATACCTCAATTTCCTTGTGCATCAGATCATGGAATAGGGTTGTTATAGCCCTCTGGTACGTTGCACCAGCGTTCTTCAACCCGAAGGGCTTCACTCTGTAACAGAATGTTCCCCAGGGTGTGATAAACATTGTTTTTTCCATGTTCTCAAGAGCCATTCTGATTTGATTATATCCGGAAAATCCGTCCATGAATGAGAATACTTTGAATTTTGCTATACTATCAACCAACATATCAATATATGGCAATAGAAAATCATATTTTGGACTAGCTTTATTGAAATATCTATAATCAACACACATGCGAACTTTTCCGTCTTTCTTTGGTACTGGGACAATATTGGCAATCCATTGAGGGTACACTGATGTCACAAGAAAATCAGCATTAATCTGCTTTCAGACTTCTTTAATTTTTACTGTCATATCTGGGTGAGTTCCTCGCAATTTCTACTTAACTGGAGGGCACTCTGGCTTTAGCGGCAAATTATGCTCCACAATATTTGTATCTAAACTTGACATATCTTGGTATGACCAAGCAAATACATCCACATACTCTTTCAACAATTCAATTAACTTGCTCTTTACACCGGAATGCAGCAATGCTCTAATCATGACTTCCTTCGGATCTTCCTCTGAACTCAAATTGGTTGTCTCCAACGTCTCTTTATATGGCTGAATGGCATTTCATGTCATTTTCCTCGCGGTCGAGCAACCGTGAAACCTCTTCTGGAATTTCATCATATTCTTCTTCTTCTTCGGCCACATACATAGGATATTCAAATTTGGGAGAGGTTACAGGGTCATTGTATTCAACTGGTTTTTTAATTAATCTGCACGTATGATTTATGATAGCTTTTAGAAACTAACACATATATCAAGTGATTATGCAGATTTATTTGCAGTCATTATTTATTTCAAAGGGTTTTTCCTGATTACCATTTTTCCAAGAAAAAGCAAAAAATAAAAACACAATTTGGGAATCAAAGATGACTTTTGTTAATGATTTTAATGATCAAAGCAAATAGATAAGCCCATACAATATCAACTTTCACCTTGGGCAGAGTGAAAGCCTTTTGCAAAGATTAACAAAAACAAATTACTTTGAGACATGGATGCAAGAGGGAACATCAATAGTGACCCAGTTCTGGACTCTGAATCCATGCATCACATAGTTCGGCATTCCCTGCTCTTCTTCATCCTCCACAATAACATTGATCCTAGAAACAGTTGGATGAAGGTAACCTCCGCTGTGGAAAATGTCTTGATACTTTCCTAAATAAGTCTTTGGCTTTATGTTCTCACCTTTTATCATTCTTCGCAGAAAATTCCAAACCAACCCTATTCTTGTTTACTGACGGATTAACAATCTGTCCCCTTACCTTACTAGGGCCATCACGCACAACCTACCGAGCATCTTTGAATGAAGCCATATAAGTCTGATTCTCCCTTACGTTATCAACATATAAATCTTGGAACTTAGTTCCAACAGCAGCTTCATCCGCTTCCATAACACTGAAAGAGGATAAATGAGATATTAACAATGCTTGCTCTCCATTTATGATAACCACTTTTCCTCACGCACAAACTTCATCTTTTGGTTCAAAGTTGAAGTAACATCCCCTGCCTCATGTATCTATGGCCGTCCCAGTAGACAACTGTAAGCGGGCATAATATCCATAACTTGAAAAGTAATCTAAAACAAGTGTGGGCCTATGTGAATAGGCAGGTACACTTCCCCAATAACAGAATTCCTTGATCAATCGAAATCTTTTACAATGATGCCACTTGGGCGTATGGGAGCTCCTTGATACTTCAGCTTCATGAGCATGCTCCTCGCTATGACATTTAAAGCGGACCCATTATCAATCACCACATTTGACAATGAATCATTCTTACAGTTCATGGAGATATGGGGGCCAGATTATGATTCCTTCCTTCGTCAGGCAATTCGTCATCACAGAAACTTAGGTTATTACAGGATGTAATATTCCCTACTACACTACTGAATTGGTCTAACGACATATCACTTTCCATGAAGGCTTGATCCAAAACTCTCATCAATGACTCCCTATGAGCAGAAGAGTTCATCAACAAAGCTAGAATATATATATTTGATGGTGTCTGTAACAATTGGTCTACGATCTTGTAGTCGCTCATCTTGATAATCTTCAATATATCATCCACATCTTTCTCCATAGTAGCACCATTGGATTCCCCCACCGCTCTCTTAGGTTCAACATTTTTAATAACCTTCTTATCAGTACCAACACTTCCTCGAATAACAGGTGCAAAAACACGGCCACTACGGGTCAGTCGGCTGGCTTCATCAATATTCTCGACATTAGACAAAGGCTAAATGGGAACTTCCACCCCATCCTTTAGAATTGTAGCATTGTATTTGTACGACACGGCTTTGTCTGATTCGTAAGGAACAGGACCCGGTAAGCAAATCACTACTGGAGTAACAACTGGCTTGCTACAATACTCAATCTCTACAGGGGCGAGATCATTGAAAAAATGAATAATAACATTCACCATTATTTAGAATATTTGGGTATTATAGAATCATTTTTGGAGAACACATCTTCATCTGAGGAAAAGAATTCATTTGTAGAAGCATATTCATCATCCGACTCAGTCTTAACCAAGCAATATTCAATCACATTAATCCAATGGTAATCATATTTATGGCTTGAAACCTTGATAGTACCATTATCCAGTAATAACTGAATACCCCTTCTCACAATGGCACAACCACGAGAGTCTCTACAGCAAACCCGACAAGATCCATAATAGTGTTCTACTTGACCTTCTGTGTGGTAGAAGGTAGCGTGCAATTGCACCAAATCATCATTCATATAGTTCACGTCAAAGATCCGGAACTCTCTAGGACATCTGAAGACTATGTTCATTTCTTCTTCGTACTTTTCCCTAGGCCTGATTATATGAATGACGCCTTCGTCCATCATTTCCTAAAGATCAGCTTTTATCTTATCACATCCTTGGATATTTGTACTACAAATACCACAACCAGTATGGTCATGCCTATAGTAACTAAACTCATAAAGGTCGACATGCATCTTTACCAAGTCACCTTTGACCAGGTTCATATCTAAAATTCGGAAGTCCCCCGGACAACCAGCAACGATGTTGACAACATTTGTTCCTCCATGCTTTGGAAAAGGATTATCTTTTACATTAGGGTCGACATCTTTTAAGGACAAAAGGCCATATCTCACCATTCTTCGTACCTCTGATTTCAGAGGATAAATTTTTTCCACATTGTGCCCTGGTGCACCCTGATGAAAAGTGCATGCCTGATCTGCCTTATAATACCAAGGCAAAGGTGATGGTATAGCAGGGGGTGGCCTAGTCTGAACTAACTTTTTCTGAATCAATATTGGGTGTAACTCTGTATAACTCATGGGGATAGAGTCAAAAGCCTCTCTCCTCTGATTATGCCCTTGATTTCCTTGAGGGGCTGGTCGTTGATAATCCACTGCGGTTGAATCCGTATTGACAACTAGAGTTACTGAAGCAACCTGTTGGTGACGCTGGTGACTTCTTCTAGGAGGATTAACCCATCTCTCTTGAATAAAAATATTTTTCTCTCATTCTTTCTTTTTAGAAAATCCGTATGATGGTTTCTTCGTACTTCCAGAATTTTCACTTCTTGTCAAGCGACCCTCCCTTACAACCTCTTCCAAACAGACACTCATGCCCACCATCTCGGTAAAATGACTTGGAACACTCGCCACCATTCTTTCATAATAGAAAGTACCTAGAGTCTTCAGAAATATTCATCATCTCTTTTTCTTCCATTACAGAGATCACTTGGGCGGCTACTTCACTCCATCTCTGTGCATATTCCTTAAATAACTTTGCCCTTCTGGACTATTTCCTTGAGTTGATCACGGTCAGGCGCCATGTCCACATTATATTTGTACTGTCTAATAATCGCTTCACCTAGGTCATTGAAAGTATGAACATTGGCACTATCCAGACTCACATACCATTTTAATGTTGCACCAATCAAATTGTCTTGGAAGAAATGAATTAACAAGCATTGATCATCGGTGTGAGTAGAAATCCTTCTCACATACATCACTAAGTGAGGACGAGGAGAAGTATTGCCTTTGTACTTCTCGAATTCTGGTACTTTGAACTTCACAGGTATTTCACATTTGGAACCAAACACAAATCATTCACATTCTGCCCAAACAATTATTTTCCTTTGAGGGCCTTCAACTCTTTTTGCATCCTATCAAACATGATCCTGAAAATCATCCATTCGATCATAGACACCAGAGCTTTCATTAGGTGAAGGAATATGGATATAATGAATCTCATTTCTAACAGCAAGAGTAATATGCACTACAGAAGGTGCAGGAGCAGCAGCAACCTGAGCAAATGGAGCAACCTAAGCATCTTGATTATAACTTATGGGATGAATTTCTCTGACATTCCCCACGGATAATCCTGAGGCATGCGATTCTGAACAACAATAACATGAGTAACAGAAACATGAACTGTCGAAGCTTCGAAATTAACCGTTGTTTGTTGAGGTTGAGAAAATGGTGGTTGATTATGGGCAGCCACCAATGATTCCGTCAAAGTAGTGAGATTGGCCATACCAGCCTTCAGAGCAGTAACTTCGTCGCGTAACTCTCGATTCTCTTGTTCTATATTATCCATCTTCCTTCTGAAATTGGCCTGAGTATTGTACTGGTTAGACAACTTGTTGAATGATGTAAAGAAGCACAGTAAGACACCTGGGTATGAACAGAAATGAAAGAAGTATGTACAATATGATGTATGATATGCAATGTGCATGATTTATTTTTTTATTAATATTTCAAGGAACTGAAAGATTTATAGACAATCTACAAATATTAAAGTACTAACACATTTGAAATATTGAAAATCTCATTATAATAACTTCAAAACGGATTATAACTTTTAGTACAAGTATCAATAATCCCAAGTACAAGATGAGATAAAAATCTAAGATGCTAAGAAAGCAAAGCTGATGATGATCACTCCACATACTGACGTTTCCCTGTGAGTCTTGTAATCTGAACCTTCAACTGCTTGTTTTCTTCTACATACCTCTTAGCGACCTCTTTCCAATCACCAGAGTCAGGAAGTGAGCAACTAGGTCCTGACTGAGCTCTAGAGAAAAATAAATCCCCTTGCCTCT